>ML677335.1:9594798-10245305 GCA_007922305.1 Dermatemys mawii | reverse complement strand
TGCGTTGGAGAGGCTTTAACTGAGGACTGTAGGTCCTAACAACAGAATACCACTGGCCATCACCTACAGTCCTGGTGGTGGTCTGTGACAACCAGGAGGTTAGACTAGAAGATCTGATGTCCCTTCTGACCTTAAACTCTGACTTTAACAATGTATTTTTCCCTAACATTGTTTTGCGAAACAGCTGTACTGTTTTTGCAGAATTTTTTTCAAAATATTCAGCCTGAGGCAGACACCTGGCGGGGGAAATTTCAGCTAAACAGCTAAAGTTTTGCAATGTTATAAGCAATCGAAAAAAATTGTATAATGAAAAGGCTCAGGCAAGCTTAACTGTAGGAATCACTAACCTGAATGAGCAATATCTGTAGTAGCCGAAGGGAAGCTAGGTAATCCTGAATGGGAGATGAGATGTTCTACACAAATCTGAATAGAAGGGGAGGACATGAGACAGGTTTCTCTATTCATATATAGTCCATGCTATGGGGAAATGTGGTAGCCTCTGAACTCAAGTCATTCAAAGCCTGGTTTTCTGAAAGTGGTCTAATTTTGTTTGTGTATAATGTAGTAGGTGCAAAGACCATAGCAAGGACTTTTCACGAACACCCTGCACATGCATATAATAGACTCTCTGTAATGTTTGTCCACTCACTGTGTACAGGGAGATCTTGGCAATACTACTCCTTACTGCTAAAATTAGCCAAGCTAGCAGGCCATAAGTGGGATTAAGCAGCAGCCTTAGTATTCCTGAGTCAGGAAGGGAGGGGGTTTGGGTGCCAGAGTAGCTACAATGAAAATAAATATTTTAAATCAGTCCATTTGTCAATGGACTCACAATTCCTAATTTGAAGTAGGTAAAACAAATATAGGATGCAGTTAATTTGCAGTAGAGTACTTTATTAAATAAGTTACAAAGATATTCTCACAGACATTAGGGGATTTTTTAAATGTATTATTGTTCTTGAAATTAGAGATATTATGATACTTACAAAATATTGTCATTGTATCATACTTACCAAGGGGGATCTTGAGCTGGAAAAACTCATAAGGGATCTATTTCTGATCGCTTACATCAGTTTAACACTATTGACTCCAAAAAGCTCTTCCTGATTTATACAGATGTAAGTGAGATCTGCATCAGGTCCACACTTTCTATAGTTAGAAGAAATGGATCATATTGAATGTTAAGATGTATTGAAGATATGAAAGATAAAATAAAAGATGGTTTAATGCTTTACAACTGAGTGAACTAGTTTCCATAACATAAACTAGTACAAATATTGGATTCAGAAAAGCAAAAAATGTTGGTTTTCTCTAACAGTTTTTAATGTAATATTGGAGTATCCATAGATCTCTCTGAAGAAAGGGTTTACTACCCAGATATTTCCAGAAGAACCATGGTCAATAAAGTGTGTAGACCCAGTCAAATATGGACCAAAAATCCACCAAAAATGTATCTAATAGATATCATTTATTTTCTGAGCAATATATTGAAAAAATAATATTTTCCCAGCCACAGAACTGGCTGAATGCTGCAAAAAATATTCACTGAATAAATTATTTGATGAATACTGGAAAAAAATTGTCAAATGTATTCTCAAAATGGCATGTGATCTGCCCTTAAAATTATGCAAGCCTTTTATTTCAAACAAAGTCTCTGCTTCTTTCCTCAGAATACAAAGAACTATGTTTAAATTGCATGTTTCTTCAAAAGCAAAAGTTTAAAATTCCTCTCTGCTCAATTCCACTTGCAATGTTAAATCTTCTGCTAGAGGTGTTTGGTGTCCATGCAGTCTTGCATCACACCTGTAGAAGGGGAAAAACAAGTGAAAGAATTGGAGCAAGTTATTGTGTCTCCTTTGTTTATGAGAGTTTGCACACTGTTTGTGACCTAGGTTTGCAACCTTGATAGTCTTAATGTATTTCCAGGTGCTTCAGCTAAACTGCTCTACAGCCAAAATGCTTCTGAAATAAATGTAGTCAAACTTTACTAATTCTGGGTCACTGAGAACAAAATTGATGCTTAAAATTATTGATTGGCTCTAGTTTTCAAGATATGCTATTGGGTCAGTATATACGACCCTTGACATGGGAATGGCAGAGGATAAGTGAGTTATAAAGGGAAGGGATCTCAATTTAAACCAGAAATGACTAAAATACATCTTTGACTGGATCTATGAATAAATCTATGACTGGGTTTGGACAGTACTTGCTTTTTAGGCAAAACAATGAATGATGCAATCTGAAGCTGGTATTGCATCATACATTATATGAATTGCATCATGTTATTCCTAGAAGTCGTGGATGATGCAATCATAACAAAGCTTACATCACTCTGCTGAACAAATTGCCCTATATCAGCTCTAGAAATCATAGTGTCATGCTCTCTTATTTGTCAGTGTTTGATTTTGCAAAGGGACACATTTCTGTTTAGCCAAAGTGAGCAGAGATGCCTCGTACTTGTGTGAACAGTGCAGATAACTTCTGCTATGTTTGTGGTGAAGTGACTTTTGCATCACAAAAGCGCAGTCTAACCACTATGGTTAAGAAAGCCTATCACCTTTATTTTGGCTGCAAAATTGGAGATCAGGACAAGAGGTGGGCCGCACACATATGCTGCAACACTTGTGCAACAAATCTTCGCCAGTGGTTGAACAGGAAAAGGAACTCTATGCCTTTTGCAGTGCCAATGATTTGGAGAGAGCCAACAGATCATACCAGCAATTGTTACTTCTGCATGGTGCCTCCAGTTGGGAAAGGTGTGTCAAAGAAGAAAAAGTGGACTGTGCATTATCCAAACATTCCATCAACTATACGCCCAATACCCCACGGAGAAGGACTGCCGGTTTCTGATGCACCAGAATCATTCTCACTTGAGTCAGATGAGGAAGAGGATGAAACTTCTGGTCCTGAACCATCAATGCCACAGGACCCACATTTTCTCCCATCTTCCTCCTCTGAACCACACCTCATAACACAAACTGAACTGAATGACCTTGTCAGGGATTTGGAACTACCCAAGAGTAAGGCAGAGCTGTTGGGCTCCAGACTACAGCAGTGGAATCTCCTGGCAGGTGATGTTAGGGTTTCCATGTTCCGTGACCGTCAAAAGGATCTTGTCCCATTGTTCTTCATGGAAGGTGATCTTGTAGCCTGCAACAATATCGATGGCATGATGGCAGCCCTCAACATTGTTCACGATCCAGATGAGTGGAGACTCTTCATTGATTCATCAAAGACGAGTCTTAAAGCTGTTTTGCTGCATAATGGCAATGTTTTGCCATCAATTCCAGTTGGTCATGCAGTCCATATGAAGGAAACCTATGACAACATGAAACAACTTTTGAGGTGCATAAACTATGACCAACATCAGTAGCAGCTTTGTGGCGATTTGAAGGTTGTTGCTCTCTTGCTTGGTCTGCGGACTGGATACACAAAGGACTGCTGTTTTCTCTGCAAATGGGATAGTCGTGCAAGAGGTTCCCACTACATCAAGAAAGATTGGCCACTCCGACAGTCATTGGAACCTGGGAGGAAAAGTGTTCAGCATCCACCACTTGTTGAATCAAAGAAGATTTTGTTATCACGCTTACACATCAAGCCGGGTCTGATGAAGAACTTTGTCAAGGCCATTGACAAAACACAAGCAGCTTTCAAGTACCTCTGTGGAAAATTTCCAGGGTTAAGTGAAGCTAAGATAAAGGAAGGTGTCTTTGTTGGTCCTCAGATTCGTGAACTTCTTCGAGATGATGCATTTGACCATGCACTGCATGGCAAGGAAAAGACGGCATGGAAAGCCTTCCAGTCAGTGGCAATACATTTTCTCAGAAACAACAAGGCAGACAACTACAGGTTGTTGGTGGAAAACCTTCTCAAGGCATAAAAAAGTCTTGGTTGCAACATGTCACTAAAGATACATTTTTTGCACTCTCATATAGATTTTTTTTCCACCGAACTGCGGAGCAGTGAGCGACGAGCACGGCGAGTGATTTCACCAGGACCTTGCAACAATGGAGAAACGCTATCAGGGCAAATGGAGCCCATCAATGCTTGCAGACTATTGCTGGACAGTGACAAGAGATGCTCCATTTAATGAATACAAGAGACAAGCCAAGAAGCGCCGAGTAGACACTGAATAGGACTAAACTATGTACATAATAGTTTTTTGCCTTTTGTTTCATAATACATTTTATTTATATAACCCTTTTGCTGATTTTTAAAGTGTTACATAAACAGGACAGGTGAAATATTATCATGTAAAGCAACCATAAACACATGAAAAGACCTAGGTTTACAATTTATGATTAAAATTCTACTATCTATACAATATACATAGACATAAAATGTAAAAACTTAAATATCTTAGAAACAGTAGCCAATCAGTTGTTTTAATTGTCATATATGAATTCAGCACATCAAAATACATAATAAATATCACATTTTATCTTTGAAGCAGACGACTTCTAAAAAATTGTAGACCAGTGCTAGTAATGTCCAAGTAGAGTAGTGACCAGTCTGTACTTTACTGACCCTTGCTAGTGGTATCCATATCTTTGTCATCTCAAGATGAGATCATTTTATATGCACTTTACTTGCAGGGCTGCATTCAGATTATAGACCAGTGCCTGGCACGCTAGTTTCTGGAGTCATGTGATTACATCAGATTCTTAGCTTTCCTATATTAAAAGTAAGTTCCAAAGCTTTATGAAAGAAACCTTGAAAACATGAACTGTGTATAACTGAAGCAGTGCCATCTGCCTGAATCTGCAAACAGCCTCAAATAATAATTCTGAGTGACGTGAACTATCCCAGTCATTTCAATAGAGGGTTGACGGCAATATCTGTTGTTCCAGGGGCGTTCCAACACCATCCCAAGAAAGGACTCTGGTGGGAGAATAGTGCAGCAAATTCGGTTCACCCACCTAAATACAGAAAGATTCAGCCTGACTTCTGGGATAAATAATGAATGCCAGGGGGGACTCTGTAGCCCATCTACTTCTCAAAGGGAAAAAAGGGTCCCCTGCTGGGTGGGGACAGAACTGATCCCAGCTACTGTTTTGTTTATTTATTGTTTTGTGGAGGGAATTGGCAAGTAATTATGTAGCTTGACATACATTCAGGTACCTGTACATTATATTGATTTCATTGTGCAAGACAAATAAGGGCCAAATCATTCCTTTATAACATGTACTTTAGTAACATTCATCAAAGTAAAAATCTGCCTCTGTACCTTTTAACAGTTAATTTATCCCCCTTACTGTGAAAATTCATTTACTATCTCCCATCTATCTCACTTTGGCATGGACTGTCCCAAGATTTGCCAATGTATTTCACACAATTGCAATTCTGGCCAGTACATGAGGACTGTGGCAGCAGTGAAGGAAGAACCAGGTGGCGGTTTTGTGCTCAGATCACAGCTGGGCCTCTCAAAGTTTCTCAGCAGCCTACTAATCACCTCTTGCTGCTGCTGCATCTTCAGTGACCACTCTCCATTTCTGGCTTCTTCTCAGTGAGAGAGTCCCACTGAATCTACGAAATAGTACTAGCTCCTACAGTGGGACTGGAAGTTCAAGTTCCAAGCACAAAATCAAGCACTCAAAATAGAGTTAAAGGTAACAATTTAACTGTGAGAACTTTTTTTTTGTGCTAAGAATGAAACATCAAGACAAAGTACACTAACCCAAGGAAGACTGTATTTGTCTTAGGGGTTTATAGTGCCACCTGTCACCATAGTAACGAGTTTTATGGTGTAACTATCACTTCTGAGTGGCTTTCATTCCATTTTGGTCTATTTGGCAGGGTGCAGAGAAATGAGCTCTTTACTGAAGTCTCTTACTGCTCATATCAACACAAGTAAAAGTGCTGAGGCACTGAAGCAAGAATCCTAAGCATGACTGTGATCAAGAAGTTCTGCTGCAGGTCAACCTCTTACTTCAGCAGGGCTCTAAGTGGTCACAGAGATCTGGCCAGGCAGAATTCATTGCAGGATCAGCGTCCTGTGGACTCATAACAGGGAATGTGTGTAATATGGCATTCACTGGTCAGCCAAAGAGGGAGGATATAAGATTTGCAGGTTAGCCCAGGATCCCCCGATATGTCAAAATGGAATGACTTCTCATTATTATTGACTGTACAAGGTTTTTAATTTGTTATTACTGTTGGTTGGTTGCATTTTGATAAAACTACACAATGGTAATTATAGAAAATGTACTTGGACTTGCCATCTTTTCTAGAATAATGTAGCTGCACATGATGACTTCACAGGAAGCAGAGGTTTCTTTCCTATCAATTCTCACTTTCTGTGAGATAATATATTTCCCAATATTTTGGCTTCTTGAAAATGTTTACAAACCAAAATACCTTTGTTCCAGAAAAGCACAGCCATGCATGTTCAAGATGTATTTTATTTTTGCTACATTCACCCAACTGTCCTCTTTTTTTTTTTTTTTTGGTTTGGTAGGCAAATGAATGCAAGAGAGAAATCTATTACCACAATTTAGAAATACGTCCACAGTAAAACATAGCTCCACTGCGTGCATAAAAACTTACTATTACAGCTGTTCAAAAAGGTACTTTTGCTTTTTTGGTAGTTTTGAAAAACGAAAAGATGATGTTAACACCAGAAATAAAAAAGTAATAAAATAACAACAACAAAAAAGCAAAAATCACAATTAAACTGAAACCATATAGAGATGACGATTATTGCAAATTTCATGAATGGAAGTACATTGTAAAATTATTATGTGACCTCCTATTTCTCAAAGACTTGCATTATAATATAATACTCTTTTCCATGAAGAGCTCTTGGTAGATTACAAACCCCGAAGGTGAGCAGGATTTTACTTCTATGAACTGCTGAAATGGAATTCAAAAAAGAATCATTTAGTTCTTGAATTTTCTGCTTCAAGTAGCATAAGAAGTGTATTGCATTTCTTTAGCCTTTTTGCCGTATTTCTTTATAGTGTTTTCAAAGCTAGAATTACCTGCTTGGAAGCATAATTGTTAATTGATTCTAAAAAGTATAAGAGGCTGGTAATTTATCAGCAAAATATTCTTTACCTGTAATTGGGCAATTGATCCAAAAGACACTCATGGTTTAAAAACCAAAAAACCAAAAAACCAAAAAAAAAAAAAAAAACCTGACTGCCCTCTATTATCACAGTAATCTATTCCAAAACTGTGTAATGAAGAATGACAACAGAAAAGAAATATATATAGTTGTTAAAGGCAAAGGCAGTAGCAGTACCGATTAACCTATATACAGTATAGCTTCCATGTGCAATATTTCATCTGCAATGGTAGACTGTAAAAATTAACTCATTTATTTGTGTGGCTGTAATAGATTTAAAAGCAATATCGTAAGCAATACAAGTTAGCACTACAATATCGTTCATGGATGTTTAGCTTTTGAACATAAGCCTTCTAATATTTGCATCTCCATTCTTAGCCCAGCAGCTGTGACATGTTTGTGTTCTTTTATGTGAGAGAGAATGAATTTCAGATTAATTAATAGAATGATATTTGACGGCTTTGTCTAGAACGCTGATGGATGGTACATGAGATTTTTTTAGAGCTACTACAATTGTAGTTCCCTTTTCCAGTAAACTATAATATGATTTCATATTAAATCTTTAAGCTGCCAAGTAAAAGTAAACATCTAGGGCTGCTACAGCTAAGGCCATTTTACAATCTCCACTGTAATTTTTTTCAAGGTTTTAAAACTCACCTATAAGCAAGAAATTATTCTAGGCAGAGTTGCACAATGAGAGAAATTTGAGAAATGAATGTCCGTTTTACCTTGATCTCAAAAATGCTACATGCATCCCTTTGCCAGTCTTGCCATATCAGCTTTTGGGCATGTTAGCTACTTTATCAAGATACATAGTACTTGCCATCTATTGGAATCCAGGAACCTCTAGCCAGAATAAGGACAATATTAAAACTAGTTTATGAATTTTTCCCCTTGTTTTGCTATTGAATAAAATGGTGGGAAGCCTTCATTCTATTCCTTGACTCGTCTCGGAATTCTTGTGTGACACTTGATTCTTCTGAGCATCAATTTCTTGATCTGTCAAATGGTGATAACTAATGATGTACCTACGCATTCAAGGGAGACTAACTTCATTCATTGTTTGAAAAGTACTTTTCAGTTCTCTGATGACTGATATTTAATAAGTATCAAGAAATATGATTGGCATCGTCAGATTGCTATTTTACATTGAATTTCTGCACCCCATTATTATATATTGGGCCAGGATCACTAGTCTTCAAAGGGAATTCACCCCACCTAAGAGGAAAAGTAGTCTTCTTGGGTATTCCAGCAAGAGTAAGTGTATCCCTGCTAGTGGAAGATGTACTGTGGACCTGATCCTTCAAATATTTATACATCCATGCAGTCCTATTGAGTCCAATGAAAATATGCACATGCAAAAAGATAAGCATGTACATAAGCATTTGCAAGAATGAGGCTTCTCTGAATAAATAAATTGTTTCTAAATTCCCTGAGCTCCTCTTATTTTTTTCTCTACTGCTTGATATGACCTCAAAAAGTCCTGCTAACAGAATCATTCTTTTCTTGTGCACTTCTGTATGCCAGCTATGTCCCATCAATATATCTTTTTTTCTAAACTTAGGGGAGAGTTTCAAAGTCACAATGGGAATTAGATGCCCATCTTCCACTTGGCCTTTGAAAATCTCCCCCAAAGGTGTTTTAGTCCCCATTCATAGTGGTAAACTCTAAGCCTTTGGATTATGCTCGTTGCCCTATGATATGTTTTAGTATAATGCCTAAAGGTGTGCACTGTAGCCTGGAGTTATTTTTAATGATGGATGCAGTGTGATTTTGCTCTCTCATTTCCCACTATGTATTCAAAGATCCTATTAGTTTCCTTGACTGCCACCTAGAATTACACTTTGTTTCACATCTCAGCCAACCTTTCTTAAATCATTCTGCTGCCAATTTATTTGGTGTATAGGCATGTTGAAAATGTAGTTAGTATTCCAACTCTTTGACCTAATTGACATCACTTTTATTTTCCACTCATTCAACTACAGAAAAATAATTCTGTATTGTTAGCACATTGTCTTTCCGCTTTTCTGATAGTGTTTGAACAAATATGAAACACTATGTGTATTTGATTAGTCTGAGTTGGCCAAATCCACCACTGATTCATATCCCATTCTGAGGGAGTGTTCCTGGTATTTTGTGGCCCCCTGCTGGAAGCCCTGCAGTCTTAGTACACCACACCCCAGGAAAGAGCAGCAGAGGTGGGTCCTCTAGGCCTGCCTAGAGAGGTCTCCTGGAAGTAGCCAATTAGAGCCCAGCAGGCTCAGACAAAAGGAGCTGTAGGGGTTGAGCAGGTTAGTTCTTGGTTGGCAGTAGAAGGGTTAGTGGTGGTCAAAGCTGTGTGACTGGCTCCATTTACTTAAGCTGGGAGAAGGAGGGCCTGAGAATTATAGCCCTAAATGTAAGGGAGAAAGATAAAGGGTTACCTTTATCTTTCTCCCTTACATTTAGGGCTAAATAATTAAAGGTAACTCTGTTGCTGTTGGTTGTGGGGCCCTGGGTTGGAAGCTGGAGTACTGGATGAGCCCTGGTGTCCCCCACTGACAAAGTGATCTAAGCTTTGCCACCTCACTGTTCAACATCTAATCCAGAACATTAAGAACTTCAGTCTTAAATATAGAATCTTTCACTGCCCATTGTTTACCTCTTTCAACCTTGAAAATTGATAATTCATTCCAAAACCTTGTTTTCTGTCTCTTACCGAATATCTAATTCATGACAGAACTTTCAAGCCTGCAGCTTTCTTGGATTTTAATCATAAGCTTTTCAAAGACATAGTTAGACTTAATGCTATGTTTCTTAGCCCTGGTCTATACTGGCGGGGAGAGGGAAGAGAATCGATCAAAGATACAAAACTTCAGCTACGAGAATAGCGTAGCTGAAGTCAATGTATTTAGATCAACTCTCCGCGGCATCTTCATGGCGGTGAGTCGACTGCTGCCATTCTCCCATCACTTCGCCTGCACCTCTCACAGCGGTGGAGTTCAGGAGTCGACGGAAGAGCACTCGGGGACTGATTTAGCACATCTAGACTAGACGCAATAAATCAACCCCCAACAGATCGAGCGCTATGCGCCAATCTGGTGGGTAGCGTAGACATACCCTTAGTGTAAGATAACTTCTATAGTCTATAGGCACTTCTCCTCTTGCTAGTGAGCTTTCTTTGCTTACTCATTTATATTACTCAGTATATGTAGTCAAGAACATTAGCATTGTCTGATTTTAATACCTTTGAACTTGTTCCTTCTTGTATGACAACTAGTTCCTTTATTTTTTGCTTTCTCCTAGAAAATGTATTGCAATCCATGACATGTTTTTACCACATTTCCCAGGTGAATACTAACCTTTTTTAATGCTTGGGGAATCTAAGGCTTTTAAATAAGCCAAGTGGGGTTCCTGAAAATACAGTGCATCACCTTGAAGGTCCATCAGCGAAGGCTTCAATTGGCTTGGGTGTGTAAAATATCTCAATTGTTTTAATTACATTTTATTTTGATGAAGTTTTGTGACTTAAATTTATATAGTTTTGTGACTTCAACTTTGTGACCCTGACTTATTTTAGGTTTCTGGTTAGTGCTGCAACATATGTGTGAATATTCATTCAAAAGCTCTCAGTAGAGCCTGAAGTTCTTGAATGTGATCCAACAGCTTATTGGGTTATGTGAGGAGGATGGTTGGCAGCTTCAGTCTGGTTACTAATATACAGGTGTCTGTATTTAACAACTGATCACAACTGGCACCCTTATTGACAGTCTCAGCAGGCAGACCAAGGACTGAATAAGCTCAGAAGCTGATGTGCCTCACCGGCAGTGATGAGAAGATAATCCGAAGTACATTACACTGCCCTAAGCTAAAACACTTCTGTTAACAAAGTTTCCCCTTTTGTCAAAAATGGCACCTTTCTGAACCACTGTGCTTTGAAAAGAAAAGTTTGGTATCTTCTTATTACCCCAGGTTAATGGCCATCTCTTTTAAAATTCTCTTTCAGAATCCATGGGATGTGAAGAGTGACTGAATTGTGGTCAATGCATGTAAAATCTGATGCAAACTCTTTCATCGGTTTCTATTAGATTCTGTTCTTATAGCAGTCTCAAAAGAATGTCTTGATTTTTATTTTAGATTCATAGAGAATAAAAAGACTTCCAGGACTATTGACACTGAAATTAGGAAACATCTACTAGATGTCTTTCATCACTCACAGAAAAATTGTTAAACCTTTCATAACCTACCAGTATGTATCCTCCAGAGACAGTCCTCCAGTCAGACAGATACAATCTAAGATAATAGAGCCATTTTATCCCCTTTATGGGTTATTCATTGCATCTGGGCATATTAGGAACTGAGTTCTGATGAACAATATTTCAAAGGACTGGATCGTCCTTTCCATTCCTGTAAATAGAAAGGCACTAATATTAAGGCAGATCTGGTCTGAGCAAGATAGAAAAAGGAGAAAATGTTGTCTGTATAACATCCTCCTTTTTCCAGGACCCTGTGACAGTTCATCCACTGGAGTTTAGGCCCTTTAATTTTTGTAGGAAGGGCCTGAGGTTCCATTGATTTCCTATCCTCTGAGACTATGGATATCCTCACAGGAAGTCTAAGTAGATAGTATCAGAAGCATCATTTTCTTAGGATAGGCCACTCATAAGGATGTGTGAAATAGGGTGGGGTTTTGGAGGTAGATTGTGCAGCATCGGTATCTCTTGAATGGCAACAAGAAGGTGCCACAGGACTCTTTGTTACTTCTGCAATTCCAGACTAACACGGCTACCTCTCTGATCCTTGACATCATGCAAGGCACTGCATTTAGCCGTATGAAGTGGAAATCCATCAACCTCATGAAGAAACTTGCACAAGTACAGACAGATATTCTGTTCTCTCCAAATGCAAATGGATGGACATCATACCTAATGGACTGAAGGTGAAAAATCCATTGCTATCTACATACTGCACAGACCACGGTGAGAGATTATGCCAGACACTATCAAAGAAACTGAGGAACCATTTAATCAGCATCCTGTACAGCAAACAGGAAAACATCAAAAAAGAGCTTTCCAACCTGGAGACCTTCATAAACAGCCAAACTTTCACACAAACAGACTTTACTAAAATAAGACAGGAGATCTACATCACACACTTCACCTCTCTACAAAAGAAAAAAGACTGCAAACTATCTAAAATCCTACCTGCCACATGGGGCCACAAGAGTGGTACCCCTAACTCACCCAGCAATATCGTCAATCTATCCAGCTACACACTCAGCCCAGCAGAAGAGTCTGTCCTATCTCGAGGACTCTCATTCTGCCCCACCACCCCCACAAACATGATACAATTCTGTGGTGATCTGGAAGCCTACTTTCGCCATCTCCGACTCAAAGAATATTTTCAAGACAACATAGAACAGTGCACTGATACACAGACACCATCCCACCAGCAGCACAAGAAGAAGAACTCCACATGGACTCCTCCTGAGGGTCGAAATGACAGTCCGGATCTATACATAGAATGCTTCTGCTGATGTGCACAGGCAGAAATTGTGGAAAAATAACATCGCCTGCCTCACAACCTAAGTCGTGCAGAACGCAATGCTACCCACAGCCTCAGAAACAACCCTGACATTATAATCAAAGAGGCTGATAAAGGAGGTGCTGTTGTCATCATGGACAGGTCTGACTACCAAAAGGAGGCTACCAGACAACTCTCCAACACCAATTTCTACAGGCCACTTCCCTCAGATCCCACTGAGGAATATACTAAGAAACTGCACCATCTACTCTGGACACTCCCTACACTAACACAGGAACAAATTAACATACCCTTAGAGCCCCGACCGGGGTTATTCTATCTATTACCCAAGATCCACAAACCTGGAAATCCTGGATGCCCCATGATCTTGGGCATTGGCACTGTCACTGAAGGACTGTCTGGATTTGTGAACTCTCTACTCAGACCCCACGCCACCAGTACTCCCAGCTATCTCCGTGACACCACCGACTTCCTGAGAAAACTACAATGCATTGGTGATCTTCCAGAAAACACCATCCTAGCCGCCATGGATGTAGAGGCTCTCTACACAAACATCCCACACACAGATGGAATACAAGCGGTCAGGAATACTATCCCCGATGATGCCACAGCACAAGTGGTTGCTGAGCTCTGTGACTTTTTCCTTATGCACAATTATTTCAAATTTGTTGATAATATATACCTCCAGACCAGTGGCACTGCTGTGGGCACCCGCATGGCCCCACAGTATGCCAACATCTTTATGGCTGACCTGGAACAACGCTTCCTCAACTCTTGTCCACTCACGCCCCTTCTCTATCTACGCTACATTGATGACATCTTCATCATCTGGATCCATGGGAAAGAAACTCTGGAAGAATTCCACCATGATTTCAACAGCTTCCACCCCACCATCCACCTCAGCCTGGACCAGTCTACACAGGAGATCCACTTCCTCGACACCACGGTGCAAATTAATGATGGCCACATCAATACCATCCTATACTGAAATCCCACCAACAGCTATGCCTACCTTCATGCCACCAGCTTCTGTCCCAGACACACCACATGATCCATTGTCTACAGCCAAGCACTGAGGTACAATCCAATTTGTTCGAACCCCTCAGACAGAGACCAACATCTACAAGATCCTCACCAAGTTTTCTCAAAACTACAATACCCACACAAGGAAATAAGGACACAGATCAACAGAGCCAGACTTGTATCCAGAAGTCTGCTGCTGCAAGACAAGCCCAAGAAAGAAACCAACAGAACACAACGGGCCATCACCTACAGTCCTCAGTTAAAGCCTCTCCAATGCATCATCAGTGATCTACAACCCATCCTGGACAACAATCCCTCACTTTCACAGGCCTTGGGAGGTAGGCCAGTCCTGGCCCACAGACAGCCCACCAACCTCAAGCATATTCTCACCAGCAACAGCACACCGCACCATAATAACTCTAACTCAGGAACCAATCCATGCAACAAACCTCGATGCCATCTCTGCCCTCATATCTACACCAGCAACACCATCACAGGACCTAACCAGATCAGCCACACCATCACTGGTTCATTCACCTGCACATCTACAAATGTAATATATGCCATTATGTGCCAGCAATGTCCCTCTGCTATGTACATCGGCCAAACTGGACAGTCCCTATGAAAAAGGATAAATGGACACAAATCAGATATCAGGAATGGCAATATACAAAAACCTGTAGGAGAACACTTCAATCTCCCTGCACGCACTATTACAGATTTAAAAGTCACCATATTGCAGCAAAAAAACTTCAAGTCCAGACTGAAAAGAGAAACTGCAGAGCTGCAGTTCATTTGCAAATTTGACACAATCAGCTCAGGACTGAATAGGGATTATGAGTGGCTAGCTAACTACAAAAGCAGTTTCTCTTCTCTCGCTATTCACACCTCCAGTTCAGCTGCCAGAGGAATATCTCACCCTCCCTGATTAGAGATAACAAGCTGGTCCAGCCTCATTGGACTAACCCTGTTATCTCTAACCTGGTTCTTGTCTACCTATTTATACCTGCCCCTGGATACTTCCACTGCATACATCCGACAAAGTGGGTATTAGCCCATGAAAGCTTATGATTCAATACTTTAGTTAGTCTTTAAGGTGCCACAGGACTCTTTGTCACTTCTGCAATTCCAGACTAACACGGCTACCTTTCTGATTCTTAACAAGAAGGAAGTTCTGCTTCTCAGGTCTTGTCTACGCTAGTGTGATAAGTCAACTTAAGTTACGCTACTCTGGCTACATGAATAATGTAACTGATATCACATAGCCTATTTCTCCACCGATCCCTAGGTTTGGGAGGCCCCTACATTTCTTTCTCCAAGAAGACTAGAAGGAAACTTGTGTACTTTCCTGGGGTTGTCTGGTTTTTGGTTCTCAATTCCCTCTAGCAGGATATTCCTCCCTACCTAAAGTTAGCCTAACTTTAAAGCTATCACAGAATAAATCACAAAGCTATTTGTTAGTGCATCTGAAGAGTTATATTTTTGGAGAACATTGCTTTATGCAACTACATAGCCATAAAATATGTCAGTGACACTGGCAGGCAAGTGAAGAGTTACTATTTTAAAACTGATATTTTTAAAATTCTTTAGATCTTTTTATAATATTCTTCGTAACACATTTCCATGGCATTCTAGCCATATCATCTTAGTAATTGATCAATATTAGGCACAAAGTCAGTAAACAGTTGCTCACGAGAATTTTGTCGTTGATTTGAGTGGAGCTACTCACATGAATGAACTTATACATGAAAAAGTTTGCAGAATCTTTATATGAGCTATAAATACAGTTACTCCACTAGCTTTGTTCTCAACCAACAGCTCATATCATCACGTTTTAATAAGGGTGGGAGTATCCTCCAGTGAACACTGATCCCCACTGCAACCCTTGTACATAAGGGTAGAGGGCTCCAGTGGTGTAAAGACTATCTAAAATTCCCAGATCCAGCTGCAGGAAAACTATCCAGGCACAGGAACTGAGGAAGACCACTGTAGATTTTTTCCCTGAAGATTTCTTCACACTTCAGTTCAGAAGCATGCCAGAGTAGGACTGGACAGTAGGAATGGTGTGGCAACTGCAGAAGAGGTGCAGCCACAGCCTATAGTGTTGAGGAGGAGCTGGGCTGCACTGCTGGCCATAGATGGTGACAGGATAAAATAATTTTGGGAGCCCTCCATTATTGTGTGAATTATGAGGAGAGTCACTCTGGTCACTGGAGCAGTGCAGAATCTCAAGGTTGCAAAAGCACTCCCCTCCCTCCTCTCCCCCTCCTAGGATGAGAGTTCTCACCCTTTATTGGATACTATATTAAGAGAGTAAAGAATCAAGATTAAATGTTTATGGAAACTTCAATTACCTCCGTTATTGTGACCCTAAAAGCACCCCAGTGTCAGATGATAAGGAACTCCCTGGTATGTAGCAGTGAGTTTCATCTGTCTTGACTAGCCTTGTGCACCCCAACTCACTGTATCTAAAATGGGTTTTGTAAGGTATCCTATGTGAACGAGTGACACATTGATCATTACTATTGTAAAATGGATGCATTAACCCTACATGAAGACTTATGGATACTCAATATTATGCTTTAAAATAAGTGACCAAACAAAGGTAGAGAGAGCTGGCAGAAAACCTGTTTCTCTCTATCTAATTGTCTCCTATGTAATTTAAGCAATTTAAGTGGAATCAAGAGAATGCAAGTCCCCTCCACATTCTGATTTGCATGTAAATGGGAAGTGCCCAGGAAGGGAAGAACAGCACGAGGTCATCCTGACTGGGAGTATGAGGGACGGTGAGTTTGGGAAAATATGAGGGAGAAGAAGCTGTCTTGGGATCCATCACTAGACTGACCCAACAAGCCAGAGAGCTCATGCAAACTAAGATGAATCCTTCATCAGAGAGGGTTGAAGTTTCTGGGAATTGAATATAGGTGACAAAGATGCTGAGGCAAAGATATTTCACCTAGGAAGATAAGGGAAACCAGCACCTGTGGTGTCCTGACTTAGAAAGTCAATCACGGCTGGAAAGAAAGAGGAATGTTCCAGGAAAGGGCTGGACATTTCAGGGTAGATGACTTTGGGGGAATTTGTGGTGTGTTGGGGGTCACCTGGCTGATGAAGATCAGAGTGTGACTGCTGGAGTCAGAGTTGCTGAACAAGGCTGCTCACACACAAGCAGTCACTGAGTATATGCTGACAGGGAGTTACAGTGACAAACCTCATACTGGTATGAATTCCACCCCAGAATGTGACAGATATTAATTAGTATACTTTAGCAAAATGCTGTTATATATTTGAAAAGCTTGAAACTTCAACTGACAAATCTACAACATGATCCAGTTTTCTATTAATTTTATATATTTAGCAATATATTTTTGAAACTGGTTCAGTGATGTGTAGTGGTATCCAACTCATCATACGGTGTTAATTTGTATGGACTCATTAGAGGCTTTCAATTTAGCAACTTGCACTGTCTTGGTAATTGTTTTAATATCTTGAATAGAGCTGATATATTGCAAGCCTATTATCTTATTCTGTGATCAAATTTCTTGACCAGATTTTATGATCTATGCTTTTATATTGTGATTCATATTAGAATAAGGTTATTTGTTTTCTGCAGTCATAACTGACTTGGTAAGTACTATTGATGCTCAAAGTACTCATCTGTATCCAAATGACAGAGATCATTATGCCTGTGGGTAAGTTTTGAATAGAGATTCATCTGCTCTGCATATAATGTGTGCACTTCCACAAAATGTATAAAAGAACATGACTAATGACCCAAACTTAAAAGTTTCTAAGGCTAATCCACATTGCTCATAGGAGATTCCAGAATCCCTCAGTACAGGAGACAAAAAGCAATAAACACTGTTATTACGTTTTAATATTTGTGGCTGAGCTTTTTGACTGACTGACTGCAAAAGATATCCAAGTTTCATGTATGCATTCAGGCAGTGAATCCCAAAGATTCTTCCAAGCTGGCTGCAGTTAACAAGCTAGCCATTGCTTAACTTAGACTGAGCAAGATGAGCAGCTGGTCTTTGGAATAAGTTGGAAAAGATGTAATGAGCTGGCCCTTCCGGTCGCTTTGGAGAAACAGAGTACATTGCTGTCTTTTTTATATGTCACTGAAATGGCACTAATCTGTCACTAGAAAACAGGTTGTTGGCTGATATTTGTTTTTTCTGGTGTGTCCAGAATTAATTGTCTTGTGTATCTGCTGGCAGAGTAAAACCTGACTAGATATTATAAGACAGGGATATTGCAAAATAACTCCCTGTGGTATCTTTTCAGTTCAGAAGGCAAATATTTGTATATTCAGTGGATAATGCAGTCAAAGAGGAGTATTTTGTGCACATCATAATCCCATCTGGTAATGTTCAAAAGAAAATTTGTGATAAGGTGATTGTTCTCTGTAAATATTCACAGTCTTTTTTGGCAATGATCAGCTTGTTTACAGATGTCTTAATGGAGAGCTGAGAGTTTGGAAACACTTTTTAAGCTCTCCCAGTTTGTGACCCAGCTGAGAATTTTAACTAAAGTTATTGGAGAAATCTCCATGTTTGGGTCTGGGGGAGGAAAGGGTAAAAAGAGTCAAACGTATTGTATTTGTTCTGGATCCACTCTTGCTGGATAATCCCAGTCAGACCAAACAAACAAGCCAAATCTATAAATGTTGGCATCTTTTAAGCTTTTAATACTGAGCCAAGTAGCTTAATGGCAATGAGTTGAGAGGTTTGCTCACCAGAGTCTGATTTCTGATAAATAGGGTCTAAATGAACTGTTTTTTATGTGACAGCGTGAGTAAAAGGAGTCCCTGAAATGAGACTGTGAATATCTCTGAAGATGTTTTTACATGAATGTTTACTTCCACCAAGAAAAATGTAGTTCTGCTTTGTTGCTGACAGCTTACGAACTTTACACAGGATATCTGATTTGAATAATGGCCCTCATGTAGGTTTCTGGAAATTTTACCCTTTTCTAGTGAAGGCAAAAAGTGATGCTGTAGGGCATTTTAAAGGCTGTTAAAAATTATGGGTTTTGGTTTTGGGTTTTTTTTTCCCTCATGTGAGATGCATAACTGCCTCAGTCATGTTCCTAATCGACTTGTGTGGCTATTTATAAACAAGCAGGAATGCAATCTGAAGTGTAGCCTTGTTAGAGTCCTCAGCACAAAGGCCAAGAATGGAAACAGAGCTCAATGCTATAGAATTATATTTCAAAACAAGATGGAGACAAACTTGTAGAGACATGGGAGGATGGTATTGATGCTTTGTGGTTCACACTCCTTTATATGGTTAAAAGAAGACCTTCAGTCCACAGTGTTGTCTGTCATATTTAGAAATGGATAATTACAGCAAACAAGTATTCATGAATAGTCTTGAAAATAAATCTGTCCATTCTCTACTTTTATTCCTTTTACTCCTTTTATTCACTTAGTCATGACTGGTTGAATGTGTGAGGGTTGGGGTGTTTGGGGTTTTTTTGGGAGGGGCAGGGAGGGTGAGAGGGGAAGAGGAGAAATGGATCTTAATTTCAAAACCTCCACCATTCAGGGGAGTTTAGAGTCAGGCTGTTCCAATGGTTCGAGATATGAGACAGACATCTGCAAGATCTGGATCTCGATTTGCAATTTGAACTCTCTTCCCCAAAGTCAAAGTTTTTGTTTGTTTCTGGGGGTTTTTTTTATCCAATTGTTCTCTAATGTATTTAGTTTCTGTGCTACAAAAAATAAAGTACTTGAATCTGATCTCATTGGTTTTATATTGTTATAACTCCAGTGACTTAGGTAGAGTTACTTTTTATATACAACAGTGTGAGATTTAAATTAATATAGACAACCATCCTCCTATGTCTTGATGCTTTTTTAATTTAACAGTTGAATTCTATTTTCTGGTACATACTCACAACTTTCATGTTTTTTTTTCTAAGAAGGGACAAAAAATAAAACACAGTAACCAGAAGTTGTCAACAGAAAAGAGGACAGCCAAGTTTACCAGTTCTTTTTAAAATTTTTGTTCCAAAAAGTCTCATTTTCCTTTTGCAACTTACAAATGTTCATCTCTTCCCTTTGCGACTTCCATGTGGATTAATATTTTTAAAAAAGTTCTGGAAGCATTATCACCAACCTTTAAAATATCAGATTTGCTTCATTAATCTATGGATAGCTTGTCTTCCCCTGGGCCTAAATAATACCCTGTTCTGTATGGAGCAATCTTGCACTGTTGAGAAACTACACAAATAATGGATTTTTTTTTTTACCATTCTTGGTATTGCTGTATTATGCTTCACAACTTCTCTAGCTATAATGTTAATGACAAAACAGAATTTTGTTTGTTTTTTTAGGCTGCCTCTGAGTACAACATAGCCTTTCTTTGAATGACAGTCTTGAGTAGCATCATAATAATCTGTTTCCTCAAACAATCACTGTAAGTTCTGGAACCATACTTTATCATTCTTTAGATAAAGATATCTATTATTAAACTGTTATCTCTTCTCTTCTACCCTTTTTCCAGATTCCTGATGAATTAATAATTATGAAACATTACATTTGCTCATACATCTTGTTTCTTGTAGTGATGAAAATGAACACAGAATTTCCATTAATGTCTCCTTTTCTATCAAACAATATACAGAGAAATATACTTATGAAATCTACTACAGACAAGATGAGTGCAAGCTTAATTCTTAATTGAGTCTAGCCAGGTGCACAAACCTGATATTTTAATCTGAATGTCTGCACTATATTAATATTTTTGTTCTCACCCCTCTTTAATGTTTGAGAAGGTTCAAATGTATGTTTGAAAAAGGAACCCATGAAAGGTACCAATTCTGCAAACCTTGACTCAAATAAGCAGTTCAGCCGTGCATAAATAAAACCCACTCATGGGAATCAGGGGTTATAGGATCATATCTAAAGATTTTATTGAGCTCCAATGGACCAATTAGTTTACTATAAATTAAATATGAGTTTTATATCACTTTAAGGTGTCTTGGCATGCCAAATGTGTTTCTGAAGATAAAAAAATTGACAACTTTTACATCATACCTTTTCAGTGAGACTGCAGAGACATTAACAGGATGAAGTGAATTATTCATCTGATAAATGCAGTGCCAAACTATGATTAACCCTTCCACAAAGGCGCAGGGGTGGAGATGACTCAAAATATTGCTTAATCTGCACAATGGTAAATCTACATGGCAGTCCATGTGTTTAATGTGGGATGGGGGAAATGTACTGCATAAAATTCTCTATCTAAGAGATGCCAGAATATTAGAAGTTTCATTTTTAAAAAAATCTGCTCCACAATTCCATCCAGAAGCTCCCCTGTGTCCAATATGCTGATAATTTATCTTTCTGACTTGCCCATATACTATGCAGTTAATTACAAATTAACACAAAAAATTCACCCAAATGATAAGATTTATATTTAGAAATGGAACATGAATCAGTGATTCAATTTAAACAGTGCTTAATTTGTAATGAAAGATGCCAGGGCTCAAGCAACTTTTTTTTACATTTGTAACTGGTGCAGCAAGGCCAGAGGTGCCGGGGCTATGAATTGCCAAGCCTAGAGGTGCTAGGCTCAACTCTGGCAAGCCCTGACACAAATTACGCACTGACTTTGAGCCTTCACATGAGCCATCCATAAGCTGTCATGATGTTATGACTAGTTTTTTACATACAGAAACATCTGTGACTAAACTGTCAAATTATATCTAGTCACACACTGTAGGCCATCTAGCAACTGTAGGCCATCATAAATCTGCATTTTGAACAGCCACATACAAAAAAAAAATATAGAGAGAAGTTGCTGGAAGTCCCTACAGTCCCTCTAGTAAATATCCAAATTGCCATTAAAATAGTCAATCCGAAATCTCTTCTGGTTCAAAATAGCTTCTAATCCTCTATTTAATTTAAAATTATTTGCATTTTTCCCAGTTAAGACATAGCTTGTTCTGAGGATCTTACTGGGAAAAAAAATAACCTATCAGTACAAAGTGTAAAACACCTCTATGAAAAATACTTCACATAATCCAGTGAACAGGTTACCTGACTATGAGAGTAAGAATGAAGAAATTAAGGATGATTGACATCAACCTTTTGGAAAACTGGTTCACACTGAACAATTCACTTATGTCTTGCTTTAAAAGTGTAAATACGCCCAATGTTCAGGTCAGGATCTTCTCCCATCCTGCTGTACATCATGAGTAATGCCAGAAAGGCCAAAATGAGAGGAGAATCAGACCCAACAAATGCACTCACTGGTACCGCCACAGTGCCACTGGATATTAGAACAGTTGAATGGTGGTCCATTGGAACAGCAGTAGAAAATGGAGGGACACAAAAGAACAGGGTTCCAGGCTGAATGATCCTATTGGCAATGGGAAAAGGAGGAGCAAAGAGTGTTCCTAACTATTTATTCTTTTAAAATTGTACCTACCAGGAAAAGGATTGCAAAAGCTATAACTACTGTAACATCTTGTAATGTTATTCTCTCAGATCTCACTATATAAGGTCTGGCTGGATCAGCACTTGATGCAAACTTCCAAGGAAAATTTCTCTTCCCTCCTTATCAATACCGAATCAGTGACCCAATGTCCATTAGACAGAACTGGAGACCAGTCCCAGGACTGATGAGTAATTAATTTCTAGTCCATGATCTGCCTGCTCAACTGGTCATCTCTGAAGAGTTGGTTCTAGTATTTCTTTCCAGCTGCTAAATAACATTAAAAGAATTATTCTCATAACATCCTGTGAGGTAGAGAACTGGTATTTCCCCATCTAACACTTAGGAAAGTTAAGCACATTCCTTTCTGTGGTAAAATCAGTGAGAGAGGTTCTGGGGAGAAAATTTGAGATCTCCTCAGTGCCTTCTCCACAACTTGCATCAAGTGGGAATTGTTTCACATGCAATAAGCACCAGGTCCCTGTAACCTGGTGGATCCTCAGGGATCCACACATAGCCAAAACTGTCCACAGAGAGACTTTCTATCTCCTCAGAAGCTTTGACTACCATCTTGGTGATTCAATGGAGCTTTCATGGGCAAGATAAGATAGTACAACTGGCTTTGTGTTATCTAGGAAGTATCTGTGGGACCAGATGGTAAATACTGTATGTCCCTGCCTCTGACTCCAACTCCTTATGTTCCCAGCCTACCAAGTCTGTGTTGTTTCATTAGCATGAAGTTTTGACTCCTAGAATAACCTACAGGAGATCAAAGTATGGTAGGTTGGGGAAAAATGCCATGGAGATGACTACCTCACCTTCTTGAAAGAAGACACATAGCTATTTGTCTGAATCTGAGTGAAACAATGTAGGCTTGAGAGACTGTGACTTATCTAGGATCACACAGGAAGTCTGTGCAGAGCCAGGAAGAGAACTCAGATCCCGCAGTTCCTGTCCCCATACCTATATCAATGGCAGGAGAGGGGACAGTGGAGTGTGGCCTTTTTCAAACCTTCCCTGATTCCCTGCTCCTATCCACTTCTCTTGCATTGGCTAAGGCCCTCTTCTCATCCCATCTCCAAGAAGACTGCTAAGTTATCTGGACTAATGGGTAAGCAGCAGTCATGAGAGTAAGGGATGAGCTAGAGGGAAAGCAACATAACAGCTAAACAAGTTGGGGAAGAGGAAGGGAGGTTTCAGCGATTAGGGGGCGTGGAATAGAATCCACCACGGACAGCAGATCATGTTAAAGGAGAAGTCAAATGGGACTAGCATTAGTGACTGCAGATTGAGTAGAGTTCCTTCATTCTTTCCCCTTCTCTGGTCTCTGAAGCTTTGCCTTTAAACCTGTTCACGTGTTTTTACATTTATTTTTCCCTCTCTCCCTGGTAGGTATCTGGATTGCCTTTTCCCTCCTTATTTCTTTTTTTGCTCTAAATCGATTGTCAGACTTATGGTTTTAAAAATAAAAAGAGCAGTTCTTGTCAGATATTTTTTAAAAGGCCTGAAGAAATGGTAGACCGAACACGATCGCTACAGTACATCTTCAAATGAATAATGAATTCAGCATATTTGGCATGAGACCAAACAACAGTGTATGAATCAGTGGAATGCTGCAGGTCTCTGTCAAGAACCAGTCTAATGATCAGCAATCATATTGTGTGAGGAAAGTGTATACCCATTATCTGGGGTAAATACTTTTCCAGTCATGCAGAGCAATATATTTTATAACTCCATGTTGAAAGTTGAAGATTGTATTTGATATTTGTTATATTGTGACATTATGAAATGACTTACTAGGACAGAAAGACTTGAATGAAGAGTCAAAAGTGTAAGTAGAACAAACTCCATATCTTTACTTAGTTTGCACATTTTATAGCAAATGTCTAATGGGGATTAGACTTGAGACGTTTGTGGTCTCTTCTGACTCTGTGGTTCTACAATTGCTGAACAGGATTTGAAAATGTATTGTACTTGGACACAAGGCTGTCAAAGGAGGTCTGTTGGCTCAAGATCTATGTGCATTACCATCCTGATCCATACTCTGGATCCCTACCTTTGTCATCAACCCTTTTACGTGTGTGCATACAACCTCCCAAGCTCCTATTTTTCCTGCAGCCTCATTACAGTCTGAGTGAGTTTATACGCGTAGAAGCGGAAATGATAAAATAACCCCAATAAGCAAGCTGTGATAGGAAGGTTTGTGCACCTCAGACCCTTTTTGGAATGTGGTATCTACTGTTGTTGGACGATGTTCTGGCACAGAGACCAACTTTCCTGTTGGGGGACCCAATAAGAAACTACTACAAGGTGTTTAAACAGTTGCAGATAACTTTTATATGTTTCCTGATATAAACTATAGGCCAAATTCAAAGGTCAGTCTAAACTCCTTCTTCAAAATCCCTCAACCTATAAATTGCACCAATTGACACTTGGATTCCTTTAACTTCATCCCCACTTTTTGATGTATAATTCTCATAGAACCTTCAAAACTGGCCAACTGAATCTTAGGGATTCTAAACTGCTATAATGTACATGCCCAGTAACATGGACAGAGAGCTATATCAGGAGAAGCAACTAACAGGAGGCTGTAAATAGGTGGAAGTTATGTTAGTGAGTGGCCTACTTGAAGTTACACCTATTATATTTTCTTGGGTTTTTTTTCTTGCTTACACCCTTTTCTCAGCATGTAAATTATACCATCTTAGACTGTTGGTAGCTCCTAAAAGTGGCTATGTGTTTTTGAAGACCTCCTACCATAAGTAGGAATTATTTAGTAGTGGAAATAACTAAAGCTGGGGACACAATGAGCCTGAGTTGCAGAAAACCCCCATGAGAAAGGAAACTATCATACTGTTGAGCACGTGGAAATTTCTCTGTAGATGGAGGGGAAAGGACTAAATGCAGCAGTACTAAAAGATTCATTTCCAGAACCTAGAAAATTTTTTATGCTGCTTCCAGACTTTCCCTAATAGCATAGGTGTCACTGGCTCCCTGTTTATGGAGTGAGAAATAGCATGAACCATGTGTTGGAATCCTTCTGTGTTATCTCCAGGGGGCAATGTCATATAGGGCAACTATTCCCAGGCTTCACCCACCCTCCAAAAGCTGTGTGGTCCTAGTGATGCAGAGACTTTGTTTGCAAGAAAGGAAGGCACAATGAGATGATGTTCTCAAAATTTCAGATCTATTCCTGCCAGTCACCTCCATGTCTCCATGTTGATAGGGCAAACGTTGTTCCTTTGGTGAAGCAGAAATAAAGTACATTTAAAAGAGGTGTACTTCATTATTATGGAATAGGAATATTCAAATTAAAGAAAACAACACACACACACAAAAATCAAAACCTTTCAGCAGCAATTGAGACAGATGCCTGGACAAATCAGAGTGTGAATTAGTACCAGAAGTTTTCAGTTGCCTTGTGAAGTTGAGAGGAAACAGGCATGAAAAAAAGAGTCAATTATTTAGCATTTCCTCTGGAAGTTAATCTATCCATAAAAAGAACAAGGAGTACTTGTGGCACATTAGAGACTAACATATTTATTTGAGCATAAGCTTTTGTGGGCTAAAATCCACTTAATCAGATGCACAGAGTGGAACTTACAGTTGGAAGATATGCTACATATAAAGCTTAGAGTTGCCAGACATCCAGTTTTTGACTGGAATGCCCAGTTGAAAAAGGACCCTGGTAGCTCCGGTCGACACTGCTGACCGGGCCATTAAAAGTTCTGCCAGCAGCCCAGGGAAGACCTTGGGGTGAGAGAGGCTCCCTGCCTGCCCTAGCTCTGCATGGTGCCCGGAAGTGGCCACAATGTCCTTGTGAGCAGCCAGGGAGACTCTATGCACTGCCCCAGCCCCAAGTTTTGGCTCCACAGCTCCCATTGGCCAGGAACAGTGACTAATGGGAACCATTGGGGGTAGTGGCTGTGGAGGTGATGGCAACTTGCACAGCGACTTCAGGGACCTCATGGCCGCTTCCTGGGAGCTAGAGCAAACACTGACAGGACATCACCCTGACTCTTTGGCCTAGTCCTGAGCCCCCTCCCGCACCCAAACTCCCTCCTGTAGCCCTCACCCTCTTCCATACCCCATCTTCGAGTCTCCGCTTGCACCTAAACCCCCTCCCAGAGCCTTAACCCCCAATACCCTACCCCTGCCTGGAGCTGCCTCCTTCACTCCAAACTCCTCATTCCTAGCCCCACCCCAGAGTCTGCACCCCCGCCAGAGCCTTCACCCCCTTCTCTTACCCCAGCTCTCTACCCCGGCCCAGTGAAACTGAGTGAGAGTAGGGGAGAATGAGCAGCGGACAAGGAATGATTGGCGCGAGCAGGCGCAGGGCCTCAGAAAAGGGACATAGCAAGGGCATGGCCTGGGGGCAGGAGTGGGGGAGGGGCAGGGCAGAGGTGTTCAGTTTTGTGCGAGTAGACTGTTAGAAACCCTAGTAAAATTATATGTTTAACCCATCCAGACAACATACAAAATTTTGTTTTCTAGTTTGCATTCAATTTTTATTTGAAGACTGCTAGTAATGAAGAAACCTCCACATCCTTTGATAAATTTACATTGTACCAATAATTAATTGTCTTCACTGTTAAACTTCTTAAGAAAGAAATTCATTGGATTAATGAAATATGTGGCAGAGATATTTCGCATGCTGTAGAAGAGAATTCTTCACCATTCACCTGCGATGGATTGCCCCTCTTTAAGATGCCACCTGATGGAATGCCATTGAGCCTGCCTGTTCCACCAGCCTAGGCTCTGTCTTGCTGAGCCAGGCTCTTAACCATCCTGTAGCACACACACAGGCAGGAACACACTCAGCTGCAGACACAGACACTGAAATCAGCTCTGGGAAGACTCAGTTTAAGGGACTTTCCCCAGCACTCAGGTGCCCACCTCTCTTGGATTGCAGACCCAAAGGTATATTGTCTTGCACTGTATAGAAAAATCTGCACAGCGCAAGATCATAAAATTTGCCCTCTCCCTCAGTGTGAGGAGACATATGCACAGCTTCTTACCCCTCCCCTCACCTACAGATTGTACACACTGGGTTATGTTATAAACAAGAAATATGTTTATTAACAGCAAAAGACATATTTTAGGTGACTATAAAGGATAGCAGACAGAACAAAGCAGATTACTAGGCAAATGAAACAAAACATGCAAATTAAGCTTGATTCACTAAGGAAACAGGTTACAAAATGTAATTTCTCACCCTAAATGTTGAATTAGGGAAAGTCTAAGCAGAGTTTCTGTAGTTTAGAGTTCCAGTTATCTCTTCTTACAGACTGGAGCCCTGTCTCAATATGGACTCTCCCCGCCTTTCCCCTCTGGTATTTTCAGCAGTCTTTCTTCTTTGTTACGTTATGGAGGAGAGTCCAGATTAACAACCTCCCCAGCCTTAAAAAGAATTTTCTTAGGGTAGGAAACCTTTGTCTGATCGCCATCCCCCTACAAAGGAAAAGTACCAATAGTATCTCTAAGGTGGTGTTTTGTATCAGGTGATCTTACCACCTGACCTGGTAGTGTCACAGCTAAGTCCAAAGACTTCTCTGAGAAAGGAGGTCTTCCTTTCAGGAAGGATTAGTGTCTTCAGAGTCTTATTATTTCTTCCTAATGGCCCATCAAGGCTTTGATGGACAGTTGGCTAGTGGGAGTCTCCCAAATACACACACAGTTGTAATTGTTACATAAATCAATATCACTAATTTTAGATACAGTAATGATACATGCATACAATTTGGATAATCACTTTCAGTAAATTGTAACCTTTCCAATGATACTTTGCATGAGCCATCTTGCATAAAGTATATCTTAGTTATGCCATATGAATACCATAACCATATTTCTATTAAAAATATGGGTTGGAATGTCACATTACCACCACTCTGACCCCTTGTACACTCTGCTATATCTGCACAGAATAATCCACAACTTTAGCTTTTAAAAAAATGAAGAACCCATTTGCAAATGTGTAGTGAATTTTGGATTTCCATACCACTAACTGACCATAGTTGCTGTTTATGTGTTGTAATTGTTTGCATTGTAGAAGTGTGTTTTGTAGTACTGATTCATGTGAAATGACACTAGCCATAAAGGGGAATATGAGTTTGGCAGTAACCTTGGGATTCCTCACTCCCTAGGCAATTAGCATGAGAAGAGGAAGGACCAGGAAACATCTGCTTCCTACAATGCACTTGAAATTAACTTTACGGGTGCCTCTGGAAACAAGCACTTTGCAGACTTGAAAGCCGGCAAGCAAGTCTAAATTTTATGGATTTTTTTCCCATTAAAACAGGTTAAAAGGCCTAATTGCTTTCCCTTGAAAAGAAATGAGCTTCTGTTGGTTACTTAGCAACAAGTGACAGTTTGCCTTGTTCCTTTTTATTCGAGAGAATTCAGTACAAACTTTGCAAGAACACAGTTCAGTTCATATTTCTATTCTTCATAAAACAAACTTTCCAAAATTGTTTTGCTAGGCTTTAAAAAAAACTGCTTAAAATAAACCCTAATGACTGTAATATATTTACTTCCCTTCTAGCAAGATAATATACATAAAAATGTGGGCTGGAGGAATATTTTGCTACTCATTCCATTTGTACTAACAGAGGAAATAGCAGGTCCCCTGCTGCACTGAAATTAGAAATGAGCCTCGCAGTTTCCAGAAACTCTAAATATGAAAATGATCATAGGCCTGTGATTCTGGTATGGAAATATCATTATATATTATGATAGGAGCACTGCTGCCTGTAGCATGGCCACCCAGCAGCTTCTTGTATGTATGTGGACCCACCAAACCCATGTAAAAACCCTGTGGAAAAGTAACATTCTATCACTGCTATGCCACAAGGAGATAAAATATCTATGTAAAGTCAGGAGCATTTCAGATTTAAATCCCCGTTGGGAGGGGGCATGCACATAAATAAGAACAGTCTAATAGAAATAATACTACAAAATTCATTTTAAGATTATTACTTTATGGTAAAGTAGTAAATTCAAAATGATTCCCCTGTTTCAACCCGACTTTTGAAGTTTGTAATGAAATATGTGGTCAGATGTTGGCATGCAGCTGTGAGCGGTAATTTTTTGTTTGTTTTTAATGAATATCATACACCTGAAAGTTGTACTGCCATTTGCTGGATTTTAGAACAATGAATATATGCCCCAGGAGGACATCACAGATCACAGAAAATGAACTTTAACTAGATATGAAAATTCATATATCAAAATATTCTCCATGTAGAAACATGGGGTGATTTTTTTTATGTGTGAAATAAAAACACAGTGCAAAGTGAAATTACTTTGATCTCAAAAGTAAAATAATACTGAAAATGATGAAACAATACAGTTCAGATAAATGGAAGTAATAAAATTGAATACATTATTCAGATGTCCTTGAATGAATAGGAAATATATCCACCTACATGAAGAACATAATTTTAAATACATGATTAATCTGTGGAACTCACTGCCATTACATATTATTGAGAAAGACATGCTGAGAACAGTCCTGTAAGATGCTGAATACTCTCAACCACTAGGATGCTCAATAGTTTGCAGGCTCACTATCTTTTAGTCACTAATTTGTTTCACTGATATCATTTATTTAATCCAGGAATAGGTTAAATTTTAAAATCAGATTGGAAAAGAAAGTTTCTCCTCCAACTATAAGGAAATGGTATCTAGAGTTCAGAATATCCCAGGTAACTGATTGAGAAATAAGTCCTATCTAGGTCATTCTTGCTAAACAAACAAGACTTATAGTTTGGCAGCATGTTCTTTATTAAAGATAATTTCCAGAAAGACACAAGAGAGCTAAAATAAACTTTAGTGACAGCAAAAGAAAATAACTATCTCATTTGTTTATCTGATATACATCATGGTATCTGAAAACATCTTAGCATCTTGTGAAGTGGATGAAATGCAGAATACATTCAGTCCTGGAATTAAATGTTAATGAACTGACTTCTTTTTACAGTAAAACTCTTAAAATAAATAAATTAAATAAAAAGTTGATGATTTTCTTCCTGCTCAGCTGTGTTCTTTTACATCTTATCCTCGGAACCCTAGGCTTCCTTTTGATGTGAAGCTCAATAAACCTACTACAGATGTCAGAGTCTTGAAAGAGAGAAATTACTTTCTGAAATGCATGCTATGTGTCTAAAAGATGCCATTGCTGATATATTGAAAAATATAGGTGATTGCTTCTTGTGTAAAAAAAATTACTTTTTCAAAATATCACCTGACTCTATAAAGACATGAACTTCTGGAGCTGTTCAGTTCATTTCACCACTTGTACGTTTACTTATTTATTAATTAAGTCATATGAATGGATTCACTGCTAGAAGGACCTTGGGGATGTCTGTTTCACTAGTGAAGAGATGGCAAAATACATTTTAAATTAAGCATAATAGGAAGAGAGCAACATGAAAACTGAAGCTGAAACAGCATTCACTACAGGCTTCGTCTAAAGTTTTCTATGGACTTCAGTGGTCTTTGACTCAGGCTCCAAATGACAAAGTTTTGACTGTGCAAGAGGGCAAAGTTATACAGAATGCAGTTTTTCAGTGAACAGCAGAAAGGAAGCAATCTAGCAATATTACTTTTCACAAAACAAAAAAAATGTTCTTTGTTGTTGGCAGGTCACTGGGAACATCCCTAAAGGGAGAGAAAAACTATACAATTAAAATTATAATTTCAGATGTTGCACAGTACAATTTGTTTGCCCACTTCAAAGCCTACAGATTTTAAAACATTTTTTGCCATAACCTTGCTTCCTGTACGTCAGTGTGCTTTTCATTACAGACTTTTACATGTACTTATTATTGTACTATCCTACTACAAAGGGGAAGCAAGAAAAAGTTTGCAACCCTTATGGAGCACTCCAGCTATGTATAGGAAACACTGGGGCATATTGAAGAGATGAAAGTCTGTACATGTTGACTAGAGCTCGGCAAAATTGTTTGAATGAATAATGTATTCACTGAAAAATGCAGTTTGAACCAAACCAAAATTGTGACCTGAATGACAAATTTTACATGAATTTGCCAAATACCCTAGGCCCCCCACTATAACCTTTTGCCCAATGGCAAGGACATTCACTGGAATGTGGGAGACCCTCCGGAGCAGGGATTTCACTGCAACTCTGGCTGCCTCCATGTTATTCTTCCAGATCTAACTATCCTTCTTTGAAACAACCAAGTAACAGAGGAGTTTATCTGATTTGTTGAACATCAACTGGAACGCAAAAAAGCATTTGTAAGAAGAAAACAATTATGTAATCATTGACCTTTGATCAACACACACATTAAAACAAGTGAGGTTTATAGCGTAGAACATCTGAGAAATCTGAGCTTGCCAGATATTTAAACAAAGTTCTCAAAGAAAATAAGCTTAGCAAAACTTAGAGGACTAGGAGGTTGTATCTTTGTGGATAATACAGGTAATATGATCAAGATGAAGAAACTCCTTGTAAGGAGACAAGAGAGGACATGTTTATCTTCATCTTTTGGCAAAAAAAACCCACCCCCAAAACAATTTTCCACCATATTTTTGCTTACTCTGAACACCCAGAAATCTGTCAAAATGTTGAATTGAGTTTAAGGCCATGCTAATATTTGATACAGACAATATCTCATTTATAAAGACAAATTATTTTTTGTGATTTTCCAGGAAAACTCAAAGCACGTCACTTGCTTAGCAGACATAATGGCATTTGTCATCCGTGCTTTCAAAAAATCTTAAGGTTAATCTTATGGTTAACCCTTGTGATCTTCAGGATGGGAGTTTGTTGTTTATGACATTCCCATTAAGCATGTACATCTTAAACTTGTACATCTTAAACTTGTACATCTTGTACATTAAGCATGTACATCTTAAACTTGTTTACAGTTACAAAGAGTCTTGAAGCACCTTATAAACTAACAGATGTTTAAGAGCATAAGCTTTCACAGGCGAAGATCCACTTCGTCAGATTAATGTCGTGGAAATCTCCAGAGGCAGGTATAAATATGTAGGCAAGAATCAGGCTAGAGATAACAAAGTAAATTCAATCAGGGAAGATGAGACCCACTTCCAGCAGCTGATCTGGAGGTGTGAACACCAAAAGAAGCGAAACTGCTTTTGTAATTGGTGATCCATTCATAGTCTTTGTTTAATCCTGAGCTGATGGTGTCAAATTTGCAGATGAAATGTAGCTCAGCAGTTTCTGTTTGATGTCTGGTCTTGATTTTTTTTTGCTGCAGGATGGCTGTCTTTAAATCTGCTATTGTGTGTCCAGGTTGAAGTGTTCTCCTACAGGTTTTTGTATATTGACATTCCTAATATCTGATTTGTGTCCATTTACCCTTTTACATAGGGATTGTCCAGTTTGGCCGATGTATATAACAGAGGGACATTGCTGGCACATTGTGGTGTGTATTACATTGGTAGAAGTGCAGGTGAATGAACCAGTATGGTGTGGCTGATCTGGTTAGGTCCTGTGATGGTGTCACTGGTGTAGATATGTGGGCAGGGTTGGCATCGAGGTTTGTTGCATGGATTGGTTCCTGAGTTAGAGTTACTATGGTGCGGTGTATAGTTGCTGGTGAGAATCTGCTTCAGGTCAACGAGTTGTCTGTGGGCGAGGACTGGCCTTCTCTCAAGGCCTGTGAAAGTGAGAGATCATTGTCCAGGATGGGTTGTAGATCACTGATGATGCGTTGAAGAAGTTTTAGCTGAGGACTGTAGGTGATGGTCAGTGGTGTTCTGTTGGTTTCTTTTTTGGCTTGTCCCGCAGCAGGAGGCTTCTGGGTATATGGCTGGCTCTGTTGATCTGTTTCCTTACTTTCTTGTGCAGGTATCATAGTTTTAAGAATAGTCAGTGAAGATCTTGTAGGTGTTGGTCTCTGTCTGAGAGGTTGGAGCAAATGTGGTTGTACCTCAGTGCTTGGCTGTAGACAGTAGATCGTGTGTTATGTCTGGGATGGAAGCTGGAGGCATGAAAGTAGGCATAGCAGTCAGTAGATTTTCAGTATAGGATGGTGTTTATGTGGCCATCATTAATTTGCACTGTGGTGTCTAGGAAGTGGATCTCCCATGTAGACTGGTCCAGGCTGAGGTGGATGGTGGAGTGGAAGCTGTTGAAATAATGGTGGAATTCTTCCAGAGTTTCTTTCCCATGGGTCCAGATGATGAAGATGTCATCAATGTAGCGTAGGTAGAGAAGGGGAATGAGTGGGCAAAAGCTGAGGAAGCGTTGTTCCAGGTCAGCCATAAAAAATGTTGGAATATTGTGGGGCTATGCAGGTGCCCATAGCGGTGCCACTGGTCTGGAGGTATATATTGTCACCAAATTTGAAATAATTGTGCATGAGGATAAAATCACAGAGCTCAGCAACCAGTTGTGATTTATAGTTGTCAATTACATTCCTCAGAAAATGTCAGTTTGGGCTTCTGCAAGAGTTCTGCCCATTTTTACAAAAGGTAGCTCTTACTTTTGTACCATCAATCATTCAGTGAGGAGCATTTAGCTGCTATCATTAATAATTTATTATGATTTTCCACAGAGTTTAAAGATATTCTTAGCCATCAGGGAAGGGTATTTCGGAGCCTTTTACTTCTTGGTTATAAGACACTAAAGTCAAAGATGGCTCACTGAAAGATACTATTTTTTATGTTCCTTCTTAAAATGGCTCTGCTCTACTGTGGCCAGTCACTGTATAGGTGATGTCAGCATCAAAGCATTACCATAGCTTTGAGTATCTCACCCTTCATGTGTACAATGGCTTTCTCCATAATCAGGGTCCCACCCAAGCAGGCCAGAAATGTATTTACAACTAAGCAGCTGATGTGATGGTGACAGCCTGGTTTCAACAAATCTGTCCAAATTTTTCATCATATTTTTAAATCAATGAAAATCTGTTGCGAAAGGAACCAAAATGTTCAGCTTCTTTTGTTTCCCCACCAACAACCTTTCGCTCATACTCTTTTTTCATGACAAATTATTTTTAGTTTAAAGAATATTAAAAACTGAAACATTTTGACAGAAGGAAAATTTTGATAACTGTTGAGAAGCCACTTTGTCAAAAAAAGTTTACCAATAAAATTTTTCAACCAACTCTAACATAGTATATATGTCTAAATATCATTAAGTAAATATTACTTTAGTCAGCTAGCATATGACTAATCATTGTACTTTTCCATTAACTTATAAACCAAACAAACAATTTAACATTCTGATCCTGCAACTGTTTCTGTGAAGACAGATTACACATGTACAGAGTCCCATTGAAGACAGTGTGTGCAGGTGGGCTATGTGCAGGTAAAACGTTCTCCCCATTTGCAGGTTTGGGACCTAATATAAAAGAGCAGAATATGTTGATGTGTATCGTCAAGCATGTCATTTAGAGGGTACAAGTGTTCTGGAGTGTCTCAGGTACATAATGGTACATAAAAAAATGAGACATACTGGATGAGTCTTCAATTGTTTATAAAATTACACAGAAGAATTGAAGAATTATTCAGATGATTTGAAACACGGGGGAGTTGACTTTTGAGAACACTGGAGAAATTCACCCCTGCTAGAGATTCTTTGACCTCAGTGGAGTCGCACCAGAAATGAACAGGGCCCAAAAGGTACACTTTTATGCAGAAAATGGGGTCAGAGTCATATTTCTGTCTTAGACTCTTCAATTTGTCAATGGAAAATTATATGAAAGCCTGTAATTAAACTCAGACAATTTCTTAGTACAATCTTTCAAAGAGCTAGCACTTGTGAAATATTACAGTAGCACTGGTATTATATCATGTATGAAGGAAAAATCAGGATAAAAGGTATTTCATCTATTTAGTTTGTTCTGTTAAATTTCCTGTCAGAGACCAGAAATGTCAACCTTGGTAAGTGTGTGGCCACTATACAAAGCATATTGAATACATCTAAGCATCTGATGCTATCAGACAATGAGGAGGCAACCTCCTCAACCAGCAATATGTGCAATTATAAAATAGCTGTCTATGTGCCTCAGGTTGCTCATTTTTCCATTATTCAGGCAACTGCTCTGAATAATAAACTCCATGGCCACTGCACAAAAATGTAGAAATATATTACAGTATAATCAGAGCAATTTGCAGCTCAATTAGTAATGATAAAATTAAAATTGTGATCACCAGGAGCAATATATTCACTATTCCAGTCCTTGTAATACAGAACAACTATTACTTTTCATTGTTTGTTCTTTTATATATGTGTAAATGAACCTATTAAAAATCCAATCATGTTTAATATTTTTCTCTTATGTTTCATAATTCTATTTGAAATCACATATCCACAAAAATGTGTTGTGTTCATTAAGATGGCATACATAGGCCAAAGAAATAAAGATGTTAATGTGACCCTGTCAGTGTCCTGCATTAAATATTATTAAACAATGTTTGAAATTTGGTATAGACTTCAGCCTGCTTAGTATTATGGCAAACATTATTAAAAATCTTTTCTTCCTTTTTATTAATGATACAGAAAAGAAGAGAAAACAGTTTGAGCATTTGAAACATAAAGCATTAAGTAAGACTTTCATTCTGACAGCTTTTGCCTTCTTTTCCTTTAGCTATAAAGAACCTTTAGAAGGAAGAAAATAACTTGGTTGACAGCCTCTTTACATGGTAATAACTGGTCTTTGGGTGAAAAGAGTTTAGATGGACAGGACTTGTTAAAGTCTGATCCCATTTCCTGGGCGGGGGGAACACACACACACAATGGGAGAGAAAATAACAGCAAAGATAGAAAATTCAGCTGCTGTCTCAAGTGTTGACTCTTGCTTGCAACCTCATTGCTGGAAAAACACAGACATGGCACATGGTCTTATTGGCCACTCTAAGACCTGACAAACTTGCACTAGGGCTTGGCTTTTAGTTGCCTTTCTGGTCACAGTCTTACATCAGTGCTATAAAATATGCAGTTTTGGCTGACTAAACCAGGCTTTTATTAGATAGAAGACAAAAAGAGAGAGACAGGAAACCGAAGAAATGAAGTGGGGAATGTAAAAGAACACCCAAGGAGCAGTGGGAGGGACAAAGTCTTCCATCCCATGTGGTGTCCAGGATTTAGACGGAGCTGGTGGAGACGGTAATGTCATCTGTGTCCCTCTATCTGGCCCAGTCTGGCCAGGGCGTGTCTCAGGATTAGGACAAAGATCAGACAGTGTTACAATGTATCTTGGTGTCCCAGGAGACACGGTGGAAATTATGGTGAAAGTAATGATGCTATATTGTCAGTCAACAATGGTTCCATTCACCTACTCTAATTTTCACTCCCAAAGTCTCTTTGTGAGGATGCTGGAAGGGGAGAATAGCCCATCCTCTCATTATTTTGTCCACTAATTAGGCTTCATTTTCAACATGCCAATTTTGGTCTATTAATTTCCAGTCCCATACTTCTTTTGTCCTTGAATTATCAATACACCTTTTCGTTTGGACAAATTCAATTTGAATTCCTGTTGCAACTTTTCATATCTGTCTACATATTGTTATAGGTTAGTGCAGGGGTCGGCAACAATTCAAGAGTGGGGTGCTGAGTCTTAATTTATTCACTCTAATTTAAGGTTTTGCGTGCCAGTAATACATTCTAACATTTTTAGAAGGCCCCTTTCTATAAGTCTATAATATATAACTAAACTGTTGTTGTATGTAAAGTAAATAAGGTTTTAAAAATGTTTAAGAAGCTTCATTTAAAATTAAATTAAAATGCAGAGCCCCCTAGATCAGAGGCCAGGACCCAGGTAGTGTGAGTGCCACTGAAAATCAGTTCGCATGCCACCTTTGGCACCCATGCCATAAGTTGCCTACCCCTGGATTAGTGTAATGCTTTATAAACTTGGATGTACCTTCTCATAGTTAAGCTCACAAGTAGGATAGGCCCACCAGGCCACAAATATTATATTAAATGTTAACTCATACACTGCTGGTAATGTATGTGCATTGCATTCTGAACTATCTGAGATTACAGGCCAAAATACAGTTTAACCACAAGTTTTTTTTTCATGTGCAAACCAAAATCTGTATTAGCAGTATGCAACTTCATCAACTTAATGTACAGTATATTTTATGCAGTATTCATTAATTTTTTTGCCCTATGGAATCTTTAAGCTTAAATATGCATTAAGACAGAATTCTCCCAGAATGGCATTTCTGTCAGTAGGTGGGTGAGTGTGTCTTGCAGGGACAGGAGCAGAGGTTATGTTAGAAATTTGTACTATGCCTCAGAAGATTAGTATCATTCTTAGTATCATTAGTTTAAGAGAAATGGCACTGTGCACGAAGTACAACAGTGTATCATCTGTCAGTTATGATTGGTGTGGCTCTGATAAAATATGAGTGAAGTACATTGTTAAAGTGCTGAGGCTCTGTTACATTATATATTAACCTGGTCCGAATTGGCAGCATTCTGTTTGAAGAAACAGTCAATGTGTTAGCTTATTACCCCAGATGTCTAACAAAATTTCCAAAGAGCTGAATGGGGAAGGGTAATTGGAAAGTCCACGAGGTCTTCTAAGTGTTTACTTATGTCACGCTCAACTCTACATTCCTTGCATACTTACGTACTTGAAGAGATTTGTGCATTTCTGAACCTTATTTGTTCCTAACATATTTTGAGGAATTACTCCAAAGGGAACAATCCTTTCTCTTTACTTATGTAAGTGTTACAGTTGAAGCAAGTGGGATCACTTGTATGAGCAAGGTTTGTATCCTCAACTAGAAACTGGTAGCCAGAGGATATATTTCACGTAGGAAATCAGAATTCCCATTCTTCTCTCATTTATAAAAAAGAAAAATGAGTGAGAAAATGAGAAAAAAAAATCTTAAATGAGCGTTTTATAATGTTCATAAAAACAAGGAAAAACTTGCATTCCATAAGGAAGTCTATATATTCCACAGTGGATCCATTGTCAACTCAGATAGCATAACCACCTATCTATCCAGTGGCATATCTTAAAATTATTCATGGTTCAGTACTTGATGATGTGCATTGTATAATGTTTGGATGGAGGTATGGGAGGGAAAGTGTCCTTAAGGAATCATGTTCTAGGCTAAACATCCAGCCAAAATTATGAATCTACTTTGGCAATATACCCGATTTTTATTTACGAAAAATAAGTAAACTCATTCTGCATAATTTCAAATTCCTTTAAATATTGTGTGTTTGAGAGTTTGACTCCAAATTGAATTTCATCTATTTGTAAAGAGCATGGGAGGGAAAGGGCTAGGGGACCAGAGAGAGAGAAAGTAGGAAAATGTGGGGAAAGGGAAGAGGAAAAATATGCAATGAAAAATAAATATGCACGTAATCCATACTCAGGATACTCATATCCCAGATTTCCAAAGATGACTAATGATTTTTGGGTGTCCAGTATCAAGTACCTTAAAAGGTTGTGATGCAAGCCCAGAGACATCTATCATAATCTAAAAGCCCCTCCCTATCTTGCAGAAGAGGGTAATTTGACTGTATTAGCAGTGTAGGAGGAGGAGTGTGGGAGATTTCATGGTCAGCCATGCTAAAGCCTAGACCTCTTCTTCCTCTTTTTCTTTTATGCCACTTTTCCTGATGAGGGTTGTAGCAGCAGCACGGAGAGTAGGGAGGACCAGACCGCCTTTTCCTTTGCAATAAGTTCCAGCCCCTCCTAGGGGATTCCCCAGCATTCCCAGGCCACCCAGGAGATATAATCCCTCCAGTGTGTCCTGAGCTGGCATCAGGGCCTCTGCCCAGTGAGATGTGCCTGGTTCAGTTTCAGTGGACGTCTCCCAGGAGGCACCCTTATCAAGTGCCAGAACTATGTCCACTGGCTCCTCTCACACTGCAGGAGTAGCAGCTATACTCCGAAGACTTCCCAAATAGCCGAGCTCCTCACATTGGCACCGACTTTATCTAGTGCTGGGAGAAGGGGGCTCATGTCCCCCCCCCGGACCCACCCCAACTCCGCCCCTTCCTTGCCCAGTTCCAACCCTTTCCCCAAATCCCCAGCCCCACCTCATCCCCTGGGTGTGCCACATTTCCCCTCTACCTCCCTCGCTCCATCCCAGGCTGTTTCACATGCAAGCTGGGGAGCAGGGAGAAGCTGAGTGGTGGCGGCGTGCTCAGGGAAGAAGGCTGAGCAGAGGTGAGCTGGGGTGGAGGGTGGGGCAGGGAGCTGCCGGTGGGTGCTGTGCACCCACCAATTTTTCCCCATCGGAGGTCCAGCCCCAGAGCACCCACGGAGTTGGTGCCTGTGACTCCTCACCCTATCTCAGAGAGTAAGCCCAGCCACCCTGTGGAGAAACCTCATTTCCGCCGCTTGTACTTGTGATAGTCATTTCAGTCATTACCCAAAGTTCATGACAATAGCGAGGATGGGGATGTAGAGTGACCTGTAAGCATGGCGCTTTGTCCAAGAACTCATCTCTTGCTTCACCTCCATGGATTCGTACAGCACCTGCATCTCTGCCACTGCCCCCACGCCAATCTGCCAGTCAATCTCACAATCCTGCTTACCATCACTTGTGGACAAGACCCTTAGATATTGGAACTCTTTCACTAAGGGCATCTGTTCTCCCGTCACTTGGAGAGAACAGTACACTTTCTTCCAGGAGAGGACCATAACCTCTGAATTGGATGTTCTCATTTTTATCCCAACCCCTTCACACTTGAAGTGAAATGTTTGAGGGTGCATTGGAGATTGCAGTCTGAAGAAGCAAGGACAACATCAACTGCAAACAGTAGAGATGCCACCTCCGAGTCCCCATACTGGCACACTCCACAGCTCAGCTGTGCCTTGATATCTTGTCCATGAAAATAATGAATGGGAGTGGGGAGAAGACACACATTTGGTAGAGTCTAATACTCACCTGGAACAAACTTGATTTAATGCCAAAAATATGAGTGCAACTCACTCCATAGAGTGGAATGGATAGCATGCAAAAGCAGCACCAGCATCTCATACTCCAGTAAAACTTTCCACAAGACATCTTGGGGAACATGGTACTATGCCTTCTCCAGATCTACAAAACAAAGGTAGACCAGATTAGCAAGCTCCCAGACTCCTCAAGTATCTGTGAGAGAGCAAAGAGCTGATCTGTTGTTCCATGGCTGGGATGGAATCTGCGTTGTTCCTCCTGAATCTGAGGTTCAACTAATGGGTATAATCTCCTGTCCATCACCGTGGTACAGGCTTTGCCAGGAATGCTAGAGAATGTGATTCTCTATAATTGGAACATACCCTCTGGTCTCCTCTCTTAAAAATGGGGACCACCACCCCAGTTTTCCAATCCAGCGGTACTACACCCACCTCCCTTGCAACATCTATTAGGAAAAACATTTTTAAATTGGTGGGAGTGGATACGTTTCATAAAGAGTCCCAAAATACTTAGCCGAGCGGATCTCTGGCCCACAGATGTTCATTGTTAATAATTCTTGAAAGGCCAGGGAGTTCCAGAACATTGAAAAAATGCTAATGATATGTCAGTATTCAAAAAGGTCAAAAGAGATGACCTAGGTAACTATAGGCCAATTAGCCTGACATCCGTCCCAGGCAAAATAATGAAAAAGCTCATACAGCTTTTATAATTAAGACTATAATTAATGCCAGGCTACACGGTTATATAAAAATAGATCTATATAGATGTGATATGCTTATAATTTTGAAAGGTAATTGACTTAGAACCACAGTACATTCAGATTAAAAAAATAATGCAATGCAATATCAATAGGGTACATGTTAAATGTATTAAGAACTTACTCTTTAACATTATTGAAAGGGCATGTTTCTAGTGGGATTGCACAGGGCTTAGTACTAGGGCTGATACTATTCAAATTTTCATCAGTGATCTGGAAGTAATTATAAAATCACCAATGAAAAATATGTGGATGACACTAAGGTTGGTGGAATAATAAAATAGCAATGAGGACAAGATTGCCATACAGAAGAGCCTGCATCATTTGGCAATCTGGGCCCATTCAAACAAAATTAGTTTTAATATGTTAATATTTAAAAAGTTATACATCTAGGGACAATGATTATAGGCCAGAATATCCTGGCAAGCAGTGATTCTGAAGGGTTTTGGGATTATGGTGGATAAGCAACTGAAAATGAGCGCTCAGTGTGATGCTGTGGTAAAAATCACTAATGTGATCCTTGGGTATATAAATGGAGGAGTAGGAGTAGAGATGTGATTTTACTTTTGTATCTGGCATTGGTGAGGTCAATCCTGGAACACCGCAAGCAGTTCTGCATCCACATTTTAAAAAGGATATTGAAAAATTTGGAAGAGCCACAAAAATATTTTAGGCTGGAGAAAATGCCTTAGTAAGAGACTCAGAAACTTAGTCTGTTTATCAAAAAGATTGAGCGGTAACTTGACTTATAGTGTGCAAGTACCTTCGTGGAGAGAAAATACTGAGTATTAAGAACTTTTTAATCTAGCACAGAAAGGCAAGATAAGAACCAGTGGCTGGAAGCTGATGAATTCAAATTAGAAATTAGGCAGTCTAATGCCAATGAAGGCTAAAACAGCCAGTTCCCAGAGATAAAGACAAGGGAGATGGCTGGTGGGAATTTTCTTGTAAGAAGGGAAGTCCTTAAACCTTTGTAGACTATCTCTACCCTCAAACACATTTCAAGGGGGGGAAAGCAGGAGGATTAACAAGTGGGCTGAATTCTAGGTGTTGGGCAGTTGAGGTTCTATTCCAAGTTATATGGTGTGAGGCCATTTACCGCACATTGGACCCAATTAAAAGCCTATTATGTGAGGGAAGTGAGAGAATCATGTCCTTCCTCACTGTTAATTTAATAAACTGTTGCCCACTGAAATGCATCCCAGTGTCTGTTTCATTCATATGCCTGGCATATCACTGGGATGGGTCATTATTTTAGCTTCTGGCACAGCCAGATATCTGAGAATTGTTGAAAGGTGAAACTACTTTAAAAATGTCTCCATGTATGCCATTTTCAGTCTTGCTCAAAAAGCTTGTCTTGCATTCTCTCGCCAATTTGTCTGAGATTGAATCCAATCACCACATCATACACAGTGAATATAATATGATTTTATAAGTGTTAACACCTTTACTGCATCACAGACACTTTTACCATGCAATTCTATAAACATTGATTTATGTGTTTCCGATATTATTACTTTATATTCAGTGTGAATGTTCCCATTTTCTTTTAACTTCCCCAGATGCTGTTTATTCATGGCAGGTCTCAAACACACTGGGAAACTCTTGAGGATGTACAGTACAAATTTTGATTCAGGAATCTGTTATGATTTAATTTCATATGCCTGAGATACGTTCTTTACTTTTCCCCTTGAATTGAGGAGTGGCAGTGTCATATATTAGAATTGGCTCCATATTCTTGGATCCCTTTCTTTCATTCATTCTGACATTTGCTTTCTTTTTCCCATCTCTTTTCCTTGTATTGTCCTTTTTATGTGGCACTCTTTTTAAACATTCACCACAAATACCAGCAAAGAATAACAAAAAACAGACTAACATCACAAGAGTTTTCATCCCTCTGTTTGTATTCTCATCTTTCCTTTCACTGCTCCTTTCCCATCTCCTGCACAGAATAAATAAGTGATGATTTTCATAGTATCTTTCATCACAAAAGCTCTTACAGAATCTGATTCAAAGACCATGAAGTCAATGGGAGCCTTTCTATTGACCTTTATATGGGTTTTCGATCAGGCCTTAAGTGTTTTTACATTCTAAATGCATATAACAGTGAAATGCAGTCATCTCTTACATGAACAGATGCAGGTGAAGCCTAGGAAAACTGGTTTGCTTTTTTAAGGCTAACGTGTTATAATGCTAGCATACGTAAAGCAAGTTGTAATTTTAATGTGAACATATTAGAGGAGGTTCTAAGAAGTTCTACAAATATCTTTGGAGCGAGAGAAAGATAAGGCAAAGGGTAGCTCCCCTACTTGGCAGGGAAGGAACACTGATAACAGATATCAAAAAGGCTGAGGTGTTTAATGCCTATTTTGCTTCAGTTTTCATCAAAAAGGTTAATTGTAACTAGATACTCAAGTCTACTGATATTAACAACAAAGAGGAAGGAACACCAGCCAAAACAGGAAAAGAACAGGTTAAAGAATATTTACATAAGTTAGATCTCTTCATGTCATCTGGGTCTGATTTTTGGATATGTAAGGAACTAGGTGAAGCAATTTTGGAACCATCTGTGAATAACTTTGTTAATTTATGAGGGATGGGTGAGGAGTGGAGAAGGGCAAATATAGCACCTACCTTTAGAAAGGAAAGCAAAGAGGACCCAGGGAATTATAGACCACTCAGCCTAACTTTGATATGAGGCAAGATATTTGAACAAATTACTAAACAATGTGCAAGCACTTAGAGGATAATAGGGTTATAAGTAATAGCCAATATGGATTTGTCAAGAACAAATCATGCAAAATCAGCTTAATTTCCTTCTTTGACAGAGTACTGGCCTAGCAGATGGAAGGAAGCAGTAGACATGATATATTCATTTTAGTAAGGCTTTTGACATGGTCCCTCATGACATAGGTGCCAACTTCTGCTGGCGCTGGTGGGTGCTTGACTTGCCTCTGCCCCCCCCCCGACTCCACCCCTGCCCCACCCCCATTCCAACCGCTTCCCCAAAGTCACCGCCCCAACTCCGCCTCCTTCCTGCCCCTATTGGACTCCTTCCCCAAATCCCTGCCCTGTCCCCACCTTCTCCCCTGTGTCAGCCATGTTCCCGATCCTCCCTGCTCCCTCCCTTGTTAGGCAGGGGAATAGATGCAAGAGCTTAGTTTTTCCCCTTGGATACTCCAGCCCCGGAGTACCCACAGAGTTGGCATTTATGCCACGGGACTGTCTCATAAGCAAACCAGGGAAATACACTCTAGAATAAATTACTATAAAGTGGGTGCACAAGTTGTTGAATGGCCACACTCAAAGAGCAGTTATCAATGGTTTTCTGTGGAAACTGGGAGGATATTTTTAGTGCAGTCTGGCACTATTTGGTATTTTTATTAATGACTTGGATAATGTAGTGGAGAGAATGCTTATAAAATTTGTGGAAAACACAAAGCTGGATTAGAATTCAAAATGACCTTGACAAATTGGAGAATTGGTATGAAATCAACAAGATGAAATTAAATTAAGGCAAGTGTAAAGTTACATGGAAAAATCTAATGCAGAAATAACAGATAGGGGATAATTGGCTAGGCTGTAGCACTGCAGAAAAGGATCTGTGGGGTATAGTGACTCACAGATTGAATGTGACTCAACAAATGTGATACAGTTTAAAAAAAAGTTTAATGTCATCATGGAATGTATCAATGAGTGTGTCATATGTCAGAAAGAGACAGTATTTGTCCTGATTTACTCAACACTGTCAAGGCCTCAGCTGGAGTGCTGTGTCCATTTCCGGGTGCCACACTTGAGAACAGATTTGCACAAATTGGAGAAAGTCCAGAGGCTAAGAATACCTGACTTATCAGGAAAGATTTTTAAAAACTGGGCATGTGTAGTCTTGAGAAAATAAGCTCGTTATCTGATCTCCCCTATCTTTAAACAGAGTATTAGCTGCTATGAAAAGAATGGTGATCATGTCTACCAAAGGTAGGACAAGAAGAAGTGAGCTTAATCTGCAGCAAGCGAGATTTAGATTAGATATTAGTAACAACTCTGCATTGCCAGATCCAAGCTTGGATGAAAAAGGAGGATGGTTGGCATTAGGTTGGCAGCCATCTATAAAAATGTTCTTCAAATGAATTAAGAAAATGAGGGGTGTTCTAAAAAGGATGCACAGTGTCCCTATCACAGTGGTGTGAAAAGTAAGTGAGAGCTACTGTACAACTTTTACAGTTAAAGAAGCCAGCCCAGGAAACTAATATCAGACTGTTAAGTTGGAATGTTAGCACACTAATTGGCTGTAGCATAGTACCGAAGAGGAGGAAGGTACAGATAACAAGTATCTAGAGAAAAAAATTGAAAAGGGAGAAAAGGCCAACGAGGTTGGGGAAGAATACAATCAATTTACTGAGGGGCCTCCAACTCAAGAAACGGAGTAATCATAGCCCTTGATAAAATAAAGGAACAAGTGGTGCCAGTCAATAGAATAAGTACCACATTAATGATGGTCAAGATGGCTTTTGAATGTGGCTTACTAAACATAGTTAGAGTAAGAGTGACAAAGAGTCCTGTGGCACCTTAAAGACTAACTAAAATTTTTTTTAGAGCATAAGCTTTTGTGGGCTAATACCCACTTCGTCGGATGCATGCAGTGGAAGTATCCAGGGGCAGGTATAAATAGGTAGGCAAGAACCAGGTGGGAGATAACAAGGTTAGTCCAATCAGGCTGAACCAGCTTGTTATCTCTAATCAGGGAGGATGAGGTGTTCCTCCAGCAGTTGAACTGGAGGTGTGAATAGCGAGAGAAGAGAAGCTGCTTTTGTAGTTAGTTAGCCATTCAAAATCTCTATTCAGTCCCAAACTGATTGTGTCAAATTTGCAAATGAATTGCAGCTCTGCAGTCTCTCTTTGCAGTCTGGACTTGAAGTTTTTTTGCTGCAAAATGCTGACCTTTAAATCTTCTATGGTGTGTCCAGTGAGGTTGAAGTGCTCTCCTACAGGTTTTTAAATATTGCCATTCCTGATATCTGATTTGTGTCCATTTATCCTTTTTCGTAGGGACTATTCCAGTTTGGCCGATGTACATAGCAGAGGGACATTGCTGGCACATAATGGCATATATTACATTAGTAGATGTGCAGGTGAATGAACCAGTGATGGTGTGGCTGATCTGGTTTGGTCCTGTGATGGTGTTGCTGGTGTAGATGTGTGGGCAGAGTTGGCATCGAGGTTTATTGCATGGATTGGTTCCTGAGTTAGAGTTATTATGGCGCAGTGTGCTGTTGCTGGTGAGAATATGCTTGAGGTTGGCAGGTTGTCTGTAGGCCAGGACTGGCCTGCCTCCCAAGGCCTGTGAAAGTGAGGGATTGTTGTCCAGGATGGGTTGTAGATCACTGATGATGCATTGGAGAGGCTTTACTAATGTAATATACGCCATTATGTGCCAGCAATGTCCCTCTGCTATGTACATCGGCCAAACTGGACAGTCCCTACGAAAAAGGATAAATGGACACAAATCAGATATCAGGAATGGCAATATTCAAAAAACCTGTAGGAGAGCACTTCAACCTCACTGGACACACCATAGAAGATTTAAAGGTCAGCATTTTGCAGCAAAAAAACTTCAAGTCCAGACTGCAGAGCTGCAATTCATTTGCAAATTTGACACAATCAGTTTGGGACTGAATAGAGATTTTGAATGGCTAACTAACTACAAAAGCAGCTTCTCTTCTCTCGCTATTCACACCTCCAGTTCAACTGCTGGAGGAACACCTCATCCTCCCTGATTAGAGATAACAAGCTGGTTCAGCCTGATTGGACTAACCTTGTTATCTCCCACCTGGTTCTTGCCTACCTATTTATACCTGCCCCTGGATACTTCCACTGCATGCATCCGACGAAGTGGGTATTAGCCCACAAAAGCTTATGCTCTAAAAAAATTTTAGTTAGTCTTTAAGGTGCCACAGGACTCTTTGTCACTTCTGCAATTCCAGACTAACATGGCTACCCCTCTGATAGTTCGAGTAAATGCACCCCACTCTGGCTGTGGCAAGGATGAGAAGACAAGTTTCTGGGAAATGTTAGACACTGCTCTTCAGCTAATTCCAGGAAATGAGGACAATTATTGGCACTGACTTAAAAAGATATTTTGGAAGAGACAGGCATGAGTATAATAGAGTACATGGTGGCCAGGGCTTATGGGACTTTAAATGATGAATGAGAAAGCATATTGCAACTAACACAAACTTATGACCAAGTGGTATCAAACACGTTCTTTATAAAAAGAGATGAACATCATAGTACTTACAAGAATGGAAGTACTAGAGACCACTGGAAAATAAAAGACAGCAAGACATCTTGGATATGTTTCTTATAATGAAGGTGCAGAGAAAATCGGAGGGCAACTTGATTAACACCAAAGATAAGATGGCAAAAACTACAAGCTAACTACAGAGAAGGATTTTGGGGAATTGGCTATGGAGAAGATGAGGTCAGCACCACATGTGGAAGGAGTGGGTAAACTGGAATTTATAATAAATATATTGGAGAGTGCTAAATAAGTTGTGGGTGACTCAAAAGGAGAAGCCTGTATTCAAAAATAACCTTGTGGTACACTGAAGAAGTATAAGAAGTGATTAAAGGTCAGGGAGAAAAAAGTTTAAATTCTGGCAAATGAGACCTGGAGGAATACAGAAGATGTAAAGACATAGGGCAGGAATGAAGTTGCAAAAGGAGAAACAAAGATCTCCAAAGAATTTCACAAAGGATTTGGAACAAAGGAAGAGGGAAAAAAGAAGTGTATAGGCTGGCAAAAGCATTGGACAGAAGTACTAAAAATAAAACGGAAGTGAGGCTTATCGAAGAGGAAACTATTGATAGTCACATAAACGGTTGATGGAAAAAGTACTTCGGACAGCTTTTAAATAAAGAAAACCCCAGAGAGCAATCTAATTTCAAAATGATGAACTTTAGGGAACAAATAACATACAGAAGGAGGCCCCTTGATGCATGTTATTTGCAGATAATATCATTCTATGCAATGAGGAGAGACTCTTAATAAATGTACAGATGTATTGGAGAGAGATGGTCTCAAAATAAGCAGAGGAAAAACTTGTATGTGATATGTAATTTCAGTAGTGTGAACACTGAAGAATTATTCTTGAAAATAGATGGAAAATGAAAAGTTTCAAGTAGCTGGGTTCCAGAATCTGGGAAAATAGTGGATGAAATTGAGCTACGATAATAAACATTGGGGTCCAATGGGGAGAGAGATGTGGTGTAGTATGTGTCAGGAATGTATCAGTATGTATCAATTAGATTAAAAGGAAGAGTTTATAAATGGTGGTTGTAGAGTTGTTATGTATTTCTAACTCTGGGGATAATTAAGCACTGGGATAGGCATCCAAGGGAGGTCATTCAATCCTAGTAATTGGAGGTTTTTAAGAATAGGTTTGTCATAAGTGTGAAGTAGCCTAAAATTAGTGTTTACCTGTAAGGGGTTAAGCTAAAGGTAACCTGAGAGGTGAACAACTAACCAATAAAAAATTCCTCAGAAAACAAAGAATTTTAAGTTTCAGTTTCTCTCTGGGTCTCTCTCTGTTCACCTCGGCTATGGGATGGACACAGCTGTCTTTCACTATAACTATAAGATTCTATCAAGTACTGTAGTTAGTAAGTTTACCTTTTTTTTATCACTTGAAGGGTTCTCAGTGGTGAGTGTTGGCTGGGTGCTTCTTGATATTGTAAGCTTCAGCAAAAATATCAACTGTGGGAAAAAATTGCCTTGGGGGAGAGGTTTGGTTTTTAAATCCTTTTGTTAATTATGGTAAATGCTGTTCTATTAATGGTTATAAGGGATTTATTCCTTTCTTTTTTTCTTTTATTAAAATCTTTCTTTTAAAAAGCTGACTGCTTGTTTTTCATTAGGTAAAATCCTGGTTTTAAATCGGGCACGTCTCGCAGGATCAAGCGAGGTTTGGGGTTTTTTTTCTCTCAAGCTTCCCAGGGAAAAAAAAAGTTTGGGGGGTTAGTGAAAAGGAAAAGAAGGGTCCCCAAACTACCCTAAACCTAGTTTGGGTGGTGGCAGTGTACCAGGTCCAAATACAAAAAAATTTGTGTTCTGGGGAAAAACATTTTAACCCAAGCTGGTAAAATAAGCTTGTGGGGGTTATTTCCTTTTTCATGCGGGTCCCCACATCTGTACCCTAAAGTTCAAAGTGGGAAGGCAATCCTAACAGGGTTAGACAAATACCTGTCAGGGGTGATCTAGGTTTCCTTAGTCCTGTCTCAGCACAAGGGACTGGAATAGACGACCTCTGGAGGTCCCTTCCAGCCTTACATTTCTATGATTCTATTTGAGGTAAACCGTGAGCTCCCCACTAAAATTTACCTCAACTAAAAAACAAATGCTAAAAGCTAGGGCTGGCTGGAAAACAAGAATTTTGTTTCATGAAAAATACTGAGGTTTCAAAATCTGTTTTTGTTCTGCATTCGAACAAGATGAGACTTTTTGAAAATTTTGAGGGGGGAGAAATCCCCACATCCCAGAACTGCCGCTAGCTGAGTGGTTTAGAGCACTCCCTTGCTGCAAACCAGGCAGAGGAGGGATTTGAAGTGAGTGCCCTACCAATGGGTTATTGGCTATTCTGGGATGGCATGCTCTCTCTTGCAAAATTCCATCCAATGCCTGAAAAAGTTTCAATGAAGCGGATACATTTCTGTGAAAGTTTGGTTTTCACAAATTGGCATGTTCTGATGGAAAAAAAACCACTTTTGTTGAGAAATTCCTGACCAACTCTAATTGTAGCAGATTTCTGAAACAAACTTCTAAGAAAGAAATATCTGTTTTTTGAAGGGGATGCAGCCTGTAAACTTTGGAAATATTTTAAGGGAATTTTTATTGCTTGCAACTTAATTCTATTGGGTTTTTTTGGACCAGATAATAACTAACTAACTTGTCAAAGCCTTGACTTATTTATTCTTATATTTGACATGGCACAAAAATAGAAATGTCTGCAAACCACTATGGTTAATGTGGGGAGAGGATGGGCCACTGTCAACATGATATCAGGTTGAGAGCTATTTGAGCTTCCTACTCTTGTCTATAAATAGTTAATCATCATTGCTGACTGCCAGTTTGTGTCTCTGTTGCTTCCATTGATCCTGCTTTGATCAGGGGGTTCCTTCCAACCTGGTATTCTGTGATTCTATGAATAAGTAGTACTTTACTTCACAGGTAGTGTCATTGAAATCAGTGGGTTTTTCACAGAGTTAAGTGTTATTTAGTGTGAATAAAGCTGAAAGAATCTGGCCCTGAAGGAACAATAAAAACTGTACATTGAACAGCTGATGGCATAACATAGACTTTAGCTAATTTAGCTTGTACACTGACATAGCATGCATGAGTTCTGCATTCAATTTTACAAATAAGAATCAATTCTATAGAGAAGACCAGAAAATAGTAAGCACTTTTCACAAGAAAATTCAAAAGACATTTTAGAAAATAAATTTTATTTTAATTTTTCACTGAACTTTTCTGTTTTTTTTAATGAAAAATTTTGAAACTATGGTTTTACATTTAAAAGAATGGGAAAATTTGAAAAAAACCCTAATTGATTGTGAAAATGTTCTTTCCCTCCAAAAGGCAGTTTTGTTTTGAAAACAATGTTTTGAATGAAAAATTTTGATCAACTCTACAATTCTTACCTGTGTACTTGGGACTAGGTAGAATAGAGGGTTATGACATATGTCATAGAATAGAGGGTTATGACAGAGCAGCTGTAAGCCACTAACAGGGTAACTGACTACAGTCCTTTATGCTATCCAATATAGTGAAATAGACTGAGGGGAAGATACACTGATGAGCTGGCAAGAATCTTGCATATCATGTATGTCATGTTGTATTGAGTAGTTGGCTGTGAGAGAAACTAGTCCCTGGGAACCATCAGACATGTGTCCCTGTGCCTTGCCTTCAGGACAGCCTCTGCTCTCCCTTTCTCTGAAAGTCAGCTTGCCGACACACGCAAGTAAAGCAGGACTCCAGGCTGTCAGAAAAGATATGCTGAAATAATAGAAAGGGCTGCAGTACTGTTGTGTCAGTGCCCTCACTGTGCTTTCTTTCTGTCATCCCCATTATGCTTATTCCTGCTCAATACAGTGCCCTGACAGAGAGACTGTTAGGGACCAAAGGAACTCTGAATGACCTGGTGCTCAGGAATGTTAAATGTACCCAGGAGGGAAGTCTCTGCCTAGAGACTACAGCAGCTAGTGGCCCAGAGTTCCAGGTTTCTGCGGCAGTCCAACTCAGAGGATCAGAAAAGGCACTTGGCCAGAACAGATAATCTCTAAAGTCTTTAAAATCCGTATGTAGAAAGGACTGCTAACATCTGAGAGCATGTTTTCTCCAGATTTGGACATGGGCCCATAGGGATGAGAAATGGCCGAGAAAGGATCACTGTGATCTACTAGATATTATTATTAGAATTGTTAAATGTGTTATATCCTAAGGATGCTTAGAGTAACTCCTTTTTTTACTTTTATTAACCCTTGACTATTACCTTAATTCTTCTAGACTTAGAGCTAAAGCCCTCTTTTACTTCATATGCTCTTCATGTGAATGTCGTTCTTGGGGGAAAACCCAGCACATTGTTTAATGTCAAGGTGGGTCTAACAGATGGAGCATCTACAGCTCTTGCCTTCAGAGTCTGTGGTACAGTTTCTACAGTTACTGACACTATAAAATTTTGTGGACCACCATGAACATGGGACCAGATTCAGGACTATCTGAGACAAGAAGGGGTCAGGTACAATATTTTACCAGTATAAAAGTGATATTCACCAGCTTAGCATTTGGGAAGATACGTTTTTATACAGTGGGGCCCTATTACAATCTTCACCACCAACTTTAACTAAATGTGTGTTATATTTCTTGTTGTAAACATAGAGAATACCGCCCCCCCCCCCCGCAAAAAAAAAGTTCACAAGCAAACTCATAATATAGTAAAGAACCACTGTGCAGGCAACGTCCATTTTTAATTACAACCACTGCTTTTGCCTTTTGGTAATTTTCTTCTAACTTTTCTATGTATGGCTGAGAAATCAAAATAAGTATGACAAAGGAAGACAATTTTTTTCACACTTTGTTTTAAAAGTAATTCACTCTGAGAAGTGAAATTCTGAGATGTTTCACTGTAGGGCCATATGTACACTAGCACTTATGTCAGCAAAACTTTTTGTCACTCACAGTTGTGAAAAAAAAAAAACCCCTGAGTAACGTAAATTTTGCCAGCATAAGCTCTAGTATGCACACCTCTGTGTAAGCGGGAGATGCTTTTCCATCGCCACAGCCACCGCTACTCCATAGCATGGTTTTATTATGTCAACAGAGGAACTCTTTCCTGTCAGTACAGAGCAGCTACATGGATGAGTTTATGGAGGCACAGCTGTACCAGTACTGCTGTGCCATTTTAAGACTACTAGTGTAGACGCAGCCTAGTATTACGAGTTTTCTTTCAATTGTAAGCGAGCTAACAATTGACTTTAGTAGTTCTGTATTCTTCAGTGATTTATTGAAAGGTAAATGGCCACTTTTCAACAATCAGCAACACATCTGTACCTACAAAATAGGCATGGCTTGCTGCAAACAGGCAATTACACATGCAAAACTCACATTTGTTTGTGGGGGATGGGTAACTGCAGTGCAAACTCAGACCAGTACATGCACATGAATGACTTGTGTTTTTAATTAAAAAGTTTTTGCATGCTCGGTTACCCTTCTGAACATGTGCAAGAATACTTTGTGATTGAAACTGAAACACTGATCTTTATTAAAAAATATTTGTAAATAATTTTCTAAGTGGTGATTTTATGTTAACCTCTTTGGGCCAAATCCTGCTGGCCTTACCCACACATAACATCTCTGTGATGTCCATAAAAAGACTCCTTTGAGGAAGGCAAGCCAGATTTGTGTCCTGAGTTATAATTTGTAATTCATTATAACATGAAAATTATACATTTTAAATTTAACACTGATAGTTTTCATTTTTGCCTAGTGCATATCTAGACATTATAACACTTTGTCAGGGAAATGCATTTTCAGTGAGTAAATTCTGAATTTTCACCCAGAGAAAAAGTATCACATCGTTTCTGGTTAGAACAGGTTCTCTTAATCCTGGCATGAAAAAAATTATAGAGAATTAAAAGATTGGTAAAATTCTAACATTGATCATAGTTGCAATTTCTTCCCCCCAAGCCTTTGTCCTCCATATGAAAATTCATCCAATAAAACTAATGGTTTTAGAGAGAGCTTTTTCTTTTCGGGATCACTTCCATATAAAGAAGGAAAACAATCACATATCCATAAGGAAAGGTGATTAGATCACCCATTGTTTTCTTTACAAAGAAAGAGAGATAACACCACTTGAACTAATTAATCCCACTCTTTACAATAAATGTAGTATTTATACATATTTCCCACATGTCATTCATTGACTGTCTGCCTTTTACTACAACTAAGCAGGTAATTACTGAGTATGGGTAGGAATGAAGCTAGGATTTATAATGTCTCAGAGCTGAGCTGGGCAATTTTTTATTTTTATTTTTTTGGAATTGCCAGCAAATTGAAAAATCCCAATATTCACACAGTGTAGCCTGCTGCACAATTGCCACCTGCAACAGTTGTCCCTGTTGTCATCCCCTGCAGCTTTGTCCCTTTTCATTCGAGGAGACATCACTTCATGCACCCTTGGTGTGTGAGATTTGTTGTGGTTTTTTTTGTAAATCCCCAGGCAACCTCACTCACTCACCATCACACAAATATTCAGTTTAACACTGATCCACACTCACTCGCCATCGCCCATGCAGGTAGCCTCACTTAGGCAACTGCTGGAATTGCCTCTTGGCAACTAGCCTGAAACTCTAACTGAAGGTGACACCTGAGTACCAGGATTGGGCCCTCTGCAGGGTAGATGAGATTTAACGGTACACGCACAAGGAAATGATGGAAAACATTGAAAGGCTAAGACTGATTCGATAATCTGCCTTGTTTGGACATAATATATTTGGTAATCAGAGCAACAGTTATATCAGCACAACTTGCCTAGACTTCTAGACTGAAATTAGCATCAAAAAGGTGTCTGTGTGACTCACAAACAGACACGCTGCAATCTCCCTTCTAATGTGTAGAGTGTCTTCAATAAAAATAATCACTTAATACAATTTAAAAAGTGATTTATCACTGCTTCATTTAGTCTTCCTGGAACGGTGTGTATTCAGAAAGTATCAAACAGATTTTAAAAATTGCTTATTTTTAGTGGTGTTTTTTAAAAAATATTTGTTTATTTTGAAGGCAGGGGAAATTAGTTGAAAAAAAGACCATGCTCAGGGAGCTGTTTCATCATTTTTGCTTCATTATTTTGTTTTTAGACAGCACAGTGAGACCACTGAGGCATTATGACAATCAGCAATAACCGAAGAATGTCTCCATATGTTGCGAACGCACTTTAGGAAGGAGCACTCTTCTCTTGTGTAAACAATGCTAGATTGCAGACAGTGGGCCAAATTCTGCTCTCACTTATACCAGACTAAATCTATTAGTTTCAATTAGGTTATCCTAGATTCACTCCAGTGTAAGGGAGAAAAGACTGATTGCCTTCAGACATGTTTTCCAGTTGTAGTGGCATAATGCACCTTACTACACATTATGTTGAATGTTGACCCACGAGAACCAGAAGTTAATAGTAAAGAGAAATGGAAATATGTGCTGTCTGTGGTTGTGCGATATGGTTGTATTCTGTAGAAAAGCAGCAGAACTTATTATCCTAGTTTTAATAACATAATTATTCATTTTAGCATCTGTATTCATTTCAGTATTTTGAATTAATAGCTTTTATATTGTATGAAAGCTGCCTTTAGTAGTGACTAAAGTAATTACATCTTATTCACACAGATGTTTATGGTACGCTGCTATTTTCATTGTGTCTCTGAATGCATTTTTCTTTGCAGTGCTAAAAATATTGGAAGCATTTTACTTTTGGTAGTATTAGCACGTATAATGTGTGCTGAGAGTAGATGCAGCCTAAAATGATATAGGTATAACTGGAATTCTAGTAACTAACTTCAGATAAAATTTATTAATTCATTTATATCCTCCCGCCTGTTAAGAATATTTGAATCTATTTGGTTGATTTTTACATATCCAAAAGTTGGAAATGTGGGGAAAAAAAGATAAAAATAAATGAAATTCCAATTAATAAGTAAGGAAATATAAATAATGAAAGTAAATGTTCCTCTATAAGATTTGCAAAAAAATGATTTGAGGAGGACTAACAAAAATATTTTCTCAAAATATATTCTCTTATCCAGTTCCTCCAGTACGGAGTAGAATTACTATTGTAATTAATTTACCAGGAGGTAGCAGTGTTAGGACTAGATATTGTATATATCAATATGCAAACTGAACTCTGTGAAACAACTGCTGTGATTTCCTTCTATAATTATTATTGACCTTTCTAAAAGGAGCTACAGATTATTTTTGCTATGTTGAGAATCTGAGTGTTTTGTGTTCCTTTTGATAAATCAGACAAAAAGGTCCCTGATCTAAACTACTATATAATTTGCAAGGTCGATCAAGGAGGATTCAGCTACTAAAATGAAGTGCTAGTTTGGACTCAGGATCCAATTCTGCACCCTTTTTCACAATGACATTTAACTAAACCTAAGGAACTTTTCATGCAGCTACTGTACCTGAAAAATGAGGAGTCTTTGTGGCACCTTAGAGACTAACGAATTTATTTGGCCATAAGCTTTCATGAGATGTAACCCACTTCATCAGATTCATGGAGTAGAAAAGATAGTAAACAGGTATAAATGTACAGCACATGAAAAGATGGGAGTTGCCTTACCAAGTGGGAGGTCAGTGCTAAGGAGGCCAATTCAGTTAGGGTGCATGTGGTCCATTCCCAGCAGTTGACAAGAAGTTGTTTGTATCAACAGAAAGAAAATTATTTTTATAATGACCCTGCCACTCCCAGTCTTTATTCGAGCCTAATTTGATGGTGTCAAGTCTGCAGATTAATTCCAGTTCTGCAGTTTCTCACTGAAATCTGAAGGGTTTTTTTGTTAGCACTACAAAAAGTAATTTTCCCTTTCCTGATATTTACCCCTTCTTGTCAGCTGTTTGGAATGGGTCACATGCACCCTAAGTGAATTGGCCTCCCTAGTACTGACCCTTCCCTTCCCCCCACTTGGTAAGTCAACTCGCATTTTTTCATGTGCTGTATATTTATACCTGCCACTATCTTTTCCACTCCATGCACCTGATGAAGTGGGTTATATCCCAGGAAACCTTAAGCCCAGATAAATTTATTACTCTCCAAGGTGCCACAAGGGCTCCTCATTGTTTCTACTGATAGAGACTAATACAGGTACCCCTGTGAAACCTATTATTCTTGAGTTACTGTGCTGGCTGGGTGAGTGTTTTTTGGTACTCTCACATCGAACCCCTATGGATCCTATCTAACGATAGGATAGGTACATATCTCAGGAAGTAAGTCTAAGAGGACGTTGAAGTGTGTGTGTTTCTTACATGGGGAGAAAGGGAAATTGTTTGTACCAGCAACTGAAAAAGAGCTGCCTCTGTAACCTCTCTTCTGTTAAACTGCATTCCAGCTGGTGTAATTCTTCTGGGAATTCTGCATGGTTGTACTAACTCACCGAAAGGAGACCACAAGGGCATGTAACACTTATATTAAGCATAGGTAGGGCCATGGCCAGGATGTAATTCCTGGGAGAAATGTTAAGACAGGGCTTCCAGTGGCCCATCCCTCTGCACCATCCCATCACCCAGTGATTTCAGCAGGACTAAAATAATTTATCACTTGTGTATATGAATATTTTATCCATGGAGGATATACTTAATACTTTAATATTCAATGTAGTGGCAGTGTTGCCCATTTTGGCACAAAGGTATTTTGACTGTGGAAAATCCAGTATTTTAAAATACATGACATATTATTCACCTCTTAGTGAATTATATTATTTTCATTGGCACTGACACACATGCAATTCTTGCTTCTCAGTTAACATTTTTACCTGTCACTCTGCATTATCTGTGGCCTAGGTTCATTAATTTTAAACATATCTACCTCCAACTCAGTAGTAGTGTGACTCAGTTATATTTTGTAATTCAGAACTTGTTCCACTGATATGACAGTATTTTAGTGTACTGTGCTTTTAATATAATGCAATGGCAAGTCATAGCTAGCACTTTCTTTCATAACACATTCATCCTAAGTAAAAAATAAAAAAAAGATCAAACTAGACTAGAAGTCCTGTAATTACAGATAATGCTGTTTGAAACAAACTAAAATCCACTTGAAGCAGGGTTGTTTAAAATATATTTGAGGCCAGGTACAATGAACAAATGACTGAAATTTCTTATGTTATGATAATTTCTTGGGCTTTACAATTTTAAACTATGTGAATGTGCCGGTTCCTGCTTGGCTGGTTGATTGTAAGCATTAAAGGGAAAACCACAATGGAATAGAAACTAATTATTAATCACTTGATCAAATGAAAAGCAGAACAAAATTTATAACAATATATATTTTCAAATACTGTCCATATGAAAATAAACAATAAATAATCAAACAAGAAGCCACTATTATAGCACATAATTTTATTTATGTCTGCAAAGCAGGAAGATTGGACCTGTGGGTATATAGTAATGCCGTGTCTACCTGAGGTTCAGAGGCCATAACATTTCCCCTCAATATTGAGCCCAGTAGTTCGTTTGACTAAATATCATCTGTCTATTCCAATGACCATACATAGACCCCACATCCTGTGACTGATTTTGTGTGGACACAAAATCCTTGACTTCAGTGCGGCTCCATGTGAGCACACAGGTTCACTCATGGATAGTCATTTGCAGGATCAGAGCCTTCACTGGTAAGTCACAAGAGGACTGGACATCATTTTAATGGAAGTTGAGAGTGCTGAGAATTTGGCAGGGTTGGATCTGCAACATACAGTTTATTCTGAATCTTCAAATAGAATGGTAAAAGCCTAGTTCAATATCTCAGAGATGGACATAGCTGAGCAGAAGGTCATTAGCACTGTCAAATGGTCTAGCACTGGAGCTCTGTAGGGCTGTCAAAGAAAAACAAGAGTTGGACACAACATCTTGGATTTAATTACTGCTCTGAGATTAAAGCATGAGGGCATAGGGGGACTCAAAATCAAAGGAAGAGTACTGATTTCCTTCTAGAGGCCATAGTTTTCTCATGATGGGGAAAAAATTAGAACAATATATGGCATATGTGATTGATATTTTAAAAGCATGTGTTAACATAATCCCAGGGAAATTGTTCAAGAATTGGCTCTTCTTTGTGAGTTATGCCCCTATAATGCATCTAAAGTGAGAAATCCTTTCCATAACTGATTCTACAGGTGGGGGTCACACAGGCTACAGCAAAGATGATCAAGTACACAAGATGAACATATAAAATATATAAAGATATAACTTTATAATAAAGGTATAAATAGATGCTAGTTATTTTGGGATCTGTGGTATGAATGGGTTTCCACATAATAAAGCAATGTAACTTGATAAATGTACCAAATGATGTAGTGTTAGAAAAATAATTATGGTTAAAGTCAACTTATTAGATAACACTGGTCTACAATTTTTTAGAAGTCATCTGCTTCAGAGATAAAATGTGATATCTATTATGTATTTTGATGTGCTGAATTCAAATATGACAATTAAAACAACTGACGGGCTACTATTTCTAAGATATTTAAGTTTTTACATTTTATGTCTATGTATATTGTGTAGATAGCAGAGTTTTAATCATAAATTGTAAACCTAGGTCTTTTCATGTGTTTATGGTTGCTTTACATGATAATATTTCACCTGTCCTGTTTATGTAACACTTTAAAAATCAGCAAAAGGGTTATATAAATAAAATGTATTATGAAACAAAAGGCAAAAAACTATTATGTACATAGTTTAGTCCTATTCAGTGTCTACTCGGCACTTCTTGGCTTGTCTCTTGTATTCATTAAATGGAGCATCTCTTGTCACTGTCCAGCAATAGTCTGCAAGCATTGATGGGCTCCATTTGCCCTGATAGCGTTTCTCCATTGTTACAACATCCTGGTGAAATCGCTTTCCATGCTCGTCGCTCACTGCTCTGCAGTTCGGTGGAAAAAAATCTAGATGAGAGTGCAAAAAATGTATCTTTAGTGACATGTCGCAACCAAGGCTTTTGTATGCCTTGAGAAAGTTTTCCACCAACAACCTGTAGTTGTCTGCCTTGTTGTTTCTGAGAAAATGTATTGCCACTGACTGGAAGGCTTTCCATGCCGTCTTTTCCTTGCCACGCAGTGCATGGTCAAATGCATCATCTTGAAGAAGTTCACGAATCTGAGGACCAACGAAGACACCTTCCTTTATCTTAGCTTCACTTAACCCTGGAAATTTTCCACGGACGTACTTGAAAGCTGCTTGTGTTTTGTCAATGGCCTTGACAAAGTTCTTCATCAGACCCAGCTTGATGTGTAAGGGTGGTAACAAAATCTCCCTTGATTCAACAAGTGGTGGATGCTGAACACTTTTCCTCTCAGGCTCCAATGACTGTCGGAGTGGCCAATCTTTCGTGATGTAGTGGGAATCTCTTGCACGACTATCTCATTTGCAGAGAAAACAGCAGTACTTTGTGTATCCAGTCTGCAGACCAAGCAAGAGAGCAACAACCTTCAAATCGCCACAAAGCTGCTACCGATGTTGGTCATAGTTTATGCACCTCAAAAGTTGTTTCATGTTGTCATAGGTTTCCTTCATATGGACTGCATGACCAACTGGAATTGATGGCAAAACATTGCCATTATGCAGCAAAACAGCTTTAAGACTCGTCTTTGATGAATCAATGAAGAGTCTCCACTCATCTGGATCGTGAACAATGTTGAGGGCTGCCATCACACCATCAATGTTGTTGCAGGCTACAAGATCACCTTCCATGAAGAAGAATGGGACAAGATCCTTTTGACGGTCACGGAACATGGAAACCCTAACATCACCTGCCAGGAGATTCCACTGCTGTAGTCTGGAGCTCAACAGTTATGCCTTACTCTTGGGTAGTTTCAAATCCCTGACAAGGTCATTCAGTTCAGCTGAGGTGTGGTTCAGAGGAGGAGAATGGGAGAAAATGTGGGTCCTGTGACATTGATGGTTCAGGACCAGAAGTTTCATCCTCTTCCTCTTCCTCGTCTGACTCAAGTGAGAATGATTCTGGTGCATCAGGAACCGGCAGTCCTTCTCCGTGGGGTATTGGGTGTAAAGCTGATGGAATGTTTGGATAATGCACAGTCCACTTTTTCTTCTTTGACACCCCTTTCCCAACTGGAGGCACCATGCAGAAGTAACAATTGCTGGTATGATCTGTTGGCTCTCTCCAAATCATTGGCACTGCAAAAGGCATAGATTTCCTTTTCCTGTTCAACCACTGGCGAAGATTTGTTGCACAAGTGTTGCAGCATATGTGTGGGGCCCACCTCTTGTCCTGATCTCCAGTTTTGCAGCCAAAATAAAGGTGATAGGCTTTCTTGACCATAGTGATTATACTGCGCTTTTGTGATGCAAAAGTCACTTCACCACAAACATAGCAGAAGTTATCTGCACTGTTCACACAAGTATGAGGCATCTCTGCTCACTTTGGCTAAACAGAAATGTGTCCCTTTGCAAAATCAAACACTGACAAATAAGAGAGCATGACACTGTATGATTTCTAGAGCTGAGATAGGACAATTTGTTCAGCAGAGTGATGTAAGCTTCGTTATGATTGCATCATCCATGACTTCTAGGAATAACATGATGCAATTCATATGATATATGATGCAATACCAGCTTCAGATTGCATCATTCATTGTTTTGCCTAAAAAGCAAGTACTGTCCAAACCCAGTCATAGATTTATTCATAGATCCAGTCAAAGATGTATTTTAGTCATTTCTGGTTTAAATTGAGATCCCTTCCCTTTATAGCTCACTTATCCTCCGCCATTCCCATGTCAAGGGCCGTATATACTGACCCAATAGCGTATCTTGAAAACTAGAGCCAATCAACAATTGTAAGCACCATTTTCGTTCTCAGTGACCCAGAATTAGTAAAGTTTGACTACATTTATTTCAGAAGCATTTTGGCTGTAGAGCAGTGTAATTAAGGATTTTGAAATAGTGTAATTAACTTATCTTTCTCTGAAATGTCCTTAAATAGCAGTATTAGTCCATTCTAGCTGCCAGGGATCACAAGAACGTCACAGACACACCAACTTTCCTTAGTCATTCCTCCAAGCCTGTGGGCTAAGAGGTAATGTAGGAGTCACTACATTGATTCTATGATATCCGAGAACTCCCCAAACAGGAAAGACTGTCACCAGACAGCTAAGCCTTGCCATATGTTAGAAATATTGCGTAGTCCATATGGGAAAATATTTAGCCATGTCTCCACAATCCATATCATGTATATTGTAGGTTACAGTGTATTTTAGAATTCTTCCCTGAGTCACTTGTAACTATAAACCAAAATTGATTCTGGAATAAAGGCATGGTTACACTGGGACATTATATTGTGTGTTTATAGACATTTGTAACATCACATAGAACCACAATTGCATCTATTTCAGGTGAAACTGAATAGTGCAATAATGTGCCTAATGATCTGCCTTCCTACAGCATTTGCTCCAAGCTAATCAATACACAATTGATTAGCTTGATGTTCTGTTGTGTCTTGTGCTAACAAGAAGTGAAATAACATCACAGAATATCAGCATTAAAATTCTGTTGTAAACAGTATAAACATTAAGGTTGTTATATGAGCTATTGCTTCCAAGTGTGAAGTAATATATTTAAGAGGCTTGCAAGTGTGTATAGTACAAGCCATAAGTTTGGGATGCTCTTTGCTTGGTTCTTCTTGTTTCTTGTGTAATTTTGGAAGGATTATGAAAAATATATGTCATATAAGATGTTAAGGAATTTCCTAGTTATAATTTGGAAAAAGATTAGAAGGCAGAGTTAAAGTAGAAAATATATGAAAGGTAGAAATACACCACAATAATTATTCTTATAAAAAGAAAAAAATAATGTTTTTCGTTAGGCCAGGTATTTTTCCCTCTCTTTGTATCTATTATATTACTGCTTCTTAGTAAGAATAACAGAAAGATGCTACTGTGAAATGATGGAAAAATAGGATTTAACTGTGCTTCAATTTTAAATTTCTCTGTGTCAATTAGATTCTTAGAAAGAAGTGCACTGTGTGCAGTTCTGGTCTCCCATGTTTAAGAAAGATGAATGCAAACTGGAACAGGTGCTTAGAAAGGGCTACGAGGGTGATCAGAGAAATAGAGAACTTGCCTTAAGAGAGGGGACTTAAGGAGGTTGGCTTGTTTTATAAATGAAGGAGAGATGATTCTCCAAATTGTCAAGGTCATTATGAATTCTAATCCTGTCCAACAAAGTGCATGGAACCCCTCCCAACTTGGTGTCACATGCAATTTTATAAGCATACTCTCCACTCCATTATCTAAGTCATTATTAAATATTAATTAGTTCTGGACCCAAGACATACCCATGCAGGACCCCATGAGACACACCCGCCGAGTTTGACAGCAAACCATTTATAACTATTCTTTGAATAGTCATTCAACTGGTTGTGCACCAACATTCTAGTAATTTCATCTAGACCACCTTTGCTTAATTTGATTATGAGAATGTTGTGTGTGACTGTGTCAAAAATCTTACTAAAACCAAGATGTATCATGTCCACTACTTTCCTCCTATCCAATAAGTATCAATTCCGTCAAAGGAAAATACTGGAAAGGAAAACCAAATGCTGGTTTGGCATGATTTTTTTTATTTTTTTACATATATATCCTGGCTACAAGTAGTGTAAATAGAATCCTGTACTTTTTTTATATTTACTGTACTTGATGACAGAATTCTCATTCTTCATCCCAATCCAGAGGTAATAGAACTGCAGTGCAGGGGGCTGTTTTCTGCAAGTCTGAATTAAGTCACAGCTTTTTCAGTGTTTAAAAATGCATCTTTCCTGCAAGAGAGAAACTCTACTTCTGAGTTATTGCATTTTGGACATATATACAGGGGCACACAAAAGATTTATAAATACTGGCAAGAGGATTATTCTATAATTCAGACCACATAAAAGATATCCATCAGGGTAGAGAACTTCACACTTGGATGATTTTCTCTCAAGGAACATGTAGTGTCCTGTCAAGAGGTAGGCAAAAGAGGATAAAGTGAATGTGGTAGTTTGCAGTAAGTTAAACATCTTTACCATATTCTCAGAAGATATAAGACTATCATCAACTAAAAGTTCTGTCATGTAGTAATCCTTATCTCCACCCCTGATATATTGACCTAGCATTCCCTGGAGCAAAACATGGATTATTCTGGAGTAGTTTCAATGGAGAGACTAGAATCTGTCTTTAATTTACAGGGAACCTCACATTCTAGTCAAAAGGAACAATCAAATTGCTCATTTCTAAACATGTCTGGAGGCTTCTGATGACATTTCTCACCAAAAGTAAATAAATACTGTGGCTCTTGCTATAATTGCTGAAAGTCTGTGTTGTGGAAAATAACCACATGCGTTGTGTTTAATCAGAAATATCCGAAGCCTTTATTTATTATCAGAAGACACTTTTGCATGCAAGAGGGTGAACAGGTTCAACGCTGCATATCTAACAGTATTGGAGCTGCCACACAAATAAGAATATGCTGTACCTATTTATGCAATAAAACACTCACAATAATGACTCAAGCAAACTTCCGTTATGATACATCCTATGGAGCAAGCAAGCTGGTAACTAAAAGGAAATTTTGCAAGCAACGATGACGTGTAAGACCTCGTGAGACCCTGCGGTTAGCGGAGGCCAAAAGGTTGGCATTTAGCAATCTACTTTCACCCCCCCCCTCACCCCCTCACCACCCCATTGCATTAGACCTAAAAAAAGCAGAAGTGTACAAAGGTCAAAACCCTTAGTCACAGAACTTTCTTTTAACATTTGTTGAGGCCCTTATAGTCTGCATAAGCCTGAATAAATTCTGGTCAAGCCTTAGGCCAGCTACTCTTTCTTTGTCAATTTACCCCTTTGGAGGTTATTTAGCTCCACAAAGTTGGCCTAGGCTTGAATATTTATAAGCTTGTTTATTTCCTTCTCTTCTTCCCTGCCCCTGTTTCCCGTTCTCTGTCATCTATTTGTACAGAAATTTGTACTCATAAATATCAAGTTATACTTTTGTCTAGCTATTTTATGCCTTATGCTTTATTAAATATTCATATTCAGGGCTGATTTCCTACAAATATAGAAAGTTATTAATTATCACTTGATTTTTTTTTTATTCAGACTGTATCTGTATTGCAAAAAAGCTACATTAATGGCACATTAAGGTTACATGGTTAAACTTCCCTTCCTTTATATCAATCATTCTTCCCAACCCCTGAATTTGTCTTACTCTAAAAATCATTCCTTCCCACTTTGGGCGCTGTGTAAGAAGTACATGTACAATAGAGAAAAGGAGGGATTTTTCCTACCCTGGTCTACTGCACGGAAATTGGGAAATATCCCTTCAAAATAGTTTGTAAGCCCTCTTGTGGCCCTCATTCTCTTCTGTGTTTCAGAAAGTACCAGAACCCCTCCAGAGCAGAGTGTGTGTGTTGTGTGCATGCTGTTTATACACAACATACCTAGTTTGTTACCACGATTACTTGAACCCCACTATGCCTGTGTGGTTCCTTCATATTTCACATGTTGTATAAAGAGCAGAAATCACAACACTTGGGCAGATAATAATGGTAAGTAGTAATAGAACTTTTCTTTTCAAATATATCTTTAATCATTACAACCCACTTGTGAGGTAATCCAATAAGTTAAGCATTAGTGTCCCCTTATTACACATGGGGTAAAGGGAGATAAAATTATTTGCCCAAGGTCACACAGCAAATGTCAGAACCAGAATTCAAATCTAGGACTTTCTTCTCCACATGGAGGCTTACTACATGTCAACATAGCCATTTAGCCTTTCTGTATTTCAGTTTTATCCTCTATAAAATAGATATTTTTAAATTTCTTTTGTAGCCTCAAAGTCATTGACAAAAGTGAACTGAAAATCTGTTTTACAGATTAGGTAATTGAGGCACAGGGAATTTAAGTGACTCAAGTAAGTGATAGATCTTTCAGTTGAATCCAGGTTGGAGCTGGCCAAAAACAATAACAATTCTTCAAAATACTTTCAAAATTTTTCATGAGAAAATTTCACTGAAATTTTTAAATAACTGGAAAATGTCAACCATATCTGAGATCTTTCTGCTCAGAGGCCCAAGCAAAACCAACACACTACTCCATAGTTCTGCCTCAGTAAATCTTGCTGTGTCACAGTTTGTCTGTATCAAAATGGGACTAACAATAACACTATGAATAATAATTCATAGCATTTTTTCATCTGTAAATCTGAAAGTAATTGACAACGGTGTGAAATATCAGGAATCCCATTTCAAGATAGAATAAGCTCATATCTGAAGTAATCATTCTGAGTCATTTAATACTTTAATCAGTGGATAAATAATGATTCTGTCACATCAGGGACCCGTCTTTTATTGGGTCAGCTTCTGTTGATGAGAGATACAAGCTTTTGAGCTTAAACAGAGCTCTCCTAGGTGGATGGTGTGAGGTTTCAATAAATTAAGGTTACAAAGTCCAGGAAGTTTTTTTTATAACCAGCCAATAGAACATGTGGACACAGATCTCATGACCTCCTGACTCCCTGTTCTGTGCACATTCCTGTAGGCAAAGGAGTAGGAGCAAGACCCTTTTTATCAGACACTATATTTCACTGAATCATTTGGAAAGTGATTCTGATTAGTATGGAGCAAGTTAGAGAACTAAAGAGTTATAGCCTGATTCTGTCACCTCTCTCACATTGGGTACGTTTACACTTGGAGCTAGGGATACAGTCCTCAGGTCATGTAGATACAATCTTGCTAGCTCTCATCAAGCTAGTACACTAAAAATAGTAGAGTAGTGTTATGGAGTGGATAAGCTTCTTCCCCCCACCCCCAGAGAACCAAGTGTCTCTGGATCCAGACATTCCTGCCCATGCACAGCTGCTGGAAATGCTCACAGTGGATGCAAATTTCCAGCTCACAATGGCCCCAGTCAGTCAGGGCAGACAAAAGAAGGGAGCAGTCCTCCACTGTAGCTCCTGCAGAGAGTTTGCAGGAGTTCCACACCTCCTAAACCAGACCCCACTGCCAAACTGCTGAAGGGTTTGTGGAGACCAGGGATGGCAGGTCCAGATTCATGAAGAGCCTCCAGACTCCAAGCAGGGAGAACCCCACCTCCTTGTGGGTGCATAAGAAATTCATGTTGTCACTTTGGAGTGGCAGAGTCCATGATAGAAAGTACCCAGGGAGCAGACTTGGTGGTGGTTGGCCACAGTCTGGATACCAGTCTGCCAGTCAAAGGATCCTGGGTTAGAACCCGGTCACGTAGGGAGGTCCCAGGCTCCCCTACCACCACCCCCACAGATTTTCACCACTGATAACATCGCAGACTCTCACTGTTGGAGAATACTATTTAGCTCAGACACCGAATCCCCTTACATTTGGCCATGTTGAATAGTATTAAATAGTAGGTCAAGTGAGCCATAGCACATGCTAGCCACCCCAAGTTTGTACCCACTTAGTATAGGCAGGTTTATATTATGGATGACTAGCCCATGCTGCTGCTGCCCATGCTACCAAAGCTACACACTACTATTTTTAGCACACTAGTTTGATGAGAGCTAGTGCGAGCATGTCTATGTGAGCTGGGAATCACATCCCTAACACCAAGTGTAGACATATGCAATGAGTAATTCCTTACTTAGTACACAGTCCATTAAGTAGTAGTATGTATATTTTACAAATATCTAAACTGAAACACAGAGAGATTCAATAATTTGTCCAAGATCACTCCACAGATAGAAATGATGAGCTCTGACAGTCTCCTGCTCTGATTATTATTATTTATTTATATTACAGCCTAGAAACTAGCCATTATTTTATATTACAGTCTAGAAACTAACTTTGATCAGAGCCTTTTCTACTTGGCACTGTATGGAGAGAGAGACGGCCCTTGCCTCAAAGACCTTACAATCTAAATAAGCACATGAACTCCTTTGAAAAACAGCTGCTATGGCAAAACATAGCACAGTGTATACAGTATAAATATTGTATGTTGGGAATAGAAGGAGCCAAAGTACATACTGAATGTTTAGCATTTATTGTAAATTGTAAGGTATCTAACCTGAAAGTGATGTGTTCCTGCTGCAAGTACTTTAGAACAGTGGATTTCATGAACTCAGACCATGTAGAACAACTTTATTTATCTCAGAGCTCCGCATGCTCTTTGTTTAATCAGAGATTTATTATGCAGAGCAGTAATATAGAATGGCTGAGTAATGAATAATGAATGGAGGACTGACATCATTTTGTAACAATGATAGAAAATAGTTAGGAAGTGTTTATGTAAATTAGGAATTCTGGAGAGCTCATCATCATGTATAGTCAGCAGCCATCAGTAGGCATCAAACCCGAATGTAGCAGAAGGATAACATACTCTGAATTAATAAAACAAACATATTTCTTGTATCCTAGGTGACCAAGTTCATTTTTGCTAATCTTCTGTACTTTTTAATAAACTGAACCCATCTAGCACTAAGTGTGTTCGGCATGGAAGAGCTTGGTGTCTGTACCAGATGGGCAATGTATTTATGATGGTGCTTCCTGAAGCAGTGTGCTGAAATAGGTCATGAGAGAGCGTCTCCATGTGAACTGTAAAGAGTACTGTTTGTGTGCTGAAGCAACAGTATGATGCCTGTATATTCAACTATAACAGAAATGATATTTAATTTCTTATTCTGATATTTGTGGACAAATGCAGCTGTTGCTGCATTTTTAAATGTAATTTTTAGAGCAAGGCAACTCTCAAAATAATTACCATTTATTCAAGGAATTCCCTGTTTGAATAAATGTTTTTTTTGCCTGTGTTTACATTCCTTTACAGTTTGCTTTCCATGAATATGCTAGTGATCTATTTACTGGCAGAGGTGTTTGCTGAAACAGAATTTTAAGTGAATATTAGAGTGTTCATGGAATCAAAATCTTAAACTTTATAATCATGAGTGTTCTCACAAGAAACCAGATTTGAAGAGCTAGGTTCATCCAATCACAAAGAGAAATAATACCATGTAGCCTATATATCTGCTCACCAAGACATTGCACATTTCAAACTTGGACAATTAATATTTGCATTAAAGTGCTCATGAACAACCTGCAAATCAAGACATAATCACAGAAATTTTCCAGGAAATCAGATTGGAATATGAATACAGTAGAGGAAATCATAATCTGACCCCAGATTATTTGTGAACAGAAAGCAATCAAAATATACATTACCTATCATTTTATTCATGTCTAGTAATCTTTCTGTACTGAAGAACTGGTGCAACAGTTGCAACATAATCTAGAAAAAAAATAACTAATGCCCCAATTCTGCAAAAAATTAAGATTTAAGCCTAATTCTCTGCCTATGAGTAGTCCCATTGTCCCTTTATCATTCATTATTTGTATTTTGGCAACACTTACACACTCCAGTCAGGGATAAGGACCCCACTGTACTTGGCAGTGTTCAAACACAGCAGAAAAAGATGTTAATTGCCCCAAAGAACTTTTGATGTTGACAGACGACATTTGATGCAACAATAGACTGGAAGAGCCCAAGGAAACAATAAGGCTTCAATTGAACTAGCTGGTGTGTAATGTTAAACAAATGTATAAGTGTTTGTAGGATCAGGACCTAAACTATCTATACTTACCGGAAACTAGGTTGAGTTTTGCTTACCGTATAGCTGCGTTTGTATTTCGTATGAGGTCAGTAGGACTTCCTCTTATAATAAAATGCAGCCCTGGCAGAGAAAGTATAATTTATACTTTAATGCATTTACATATAAAATATCATTAAATGGGGAAAATAAACAATTTTTCTTACCATATGGAATGTGAATACTTGTGATATAACCACTGCAGATGCCCTAGAAGCTGTTGTTTCTGGGTCCTTTACATGAATTGCAAAAACAATTAAATGATTTGAATAAATATGATTTAAATAAGAAATTTTATTCTTAAAATAAAGATATAAATCACATGATTTTTTAAAATAATTGCCTTTAATGTTTTTCAAAAGCCAAATTGGAAAATTTGTGCTAGTGTAACTTCAAATTACATTTGGTAATGAACTATATTTATAAACTGTCTCATTTCAGTGTCACTGATGGTAGGGTATTGTAGCAGGATGCTGGCCAGGAGATTCTGAGCCAGCCCCTGTTAGCCCAGCCCTGAGAGCCCAACTCTCATTAAGGGGAATTAATTGGAGGTGGCAGGGTGTGACTCGTTGCAGGGCTAAGGGAAAAACACCTGAGGGCTTTATGGGCCAGGAAGCTTCATAAAGCAAGCAGGGAGGAAGTGCAGTGAAGAGGAGGAACAGGAAAGGGAGGAGTCTGTTGCTGGCGTTCCCTGCTATCTGTCCCCCAAGGGGCTATCTGGACTGAACTCAATTGTATATAAATGCGTGGTCTGGCCCGTGCTGCTTCCTACAGCTCCAATTGGCCTGGAATGGCAAATCGCGGCCAGTGGGAGCTGAGAGTGGCCGAACCTACAGCCACTCGGTTAAACAAAACATCTTGCGGCCAGCCAGGGGCTTACCCTGGCCAATCCACGGAACAAGTTTGGGAACCCCTCCTGTAGATTATCTGCTAGAAGACCTCTGATTAACCAGAAATGTAGTAGTAGAGTCGTCAGCTCACATGACTGCACGGCTGTGAAGGGGATGGCCCTTCCCTCTGAATCCTGATTAATTTGGAAACTCAGCCAGATTCCATTTTGCTCTAGAATAGAAACATAGCCCCATCTAAGTGGAGTTAGGCAGAGAGTGAACCAGCCTCTGATGGGGCTAGAGAAGAACTGCTGGGGCACTTAGGCTATTTTAGTTATTAGCTTTTGGCATTTACTGCACTGTACCTTCAAGGTTTAATTGCTGAGAATAATTAACCATATGTGTAGCTCTCCTTCGTTGTCTCTTTTATTTGGTCAGTAGATGCCGTAAGTGGCAGCTAAGAACATTTAACTACAAAATCACAGACATCTCAATCTGACTTGTAGATCTATTCTGCATCTAAAGGCAAGTGGTTGTTAATTTTGGGACAACAAAGAAAATAAGTGTTCCTTGTCACACATATGACTGACCCCTGAAATATGTCTTGACCTATCTAAAGTAAAAATGAAGTCAGCATCGCAGGTAGGTCTAAAACTCTTCAGAATATGCTCAAAAGCTTAAAATAATAGGGTTTTTTCACATCCAATGCTTTTTTTCAGAATAATCTGCTTTTCATGTAGCCTAACATGTACAATACAAAAATATGAACAATGTAATAGTGAATCTTAGCCAATGAAACCTCGATGTGAAATCTTAAATTCTGCCAGCACTTGAGAAACTAATTAAAATGTCCCTTTTAGCAATTTAAGACTATAATATGAGAACAAAATAATGAACTAGCATCACAATTAAAAATCCTCTAAATAAAAAAACCTGATTTGAATCAAAATTTTCATCCACCTGTTTGTAAACGAGAAAAGTATACTTTTTAAAAATGATGTATAAAGATGTTCTGAAATTGTACTTTAAGTTCTGAATTTTTGTTTTGCTGATTTCTGACTTTAGACACGCAGGTTTTTCTCTTTTGGAAGACTTTACATAAATCCAAAGACCACAAATACTAAGAACGTGGAACCTGAGAGGAGAGAGTTGTTGTTTTTTATTCAGGTGCCATAAAATTTTGCCTTTTGTTGACATCTGCCTCTCTAAAATAATAAGGAGCAATTAATACCCCTCCCTCTTCAACTAAGAGTAAACACACACAGAAACCCTCTCAGTACACAGTGGAGTTATCCAAGAAGTAATCCAAAAAGGCAAAAAGAGAGAGAGACAAGATATGACATTTGTGACATATCAAGGGAAAACACAAGTAGAAGAAAATCTAGGTGTAAGTTATATTTCATTATAATGCGTTTATTTATAGTTAACTGTTTTTGTAACCGCCACCTCAGTTTATAACATTGTGATGGTGGGAAACCTAAGCTCCAGTTCTAGTGCATGCACACAACCCATGCAATTGCATGGTACCCCATTGAATTCAATGGAGCTTTCTGTGAGCACTAGGGTCTGCATAGGCAAGACAATTTGCTGTATTGGGACCTAGTCATACATCATTCTCTACACTTAATTTAATGTAGTTAAAAATAACTTTTTTCAAGTATCTCTCAAGTTCAAGGATTTCACCTCAAAACCATTAATAATATCATTTCACGAATAACCACTGTGTCCATTATAAATTGCAAGATTTTTGATATTTAATAAGAAAAAAATGTCCTAACTGGCACTATATTACCCTGCCCTCATATGCACACTATCTAGTTTGGAATATAGGACATTTTTGCTCCAAACAGCCTGAACTGGAGGTTACAGGACTAGAATGGTCTCCACTCCAGGACATAGACTGAATCTTAGGAGTAATTTCAAATTCTAAATTAGTTTCTTTCAAACAAATTCAGTCTACTGGCTTTACAGAGTAAGAACTCTGGCTCTATAAAGTAAGAACATTTCTTTCAACACTTTCCCTCATCCTTGCTTTCTTACTGACACTTTTTTCTTTTAAAAATACCTAATTGAACTTGAAGCAATCCTTTTATTTGCTCTTGTGAAAATGCTTGCAGTCTTTCTTTCAGTTGGCTTAGTCATATGTTGGGTATAAGGCACTGAAAGATATAACTGATTATTTCTTGCTCATATAGGTAATTTGCTGGAATGGTTAATCAAAGGCACTCTAAGGTGACACTTTAGTCAAATAAACAGTTGTGCTAAAGATAAGAGAATTTGAAGTGACTGTCAGAAAGGACAATAGTCTTGTGGATCAGTTCTATCCTCCTACTATGGCATATAAGCCAAGTCAAATATCTAAAACATAAAAGACACAAATAAACCATGCAATCAAGAATTCTAAAAACAAGACACAATGGACTGTGAATACCAAGTTTTTCTTTTGGAAAGATTATAAATATAAGTCACTAAATTGAGTTAAACTGAATGGTATTTTTAATAATGCACAGTATTGGGAGTTGTGCTTTTATTATGTTCACTTAATCCAAATAAAACAGTTATATAGATTAACATAACAGAAACTAATATTGTACTGTAATACACATTCTAAAATAAAGATACATGATCAACATGTATATTGGGTTTGTCATAATAATGTTATAATATTTTATATGCCTCAGGTTACACTGACAGATCTTGCCTACGCATCATGCAGTCTTGATGTAGATCAAGTAGTATGGTTGAAGCAACCAGTATTTACCCTGGCTTGATTAATACTGGGTTTAATAAGGAAACACATTTTGCTGATGGCCATACAATGCTTCTCAAATGTTAGTTAATTGTCTCAGATTCATACTTGCAAGTTCATTCAAGAATATTCTGCTTAAAGCTCATAGGGATGGCTTGGAGACAGTTGTGAATTGATGTGTTGGTGATAAAGATTCTCTTTGACTTCACGTAAGTTGCAGTTATCTTTTGGATTTACATTCTTGACTGCCAGCTTTTCCCATTTGTTCCATCATTATTTAGCTAACATTGATATTTCCACCACTTTTACAGGATGGAAAGGTCATCAACTTTTGAAACTGCTCATTTTAACATGGGATTTTGTTATTTATCTTGTTGGTAGTGTCACATTGCCCTGCATGCCCCTTTGTGGCAAGGTGTGACACTGTGAATGAGTCCTGCCTTTCTTTCCCCCCACCTCAGCATCAATAAATTCTCTTGCACAGCTCAGAGGTAATGAGAAGCCAAAACAAATTAATCAAATATGTGTCCTTTAATGCAGACCCAGGAAAGATGCATTTGGAATTACAGTTCAAAGACCATTATTTCAAGACCCTATTCACAGCTCCCAAATTCAGAATTCAGAACAAAGGCTTTGTGCCTGGTCAGACTAGCCTCTTGGAGCTGAAGACAGATAATCCCCTCTTGCAAACTGTTCAGCTTCTAGTCTCCATGTGATACCTGTCCACTTCAACAGTATGAATTCATGAAATGGATGTAGGTAATTTCTAGGTCCTTCCTTCAGCCAGCATTCATGTTTCACATGTTACAGAGAACCATAGATTCACCACAAGACACTTACATCAATATCTTGTGACTATTACTATTCTCAGAATTTGGTCTTGTCGGCTTCATGCCGGGTATAACTGACCATCCTTGTGTTGGGATCTTTATATAGGCATTGTCAGGGCTGGCCCACAACATTTTGGCACTTGAAGCAGGGAGCTCAAATGATGCCCCCATGTCCCCTCACTTGGGCCAAAACTTTAAAAGGACTCAATTCTGCCTTCTTCCTGTTCTACTTCTGTCATGGTACTACTCTTCTACATACCCTAATAAAGGAGAACTAACAACTTAAAATGTCTTGTTCAAAATTTTCATATGACACAAGATTAGGGAAATGGTAAATGATGAAGAAACCAGGTCACTGATACAGAGCTAGCTGGATCACTTAACCTAGGCACAAGCAATATGTGTTTCAGTACAGCCAAATGTAAAGTCATACATCTAGTTACAAAGAATGCAGGCCACATTTTCAGGATGGAGGACTCTATAGAGAGAAGTAACAACTCTCAAAAGAATTTAGGGAACCTGGTGGATAACCAGATGTACATGATCACCCAGTGTAATGCTCTGGCCAAACAGGTGAATACATCACTTAGATACATAAACAGGAGATTATTGAGAAGGAGGAGTAATTTGGTACTAATATGACCTCTTCTTGAATACTATATCTAGTTCTGGTGTCCACAATTCACAAAAGGGATGCTGAAAAATTGGAGAACGTTCAGTGAAAAACCACAAGACTGATTTAAGCATTACAAAACCTGCCTTATAGTGGAAGGTTCATGGAATTCAATCTATTTATTTTATCTAAGAGAAGATTAAGGGGTAATGATACATACTAACATGGCTACCCCTGTAATTAAGGAGTAAGTTGATCAAAGTTTATATTACCTGCATGGTGAAAATAAATTTGATAATAGAAGGTCCGAAAAAATAGTGGACAAAGGTATGCTAAAATTCAGTAGATGCTAGACAAATTCAGACTAGAAATAAGGCACAATTTTATAACAGTGAAGATAACTAACCATTTGAACAACATATCAAGGGCTGAGGTGGATTCTTCATCAATGGCCATTGTAAAATCAAGGAGAAATTGTTTTTTTAAAAAAAGATATATGCTCTAATCCAAACAGGAATTAATTCTGGGAAATTCTATAGCCTGTTTTATGCAGGAGATCAGTCTAGATGATCACAGTGATCCCTTGTTACCTTATAATAATTTACTTTTTGTGTAATAGGGTTTTTTTTCATTTTCAAGTACAAATGAATGTACTAACAGAGTTATAAAATAACAGGGGTTTAGGTTACTTTTCGTTAACAAGATGTGTCAGCAGAGGGGCTTAGGTAAGAATGCAGTGTTGCAGTATTTCTAGTTTTAGTCAGTGCTATTAATACTCTATTCATTCAATTATATTTAAAATAATTGGCCTTGGAACAGTGCTTCATCATACCCAAAGGTGCAGTCGCCTTTTTCTAAAATAATATTGGGTATATTAATTCTATGAAGAATCTCTTTCTGAATTTCTTTACATCCAATTGTTCAGGAAGCTAACTTCACCCACCCCCATATTAGATGAGATAAATACTAGTGCCCCTTTTTGAACTAAGCAGCTGGTCAAAATTCAAGGCTTTGGGGACATTCCAACTGGAAGTAGAAATGGATGGAGTCTGGTATTTTCTTTCCTGCAATCTTGCTTATTCACAAAGAGAATACAAGTCCTGCTTTTCTGAAGAAACCAAGTACAGAAGGAGCAGCTTCTCAGCTTACAACCCCAGTCCTCTTTAGCCAATAGATTAAAAAGCAATCTCTATTTTTTTCATGGATCACATTGTCCATAGTTGCTAGTTACCCCACTGCCTTTTTTCCCCCTCTGCCTCTGTCTCTGTTCTTGTCTGTCAGTTTCTGTATATTCTGCCTACACACCCACAAAAAGTACTCAGCAAAACTCCTCCACCCAATCCAAACTCCTGGATGAGTTTGCAACCATCTTAGAGTTAGCTTTGGTGTAGGGAGAGATGGGGGGGGATAGTTCTCATTAACTCATCCTGGGAGTCACATTAATTAAAGGATGCATTCACAACCTATTTCAAAGAGATTTATGATCTAAGTAGTCACCAATACCTCTCAGTGTAATTACCATATCACCATGCTCCACAATGCCCTGAATAAGTTATCTGCCTGTTCAGCTATATTTTAAAACCACACAGAGCCCAGAATGATTGAGATTCATAATGGATTTGGGGGGAGGAGTTGTTTTTGTTTTGTTTTTTAAAATAAGGTGATAAATAACAATGGCTAACAAGGTATGTCTGAATGGATTATAGGAAAGTGGCATTGCTCTTTATCTATGTGCTACAGACAAGTCTGCCATCCCCAAATAAGCTTTTATTTGATAAAACCTTCTTGGAGACAGATAGAGACATATGATCTAGTACACTGTACGTACTTTCATCTAATTGAAAATAAGCCTTTGCAAATGAGTTCCTTGGCATTTTAGCAGGGATTATATTTGCCTACATCTTTCTAATCTTCATTTCAGAGATTGATAGCAATGAATCTCACACTGGTACAAATCTTTAAGTTCATCAGTCAGTTCTCTATGTTATTGTCATTTTACAGGCAAAAGCAATATCCTCCTCAAAACAGTCTAATAGCATTGATTCTGGCATTGTGTTGTTGATTGTTATTTTGGAATTCTCAGTTATCTCTTTGAAGCTAGCAGCCTGTGCAGATAATTTGAATGTTTCATGTGATAACCTTTACTAACATCAATTTCAAAAATATGTTTTGTGAATTCCTAAGTGAAATCTCTCTTCTTCTTCCTGAAGCAATTCTAGTATAAATAAAGCATTTGCTGCAATAATCTTTCTGACACTGATCATGATATATGATATCAGAAGTGAAAGTATTCTCAGTTGTTTGCAGATACTACAGATACAGAAGTAAATCCAAAGATGCAGAAAGCTGTTGGCTTGGGTAGCAGCATCAGAAAGATGACAAGCATTAGCCAAAAAGAAAAGGAGAGAGAGTGAGAGAGAAAAAAAAGGCCCTTCAGCCCTACATCCCAAAAAACAAACGATAATGGAATGAGAAAGCAGCAATGATTAAATACAGAGCATAATCTGCATAACCACCATTGTGTTCACACTCTGGTTTTCCTCTGTAAAAAGGACAGAATTCCATTTTATTGGGAATCTGCAGGGCTTCCAAGAATATGCCCTGGATGCTGTGCTGATTTATCTTGGCTGCCTGATGTCATAAACAAGCACCACTGGCAACAGAAAATCTGTCTACTGCACTGACACACCTGCTGTTGACCAATGCACCCCGAAAATTAGATGGCACTGACTGAGGCCAGTCTCTGCATGTTTACTTCCTATGGAGCAACTGTATTTTAAAGCTGCCCTCTCCTCATAGAATACCTAGGGAAGGCAGGTGATGTAGGCACTATCATGTGACTGATTCTGTTGGTGTAATGGACTTAAATTTACATCCCTTGTGCCAACAGAAGTTATCTGAGTCCAGTGCTTTTCACTTGTATTTTGCAGTTTCTTATGGATTTCACCTGTAGTTTATCTGTGGAGTGTGATGTAGACACATGAAACATTCGTAATAAACCTCACATAACTGCTGGGTAATTTGCAATCCTACATTTCCTGCAGTATTTTCACTATAGTTGACCTGATTCTGATATTATTTCTGCCAATTGAACTTTGGTATAATTGTGTTGTTTTCAATGGGGTTACTCTTTATTTAGGCTGAAGGGCAGGGCTAGTACTGTTTGTCTCCATGTGTGGTGTGGGGATGGGTCTCCTGCAAAACTTGGGGATTTTCATGGTTGTTAGCTGCCCAATTCCAACTGAATTTTAATAGGATTTGGTGCCTAGCTCTCTTAAGCTTCTTTGAAATCCCAGCTCAGTGAACATTTTTGCATGTTTTCAGTACTTTCACCTGAGCAGGGCAAAGCATGCAGGAATTTTACCCACCATTCACTCATGAACATATCAACCTTGATTCTGCATAGCTGTGCTGATTAGACTATTCCTATGTAAATAGTTCTCTTGAGATACACCTTTTAAAAGTATGGTACAGATCATTTTTAAGTTGAAGTTATAAAAAGAGTCATTGAAAAAAAAAAATAACACAGAGCCAAATTCTAAAACTGCTTTTCTACAGCAGGGATTAAAAGATTTGGCACTAAATTCAAATTAGCAGTATTCATAATACTTACTATTAGAGAATTGTTTTTTTTATTAGTTAACAGTGAGATTCAAGTACTGTTAAATTCCCAGTGTTACTCTGAAGTGGCAGAGTTTCCTGTCTTGAAACTATAGTAGCCCAAATTCACAAGAGCTACAACCTCATGTGTTCTAATTAGACTACTGGTGGTTACACAATGGCCATGAACTGCTTTGTAGGTGCCCTTAAAATTTAAATAACATAGGGGAATAAAATCCCAATTTCACTTAAAAGTAAGTAAAATGTTTTAAAATCTATGCCCTATCCTAGTGGACTAGAAGTAGGTAGGTGAAGAGATATTAAAGATATGGGTCAGATCTTCAGCTAAAATGAAGCTACACCAATTCACACCAGCTAAGAATCTAGTCCTGTTTACAATATTTTTGTCAATAAAGGAAAATTGCATTCTGAGTTCTACTGTTTGCTCTTAAAGACAGTCTGCTGGTTTAAGAAAAATTATGTTATAATAGTCAGTTCTATAGTTGAAATCAGCATGGATAATATATTTCTTGTTCTATTTATTTATTGCCCTGATCCTGCAATTGCTAGCATATGGTCTGTACATTATCTTAATAATTTTAATGTGACAGACTAACTATGGTCTGTCAGTAAATTAATTATTTATTATTTATAGCTAAGGAACACAAGGTTATTTTTAGCTTTAGAAAAAACTTCAACCAGCCAGACTGAATTTCCTTCCCTGATAACAATGAATAGGTCTCATCAGCAATTTGTCAATTTGATGAGTTAAGCTAATACTTGCAGAACAGCTGGAGAAATAGTGTGCTTAAGAATGGGAAAGAGTGAAACCTCCTGAGGAATCAAGAGTGTCTAGCTCAGATAGGGGCAGGGCTAGACAGATCTTTTTTGGGGAAGAAAAGTGATCTCCCCTGATATAGTAATCAACTCTGTCCCCTGACACTTGGAAAAACAGATTGGGTGACTGTAAGAAGCTCCCCCCTTCTTCTGAACATCATGAAGCTGGATGTTTCACAGGAGAGGTCAGAGCCAGGATTTGCTCTCTGAACAAATAAGATCTTTGTTTCTGTTCTATAACTAAACTAAGGATTCTTCTTATCTGATTTAATTTTTGAGAAGAGAAAATCTAGATCTGTATTTCTGACTCCAAACCTCCATGCCTTGATTTAAATCAATTTTATTTTTTTTTTTTAAAAAAAAAACCTTGTTTAAGGCATTCTGCTGTTGTGAAGGGTGTTTTCAGAACCTTCCAGCCTGAAAGGAGAAATGCTCAAAGTAATGAATGTATGGGACCTACATTACCTGTCAAGTCTCAGTCAAAAAGCTACGGAAAAGCCAACAGGACAATGGAGGAGACGTGAATTTAAGGGTGTTTGAGTCACAGTTACCTACTGAAAAAAATGTGTGTTAGGCTTTAGAATGAAGGATTGGATTCAATATGCCACCCAGATTTTCTGTCTCCAAACTAGTGTAATAAATTGTAAAGATGTAAATTAGTAGATTATTTGAAATTTTTTCAGGGACCCCAAAACCTAGAGGTCTCTCTTTCTCTATCTCTGTCTCTGTTTCGCTCTCTCTCTCCCCATCCCCCATCAGCATATTTATTTAGAGATTCTGAATTATGTATCCATCACAAAGATTGGTAAACTGATATTAGACTTGAATAAATATAAAACAAGGAATCATTACAAATGGTGAAGGGTCCTGTGGCACCTTAAAGACTACCAAAAGTATTGAAGCATAAGCTTTCATGGGTAGTACCCACAGCTACTTCTCTGATTCATTACAAACGAAGTCTCATTTGAAAAGGATAACTTGCTTCAATTACCTGTAAATTGCAAATGAGTAAAGGGTGGAAAACTGTGAGGGCCCCTTCAAGAAACATCAGCAAAGAGAAGTAAATTAAACTAAAGAATATTCATTAAATAAGAGTTAACCAATTCAATCTTAGCCCAGTTTTTCTCCACCGGCAAAATGTTATGATCTAATTTATTAGAAGCAATGTTGAAGGCCTGAGAGACTAAAACAGACAAATAATCAGAACTGAGCAGCATCAATAAATCTCTAAAAAACTTGACTAATGTAATCTGAGTACAATAGGATAAAAAAATTAACAAACTCTGAAGCCAGAGAAACTCCTCATAAAGATTATTATTTAGACACTGATGCAATTAATAACATTTTGTTCAAGTTTTTTAAATAAAGTCTACATTAAGAAAGGACTATAATTGCTTCTAATGTGACCAGAATCCAGTGTTGGTCCTCATTTACACAGGAGGGAAAAAAAATTCCCTCTACTGAAGGAATTACTGGGTGAGGTTCTGGCTGTGTGCAGGAGCTCAGAGTAGATGATTTTAGGGATTCCTTTGGCAGTGGAAGTATTTAAACTGTATCAGGCTTGAAGACAGAAATCTGAGATTCCCTGCTGTTACCAGTGTCTGGCATGAATGGGCAGCTTTGACACTTATCTCATATTGCAGAAGGCAGTTGTCTTATAAGGGCTGAGTGGCATATAAGAAAGAAAGTAGAAACAATTATGCAAGTAGCTAGACGTGCTGAGGAAGTCCTTACTTGAGAATGGGCCATTGTTGGGATGGCAAAGAGTTTTCATACTTGTGGTTTGTTAGTGAGGATCTGCCCCTTGATATGTACTTGGTCCTTCAGTGAAACAGGACTAGTGGAGCCAGGATCCTAAGTGAGAACATGAAGGAGGAGTGCAATTTTGTTGGGGTCCTAGAGAAGAAGTAGTCCTGTGGGGAGATAAAACATTGATCATTATTTGTGAACCATAATCCTGGTCTCATTGAAGTCCCGTTGATTATAACAGAACCACACTTTGTTCCCATATAGAAATACTATCAATTTTGATATATACACATTGGTTATTTAGACAATGATGGAGCTATGAGGGCTATGGATGACAAAAGGATGGTAGCTGAGGCTGAAGAGAACTGATTAGTGAAAACAGCCAGCTGAATGACTTAACTGCTCATTTTCTTACATTTGTACAGTTTGTGCAATGAGCTATGGAGTCTGGCAGACAACTCAAAATTAATGACTGTTGTATGGGAGAGTATTGTAAATATTTCTCATGGATGTACAGTTAATGGAGATGTATGAATGAAACTGAGGGCAAAAGTCGACCAAGTTGTTCAGCATTGTTTAGTGATCCATACATGTGAATGCTACTCAAACACCTTCTCTAATCAATTCACCTGCAAATAGATTAAAACATGGATTCCTAAGAAGCTGTGATTATGAATCCTTAATTATGCAGGGCTTGATTTGAAATACTACATAGGTGAGAACAAGGTCAGGCAAAATTTGCTAATTTTTTTAAACTGCCACTTTGAAAGGATTTATAATCAGGAGTATGCATAAAAATACTGTTAAAATTGAGACTTCTGTAAACCAAGAGCGTGTGATTTTGTTAATGATATAGGTGCTATGGTATTCCGGGTTATTATACCGAAAAAGCACATATCAAGTATTCCTGAGATAAGCAACAGTGAAAAGAGAACACTTGGAGTTAAAAGAATTGTCCTGAGAATTTTACACAATACTAAGTAGCTGAATTGCTTTCTAATGCAATGATACCATCTACATAATAAGCACTGCAGTTTAAATAGAAATTTCTCACTTTTTTTGTGTTATAGCGTTTCAAGATAGTTCCATAAGAGATCATAAATATATTCCAAAAGAATGAAAGCAAAGGTCAAATAACTAGGATAAATTTGAAATACTTTTTCATATCCCTTTTGACAATGACTACCAAAAGCAAGTATGTCTATTGTCACTTTACAAGACAATAGAAATAAGGTTGTCTTTGGGAAAGTAATCTGAATAGAACACTGGAGTGAGACTAAGGTTTTCTGAACTCTAATCCTGGCTCTGACCTCACGGTGATTTTAGACAATCACTCCACATCCCTATGTTTCAGTTTCCCCCTTTGTGAAATGTGGATAATGATCCTGATTTCCTGTGTAAAGTACAGTGAGATCTAGGGATGAAAAGCACTTATCAGAGGTAGGTATTTTTGTTGTCCCACCATTTTAAACAAACACAGAGCATTAAGATTCCTGAGAAAACAACCAGTTTACAGAACTGCAAACCTCTGAGTGGTATGGTTTTCATGAGTACCAAACTGTAGCTTTCAGAGTAGTAGCCGTGTTAGTCTTTATCAGCAAAAACAACAAGTAGTCCTTGTGGCATCTTAGAGACTAAAAAATTTATTTGGGTGTAAGCTTTCCTGGGTTTTAGCTCACAAAAGCTTATGCCCAAATAAATTTGTTAAACCATAGCTTGTTTTGAGAGGAAAATGGTGATGTGTATAAAATGGTGGTGCTGCTAAAACAAAGTGGCAGAAAGTGGTTAAAAACTCAAGACTCAGAAAGTTCTCCATTGTATACATATAAGTAAGCAGAGTAGTAGATTGTGTAAGAGCTCAGAGTAGTAAATTTTTAGGGAAATAAAAAGTCCCAAGAGCTTGTCTCTTCACTGACCTGTGGTAAAATTGAGTTTTCTCCTGCCTTGTTTGGAAATACACAATTCAGAAAAGTAATTCCAGCAGTATTTACAGATGTCAGCGATCTGACTTCCTGACATTAGTCATCTCAAAAAATAGGCTTCTGCCATTTACTGATGGACTTGGTATTGACACCAGCGACGCTCCACGAAAGCCCCAGTCCTGGTCATGCTGAATGCCTGCAGCTTCCACTGATATGAATGGGAAAGGCAAGGATTCTGTAACTTACAGTCGGGATCTCAACCTTTACTATATTTTGTACTGATATTTCATTACCAACATTTTATAAAATGACACTTAAATTAAAGATGAGCTGAGCATAGTCTTTCACCAAAACGTAAAACATCATTAGGGCGAATGTCATATTTTGTTAAATACAGTATATAAAACAATAGATAAGAGTTAAGAAACAGTTTTCAAAACAAAAATGAAAAAAAGGACGAAAGGCCTAAATAAGGTTAAAGTCTCTAAAGGGGCAGGGGGAGCGTAGGCAATCATTTAAGACTAAAAAGTGGCGGAGGGAGAAGGAAAAGAGCCAAATGGTTCAGGAGTAATTGGATAGGGTAAATAAATTTAATAATAATAAAAGTTAGCAATCCCCATTGTCCCAGGGCAGCACTAACTAAAACTGTCTGATCCTGCAAAGCATACTGGTAGGACAGATCATATGGAGCCCCACTAAAGTCCTTTCCTCTGAAACACTGCTTTCTATATTGCCTGTAGTAGTGGTTTCAAATTGCATCTTGTAAGTGCAAGGGAATGTGGTCTGCACAATTGTGAAAGAGAGGTGAAAATCTCTCTCTTAACAAGTGAGCCACACTCTAAAAATCTGAGGAATCCAAGCCTATGTTCTTAGTATGGTAAATTCTGCAGAGAAAGGCATGCCCATATATGTTTTTATATGTCCACAAAGTGCCTAGAACAGGACACATTTGGACAATGAATAAATAATAGAAAATATGATAATAATATAGTGAAGGAAGCTGACTTGGAAATATACAGTACATACAGAGGTGAAGTTCTAAAAGGATTTGTAATGGAATAGCCTTTTGGCTTTCATTGTTAGGTCAATGGTTCACTGGATCCTATCCAGGTTTATAGTGTCCATAAGTTACTGTCTGATGCTTGATGGCCTTTGTGAAATGAGTTGATGGTCTCTGTCTACTGCTTACTAGACAGTGCTCAATGCACAGAAATTACTGCTACAACTGGCATTAAATTGAATGCTTGTTAGCAGTCTCAGTGAAGTATGCAGGCAAAGATTAGAGGCATAAGACTTAATTAATTTCTCATCCCAAGAGGTTGTCATAAGTTGCCCATGCTGTACCTGTTCTGTGGATAAATAGAGCACTTGAAATTCCTGTGTTGTCTTTCTGGCACTTTTCATGAGCACTCAACTCCTACCAGCTCCACACACTCATTTGTCTAAACATACTTGAAAAGAAATACTAGAGAAAGGCTCTTTGAATCACTTGAAAGTCTTTGGTGCCCATGTTGTTTCTTTTGTGTCCATGTGACCATTTATCTCTAACTCAGAGATGTGCAACATTATGAAAAATCAACTGTTAATGAACATTTTTGAGAAATGCATTTTTATGTTAATTGTTTGTTTAGGGCTTTATACTTGAGACATTCTTGAGCATTTTGCTAATGCAGCGCTCTGCTCATTTCCCAGTGTTTACATCTGCAGCTCTCTGATAGACCATGAAGGAACGGTTTCATTTCACAAATGTTCAGTTGGTAAGATTTAGAAACAAGTAATCATGTGAAGTTTGTTCAGATGGATAGCAATGACACAGTCTCAAAAAAACAATCTTTCCAACTGTTTTGAATCATTTTTAAAAGTATAATTAAAATAGGTGCCCTGCAACACTAAAGTAGTCTTATTTGACCTCCTATAACTACTTAGATATTGCGGTTGTTGCTGGAGTTTTTTGAAGGCTCAGCCCATTTTTTTCAGTAATGCTATTTTTATCAGAAAAGAAAATTAAAATTTTTATGAGCTTACTTATCAAAGATTTATCTTGATGAATGTGTGTAACTACTGTTAGTGTCAGTGTGTGCAATCCTATAATCCTCTTGCATGCAAAAAATCCTTAAAGAGTACTAGATACATTGGAACAGCAGCAGTAGTAAATCCTAGCTATTTAATCTAACCCATTTATGAATTTCTAGAATATCCTTCACCAGTGGTTCTCAAACTGTTTGGTTTTTTTGGTGGATCACTTGAAAATTGCTGAGGGTCTTGGCGGACCACTTAATGGTCTTCCCAATATTGTTTGTACCATTAGCTATTATAAAGCACTTTGGATAAAAGCACTATATATAAAAAGGGAATAAATAACTTTTTTATTCTACAAATAAAAGTACACTACTCATATTTTCATATCAGTAGGCTTACCTTTCTAATGGCTGGGAAGGAAGGAGGTCTCTCCCTTGGCACAGCAGCCACAGACCAGAGTCTGGGAAGGAGGGATGTTTCTCCCCAGCAGCCGCAGCCCTGGAGCTGGGGAAAGTAACCTCTTTCTCTGGCTGCCGCAGCCCTATACATCCCAAATTTCCCCTACCCCCTCTTCTCACCCCACTACCCTCTCCCACCTATCCCCTATCCCCCCCTTCCCAAGCCCACCACCTCACCTTACATGTGCATCTTCTCCAAGGTCCAGGCACCTAATTAGTGGAGCCATGCCTGTGTGCCTCCACTAATTAGGTGGGTAGCCCTTCATTTTCTCAAGTGCAGACTCTCAGGTGCACACCTTAGAGGGAACTATCTGCAGACCACATGAATGGAGCTCAGGGACTGCTGGTGGCCCATGGACCACAGTTTGAGAAACACTATGGGTACTTAGCATTGTATGGCTGAGATTCTGTGCACTGCAATCTGAGTTGTCATTTACCCATACTGCATTGGCTAAAAATAGCAGTGTAGATGTGGCAGCACAGGCTTCAGTGCAGACTATACAAGCATGTGGACCCTGGTACTTAGTCACATTGCTAGCCATCACTGGAACTCTTGATTGTGCACCTACATTGCAATTTTTAACTGTGCAAGAGCAGGCAAAGCTAGTGTGCATGCTTCAGTCACAAATTGAGTGACACTGTAGACCTGCTGTAATGGGCCCAACTCTGTCCCATCCTCTTCCCTGCATAAATCACACAGACTCCACCAGGTGTGTTCGTAGTGACACTTTATTTGAATCTCCCTTCACCCATATCATCACAGCCCCCCATACACCTGCCTATTTACAGTATTTGCCAAGCTCTCAGCAGGATCTGCAGGGAACAGAGATCTCCCTACTCTGAGGTCTCAGTATAGCTAGGCTCAGCTAGCCCTGTTTCTCTCCTCTGCCCCCCCGTACTGCCTTCCTGTGCCTCTTTTATCAGCCCTGGGCTAATGCGGCCAATTAAGATTTTATCCCATCCAGTCCCCCAGCCTAATTAAATCATTATCTCCAATCAGCTTCCCCTGTGCACTAATTAACCTCTAAGTGATCAGAGTGCAGAGTCACCTACTTACTCCCTGCACTCTGTCACACCTACTCCCAGAGCTTGCAGCACATTCAACATTTAGATAGCTTTAAACCACCTTTGTGTCTTTCCAATCCTGAGCTATTCCTCTGGCATAATTTAAGCAGCACGAAAAGTCTGTCTAAGTGACAGGACTGCTTCCAGTCCCTTCCAATAGAAGTTCTGCACATGTTTTGAGAAAAGAATGGAAGACAGCTTTTCCAAAGGTTTCCACACGCACAATAATCATTGTCTTCATACACTGTGAGCCTAATTCTGTCCACAGTTACCTGTGTGCAATCCATCACCTTTGTTCTTACACCCATGTATCAGAATGCAGAACTGGAGTATAGCCCTGATCCAGCAAAGCACTTAAGCACATGCATGTGATTATTTACATTGGAACAAGGGGATTCTTTGTATGCTTGAAGTTAAATCTGTTTAATTATCCAGCTGTATTGGGATTTATCTGAATAAAAGGATTACTCCAGCTGGCCCATGAAGCTTTGGAATCACACAGACACCAAATTATATTAACTGGAAAGTGTTATATAAAACTTTCCTGCTCCTTTGCTTACTGAAGGCACTTTTCTTTCAGTTTGCTATCAGGCATTCTGGTACATCTGAGCAACCTCACAGCATAGTACAGGCACGTCGCATCTTGCGTGTGGGTTCCGTTCTGCGGTTACTGCACAAAGCAGAAACCGCATATAGCCAGAACCCATTCACTTCAATGGGAGGCGAAATTGTGCCCCCTGCAGGAAGTTTTTTTAAAAAAAATTCTCCTTTCTTTTTTTGTTTTTGCGGACCATGTAAAGTGGAAATCGCATATGTTAAATACGGCTAAGATGCGACACGCCTGTATTAACTATATGTTATGACAATTTCTGTGCTGTGATCAGGGGTCAGAATCTTCCCTGGTTCCATTTTAATTAACGCTGTTACATCAGGGTTGAGATTGGCTCAAAAAGAGGGCTATTTTCTCTGTATGTTTTTTAAAAAAAACAAGCTCTGTGCAATCTGGGGCAGGAACTGTCTTCATTTTGTGTTATGCACCACCCTAAGCACATTGGCAGCACTCAACAAATAACAACAGAAGAGAAATTAGTAGACATGGACCCAGGATTAAACATCTAGACTGTTTACAATCTATACAGTTTGTAGAGATTAGAGCTTTGAACAAAGATGGGCATAATGGAATCCTGCATAGCACAAGTATATAATTATAAGGTAAAAAGTAGTGAGTAGGACAGAACGTGAAGGAGAAAGAGATTCTTCATCAAGGCCATGTTACTTCTGACTGATAGGCCTACAATGAGAGGAAAGCCAAACATAGTATGTCTTTCTGATGTCAACCATTACTCTCACAACATTTGATGGTTTGTTTAAACCCCCAACTCCTACAAACAGTTGATTATGTGAGGATGTAAGCTCTCATTTTAAAACCCTTTGTGGTTGCAGAGAAAAGCTCACAAATGTGACCCAAGTGCGCTCTGAAGACTCAGAAAACAGGAGGCAAACAAAAAACACCATTTTTAATTTTTTTAATAAATCTCATGTATTTTAAGTCATTCTTATGTCTTTGGCAGGGCCTGGGTCACAATTCTTGAACATTTGGGGTTGGCAATACTATACCAACATCTTCAAAAGAAAATAAGTGGTGGTGTAGATGATTTTGTTTCAGTTTAGGGCATTTCTGTAGCAGTATTTATATCGGCATATATAATGGTACTTCTGGCATATGTTCTTTACTGTTTTTTCCCTCTAAATTTTAATCCAGTCCATTCACAGACTCCTTCGGTTATATTAATATTTCACTCTTGTGTCAGTGAGGCCTTATGGTTTCTTTACGCAAGTAATGTTCAGATCAACACCTGTTTCAACATGCTGTGTTTCAGCTTTGCTCTTCAGCTCCACCTCTGTATGACCCACTTTGTATGGTTAGAAGTAGGTTTATGCTTCTGGGAGAAAAAAGTGCTTTCTCTCTTCTGGTAAAAGTAGTCCTTTGGGTTTAATCCAGCAAAGGTCTCAGCAAAGTTAACTGTTGAGCAAATTCTGCTTGATTAGGAACCTTGGAAATGAGTAATTCTGTCATGTTTGCTACGGAAATAAAATAGTGTATTGCATATGCATACTTCTGTTACAAATCAGGGGTCTCAATATTCCTCTCTATGTGATTTTAGCACTGAACAATTGTGTACACCTTTATATGTGTGTGCGTACGTGTGTATTAATTAACTCATTTTAAAATATAAGCTGCCTATCCATTGGCTGTCTGGAAATAAAAACAACACCAGGCCTGTGGCCAATCCTCCCTTCAGCAACAGAACAGCCATTCAACAGCCATAATAACAAAACATTCCTTCTCGATTCTCAACAAATTGTTCCAGTCCAACACATCCAAAGACCGTGAACCTCACCACATTCCAGCACCAAAATATAAGGTTTGCAGTGTGCCCAGAAGGTCAACAAACATATGGTATGTCAGATCAAGGCGAGGAGCAAATTCCAGTGTCACGATGCCATCCAACAGCTTCTTCTCATGTAAACTGAAGAGGCTCAGCACTTTGATTGATCACAACTCTGGCAGTTTTAAATGGGGAGAGAAGAGCAGGTAAGACTCTGGAGTCAACGTACTGGTGAGACAACATTAAAAGTAGAGCTGTCAATTAATCGCAGTTAACTCACGCGATTGCTCAAAAGTAATTGCAATTAAAAAAATTAATCATGATTAATCACAGTTAAACAATAGAATACCAGTTAAAATTTATTAAATCTTTTGGGGGTTTCTACATTTTCAAATATATCGACTTCAGTTACAACATAATATAAAGTGAGCATTGTACACTTTGTATTTTATTTTTTACTTCAAATATTTTTACTGTAAAAATTATAAAAAATTGTATTTTTCAATTCACTTCACACAAGTACTCTAGTGCAATCTCTTACTCAAGAAAGTGCAACTCACAAATGTAGGGTTTATATAATTGCACTCAAAAACAAAACAATGTAAATCTTTAGCACCTACAAGTCCACTCAGTCCTACTTCTTATTCAGCCAATCACTAAGAGAAACAAGTTTGTTTACATTTATGGGAGATAATGCTTCCCTCTTCTCAATTACAATGTCATTTGAAAGTGAGAACAGGCATTTGCATGGCACTGTTGTAGCTAGTGTTGCAAGATATTTACATGCTAGATGCATTAAAGATTCATATGTGTCTTCATGCTTTGGCCATCGTTCCAAAGGACATTAATTAAATTTGTGACTGAACTCCTTGGGGGGAAAATTGTATGTTTCCTGCTCTGCTGTACCTGCATTCTGCCATATATTTATTGTTATAGAAGTCTCTGATGGTGACCTTTGGCATGGTGGTTGAATCTTTAGTGCATCTGGCATGTAAATATCTTGCAATGCCGGCTATAACAGTGCCATGTGAATGCTTGTTCTCAGTTTCAGATGACATTGTAAGCAAGAATCAGGCAGCATTATCTTCTGCAAATGTAAACAAACTTTTTTTCTTAGCGATTGGCTGACCAAGAGTAGCACTGAAGGGACTTGTAGGCTCTAAAGTTTTACATTGCTTTATTTTTTTAATGCAGGGGGTTTTTTATATATAATTTTACAGTTTTAAGATCAACTTTCATGATAAAGAGATTGCTTGACAGTACTTCTGTTAGGTGAATTGAAAAATGCTATTTCTTTTCTATTTTACAGTGCAAATATTTGTAATAAAAATAAAATATAAAGTGAGCACTATACAATTTGTATTCTGTGTTGTATTTGAAATAAATGTATTTGAAAATGTAGAAAACATCCAAAAATATTTAAAGAAATGGTATTCTATTGTTTAATAGCACGATTAATCACAATTATTTTTTCATCATGCGATTAATCACGATTAATTTTTTTCAATCGCTTGACATCCCTAATGAAAAGGTATAAATGTATATATTTTGGTTAAGCAAGGATTATCAGACTAATCCATGCCCTATAAAGTAAATGGAGACTCCTAGTGATTTAATCGTGCTTTGGATCATTCCTTATGTGGGACATTGCATTCTACAAACATCTGTAAGGTTAATGAACCAAGGAAGGTATGTCAGGATGAAATAAAAGCTAACTAGAGTACAACCTCCACAGAATGGTGGGGAAGGAAAGGTGCAGTAGAGATGTCTCTCTTCTACAAATTAAACACAAAATAATTAACAAAAATACATGGCAGGTCAATTGTCTTGAGCTAAGCCAGCCCATCAGAAATGCTTTTCATTTCAAAGAATGACACTGAGCCTTTTGGAGAGAGAATGGGATTGTCAATATTACATTATTGTCCTTGAGAAAGCTCATAGGGCTTTAGAGTTGTTGTTAAAGATTGAATCCTTTTACCATTGAATATTAAGGTTTATTATATTAGTCCAGGAAAACACTAGTCTGTGTAAGGTTGCTGCTTCCATAACATGCTATTGAGAACTCCATGCACTCAAGCTCGAACTATCCAGTTAGAATTTGTTGTGTTGGTGGGTTTTTCTTGTTTGTTTTTCCTTTGTTGATCTAACTGATTTGTAACTTGATATTTTGCTGGGGATAATTTCTTGATGGTATTTCCCCAAACTGCAAGGAACCTACTTCTCTCCAGCTCATTTCCACATTTTCATTTAAGTTTATGAGAGAAATCTCTTACATAAAAATGCTTATTTCCTTTCTTGCCTCTCGACTCTCAAACATTAACTGTCCAAGACCAACATACCTGAGTGCAACTTTTGGGTTATAATATTTCATGGTCCAATGGTGAATACTAATTTTGGACTATTTTTCACTTTTTTTGCAGGGGGCATTCATGGTGTTGTCACTAAGCTTAAAAAACTGTTTTGGATTTATGTTGGTGGTACATGTGTCCAATTAGACATACTCTATAATATTTGTTTGCTGTTATAAAATTTGAAAAAATTCTGAAAATTAATATGGTAGAGAAGCAAGACAAGAAAGAAAGGGCAAGAGCGGACACTTTAAATCTTAGTCATTTAAAATGCCTGCTATATTTGGGAATACAAAAGCCCTAGGATCAGGGATTTAGCTGGATTCTTCAGAGGGATTCAGTGGTTTGCTGCCTATTAAACAGGAACCTTGGGCCAAAATAAGATCCTGAATAAGAAGCAAACATTTGAAGGGTCACATATTCCAGTTCTTGAATGTTTTATGAAATTCAAATAATCTGTAACTTCCATCTATTTATTCAGTGTTTGGATTTCTTTTTTCTTTCTCTAACATAAGCCTCAAACATCTTTCATCTGTTTGACACAAGCTACCAATGCTGATGATTATTCATTTGTGCTAGATGATAGTGATAGTAATGAAATGTTGACAATACCTTCGGGTAATGCTTTCAAAAGTGCTTTTTAATAAACTGTGGAAATTGTTGTTTCAGCAATTGGAAAATAATTAAGAAGTAATTATGAAAGCAAATGGAAATCTTGAGCAAATATTCAAGCCATTAAAATGCACTCTCAGAAATTATTATATATACAAACTAAAAAAAAGCCACATTTAAATAAGATTATTGTTATCACAAACTAAGAAAAGCAAGAACTTCACTGTTAAAAAACTGACTATACATGTCTTCTCAATACATAACCATCATCGATCAAACCATTAAGAATGTACGTTCCATTTTTCCCTTAACTGAGCATTTTTTTTCTTTATGAGTTTGTCTATAACCTCAGTTACATTTAAAAATGGGCGGGGGGCTGTGTGTAGTGTGTTGCATATCTTTGAAACGTATAGAACATAATAGAACCCCTGTTCCTCTTAATTAACATCATGGCTCTAATTCAGAAGCGACATATTGTTAATATAAGTTAAACCTCAGTAAGATGATATAATCTTCCTGCAACTTTCTCGTGGTTAATTGTTCTGTTACAATTAAATCCTTTTTCTCTATCAGTGTGTGAATTACACCAGTTTACATTCAATAGATGAAATGTTTGCACTATCGGGAACCTGTAACAGGGCCTATGGTATCAGAAAATCTCTTTGGAGACCATCTGGAGAGGTTGCAGAAATGATATGGGAGACATGAAATGCTGAAAGTACACCTGTGACACAAAGACTTCTTGGCAAAGGGTCCCCTGTTCTTTGAAAACAATTCTCACTTCAGACTCCGAAAAACTCATAAGAACATAAGAATGGCCCTACTGCATCAAACCAAAGGTCCATCTAGCCTATTATCTTGCCTTCCGACAGTGGCCAGTGCCAGGTGCCCCATAGGGAATAAACAGAACAGGTAATCCCCAAGTGATCCATTCCCCATCGCTCATTCCCAGCTTCTGGCAAACAGAGGCTAGGGAAACCATTCCTACCCATCCTAGCTAATAGACATTGATGGACCTACATATATGTATATGTGTGTGTGTGTGTTTCAACAAAACAGACTAATTATACTATACATAGAGTCTGAAGTATTTCCATGGCTAACATGTCATGAGTATATAGCCATGGAAATACTTCAGACTCCATGTATAGTATAATTAGTCTCTTTTGTTGAATTTTTACTGCATATTACTAAATCAATAAAATGCTATTAAAATTCAAGTTGTGCCCAGTTCATGTGCCAATATGAAAGGATATTGCTTGTTAAAAATTCAGAGTTCAAAATGTGCACAGTCACACTTCATAATAAAAATCAATGGCATACCCACTCATAAACCATGTCCATTGTGGCTGCTGCTTAGAATATCATTGATTGTAAAACCACAATGAGTTGCATCAATAAGGACAACCAGTGAGTTGCATAATGATAAAAACAGTGATTAATAGAAATTAGAAAGGAGAAACAGAAGCAAAAACTATTTGTGAACATTCATCCCCCCGAAATAGGTATCTGAGTCTTTCTAGATAATAATATTCAGAACTCCAAATGGCACAACACTCTTATAATCTCTAGTGACTGCTGGTCATTCAGATTTGGAAACTTTCATAGAATAATATTTTGGAAATCTAGAAGAGGGTAAGGGCATCCTGATCACATTTAATAATATTACAGATGTATAGGCACATATTATCTGTAAGTAATTCATGCCAACAAAGATACCACCAACTGCAAGGTGTGAAGTGGTCTCAATTTCACTGTTGTCAATGGGAATGGAGAGTCCTCAGCACACTGCAAGAGGCATCCAACAGTGGCCAGTGCCAGGTGCCCCAGAGGGAATGAACAGAACAGGTAATCCCCAAGTGATCCATTCCCCGTCGCTCATTCCCAGCTTCTGGCAAACAGAGGCTAGGGAAACCATTCCTGCCCATCCTAGCTAATAGATTAGATGGGATTAGACCCCTACATCATCTGAGCTTGAAAATGTTAGGCATTTATCCCAGTGTGTCTTGGAGAAAAGTGCACTTTTTATGGATTTTATTAGGTGATTTTGTTGGAATTAGTGAGATTAAGAGACAGTAAAACAGCTTCAGTTCTCAAGCTACTGAAAAGACATATAACTGATCCCAGGAGTGAGAGGAGAGGGAGTAAATGAAACTGTTGTTTAATCACTGAGATCTATGGAGTGGTTCTTTTAGTCATTTGTAATTTTAGTCATTTAGGTAATTTCTTTAAACCTGCAGGGATTACGACAGGAATGAATCTAATTAGAGATTTGTCATTATGTTTCCTAGTCATTCTGCGGTTGGAAAACTGGACTGTAAGTTAGTCCACAAATAACACTGGTATTTTATTATTGTTTATCCTACTGAAAAAAAAAAAGATGTTTCTTAGGCATGGTATACCCTTAAGTTTTATCAGCATCGCTCTGTCAGTCAGGGGATGATTTTGTGCTGACATAGGTGTGCTAGGAAAAAGACCTAGTGTAGACACAGTTATATCTATATGTATCTAGTCTATATCTATATAAAACTGCTTTTATATAGTTTATGCTGGTTCCCCAAAGCACTTTATAGTGCTAGAACTATTCCTACCCTGGGAGGGTTTTGCCGGTTTAATGCTACCAACATAGTTAAACTGGCAACACTTTTTAGCGTTGACCTGCTCTCAGAATGGATATTTTTGCTTCCTGGTTCTATAGCAACAGTATATAGTATTTTGTTTGTAGGATGCCTCAGAATTCAGTATTTTATTTATCTAACATTTATATTACAACCAAGTCAGAACTCCATTGTGCTAGATACTACACAAATGATAGGAAATGTATAGGAAATTATAATGCTTGTCCCAAAATGGTTCATTTTAGAGACAAGCCATAACCAGCGGATGAGACAAAGGATAAGGGATAGAGGAGGTGGGACATGGAAGATAGGGTAATAAAAATGATAGGATGTTAAAGCACAGACTCTCTTGCAATTTTTAGCCTATTATTGGCAGTAATCCTATTCTGCGTATCACCTCTCAACATTTGGCATTGGGGCCATTTCATATTGGAGCTGGGGATGAGAGACAAGGGCTGTCTGTGCAAGGTTCCTTGGCAGTAAACTGGGATGAGAAGGATGGGACTGAAAGCCGAGATAGGGGGAAGATTGGGTCTATTATTCTCTTGATCCTCATGAATCTATGCTGATTTTTTTCAGTACAAAAGTGCTCACATTTCAAGGGCAGTAATACAAGAAGACATTTAAATCAAAGTATTAGCAACCAATTTTTTTCCTGAGATATATGAATCTCACTGCTTTATTGGGAACCATACATGCACAGCCAAGAGGAGAATTTTACTCTGTAGATATATAGAAATAAATTCTTATTCAGAGAGCAAATCTGCATCAAATTCAACGGATGAAATTGCCAAAAAAATTAGTTGGGTGAATGATTGTAATACAAAGGGTGAAATATGGTACAGTAAGTCATTTTTTTGGTTTGACCTTCTTCCTAATACATAATAGGGCAAATCCTGGCCCCATTGAAATCAGTGATAAAGTCTCATTGACTTTATTAGAGCCAGAATTTCACACAGTATTTATATCTTACAGCTCTTACCCCTTCAACCCACAGGGTCAGTGTTCCAAATTCTTCCTTGTTGTATCTCCTCATTAACGTCAGAGGAGCTGCACAATTGGTGCAATATTTTTACAAAGAATTATGTTTTCTTATAAAAGAAATAAGCATCCAAAGGATCAAGTTTTAAATCTTTTCAAATGCAGTACATGTAAAAGCTTTGTGTACTCTTGTCCTTCTCTCCTTTATTAAATTAAATGCAATTTAATTTATTTGGTTAAATAAAATATTTTGTGCTGATTCATCAGTTTTGCTATCTGTCGTGCATTAAAATCCAGATCAGTTCACAGCCTCTCTTTATGTTTCCTTGGTGAATAATTTACGAATGCTAATCTTTGTACAGTATAAGAAAAGGCAAAGGCACCATAATAGACAGGTCTGTCAGAGTATTGGAATAAGCTGCAAAAGACAAACATAACCAACCGTGTACAATATTTCAAACTGAACACACAGCAAGATGAATTTAATGCCAGACTTTTTATTCACTAAGGGTCTAATTTAACAATATATATATATATATATATATATACCTAGCATCTGCATGGTGAAATCCTGTGCTGACAGAGCTGTGAATATGTTTACCATCCTTTCTACATGCACCCTTATGTTTCTTATTGACTCAAATGCAAAGTAAAGGCTCTAACTCCATGTGCAGAACAGAAACCAAATAGTATCCCTGAACAATGTCTTAAGAACCCCACAGCTATTTCCTGTGTCTTTAATTGAATACCTTCTGTGTGTGTGGTTTTTATAAAAGTTGTTACAAAATTACTAGAGGAGAATGGTTTCAGAAGGGTAGCCGTTTTAGTCTGTATCATTAAAAACAACAAAAAGGCCTTCTGTCACCTTAGAGACTAACACACTAGTTAGTGTCTAAGGTGCCACAAGACCTCCTCATTATTTTTAAGAGGAAAATGAGCATAAAGTTGGTTGATCTTTCAAAATACTGATATAAAAACCACTTAAGCTATATCAGTTGCATTAATATATGTTTTATCTGCTGAGACTGGAATGATGCATATGTGTTTTTATATTTGGGCCAAGTTCATCTCTCAGATAAAGTGTACTTAGCTTCCATTATAGATAGTTCAATTTTTTCTGTGCATGCAGTAATCAGTTGGAAGTGTGTGTATGGATAATCATGTCAAGTGTTTTTTGTTTTTTGTTTGAAGTTTTGGAAATATACCCAGGTTTGATAATCAGAATATGACAAACATTTTAGTAATAAATTATATACATGTATATGTAAATAATTGTCTGTGGATGGATATAGATATATATACACACACACACACGCATATACATATGCATAGTTAAAAACAACAATGTGACTAATATAGTCTGAAGATACTGGCATAGATTTTTGTAATAAATTATATACATTACATATGTATGTAGATAAATATGTATGTTCATATGTACACACACATAAGAAAAACAATGCAACTAATGTATTTTAAATACATTGACATACATGTTTAGTCTTGGAATTGCAACACCATTTTACTTAGTCAGTGGGGTCTTAAGGAAAGTAGCTGTTTTTGTTATATATATTACAGTGCTAAGCACAATAAAACTCTGGCATCCAGGAACTACTGTGATATAAATAATAAAAATCTTCCAAGAACATGTTATAAACACTTACGACTCAATAAAGATTTCTAGAAGGACTGTTGGGAGATGGTGCACAATTCAAATATTAATTATTGGCTGTATACTCACTAGCAGCCTCTGATGCACCTCATGTTTCTTGACAATGTTCATCCTAGGGACTATCCCTGCAGTTTGGCTTCTCCCTCTGTGGTCTTTAGTTGTTCTAACAGCTCCAGCAGCTGCATCCTTTGTGCCTGAGGACCTTTGGCTGCTACATCATGGATACCTCTTGAACAGAGCTCAGCAAATAATTGATTTTTTTATTTTGGTGGCCAACCTTAAAAATCTAGGGGTGGGGTGAGAGAGAGACATTAATTTTGAACTGACATGAGTGCTTTCCATTTTCTCACTAAAGCTACGTCTTCACTAGCTGCCGGATCGGCAGGTAGCGATTGATCTATCGGGGATCGATCCATCATCTCTCGTTTAGATGCGAGAAATCGAGCCCAGAGACGTTCCCCGTCGATTCTGGAGCTCCAGCTCACTGAGAGGACTAAGTGAAGTTAACGCGGGAGCCCGCTGCCACTGTGAGGATGCCAGGTAAGTCAATCTGAGAGAGACCACCTTCAGCTACATTATTCACATAGCTGAAGTTGCGTATCTTAGGTCAACCCAATGCCACTAGTGTAGACCAGGCCTAAAAGAAAAAAAATTGTTTGAGTCAAATGAAACATTTTAAAGGTTAAATCAAAACACATTTTATTCTGCAAGTGTCATTTTGACATTAGATATTGAAACAGTTCATTTTCAAAATGATGAAACAACATGTTTTGACATTTTGGGTGGGGGAACAATCATTTTTTTGCATCTGAAACTATTAGCCAAATTCAATCCAAATTCATAAATAAATACTTTCAGTGGCCCAAAAATGCGTTTCAGTGAATTTACTATTAATCTCAACAATATATGCCAGACGTTATCCAGCACCAGTGGTGCTGGAACTAGGGGTGTTGGAGTGCAGTAGCACCCCCATGGCTTGAAGTGATTTCCATCTGATGCAGCGTTTACAGTTTTGTTCAATGGCTTTCATCACACACTCTATAAAAATTGCTTCCACACCACTGTCCTGCATATTACAAAGCAGAGTTCTTGTACCTTAAAGAGGTCATTTAATTCCCACTAAGAGGCAAGAGGTCAAACCTTGAAAACGCTGTTAATGTATTCACTGTACTTGACTCAGTGCTAGGGCACAAAGACCACAAAAAATAAATGCAGTATAGTACTAAAGAGAAAATTGATCTACAGTGGGCTATAATAATGTCTGCTCCATTCCTTTTTCTTAACAAAGTTCTTGTCAGTTGCCAATAATCATATCAAAATTTTTTGCTCCTACAGACATTGACAATAAATACTATATGAGTTAATCCTGGCCTAGGAATGAGTGACCTTTTTCAGAGCTAACAAGGGTGATTCAAAGGGTTGCAATCCTGCACCTTATGGAAAAGTCCTACAGAATGTAATAGAAAATCATATTCTTGCTATGTGTTTATTTGTTTTTGTTTTGTTTTAACTATTTTATAGATGTGAATAGAGAATTAGATCCTTTTCATGAGATGCTTTATTGTTCTCTAGTATATACTAAAGGTTGATTTCTATATGTCTATTCATAGTCACGTGTACTAAAGACTTCTAAATTATTTTACTGCATTAAGCAGCCAGTTATACCATTCCTTAATTGAATTAGTGAATGCATGAATTACCATGTCACAAGCAAAATAATCCTTGAGAAGGCTCTTTCTGACTATTTAAACTTATAATATGATGTAACTAAACAGCACTATAATTTGTGATCATCATCACGCATTAAGTATGGTACTTTCTTGGACAGATAATGGCAAATTTTAAAAAAAAACAGTTACAGTTTTTTACCCTATCTTTTCTGTAGCAAATTCTGATACTGTTTTCTGGATCAATTAATGAAGCATTATGGGGTAATTAAACTGGCAATTATTTTAGTTGTCTTTTGGTAAACATCCAAGAGTTGAACATTATTAGAAATAGAACAATACATTTGCTTCATCTGTGCTCAGTCCCTTTCATGTGTGCTTTCTGCAGCTGGTCTAGCAAATGAGTTCACTGGAAAGAAAGTTTGTGGAAACAACGAATTTTTAGCACATTCGCCAAAAGCAAATTTAAACTTGGAAATGAGTGTTCACACCAGGATGCTGAATTGAAGACGTATGATGAAGTAGTCCAATATTAGAAACACTACTCTGAAGTATATGTATTCAATTTAAACTAACCAACCTATCTCATATCTTGAATATAAGATGCTCAATTAAACTGAATAATTTATAAATTTTGAAGAAATCGTAATCTGCACACAGACAACTTGCAAAGTTATATAAATAAATCTCTGGCTGTGAATTATCCATTCAGGTCTATCATTGATAAAATTCACAATACTCTATTAAAGTTAAAACAAATATAAGCGTCTATAAAATATATGTTAATATCTCTTTAACATTCTCTTTGAAGTCATGCTATAAAAAGTAAATAGATTTAAAGAGATATTTGTTATTGGCTAAACAAAGATAATATTTTAGCATACCAGACAAATAGAATGCAAGATTTTATCTTTATGCTAAATATATTTGGACATCTTCGAACATTTTTATGCCATACTACTCACCTAAAACATAAATCTGAAATGTGGGCTTTTCATTTATTATATATGAACCTTCCCAAGCATGGCTAGAGATTGAAGGCTCATCTTTTGGAAGTTGCTCTTTTCCTGTCCTTATGTCTTACTCTTGTTCTAGGTCTCACTCATATGATGTGCAGAGGTTATTTTGTATGTTTATGTACTGGCTGCCAGGATATTCTATATTAAGCTAGATGTTTTGTCTATTAAACATTCTAACTTTGAGATATCACCTGAGGTTAAATGTAAATTTTGTGGCTTCCAGAAAGTGGATTTTAAAGTGTGGATTGCTTTTTGTTATCCTTTCTGCTTTCATTTCTATCCAACTTAAGATCCCTGTTACTGGTGCAAGTCAGTCTTATATCAGCTAGCTATCTGCCCAGCAGTCTAATGAAGTCAGAAAAGATATCAGTTACTCCTGCTTCTAAGTGCTGCTTCTCCACTCTTATGAAGTGTTTTCTACACAACCTGCTCATGGACTTTGCCCTTCCTTGGGTTCCACAACTCTTTGCTCTCCTAAACAGCTTCTGTGGCTCCTCCTTCCAATTCAATGCTGAATGTTTCAGAGTTCTTTTCTTGGCTCCCTCATCTTTTTCAGATAAACAGATCCCTGAGTGATCTCCTTTACACTGATGGCTTCTACTGCTGTCTTCATACTAATTACTCCCACACAGGGCTGGTTGAAAAACACAAACATTGTTTGACAGTAATTTGAAAATCACTTCTTCCTCCCTTCTTTATCACTCATACATCAATGATAACATCTCTATGATAATACTATCCCTCCAGCTTTTCTCTTGCTCACTCCTTCCTGTTCCATACCCAGGCTGGCACCAAATGGTATAATTTATTTTCCTGCAACTCTAAAATATGCCTCTTCTTTTCTAACTCTTTGGGTAAGATATTTGTTTGTGTTTTGGTCACCTACCTATCACCCCTTTGAGGACTGCAATCACCTCCTCCCTGTTTTCTCACCAGGTTATCTAAACACCATCATGCTTTCCCACCACTTGGGTCATGTCACTCCCCCTCTTTGAATCCCTCTTCTGACCTCCTTCCACATCAAAGTTCAAGTTGCTGCTGAGCCTCTCTAAACAGATGGAAATTGTGGTGCCTGGGCCTCTTTATGTATATAAATATACTCATAAATAGATATGACAAAGTGCATTTGAAACAACTAAAACCAACTTGTTTCACATTAGCTATCAGTAGCCCTCAGATGCCAATAACATTTAGCCATCATTGCTCTGGGGCATTCAATTTTCCAACTTATGTTTTTTGGGACAAAATTTTGGTCCTATTAATATCATATCAAAACTTAATTAACTTAAATGAAAGCAGGATTTGGTCTTTCACTTATTAATATCTTCTGTTTTATTTTATGAAATGCATAAGTAAGAGGCAGATATTTAAATTGGTAAAATGTTGACTGTCTTCTTTTAAAGTAAACTTAAACAGTGGTTCTATCTCTGTTGACTTTACTTAGAGTTTCAATTGATGGAAAACAGTGGCTTGTTCTATCTCTATATTTCCCCCTCTCCCATAGATTTGCCTTGTCCCTCTCTATAACAGGAACATTTATACTGTCATTTATATGATATTTTTTGTGAAAACCATGTTCAGTAATACCTCATCATTGCTGAAGTTTTAACCTTACATTACACTAATGAACAGTCTGTGGTGCCAGGGGTCAGCAACCTTTCAGAAGCGGTGTGCCGAGTCTTCATTTATTCACTCTAATTTAAGGTTTTGCATGCCAGTAATACATTGTAACGTTTTTAGAAGGTCTCTTTCTCTAAGTCTTTACATACATAATAGTTTAGATATATATATATATATATTAAATAAGGTTTTTAAAATATTTAAGAAGCTGCATTTAAAATTAAATTAAAATGCAGAGCCCCCAGACCTGTGGCCAGGACCTGGGCAGTGAGAGTGCCACTGAAAATCAGCTTGTGTGCTGCTTTCAGCACCTGTGCCATAGGTTGCCTACCCCTGCTGTGGTGTTTGCAGTTAAGGATGTGCGTTTAGGCCTGATACAAAGCTTATTGAAATCAATGGAAAAACTCCTATTGACTTAAATAGGATTTGGATTAGGCCTTTCATGTGCAGAGATGTGCATATCATTTATCACCTGAGCAGCAACGGATGAAGAAGCCAAAAAATGCTTAAAGTCATCATCTGAAAATAAATAACTAGTAGTCTATACAGTATGCTTTTAATTATATCTGATCAGATTGAATACTATAGTATCATGACACAGCAAGGCTGGGGTTTTGTATTTTTTGTGTTGCAGCAGCACTAGTTATACTTTGTTCAAGTATAGCTAGTGCTGGATTTTTATTTGTGAAATACAATATAGGTCACACTGAAATCAATGTGAGACAATCCTAGTCACTTTTCTAATACAAGTTGTCCTGTTGATAACAGGCCACCATTCATTGCCTCCTACCTTATTACAGATCAGCACTATGCTGAACTGTGCTTTCATATATGACAAAAAGCCTCCTTGATATTGAATCCTACATGTGGATTTTTTAGTCTGCTCATTTTAGGTAGCATAACTATGTTTCTTAAATGCTGTATAATTATCACCACTGTCAATTTATGATGCTAGATAGCATAAGAAAGCACAGTAACGTGGGAAAGAGTAATGCCAGAACTACTTAGATAAAGTACTGCTACCAATTATTTTTTACCTGAAGTTTCCAGAATATCCAACTTTAATGACTATGACCGAGTAAAGTGCTGAAACAAACCTGAATTTCTCAGTGACCTCTTTGGAAATAAGCAATTTAATTAGTTTGTGGGATGCCTAGAAATTGCAATTATAATTATTACTGTACTAGTCTGAGTAATCTGTAATTTGTTTCCTGAGGACAAAACAACCAAAGTCGTTATTTTATACAGTATCATGAATCTGAAACTGATTGATTGGAAGTGGCCATTTGGCTTGCACGTTTACCCAGTCTGTGTGCAGTTGTTCTAATTGTACAAGTATATCAGATGCACATGTTTTCATGCATTTTTTTGTCTGATAGTTTGGAAGCCAAGAGCCTGTTTAAATATACTCCCTACACCTGTGTAAAAAGTAAATGTTTTCGGCCCTTTTTAGTGACGAAACCATGATATTATTTATTAGTTGTAATTACACATAGTGCTTGAATCAAACATCTCTACTCTAAAGACTAGTGATAAGATAATGCAATCTATGTTAAAAGTTGTCTCCGTTACAGGGCAAGCTGTGTTCTAGACCTCTTTGCAGTCTATGTGGAGTGGACTTGGCTTCCTTCACGTCTCAAGGGTGGCACCCCATAGTCAATCCTCTCTTGCACTAAATCTCTGGTATGGAGCCCTCAGTTTCATAGGAAAGGCCCAGTGTTATATGGCACCCCCTTCTCTCTGGGAGCCTCTGGCCTATGGTGATTTAAAATAGCCACAAAACAGCTTTTTCAAAACAAATGTGTTTTATTCATCCATGGACATGTAATAAGCAGAAAAAAGGGTTAAAATAACAAAAGTCTATATGCAGATTGTCTCGTCTAAAAAGTATTCTTTCCTTGCAAGTTTTTGTTAAGTTCCACCAGTCAGGTCCCCTACTACTGGACCAGGGGAAATACACAGTGCTGCTGCTTTCTCTCACTGCGTCTCTTCAGAATCTTTGCTCCAACAGCTGCTGCCCATTCCACTGCTTCCCTCCCCAATTTATTTCTAGGTCCGATGTTGTAATGGTTTAGTCTTCCTTTATTCCTAGGCGTGTGCCTGGGCAAAAAATAAACCTGCTAACATGAGTAGAGCCATGCATATGGGCATTTCCCATTTAATCCCTAAGGATCCTTAGTAGTTTCTGTGGCTGTTATTTTGCTTCCTGCATGATCCCTCCTACTACCCTAGCTCTTTCCATTCTGAGAGATGAGTACGAGCATTCTTCAGCATGAGGAGTCAATATTCAGACCAAAACTTGACCTTCCAACACTGGGGTATTTCATTTTTCTCTAACATAGAGTGATAGTCATAACACTAAACTTGTATAACACTTTTGTTCACACATCTGAAAATGCTTTACAAAAGATGGTAAGAATCATTATTCCTATTTTATAGACGGGGAGACTGAAGCATAGACCTTTATAACGAATTACCAAATTCACACAGCATTTCAATGACAGCAGGGTATGGAACCCAAGTTCCTTGGCCCCAGTCTAGTGCTCACGCCAATTCATCATGCTGTCTCCAAAAAGAGTTAGGAGTGAGCAGCAATGTCTGACCTCAAACTGTTTCTGTATAAAGTTTAATTCCAGGTTCTTGGTTTGAGTGAATTTTTGTGGAATGTAATTTGTTTTAATATTTAGGTTTCACATTACATTTGTGTTTGTTAGTTATCCTGAGAATTACATTAATTGAATATATTTTTAATTCCTTTGTGTTCACAGTTTGCATTCCTCTTGCTATTTGTAAGACACTTGAGACAAAATAGTCCAGATTGGATATTTCACAGATCTAACAATAGCGCTAACTGAGCAATACAGTAATACTATACAGAACTATATTCTACTATACAGAAATACAGTAGAAGGAATATGCCATAACTTTTTCAACTATTATCAAGGGTCATCAATGTACAAAAATAAATGCCTATAGGAAAATACAGCAAAACCCCATTCAAAATCAAACATCTTATTTTGAGATTTTTATAACCTTAGTTTCTCAGGCAAATAATATTTGAAGATTAGAAATAAAGATTATTCTAAATTCAAAAGCAATGGAGTAGAAATGAGTTTGTAAAAGATAGTATAAAAAGAATGAAAAGACTGATCATTAAACCTATTTTGTATCCCTATAAGTCAGCCGTTGGAGATCTACCATTACAAACGTGGACAACAAATAGTGTTATTTACTACTACATGATGCCATTGCACATATCTCATTAGCATCAAAGAGCAGTTCATGTCAACTCAGGGCATATATATCTGCAGATATTCTCATTTAGGAAGAAAACAGAATCAAGTGGAATCAGAACATAACTGAAAAAGTCCATTCCTGATCCACAATCATTTAGCATCTTGTAGAAATGGGAGATATACTGTGATAGAATTTTGCTTGTGGTGATTGCACAAATACCAAACAAGATATTAATGATTGGCAAGGTGAAAGGTTTCCTGAGAGGGATTTATATTTTCTTCATGTGTTGGTATTTTTGCTGTTGTTTTGTTTTAATTATTTAAAACTGAATCAACTTGAGGCTGTCACTGGAAGGAAAGTCATGGCTAGGGTTCATGGCTGACACAGATAGTTGCAGGAGTGACCCACCTTATCTTACCCTCATCTAGTTTTCATATTTTACTCCCTATTTAGCAGCCATTTTTATTAATTATTATTTTAATATACAAACTCAAGTTTTCTCCTTATAACTCTTGAGGGCTTAGTGGCTGTTACTTGAAGATCAGATGCATTTCCTTTATGTGTGAAATACATTTGGATCAAGATATGCTCTCTCCTCTTCCCCACCCGCACTGTCTTTGTTCTTTTTCATGTTTTTATTCTGTCAGCTTGAGCTCTGTTAGGGGGCTTTAATAGGTTCTTAGATTGTTATTTTTGTTTTGTATTCTTAGACTGGTCTCATGAAAGGGGGTCAAGCTGTTTGTGACAAGGCTGTATTAACATTGTACTCTTATGTATATTGGAAGTTTTAGGCTGACGTATTCCTTTGTATGTATACAGAATTGTGTCTCCATTTCTTACATTAAAAACTCAATAAGATAGATATGATGAAGATTAAAATAAAATAGGTGGGTTATTTTGCTAAGGTTTTAATAAATCTAAACTGTTTAAAGGTTGTCTTCATCATATACAATACATAGGCTTTCACGTATACACATTGTTTAGATTAAACCTAAAATTTGCTTGGCAGCTGCATGAGAGCTTCAGGCTACTGCTGCTGTGGATGTGCATGGAATGCAAGAGCGAGCTACTTTGTTATGAAAATTGCCTTAGGGCCACGGTCAAGATGTGCTACCTGAGAAAATAAGATATCCAGAGGAACTCTCACTGCACCCTTTAAGGTAATTTTTCTTCTGAAGGACCTTTGAGACTATGGAGAACATTGTAGGACAATGTTCAGGTGATATTGCTTGGAAAAAATACCAGAAAGTAACAACAACATAAAATTTATGTATTATATTAGTATCAGAAAGCTATAGAGAGCTTTGGCTATGCTGCATAAAGTTTACACTTAGCTGACTGTTAAATTTGCATCAATTTATTTTGGTTTCCTAGAGGTGTTATAATAGGTAGATATATACGGCTAGACCTCACAAATATTTTTTCCACAAGAAGTCCCACTGAAATCAATGGAACAACTTGTATGAGCAAACTGAAGGATCCGGCTCTCTGGGTTTGGTTTGATGAGTGTGCTTTTTCCCGGGTTATCACTTTATAGGTGGCACAATTATATTGGTCTAGTTTGAAGTTTTTTTAAAAAAACTGTCCTTTAATTGGGGATTCTAGAATTTACAAATATAGGCCCCAGACCACCAAAGCATTTAAGCACATGTTTAGCTTTAAGTATATGAGTAGTTCTATTGAAATTAAGAAGGAGCTTTGTGGAATTGGAGCCATGATACATATTAGTATCTGTCTTCTGCAAACATTCAGTGTGATTTATAGGAAGCAAAGAATGCAATATATTTCTGAAATTACAGGAAAATGAAATGTTATTACCTAAACTGGAATTTGTCCAGAAACTGAGATTAGTACTGTAATCTGGAAGAAAATGTTTTAGGATTTTTTCTAAAAATTGGACAGGACTTTGGCACTTTATTTTAGATGAGACATAAAATCAGACATCCAATCTTGATTTAAAAGTTGTCAGTGATGGAGAATCTATCACATACCTTGGTAAATTTTCCAGTGGTTAATTATTTACTGTTAAAAATGTATGACTTATTTCCAGTCTTTATTTGTCCAGCTTCAACTTTCAGCCATTGGACCATATTATACCCTTCTATGCTAGAGGGAAGAGCCCAGTATCACATTTTTGTTCCCCATGTAAGAGCACATAGACCAGGAATCGGCAATCTTGGAATGCGGGACCACAGGGTAAGCACCCTTAGTGGCCCTCACCGGTTTGTTTTGAAAAATAGAGTACTGAACAATCTCTCTAATAGCCTTTGCCCTCTGAGAAGACCCAACATCCACTAATGAAAAAGGTTACAATGCACTTTCTCCAGCTGTTCCGAAAGCAGATTTGGTAGGGCAAAGCAACAATGTTAGTCAATTGTGCTTCCAGACACTAATTCCTGCTTCCTGAATTCATGTACTATGAATTCTCTCTTAGCCCTTATTCCTTCTCCTGTAGATAATGGCCTAAATTTTCATTTCCATGCAGATCCCTTTCTGGCAGTATAAAATGGGTGTAAATGTACTTTACACTGACTTTAATGGTCCTTTTTCTACCAGAGCCATGTAAAAGGGTTTTAGTGTATCTAGGAATTAGGCTGTTCAAAACAACTTAAATCATATAGAATAAGGTAGGCATTAATGCCTTTCATTAACCTGTCTTGAAGGCTGGATTATTATTCTGGAGAGGTAGTAGCAGTGGGAGATCTAAAAATTCACAGTAACTGTTTAGCAACCATCTCTCATGCATCTAGCATCTGCTATCACCAAAGCAGCTATTCTCATAGTATTTCCCATATTGTATTGCACAATTTTTGCAAGAGTATTTTTAGCCTGCAAGGCTAAGAGGGGAACACAAATGAGAATGAATGATGTGATACTATAAGATCTTTCATTGAATATTCTGGTGGGATTCTGAGTTGCAGAGGAGATTTAAGTGTTAAGACAGTGTGGGTAGATGGCCTAAAGGTCCCCATATCCCCTGTCTTAAAAGTATTTTTAGCACCAAGAAAGGTGCATGATGTCCCTGACTACACTCAGTTATAAACACTGTATTGAACTTGCTATGGCGCTATTTAATAAATAGAACTGTATATTAGAATATGTGTGTATATAATTGTAATATATGTGAGCTGTATGCTTGTCTTCCTCTGCCTGTGTCTTTTACAATTCTAATAAAAATGTTTTTCCTGCTTTTAAAATTGCCTAACTAGAGGAATTTATATTCCAGTATTCTTGTGCAAAACGTGAAGTTAAGGTAAATCAGAATTTTTTAGAATGCTGACTTTATTGTTAATATCTGAGTACACTGTTTCTCCACAGGTCAACCTTTATAAAATTACACTTATTTATGTATTTATACTGCTACATCCCTTCCATGTTTTATATAATAATGAAATTACAGCAGAATATGAAATGGTAGGCCTTAATAATTTGTGTTGCTTTATTTCTCATTCTTACTCTGAAATTACAGTGAAGGAGTGCAGCCTGGATAATGCACCCTTTGCCGTTCTGCTGAAAACAATTGGCCATTTTCCTCACCTACTAGTCAAAGATTTATGTGAGAATATTGTGATGATGTCTTTCAGATATCATTGAAGTATAATATAGTACTGAACATTTACTAGTGTAATAGAATGTATTATCATAAATAATTAAAACTAAACTAATACTGTAAACAAAAATGAAAAACTATGTTTGGAAGGGGGGATGTCTATGATTGCTTTTATTAACAAGATTTTTCTGTATAAGAAGGTGCTGTGAGTGCATTCTTGTCTCTGTTGTAAACATCCATGTCTGTCAATACTGACACATTGCAGTGATATGCCCTGCTATAATTTTACCAGTACCATGTGAAATCTTATGCACTTAACCTTAAAGTTTTGCTGTAATAAAACTGTACTTCCAAGATGTAGAATAAAATTAACACAATGGCACCAAGTCCCATAGCACCAATGATAATTGTTCATGAACTGCATTTCATTTCACATCTTTAGTGTTTATTATAATGGTTTCTTTGTGTTTGTTAGATAGTGTTGAGAATTTGAGCGGGAAGAGGGGGGACTAGCTTTAGATCTTATTTGCCATCAACTTTAAATAAAAAAGGAACACAGGTGCTTTAAAACTACATCTATTTTAGGTATATTTTCTATTTTGAAACAGTCTATCAAACATTTTGGTGAGTTTCACCCCATTTTAAAGAATCTTCGTCTGATTTTTTAACATTAATATAACTGACAAGCTTCTTTAATTGCACACTCAAATGTGTGAAGGTGATTAAAATATAACAATCATGTACACTACCACCTTCTATTTATTCCAGTTGAACGAAAAGAAAAGAAAAAAAAGAAAAGTGACATGACTGAAATGCATGTTTTTATAACTTTCCAAACATTGTGCAAATTGACATTTCACCATTAAGCAGGCTACCAATATGAAATCAGGTGGTGGAATAAAGTGGGCCGGAGTTACTTCCAGCTCAGATGAAAAGTTTAGAACACAATTGTGCTGACTCTTTTATCAGTGATGGTTATTAGAATTAATTATTTATAGTACATTTACTTGTTACAGTGCTGTTCATCCTAAAGTGCTTTATAAACTATTAGCCTGCTTCTGCTCCCATTGAAATCCCAGATAATTCTCAGGATTGGGACAGACTCTAAATATCACTTCACCTGTCACTACAGTGCATCCATCTCTAGGGTGAAATATGACAGCTGTTTGATATTGCACAGCCACACAACTCAATAGTTTTGGTCAGGAGGTGAAGTTATCTAACTGAAGTTACAGGGGAGGGATTTAGATAGTCAGAATGCAATTACTCAAATTTGGCTAAAACACTATTGCTAATAAACCTCCTCTTGCAAAATAAAATGTGACATGGAATCTCTAATGACTTCAAGTCATCCAGAGCTTAATTTTTCTTTCATTTTTAAAGATATCATTTCTAGAAATATATTATCTTCAAGCACCAGGCTGGGCACTGGTTTAATACTGACTCAGAGGGAAGAATGAAATCTGTTTAGTCACCAACCCCACTGTTTTGAAGCTACTAGTTTTCCCTGGTTTTCCATGCAAGTATTGACCCTGATGAAACTCTGTTGAGATCCCAGGTCAAGACTGTATGGATGCCACACTTCATTACAGTAATTACTGGGTGTAACATGGTGTTGGCTCAGAGGATCAAGCCAGGCCTCTGTTAGCCCATACCCAGGGAGAAGGCACTAGCTGGAGCTGGATGGGAGGCCACACCCTAATTGTCTGAGGGGAGACACCTGCAGGCCTGAGGAGCCAGATATAAAAGCTGGCAGGCAGAAAGCAAGAGAGCAGAAGAGAGAGATACAAGAGGGGGAGAAGACCAGGGAGACAGGAAAGGGAATAGTGTGGGGCTCCAAATCCCTGTAGGCCAGGAGGCTAGCCATCTCCCTGAGCACTGGTCTGTAGATATCTGTAAATAGTAGATGGTGGGGACAGACAGGCAATAAAGGACATGGATGCTGCACTTAAAGTGGTCTCTGGGAGTTTTTTGTGTAGAGGACTGGCAAGGGCCCGGTTACACATGGGGGCTTATTTGGGATCTGAAGCCAGCGACTGCAGTTGGTAATGCTGGACATGGAGGAGACCCTCAAATGGCTGGTGAAGCAGCAGGAGGAGTTATAGCAGGCCCTGTGGGCTGTCCAGTTGTCCTACCAGATGTAGAAGCAGGTATTCCTTACCTGGCAGACAGGACCACAACAGAGCCTGCAGGACTTCATCAGGGAACAAACCAACACCCAGGCACAGCTCCTCCAGTGGGTGGTGAGTCCTGCGATGGGTGAGGGCACCTGGGCCCCAGGCTGGGGACTGTGCAAAATGAGCCTGGCAGATGACTCGGATGCGTTCTTGGGGGACCATGGGTGCCGGGTGGGAGAAGACAACCTGGGCCCTCCGGCTTGCGCCACACTTGGTGGGAGAGGCTCAAGTGGCCTATATGGTGCTGAGCGAAGAGCAGGCCCGGGACTATGAGACCGTGCGGGCTGCTATTCTGGACTGGGTGGGCTTGTCAGCTGAACGATAATGGCAGAAGTTCCAGGCCGCTAAATGGATGGTGGCCATGCGGCCCCGAGCCTTCATCCAGAGACTAATAGACTGGGTGACCCGGTGGCTAAGGCCGGAGTCGTGTACCAGGGTGGAAATTATAGACAGTGTGGTCATGGAGCAGTTGCTCCTAAGCCTCCCCAAGGCTGTTTGGGTGAGGCAATACCAACCGGAATCTGTAGAGGCAGTGGTCAGATTGATGGAAGAGTATATCAAGGCTGAGGGACCCCAGAGGGAGGACCGACCCTGGAAGGACAGGGAGCTGTGGAGGCAACCATCTGAACCATTCTCGGGAGCAGCCCCAGGGAAGAAGGGCAAGCCCCGTGGGACTCTTGAGCAACAAGCCAGGCTTAGCTGCTGGCAGTGTGGCAAGCCAGGACATATATAGTGGGACTGCCTGGAGATGGAGTGCGGGTGGGCCAAATTTTGTGGCTGGATGCAGGTAGTGGGGCAAAAGCGGTTGGTAAAAGCATCATTAAGGAGGGGAGTGTAACTATATGGCTTTTCTGTAGCCATGCTGGAGGCCTGAACCAAATCCATTTTCCACAGCCAGACTAAAGAAGCACAGCCATTAGCTGTCGGCCTGGAGTCACATACTCACATTCCATGTAAATGTATTTAAAAGATTCACACCAGGCTGGGAGGAGGGGACTCACCCTAATAGTTCCCACTGTTACCAAATAAAGCATTGTTGTTACACTTTCCTATTGTTTAACACTGTGATCACTGTCTGGTTTGTAATTGTTTCTGTCTGCTGTATAATTAATTGTACTAGGTGTAAATCAGTTAAGGTGGTGGGGTATAATTGGTTAGGTAATTTTGTTAGAATTGGTTAGTAAAATTATACTAAGATAACTGGTTAAGGTAAGCAAGACTCAAATTTCAATATAAGAACTGAGGTCCAAGAAGGAGCAGAGGAGAGAAAGAAGATCAGAAGCAGGAGGAAAAGGGCTGGAAAAAAAGCAAAGGAGACAAGAAACCCCTAACAAAAAAACAAACAAACAAAAAAAAAAACACCTCACCTCCAAGACCCAGCCTAAGATAAAAGCTGCCAGAACTTTTCTGCATAACCATGAGGTACAGCAGCTAAGATCCAGAGACTGACCTTGCCTGGCCAACAGGGATCCGACTGCTCGCTCGTACAACAGGTGGCGGTAAAACCGCACTGGCTGGTTAGGGGGATGAGAATGGCCCTCGGCTCCATTCATGGAGACAAAAAGTTTTGCCTGGTGGCCCAGGTACCCCTAGAGCTGAAGGGCTGCTTCAGGTGGAAGTGGGTAGGGGCCTTGGAGGGGCTACCATCTCTGGTGGTGGTGGATAGAGATTGGGGCCCACTACCATGAAAGAAGCAAGGGGATAACCCAAAAAGGGGGGCAGACCTCCAGAGCCAGAGAAATCCAGGGGTGGAAGATGGGCAAAGGCCCATCTGGGAAAGAAAAACTCCTAGACAACAGAGCCCAGGGTGGGTAGACCCACGGGAGGCCTACCTGGGGGAACTCATGGGCAAGGGCCTGGTAGTGGAAGGGACAGATCCCACCGAGGGCCCCATGGAGATGATATCCACGGATGAGGCCTCAAACCCACAGAAGGATATGGGGGAAACTGAGGCAGGGAAGATTCCGCCTGGGGAGGTGATAGCTTCTGCCTCTGAGATTCAGGAGGGTGCGGAGTAAAGTGAGGCAGGGAAGACCCTGCCTGGGGAAGAGAGATTTCCTGACCCTGTCCCTGATATACAGGAGGGTTTGGGGAAAACTGAGGTAAGGAAGGTCGCCCCTGACAAGATGGTGACTCTCAACCCTGCCTCTGAGGTACAGATGGTGCAGTGGTTGGGGTCCCTACCACCGTGCGATTGGTGTGATGACCTGCGGGCTGAGGCGGAGTTATTTGGACAACTGCTACTGCCTCAGTGTACTTTCTGTGGGAGGGGGATGGGGCAAACCAGGGGAAGGGGCTGGGGTTCACCCAACTGCGGGTGAAGGACTCCCCACTGAGAGCCCCATCCCAAGTAAAAGGTGAAAAGGCCGGTGGGCTGAGGGCGTCCCGATAGGGCGCCTCTTAAGGAGGGAGGGGTGTAACAGTGTGCTGGCTCAGAGAATCAAGCCAGGCTCCTTTTAGCCCATACCCAGGGAGAAGATGGCACTAGCTGGAGCTGGCTGGGAGGCCACGCCCTAATTGCCTGAGGAGCCAGCTATAAAAGCTGGCAGGCAGGAAGCAAGAGAGCAGGAGAGAGAGACTAGAGGGGGAGGAGACTGGAAAAGGAAGAGTGTGGGGCTCTAGCTCTCTGTAGGCCAGGAGCCTAGCAGTCTCCCTGAGCACTGGTCTGTAGATATCTGTAAATAGTATGTGGTGGGGACAGACACAGGCAATAAAGGTCATGGGTGCTGCACTTAAAGTGGTCTCTGGGAGTGTTTTGTGTAGAGGACCGGCAAGGGCCCAGTTACACTGGGTTATGCATTAATAATTGCCATATTAACTTCAGATAACATGAATGGTATATTTAACTTTCATGCCAAAACAAATTTTATTGTATTATTGGTTTAACACTACAAAAATATGTGCCATAGGCAAAGTGGAATTGAAAATGAGAGAGAAAATTCTACTTGAGTAAAGAAAGAACTACAAGGAAATTTGTTTTCATTCCCTTTCTCTGGTGTCACATAATTCAACATACCTGGAGATGCCATTTTCAATCTCACATTTCTTCAAACTATTTGGAAATACCACATCACATGTGATGGCAGAAAAGGTAATTTATGCCTCGTGTGTGAGTCTGACCTTTAGGGCTGATGTTTGCAATGCATTCCAAGTTCTATATACTGTTTTTATTGCCTGTAACAGGGTGGCTTGTCCCTTGGGCTGAGGAGACTGGATTAAGCTAACACTGATTACAGGCTGAGCTTCACCTGAAAGGGATCAGGTAATTTCCCCCATAAAGAACTACTGGAGGCTGGAGTGGAAGGAAAGGGAGAGGGAAAGGCAAGGGGAGGAGGATATGAGATTAAACAAAATGAAACTAAACTAAACTGCTAAACTTCAACAGAGTCCTAGGGTGTGGGAATAAGATTTCAGTTAAGAAAGGCTGGGAGTATCATGCTAAATCAAGAGAAATGGTATGATGGGATCAATTAACTGCCAAAATTAATCTATCTTTGACTTTTAGTGGTAAATATGCCCAATGGCCTGTGATAGGATGTTAGATGGGGTGGGATATGAGTTACTACAGAGCAGTCTTTCCTGGGTGTCTGGCTGATGAGTCTTGCCCACATGCTCAGGATTTAGCTGATCACCATATCTGGAGTTGGGAAGGAATTTTCCTCCAGGGCAGATTGGAGGCCTGGGAATTTTTCGCCTTCCTTTGCAGCACAGGGCACGGTTCACTTGCTGGAGGATTCTTTGCACCTTGAAGTCTCTAAACCATGATTCAAAGACTTCAGTGGCTCAGACACAGGTTTGGGGTTTACGGCAGGAGTGGGTGGGGAAGATTCTGAGGCCTGTATTCTGCAGACTAGATTATCATAATGGTCCCTTTTGACCTTAAAGTCTATGAATAAAGCTCTCTAGGCAGAGAAACCTGGGAGAAGGAAGAAGAATATTTATTAGTTGGAATTTAATTTTGGACTGAGTTTTATTTTGTTGTTTTCTGTGATTAAACCCAGACTTCAAGGAAGGGTATTCCGACCACAGAGAAAGTGTGTAGAGTCTGTGTAAGGAGCCCTGAAGAAGAGGAAACAGAGGCAAGGTTCTGCAGCATGACTTCCAACAATGAAGGTGACACTAGGGAAGTGGCCAGCTGATGACATATTGTCCCTTTTGACCAGAGTGGTTGGTCAAAATTTGGAGCCCTAGGGCATCTTTTGCTCAAAGCACCATGAGTATTCTTGTCAGCCTGCACCCCGATTGTGCCCCTTACCCTCAAAGGTTTCTTCCAAGGTTAGGCACCATGCTTTCAGATGCTCCTTTTCACTTTTTAACTCTCCTATGTTTGTCTGTTCTGTTTCTTTGTGTTCTGCCAACACATGCACGCAAAACAATACTCAGCAAGAGCCCCTGAGTTCATGCACTCCTTTTGGCTGAGGTGGGGCTTATACCTACTGTTCCGTGAAGGGTGAGTTCATACCTATCAATCTCAATCCCATAACAAGATTTCACCTCAGCTCATAATACTATTATTTACTGATGTTCTAACAATATCAAAGTAGGTACTCTCCCATTTTTCTTTGGTATTTCTTGAATGATATAAACTCATATCTCTGATACGTGGTGCCATTGTTTACTATATTTTGGATAGCATGCTTAAGGATGCAAAAAGAGTAATCTGAGGAAGTTATGCTTATGAAAGTTTACAGAGTGAAGAACTGGCTCTGTTCACAAGGTTGGCAGCTAAGTTGTAAAATTTAGCTGTAGCTAATTGCTGGCCAAGCTATTGCTCAGATCCAGTTCTTGTTGGCAAAGCCACCTATCTTTTTATGTTTTTCCATAAGTAATATGATAGACTTTGAAGAAATTATGTGCCTTCCCACTGTGGTCTGACAGACTAGCTTTAGAATTAGTATGGGTATTTAAAAACTATCGTACATGTAAAATCACATTGAATCTGCTCCTTTTTTTCTAACATGTACTTAGTCCATCAGTGAACTCAGCACAGGTGAATCTCTGAGCTCTCTTGGGGTCTTGCATACTTTGCATATTGTGATGCCTTTATATTAATATATTTACCAGGTATGTAAGAATTCTGATTAAAAAAATTGGGCTCTGAGGGTGAAATTCACTGCTGTAAGGAGGGAGAGCATAAAGCTTATGCACCAGCGTGTAAGTGATGATAACCCTTTCCGCACATATAAACATAGTTCTGTCCTGGGAAACCTTATTTTCATTTAAAAATTATTACAAATTATGAGAGGGTTTGTTAATCTTTTTTCATGGATTTCTGGATTTCCTTTTGTGACATTCACTAAGGAAAAAAATCACAAAATGACTTCTAAAACACATTGGATATAAGATAATCAGACTATTGCTCATGTAACCCACAGCACCAACTGGGGAGTATAAGTAATTTACAGGAATATGTTTAATTTCTTGAGTATATTTTTCAAGTCACTTACATTTAGCCCTGTTATTGATGAGTGACAATGCTGTTAGAAGTCTTCAGTGTGTGTGAGAGCATGATAAGAATGTTTTGACCATGCTGCAGAGACTATTAAAAAAGGAATATTTATGAATTATACCAATATATTTTTATTTTTTGCTTCTTATTTACATAGCTAAATGTCTAAAAGTTACCCTTGATTTTCAGATGGTATAAATAGTGGTTAAAGCCCAGCAGGTGTAGCTAGCTGTTGGTTTACTTCAACAGATTGTATCCCAGCCATGGCCTTCATTCACAGAAGACAGAGATTCAGAAACACTTTGGAAACATTCTGTATGACAGTATAAAACCAATACCAGCAATAGAAAGGTGCCCTATTGTAACTCAGACTATGGAAAGAAAAGGTCACTTTAAGAAATAGCTAAACACATAGGTCAACAAATGAAAATACATGGTATATGAGTCTCACTGATATTGTATTTTATTAGATGTGTTATTCAAACAATGTAAATTCTGGCCTAATGCAGATCAAAGTCAATATGAATTGGGTCAGCCCCATATTGAGGCTTATTATTTGAGTTGATGACTTAAGTAATAATAAATCATCTGCATTATACCAGATACTCACAACCTGATTTTCAGAAGTACTGAGTCTGCCCAGCTTTTGCTGAAGTCAATGAAAGCTGTAGGAGTTCAGCCACTCCAAAAAAAACCCCAGGCCACTAATTTTAAACATGAGAACAAATCTGATTCTCAGTGACATAGGTATAATGAATTTAGCCCATTGATTAAGTATAGTGGTAATAGAAATAAACCCAATCCAAATGTGAATATGAAACCCCTGTCATAATCTGCAAGGAAGTTCAAATCCAAAAGCAGACCTCGTGGCTCTGGCCCATCTCTGCTTGGTAAATGTTCCTAACAGTCTGTCTTCTTCAATTGTTTATGGCAATGTCATTATTGTATTCACTATAATGAATGGGATCCAGGAAACACCTAGATGGAAGGGGGGTTGTAGGAAAAGGAAAACAGTATGGAATTGTGGGAAGCAGTATGGCTGTTAAATAAAATATAGGGTACAAGGTTGATAACTGTGATAGAGCTTTATTAAAGTCTGTGTGTACAGAGATTGGCTATGCTGGAAGAAGGACGGGAGGCATTGTATGTTATTTCTATTAGGCTGCAACTTTTCATAAACATCTGACTCTCACTTCATTCCCCACATGCTTCCTGCTCTAAGTACCCTGCTGTGTTCCCCCTCCTCCTTCCCAGTCTTACCACCCTGTTATGACTATATTGTGCAGACATGGAAGCAGAGATGCTGCTGCTAGCCTAGACCAGGTTAAGGAGGGTTTTCCCAGAACTGCCCTGAGTATAAGTACACCACCCTCATGTGCATCTTTGGGTTAGCTGGGGAGAGGGGGCGGGAACAAGGAGGGGACAGCTTCCCTCCCTGCTGACCCGATCTGACTACTGCTTCCTGCTTCTTTACTTAGAACAGATAATCTTTTGGGGAGGAGGATGGATTTAAAGGGACAACAACCCCCTTCCTACCAGCCTGACAGACAAGTCCCTTCTCTGCAGTTAAAGGAAGCAACTCATCTTTTCTGTCCAGCTAGACAAAGGGCCCCACCACTTCATATACAGTGAAGACATTGGAAAGGACTGAAATGGCATGATGAAATCTTAGTGACCAGAGGGCAGATCCCTAGAATGGATCAGGGGAGAAATTGGAAGGAAAATTGAGTAATGGCGGAAGGGAAAGAAATCAGGCTGGCCTAGAGTGACAAAAACATGAAACAAAAACAGATAAGGGTGTTGATACTGACAGTTCAGAGATTAACGTAAGGCCTACCATAGGGAGCACAATAAAGAATGCCAGTAATAGACTGGCAAGGCCCAGAAAGAATTAAAAGGAGAGATTAGAGAGTAATGTGGGAGAAAAAAGCCAGGAAAGGAGAGGTAGGACCTGGAGTAGGAGGAAACTGAGATACAAGAATTTAACAAGATATAAAAAGGGAGTGGATGTGTATAAGGATAAAAAGAATATCCAGAGTTATGATGATGATAAATGCTAAGCATTTTTTGAAAGGTTTATAAAAAATCATGCTTCACAACGTAAGCAAATCTTTAATAGTAGGAATTAAAATGTGCTTTTTATGGGGACAGATTATCCTGATGCATACTAGTGGGTTTCTTGCTCCTTTCTCTGAAGCGTCTGGTGCTGGCCACTGCTGGAGATGTTATAATGAACTAGATGAAGTGTGATATGATCAATGTGGCAATTCGTATGTTCTTAAAAAAATCCCAGAGTGACAAATATGGCGGCAGTTGTTTGGAACAAGGCCCAGAACATCCAAAAGGAAATAATTCAAGGACAGATTTTTGCATTTGCCTAACAATGGCATAAAATCCCTGATCTTTTAATAATTTCCTTTCAGATCACCAGCAGCTTGAATAATTTCCTGAGGTTCAAATCTGACAGGACAGTAAGGATGAATATATGATCAGTTTTCTCAATAGACACATTTTTGTATACATCATATTTGATTAAGGCACAAGACTAAAGGAATGTGTACTTAAAAGACCCTCTCTCATCAGCTATTTTTAAATATGTATATTGATACCAGAAAAGAATCTTAAATACTTGTCTATAAGACTATAATCCCATGAATATATTAAGCATCTCCTTTAGTTTTAGATAAAGCTGTTTTTCTGCAAACAAATATTAAAATACAGCTGCCTTACAACTCAGCTGGGACTATACAGAAAATGTAGCAGAAGCAGAATGCGAGCTGGCATATACTAACTCTGTGACAACAGGACTTAGTAAAATAAGTATGTGACACAGGGTGAGAGTTATTAGGATTATAATTGGTTTGACTTCTGGTGCTGATTTGAGTAAAAGAAGGTATCAAATAGCAATAAAATAAAATAGGTTTATTAGAAACATATTAATAAAAATTGTGAGGAAGACTTTTGGCATGTAATTTATACTGAATATTTTTTTTCTAAAATTGTATGCAGCTGCTTATATCTAAAAAATTTTCAAAGGAAACTTGCACGTTATTAAAATACAAGAAGAAGGCTAATGTAAAAGCTCAGGAGCAGATTTTTAAAGGTATTTAGGTGTTGCTGCGCTCAGCATTTCAAGGCCAAAGTCTCATTTTCAAAAGGGACTTAGGCACTTCAGAGCCTAAATCTCAATGACAGACTCTGGGATTTAGGGTACTAAGTGCCTAAGTCCCTTTTGAAAATGAGAGTTGGGCTTCTAAGTAAGTTAGGCAATGCCTAAATACCTTTAAAAATCTGGTCCTTACAATTTAAACTTAAGAAAACTGATAGGTTGCTTTAAGGTATATAAATTAAATTTCAATCACATATAGTCCAACCTTCATCAATGCAAGATTGTTCCCCAATAGGAACCCCCAGACCCATGCATGAGGGTGGAAGCAAGGAGAAGATTCAAGACAGATTTCTTCTTCCCCCCCAAATCAGAGGCTAGCAGAACAGGAGTGCTTGAACTTTAGCTCCTTTCAAAAGGATATTGGAGGGATAAGGGGGAGACATAACCATGCTTCCCTTGCACTTCCTGGATTTCCAGCAGGTATTGTGCCTCAAATCACACAACCACAGTTGTATACTGAGGAAACTGGCAATCTGCCACATTCCAGGTTTATAGCTCTTTCAGTGTTTTATGAACTAAAGTTTTGTTAAAAGATTGGTGTTTTAGTACACCAATATTGTATGACTCTGTCATTTATCCATGGTTAGCCTGAGCAATGTGACCATATTTTACTCATGAAAATGAGATGTGCACTCAGATCATGCATAGCTGTTTTATACATAGTTGTGTGAGTTTATAAAGTATATGATTCAGGCATGTATTTGTGACTATACATATTCCTTTTTAATATTTTTTGTCATGAAACCAACCTGTGAAATATCTTGCAAGTATTTGTATTCTAGCATATAGGGACAAAATCTTGCACAGGTGAAAATCTACATTCACACTGAGAGAAGATTTTAGGATTATAAATTCTTGAAATGTTCCAAACGATGTCATATAGGAATTGCCATTCTTCTCTTACAGTGGCCTGGAACAGATGCTTCAAAGTAAAGCAAAAGAGACCTCACACTAGACAATAATGAAATAAACTGCTCATAGGGTAAGTTTCTTCCTAACCGATCAATTAATCCTTGATTTAGTCACTGAATCCTGACAGTTTATACCCATTATATATAATGTACTATTAATCTAATCTAAATATTTAATCATTATTTAAAGTCTACTACACTCATGACTTCAGTAATATCTTGTGGCATTCAATTCCACAGGTTGGCTATACCTTATGTGCAGAATATTTCAATTCATTTGTTTTTTAAAAGTGCTTTAAAATTCTATAAAACATCCCTTTGTTCTAGTATTAGGAAAAGGAGTAAATAGTATCACACAATTTACCTTCTTTATGCCGTTTTTCTTTCGTGTACTGCTATCATGATGCAGAGTGCTAGGATGTGGGACTAAGATTCCGGTCAGGAAAGGCTGTGAGTATCATGCTAAATCAAGAGAAATGGTATGACGGGATAGCCTAATTTTGGCAATTAATTGATCTTTTACTATTAGCGGTAAATATGTCCAATGCCCTGTGATGGAATGTTACATGGGGTGGGATCTGAGTTACTGCAGAGAATTGTTTCCTGGGTGTCTGGTTGGTGAGTCTTGCCCACATGCTGAGGGTTTAGCTGATCTCCATATTTTGAGTCAGAAAGAGATTTTCCTCCAGGGCAGATTGGCACAAGCTAGGGTGATCAGAAAGCAAATGTGAAAAATCGGGACAGGGGATGGGGGTAATAGGAACCTATATAAGAAAAAGACCCAAAAATCAAGACTGTCCCTATAAAATTGGGACATCTGGTCACCCTAGCAGAGGCCCTGAGGATTTTTCACCTTTCTTTGCAGCATGGGGCCCAGATCACTTGCTGGAGGATTGTCCTCACCGTGGAGTCTTTAAACCATGGCTTGAGGACTTCAATAGCTCAGACATAGGTTAGGGTGTTTATTACAGGAGTGGGTGGGTAAGATTCTATGGCCTGCATTGTGCAGGAGGTCAGTCTCTTCTGACTTTAAATTCTATGAGTCTGAGACTTTATGAGGGATGGATTTATGTTTTCCATTAGACTATCTGTTTGGCTCAAATGACTTCTTCTGTCTTGCTATTTAACGATATTTTTTTCCTTCCTGATTCTTTGTTTGATTTCTGTATTTTTGTATCTTTCCTCATTTTTGACATCGGGGGGGCTTTTTGCCTCATTTTCTCTACTTTATTTCAATACTTCTTTCTGAAGCTTAATGACATCTATGCTATATTTTAGTAGTGTATGAGTTCTATGGTCTATCATTTCTACTAATGTACAGTATATTACTCATCACGGCTATGACATATGGTATGGAAACTGCACACACTTGAAGTTGGAACATTTTAATTGAAAGTTTGCACAGAAACAGATTTTCACATTTTCTGAACGGGTTTTTATTTTTCTTCAAAAAAGAGATGTAGGCTTTGTAAAAATAATAGTAACTTCACCCCCTCCCACCGACCCACACAATAACAAAAAAATGTAAGCATTTGGGAGGGCATTAGCATTACAAATGTGGGGTGCTGCAAACCCACACTAGTGTGCACTTTGCCATTGGTTAATTCATTATTCAATTTGTCTACTGCTAGCTGACCAAGACCTAAGTATGCCAAATGCTAAGAGGTCCAGAGTGCCTGTTAGTGTTAAGTGTCTGCAACTCCTATTGATGAGAGTTGCAGATGCTCAGAATCTCTCAAGATTTGGTCCATTATAAGCACATTCTTTCTCAAACTGAAGTAAATTGGAGTTTTCCCCACTGTGTCTAAAAAAAAATAAAAATGTTTTCATGTATTCTTGTATTTAAATTCAGTGGGAACATTCCCTTGTAGGATGACCTCAGCTGCATGTTCAGGGCATAAGAACCACAAAGTGAAAGTGACCAGTCACAGCTTCACATTGTTTCTAGTCAATCTTGTTTCATTGCTCAAGCTGTGTGAAATGGGAAAAAAATAACATCAGTTGTGTTTTTTTTTTTAAAAAAAATCATTTTAAACAATTTAAGGTATTGTTAGGAACACGGGTAATAGATTTTTGAAAATATTTTGGGGCAGATCTCAGACCTTGTAACTGTCATTTTTTGCCAGAAGGCTCCTGATTTGAAGGGTGTGGGGGAGGACCCTCTCGCTGCAGGCCTTAAGTTCCTACTCATAATAACCCTGTCAGGAAGACTAACCATAGAAATATTGTCTAGTGGATTGTCCCTCAAACCACCCATGGCCATAGGCTTGGAACCATGACCAGAGCCACACTGGGCAGTGCTCTTGCTAATTCTCCCTGGCCACTGGGCCCTGCCAGTAACAAGAAAACAGCAAGTAGGGTCAGGCTAGTCTCCCCATGCAGGGAGCAGCAGTCAGGCCCAAAGTTCTACCAGCCAAGGACCAAGAAGAAGATAGAGTAGTGGTTCTTGGCGGCTTTTCGGCGGACATACAAGGGTCCGCCGCGCCGCTCAGGAAGGCAAAAAAGGGTCACGGTTCTCAAAAGTTTGAGAACTGCTGAGATAGAGCTAGGCTTCTTAGGGATAAGCAAACCAGGCAGATTGTCACCTGCTAAGGGCAGGAAGCAGCCAAGTTTCTCTCTCAAGCCAGGACAAGAAGCTGCTAGCCCCCGACACAAGCAACCCAACCATAGCTCTCCAGCCAGTTCAGGACAAGTACCAGACAGGGACAGAGTCTTAAGGAACCACCAGATATACCTAGAACTGACCCAGGAGGATGTTGGAGCCAACCAGGAGAACAATAATTCCTAGGTCTCCATTCCATCATGCAACGTTGTCAGCTTTAAATTCTGATACTCATAACATTTGCTGTCATTTATGTAAATAAGGTAATCCATATTAATCGCATATGCAGATTGGGTTATTAAGTTACTTGTATAAATTCTACAGACTTCTATACCTTCAGCTTTTAACAAGTATGAGATTCTCAGTGAAGTAAATTTGCGTAGCTTCACTGATGTATGTGGCCTCAGGTTTTCATCTTGATAGTCCTTTTGATGCAAAACATTATTATTTCCCATGTACTTCCTTGACTCTGATTTTTGTAATGAAAGGAAACCCAAGCCCTCTGCATTAAAATAAATGTTTGCTTCAATCTCTATCAATATTATTCTTGAGAGAGCAATATAGCTTAAGATGAAATGGTTTAAAATAAATTCCCCTTGATTCTTATTAAAAAGTCAAGCCATTTAATTGTTTCTGAAGGGAAGCACTGTAAATCATGACACACACATTGCCCTATTTCTGTTCATGATGTATTAGCAAACACAATAATTATATTTTCCTATGAAAATGAATCTCAGATGGATTGTTTTTCTTTTTATGTTTTGGGAGTGATTCTTCACAAACCTAAATGTGTGAAAATTATATTGTAAGTAATGTTAGAACTATTTCTTATCCTGAAAACAATCATGTTTTGTTAACACTCTTTTAAGGGCTCCGTACAGAGTGCCCTCAACTCCCTCTGACCTTAAAATGAGTTGAAGGCATTCAGTGCCTCACAGAAAAGTTCTTAAGATTTCATGATCAAGTTCTTAAACCACCATTTGTTTATATTATATCCAGTTAACTACACAGAACACAGCCCTTAGCACTACAGGTGCTAAGAGAATAGGATTTGAGAATGCTCAGCACCTTTCAGGATTAGGCCCATATGTATTTGAAAATGGAACTGTTCCCAATTTATGAAGAGCAGAGAACTGAGCAACCCCCTAAAGCAAACAAACCCATTTTTAGGAGTTGAAAATGAAGCTTTAAAAAGGATATGTGCAGATCACATTTTGAGAAGGCAATTGCTTCTGCCTAACATCCTGAAATATTTATATAAAGAATTTACTAAATACTTACTCTAAAGCATGTTCACACTGTAGCTCAAACTTTATAATGGAGAGGATTTCAGCTATTATGAAAACAAAAATAATGTGTGCTCTTGATAAGAGCTCTTCTAATATGAATATGGCTCTTGATAATAAATTATGAACATAATTATAGCAAGAGAGAAAGAGGCTGAAGAAAAGGTCTAAAGGATTGGAGGAAGGGCATGAAGGAGGGATCCCAATTCTGATACACACTATAAACCACAAAGCTAGGGAATGGCACATGTCACTTTTCCCACTGTGCAGCTCCTAAGATTCGCAGTTGCATGGATAAGGGGCTTCATTCTTCAGTCATTCTAAACTGTGTAGGATGGGGTGCTCTGGTGGTTTCTGATAAAACACACAATTTGTAGAATTCAAACACAGTTTGATTTTTAAATTGTGTAAGTGACTAGATGGCACTTGAATTGGATGGCAGATTCTGTCAAAAATCAAAATAAATCATTATTGCAATTTTCCCCTAAAACAACAGACTCCAAGGTTTTTGAAATGAAGCTCCTTTTTTCCCCTTCATGTTTCTGGCTTTTTAAAGTCCTTTTTAAAATAAATGTATCAGTGGAACTCTAAAATTCCAATGTTAAGGACTCAGAAGTCAGGAAATGCCAACACAAGTTAGTGTATGCATCATAGAGTTAAGGTATTGTATATACAATGGGTAGGGCTGTCTGAACTACTGAATATAAGATTTGGGTAAAGATCTGAAAATAAAATAAATTAAATTTAAAAAAAGAGGTCAACCTGAAATGCAAATGTGTTGAATTTTTTTGTGAAATAAAATGTGGAAAAAAGTTTGTTTCATGTTAAGCAAAATAGTCTTGGGGACGGTGACTTTCCCCTCCCCCAATGCATTTCAATTTCAACATGTTTAAAATGTATTTTTAATTTTGTTTTTAAATTTGAGGGAAATTCTGAAATGTCTTTTGGAAATCAAAAGACAAAATGTTTAGTTTCAAAAACAGCAAAGCCATGATTTTTTTGCCAAAATAATTCATCAAAATTGACCCAAATCTACATTTTTTTGTTCAATCTGAATTTGCATTTTTAATTTAAAAAAGGGTCCATCTAAAAATTCTCACTTGGCTCTGCCTATCAGATGATATTGAACAACATACACATTGTCAAATAATACAATAGAACTTCATACAATTATTTCTCTTCTAGTCTGTATAATAGAAGTCACATTTTTGGACTATCATGTTCTATTATATGGGCAGAGAATCAAAATATTTACTGACTATTTATTGTATGAGTGACCAGGAGTTGCAAACAGTAACCAGAGCAGCTTCAACAATAGTCAGTCCTGACTGTGTGACTCCCATCAAAAATAATGATGGAACTCAATTTCTTGCATAGTATGAAGAAGACATAGTGAAGTTTTATGATTAGCCCTCTTCAGATATTGGGTCTGATTCACCTCTGTGTTACTCTAGCTTTGCCCCTATCCAAACTCCATTGCAATAAAAGTAGAGGAACTCTGTGGTGAACCAAGCCACCATTCTTTAATGCAGGACCCTATATCTTTATTAATTCATGTGTCAACATATTATATGTCTTACTGTTTTTAAAACAGAAAAGAGCCACAATTACAATGAGAAAAAAAACAATTATGGTTCCAAAGACTGTTTCACATAAATGCTTGTCTAATGTGCTCATCCTCAGCTATCATAAATATATGGTAAAGATGGAGGGAAAGAAGTATTCTGCCCAGTCCCTGTGGCCTTTTCACTATGGTCCTATCATATACAATTTCTATGGGCTAATATAGTGGCAGATTTTTTATTTATTATAAATAAGATAAATGGGAAGCCTGATATGAAGAAAGAAATATAGCCACCAGGAAGAAACTGCAAATAGAGCCTTCAATTAATGCAGCTGTTGTCTGGGCTTCATCTACTTTTCCTCCTAGTTCCTCATCTACAGCTGCTGCTTGATCTGACAGGAAATTCATTAGCCTCAGGCTTTTATAAGCTAAAAGAAAGAATAATTAATTTTGGTACTTAAGAAATCAAAATCCTAGCTCGCCATATTTCTGAGCACTACATCTTAATATATGATGATGGACAGTGCCAGCTAGAGTCGTCTTCCTTATCTAAGACCACCATCACAATCAGTCACCTGTGAAGTTCAGACATAATGAGTGTTCCGTGATACCGATGCCTACTAATGAAAAGCAGCATCTTCTTACAGAGCCTTTAAATTGTCCATTATCTCTTTAAGAGTCTGAGCTATGCTAAAAGATTTTTCACTTGCTGTTAGATCTTGTATTAACATTTGACTCAAAGAGGCATGCTGCAAACATTCAGGCCTTTTATTAATACTATCCTTTACTTCAACTTGACAGAAAAAAATCAACACTCAGTAGTAGTAGAATCCATTTGGCAAATTCTAACCCATAAATGTTTTACAGTCAGTTGTGGGTATTTATAAATTGTTGTCACTGTCAGGCTTTCTCTGTAAATTCTCCTCATTTTATCAGGGAGTTTTGAAGTAGCAAGTGAAAGAAGTGGCTTTGCTGAGCTTGGTTGAGGAACTTGTATTTAATTGAGTTCATTTTGAAAATTAAAGGTGGATTTTCAAAAGTACTGTGTTGGACTCTTTTGGTTAAATTTTCGTTGACTTCAGTGGAGCACTGAAAACTTTTGAAAATCCTGGCCTATATGCAATATCATGATTAGAGATGGGGCCAATCTTCATATTTCAATACCAGGCCTGAAGCTTCTCTACTTGGGGGGTAGTCAGATCCAAGGATTTGAATCAGGACACTCACAATAAAAGCCATTCATTAATATGTACCAGTTAATACATTATCCTAGTATGACAACCAAGTTCAGGATTTATTTGAGCTATATCCTTGCAATACTGTTGTATGGCTGCAAAACATGAACACTATGCCACTCAGAGTGGACAAAGCTGGAGGCTTTCCACACAAATGTCAACATCATATATTGAGGATGAAGTGTAATGCAGATCTTTATGGTTGTTCAAGTCTACAGACTACTGGGGCCATTGGCCGCAGACTGCACCTTAGGCTTTCTGGCCATGTCGCAAGGATGCCACAAGATGTTCCAGCAAATGCCATTCTCCGGTGGCTTGTAACATCTGGGATAAAATTCCACCAACCAAGGGATGGAGGCAGCCCAGAGGCAAACCCCATATTACATCGGTTCATCAAGTCTGTTCCAGTGTTGGACTCTCAGGCCGTCAACCTTTGCGGTTGTTCAGGAATAGACCAAATGACTATTGCTGTTGTGCAGGAATAGACCAAATGACAACCGACTGTCTGACAACCAACTGCCTGACTAAGCATTGAAGAAGAAGAGCTGTGCTTTTCTTGTTGTGAAACTGAAACTCAGGAAACACCAAGAGACAAATTCTTGCAGGATGCTTCACTCAGGAATCTACTAAAAATCTATAACCAGAAGAAGGCAAATAAAGCAATTGCACAACAAGGCCCACAGTGGAGCATTGCTTTGTAGATATAGGAGTCTTAGTTCATAAGTTAGCTTTGTGACTAACATATGTCCATTGCCATGCCAGCATTGTTTCCTGCCCACTATAAATTATTCTTTCTTTGGATTGGGATAAATTGCATAGGGAGTATGTGTGACATGGAAAGAACACAAATACCTATCCATTTTAGGGAGCTTTACTTGTTAGGTCAGAATTTTGACTTTAAAATACTTAAGGTAAATTTTCAAAGTGAAACCTGGAAACTCTGTGTCCCCATTCATGTTACCACTTTGTGACTGTCCCCATTTATGCCAAGAGTTCTGTTCCTAAAAACGCCGGTAAAAGTGAATAGTCATAAAGCTTCTCATAGCCACAGACATGTTTCTATCAGTGGTACCTCAGCATCTTCTTCATTTTGATAATGTCTAACTATTTTGTCCACTAATCCTTATCATTTCCTTTTTAAAAAAACCCAGTGAAGTAAAGTATTTGTCAAAAGGTGCTGAATATGGAATCATGAAGAGACATAATACCTCTTTTGTTCAAGGAGGCTCGAATAGATACACCATGGATCTAATTCAGTATGGTAATACCTATATTCCTAATCAGCATGAGTCTATAATTATGAAGCAAAGCAATAGCACCCATCTGACAACTATACTTCAAGGCTGAGAAATCAGCTCTTAGTCAAAATTCAACATGGTAAATCTAGAGTACTGAAGTCAAGATGACTGTATGTAAGCCATTTCATATATGCTATGTGTGCTTTGCCCTGTCATTCAACCTGATTTTTATTTATTTTTGTTGTTGTTGTCCTAAATCAATACACAGTGTCCAAACCAGTTAAAACCCGGGTGTGGGGGGGGGAGAGAAATAAACCTTCAGGGGAGACCTTATACCCATCAGCATCACTTCTGTCTTCCATGGGTAATCCTCGCCCTTTCTGAAGACTAATATTTTGTGGGGAAAACAAGTACTTTTATTGAGGTTGGAGAAATAATCAGTCCCACAGGACCCAATGAAATCTGTCTGCAATGCATCTCCCAGAATCCGCTTGCAGCCTTTGTAGTTGAAAATGTTCCTGCAAAAGAACAAGCTACATATGGTGTTTGTAAAGAGGCAATAGGTAACCAAACAATTGTAAAGTTTTAATACCCAGGTATTTTCAATTTATAAAACATTTAAAACTCCCTTAATTTTATTCCCCTGTAAAAAATGTGTGAAGTTTTCCCAGTTTTTAGACATACTTTAGTCTGCATTTCATTGATTTGCCATTCATCATTACAGCAGACTACTCGTTTCTCAAATGTCAATAATGCTGCATGTCCTCTTGACATCCTGTTTGTTTTTCTTTCATTCTTTTTTTCCTTCTTCACCAGGAAAAAAAAAAAAGTCTCACAAGTTTGTGATGGAGCCATTAAATCTACTGTCAAGTTAACATGAACAAGAAATGAATCCCGTTTCTTAAGACATGTTAGCGAATATAAAGAATGTTATCTGAAGGATTTGTTCTGTCTGTATACAGAGCTTAGCAAGGTTGTATAGAAAGCACAGAGAATTCATGAAGTGCTGGAGGTTATGTCTGTCTGTCTACGCATTTATACCAAATCCATGTAAATAATATGGAATCTCCCTGTGTTGTGGTGCTGTCATAGAGCAGAATGAAGCAGCAAAGGATTGAATGGCATTGGTATGCTGAGTTAAGAGGGATACATGGTTATGAGATGGGTGGGAGTTAGGTAAAACAAACCAAACTTGCCCAAAATCTAGAGTTGGTATCTTGTGTATGGTGCCTGTCATGCAATGAGACATAGTAAGTTGTGGTGTGTCTGACAAGATGTGTTGTCCCACTCTGCATCATGTTCAACTGCAACCACACAAACCATGTTGTTATTCAGCATGATATTTGTTCTGACCAGTCGTAACATCAAACAAATCTTATACACAGGCCCTAAAGAATTAGCTTTAAAAAGGTAATAAAGGCATTCAATAAGTTGTATTAGTTTTTTAGCATTTTAAAAATATAAAGCAACCCCACACAGTAACATTAATCAAATAATTTAGTTCAGTAATTAAAATTATATTAAATACATACAGATTAAATTAATACAAATCTTTTTTTCCCCACTAGCTTTTCTTTCTAAGGTCATTGCTTTCCTTGTTTGACAAGTTACCCTCCAGGGCCAGAGTTACCGAAAGTGTGTGATTTCTCTTGAAGAATTTTGATACAAGCCTAAGATGGTTGAAAAACTGCACATTTAGTGAAAATGTTCTCTTTTTTCTCAACAGTTTACATTTGTCTGAATATTTTCACCAAAATTTTGAAATGTTTCAACTAGCCCTAGGACAAGCATTTGTATTACTTTAAAAAAGTTGCCAGATATCTTGAAATAAAGTGTAGCATGCATTGGAAGAAGCTAGCTGCCTCCTAATAACTGAGCGTGAGGGAAGGCACGCATCCAGAAACCTCTCTCTGTTGTGCTGCTTGCACCATTAGCTATGTCCCCTTATACTCATGAGGACTCACTTGCCTGTCACTTAACACTCGTCTAGCTCCATTTGTTTGATTATGGTTACTCCTGATTTACACTGCTGCAAATCAAGAGACCAGGTCCATTGTATGCAAGTATCTACATTATGGTGATCTCCTGCACAGATACACTGGATGGAAGGGACTTCCTAAAATCTTTACATCCTAGCCAATCTTATTCCTACAGTGGCAGCCATAACTTATAAGTGTACACAGTGCTTTACAGTGTGAAACACAACTAGACAAAGAACACAGTCCTTGCCCTAAAGAGCTTAACATCTAAATCATAAATGGGTGAAACCCATTGACTGTATGAACAATTATCACTGGTTGGGTAGGAGAACATATAGGGCTTTTAGACTTTTGTGGCAGTCAGGAAAGTGTCTGCCCTACATGAGAGAAGAAATAACCTGAGGAGAGAGTCAAGCAGTCAAAGGAAGCCCTCAGGAACGGAACAAGGTGAAGTAAAGGAGATGGAACAGTAGAGGATACGTTAATACTTTAGTTAGTTTTTAAGGTGCCACAGGACTCATTGTCATTTAGAAGCAGGGTTATGGAATACATTGGAAGTCAGGATCAGAAACTTGAACTACATGCAGAAAAAACTGAGAAGCCTATGCAAAGAAAGACTTTGGAAGGGGAGAGATATGATTAGACTGATGGGAGAATAAAATTATCTTGAGAGCTGTATTTTGGCTAGATTGGAGAGGTGGGACTGGAATGAAGGAGATAGCCTTTGATGTGGGAAATTATCAGAGAATATAGTATTGTTATAGTTGTATGATCAGAGAGGAAGGGGGGAATTTCAGAGATATCTTAGATGAAGAAAAAACAGGAACTGACCAAGACCTGAATGTAATGGTATTGTTATCCTTTTTCTGACCCAAGCAGCTAATCAATATTTAAGCCCGAAAGATGTTTCCGTTGGAAGTAGAATTGATGGTGTCTGGTGTTTTCTTTGTGTATTCCTTGTCAATAAACAAGACTGAATCAAAGTCTTGCTTCTCTGAAACAGAAGAAACCAAGAACAAAAGAGAAGTTTCTTAGCTTACAGTCCAAAGCCTCTTTGAGCAGTAGATCCAAAAGGTCTCTCTTCAGCTTTTTCCACACTGAGTTCACTGGGTACTGCTTGTTTTCTTGCTTTTTGTCTCTGCATTTCTCTCTGATTTGTGTGTTCTCAGTTTCTGTGTGGCTTACCTTCACTTACCCACAGACACTGAACACAAACACCACTCAGCAAAACCTCTATGCCCACTCAGTCTAAACTTCTGGGGAGGTGGGGAGAGCATTGACAATCTCCTCCACACTTCTGATTAACTCATCCTGACAGTTGTGCTAATTGAAGGATATAGTCACACCTAATCTCAAAAAGGTTTGTGATCCAAGCAGTCACCAGTACCTGTCAGCATTACAGTATGTGTGGTTACATTGGAGTCACCAATGTTTGGCTGCATGATTTCCCTCCGTATGCCATCCCAGATCTGTACAGGTAGCTGGCACAGCAGCCCTCAAGCAAACTGCCCAATGACCACAAGACCCATTAAGGTACAAAGGCATTTAGTCAGGTGTATTGTCAACAAAGCATGGTTCATACTCCCTGGATCAATGTCTACAGTTATACTAGTGCATATATGCCTGTAACAATGGACACAGCTCTGTGAATGGCAGGACTTTCCATTTCCCCCTCGGCTGGCCAAAAAAACTCCTTCTGTGATATCTCTTTATACACCAATACAAACAAGTTACGTATTGCCTCGCTGACATATCTAGGTGCCAGCCCCTGACATATTCAGGTGCCAACCATTGCCCTGTTCCTGTTGGTTTAATCAAAACATCTCTATCCATCATACTGTCAGCCTGACCTTATCTTTAAGATGGGTCAGCCTGTTCCTATTATCTTTGGGGAATGTGCTAGTATCGGCGTGTTCTGGTACCACTCTTCTGGAATGCATTTGCATGTATATTCTTGAACCTAGCACTACTTAGGCATGTGTGTTTCTGCCATATCAGCCCCTTCTTGCCAGATTCTGTGAGAAGAGCATGTCTCTTGCTCACAATGTAACTTTGATTTATAGCAGTAAAGCTTTGGCCACTACTTTAGTTCAGGCCTTGGGCTTCATATCAGATCTCTGATACAAGAGCTTATGTTTCAGGCCTTGTTCCTACTACAGTATGAAAAAAGAGGTGACAAATCTGATGCAAAGGTAGTGATTAAGTGACAGGAATGATGATGGTGGAGTGACCAGTGCTACGAAACAGATGGGAGAGACACAGGACATACAGGCAGACCCCGAGCTAGTGGATTTGAATGCAAGATCAAGCTTTTAAAGTTTCTGACTAGAATCTAGATCTTCAGCTGCAGGAAAGTGATGTAACTTCAAGAGACCTACACCAATCTATGCCTAGAGAAACAACTTTTTAACTTCAAATGTTGATTCATGTTCTGGGATAAGCCACAGTCAGGAGGACAGGATAGAATAAAATCCCCCTCAGAATGCAGGTAGGTAGGGGGTGTGGGTGTGGGTGTGGGTGTGTCTGTCTGTGTCTGTCTGTGTCTGTGTGTTCGTTCCTCTCTCAAATTAAAAACCTGCTGGAAATCCACTACCTACACCTGCTAAAATTAAGAGTGTTTGCATCACAGTGATTACTGTAATATTGATGAATCCTATTAGGTTTTAGCTAATTCAATTATTGCTATATATAGGTAATTCACTGTTATAGAGAGGTAGAAAATGTCATGAGAAATTGTAACTCTAAATCATTTTTTAATGAAACTTCATGAAAAAATGAAGACAAAATATTTTTTCTATGAGTTTATTAGACCTTCTGTACATACCCTAATATAGGAGGCACACTGGCAATAAAAACTTAAGAAATACACCGCAATCATAACTAAATTTAATATCCTGGCAAAGAACAGCAGGACTTTAATTTTTAAAGAGAATTCAGTCCAATGAAAAATGCCAGCAGACAGAATTGGCAGCTTAAAGATTTTTTTTTATAGGCAGAGCAGGCACTTCTAGTGGTTCTTCAAGCCTCTGTATCAGTGGTTGCTAACCTGAGGCCTGCAGGCCACACACCTCCCATCAGAGTAATCCTCTGGTGGGCCATGAGACCATTTGTTTTCAAGGACCGTCTGCAGGCACAGCCTCCCGCAACTCCCCGTGGCTGTGGTTCGCCGTTCCCGGGCAATGGGAGCTGCGGGAAGCAGCTCAGGTTGCACCACCACTTCTCTATATCAACATGCTTGAATCCTGTTAAACTGGAGGGTTTGTTTTTAGGGGAAGAAAGTAGCTTAGGCCCAGATCCATTTATTTCAGTTGAAGGTATGGATCTAAATACTTTTGAGAAACTGGACCTTGGTCTATAGGCAAATTAGATCCTTCAGTCTTCCAGCTGCACTAGCATTATTTAGGAAGGAAACATGCTATAGTCACTAGAGTTTGGGACTAGGAGTAAAGAGATCTGGGTTTTACGCCTCTCATTGTAAAACCAGACAAAGGTATCATCATGTAACTTTTTACATATGGAAAATGTAGCAATAATTCTCGAAGTTGGTAAGCTCTAGTTCCATAGACTTCAGAGGAGCTGCCTGTAAAGTAAGGGCCAGATTCTCAAAGGTATTTAAGCATCTAAATCCCATTAAAAGCAATAGATATGGGCCTATGCTTCTATCTTCCCCTTCAGGTAGTTCTGCCAGTTGACTTCAGTAGAGTTTACACTAGCTAAGGATCTGGCTTTATGTGATCATCACATAAACGCTAATGTCTTAATAACTCATTATAGGGAATAATATCATCCATAGAAAAAATAAATGTATGAGGTATGATAAAGGCATGTAATTTTTAAAACATTTTCTAGTCCCATATTTTAAGTCTAAAATAGCATGGTATCATAGCATTTAGGATTGAAAATCTTGAAAACCTATTTACTTTAATGGCCACAAATACTTTTATACAAATAAATTTGCTTTGCATAATTTATCTAGCAGGATTTTTAGCATAATTTATCTGCATTTGCCCCTCCCCGCCTTATAAGAGGAAGCTCTTCCCCATTAAAGGAGTTTAAGAAGAGGGATTAATCTCCTACTGCTCAGTCTAAAAAATTGGAAACATTGTGCCTATTCTACCTGGTTGCTGTTAAACACTGTGTTTGGTGATGAACAATTATTGTGGTTTCATGTTTTATAACACTCAAAATAATTATGGGGAAAAAATTCCAACTGTTTTCATTCTACTACAAAACTATAAAACTTTTTTACACATATGTCTCTATTAAGGACACTTGGGAAACTCGAAGAACACTCACTAAAAAGAAAGCTGAATTGCAGGGTTAGGTGCTGCAGTATGTGTGTACATATAAGCTCGCACTTCACAGAGATCAGATCAAATTCTCCAGGGAAAAATGTTTAATTTAACTATAAATCCAGTATAATTACAATAATTTTGTGAAAGGTACAAATAAAGCTTTACATGTGTAATAAATTCTTCCCACTCCAACTGCAGCAAAGATCTATGGCAAAAGCAGGGCTGAGGGCATTTCAGCAATATCAGCTGTTATGAATCATCCAAATCAGAAAAGCTTTGATTCTATTTTGATCAGAAATCAGATATAAATATCCATAAACTAATGAAATCCTTTGCAGTTCCCAGCTTAAAATAATAGGTATACAGAATATGGATATGTGTGGAAAAATAATTTATCTGCCTTAGACCTAAACCAAACACACAGCATAAATTCAGCCATTGCATACATTTACCCAGCCTGAGGTGACTGTATTTTAATTTGCTGGTCTTCTTTTATTTTAATTTGGACCTGATTATGACCTTAGCCTATATCTACACTTAAAACTCTACAGTGGCTCAGTTGTAGCACTTCAATGTACACACTTACTACAGTGACAGAAGGAGTTCTTTCTCTGTAGTGAATCCACCTCACTGAGAGGCAGTAGCTAGGTCAATGGAATAATTCTTCTGGTGACCTAGTGCTGCCTACATGGGGACTTAGATCCTCTTAAGTACATCTCTCAGGTGTTTGTATTTTAAGACTGGTATCAATGAGGAGTAACTTCTGTTTTACACTAGTTTAACCAAGAGCAGAGATTGGCTCTTGGTGAATATTTCCTTGCTTATATTATGTGTTCTTCTCACACCAGATTTACTCTAGTATAACTGGCCTGTCTTCACCTAGGTTAGTTGTGTGAGTGTTAGTTAACATGAGTAACAGTAGTAGATACTGTAGTAGAAGTAGATTAACATTGTCATTTTTTTTCTACTTTCTTCTTAAAATTTTAAATACATTCATTTAGAGCTAGGTTTTATCACCATTCTTCAAAATGAGTAAGTTATGTCTTACTCCACAAACGGTATTTCATTTGGGACTACTTGAAATGGTAAGGCACTACTCAGTGTGAGTAAAAAAGGTGATAGACTCTGGCCCATAGGGTGTGATAGTGGCACCATTTTGTGAATGTCCTAATCAACTAATTTGTTGATAAGGGTGTTCATGGAAGTAAGACGTTTTAACAAATATTGAAGAGTGTTAATGGCAAGTGAATGTTAAATTTGTACACCAATGTCCATACAGGAAACTGAAATGTTACACCAATCCAGAGGGTGGAATCAAGGATAACCACCAAAGCTGGAACATTAAATGTCACTGTCAAAAACTGCTAACCCTAATCTTCTATGATTCAGCTTTATGGACAGAATTCAACCATATGTACTCATGCTTTATTCTGTGATTGGTCCCACTGATTTCAATACAATTTTTTTAGTAATCACACATTCTTATTAACATGTCATTCAGTCAGTTTTATAAGGAATACATTTTTATTCTCAATTTATTTTGTAAATTCTTTTCTTCACAGTACATTGTGAATTATGGAATGATCATATTGTAGCAGTATAACAATTTACAACAAAGCTAGCCATTGCTAGGATCAGACTATTTGCTTTGTCTATACCCATATGTCATTGGGTACTGGCTACCTTGTGGCTACCACTCAAATCAAATATACTTTGTTTATAAGGGAGAATGACACATAAAGGACCCAATTATTATTTCAGCAAAATTGAAGACAATAGAATTTCTGTACATTTAAACATGTAGAGTTTGGCCTGTAACCTCTAGAGGACTGGAAAATTGCATAAAGATGCTTATAATTTTCTTCCCAGTAACCGATACATTAAAATGAGTTTTTGTTTGTGTGAGCCTATAACTATTTTCACCAATGAAAAAGGAGCTTTTAATAAATTCACTACACCGCCGAAGTAAATAATAAAAGAAATCTATTTTATTTTACAGGCCAGATTCTCAACTGGTATAAACGAATATAACTTAGCAGAAGATAAGTATCTTTTCTTATATGTCTCCTAGTCCAAATCATGGGAAAGAAATCTTTGTTCTTGGTGGGACAATTGCAATATGGACAACATAACTTGTTGCTGTTGATGATCCTTCTGTCACTGCTGTTAAAGCTTCAGGTGCATTTGGCTAGGTTTTCCTTTTGGTGTGAATGAGGTACCCTTGTGGCTAATCCTATTGTTGCATGGAAGGCTTGTGTTCACTCCAATTCTTTTCTCCTTGGAGTGGTGCACATTTAATTTCATTCTCATCTCTGAGTATGAGCAACATTATTCGATCGAATTCAGGTGCCGTTATGGATAAAGCTGACACAAAGGAAGATGTGCTACAATTAAACCAGAGAAAAGATGGATGATTGGCAACATACAAAAGTGCCAGAATGTGTCAATATTGTGATATTTATATGTAACAATTTGAAATGCATTTCATTTAGCTGAGGACTTGAACACAAGTCAGAATATTCAAACATATAAGAAACAGGTCCATTTAACTGTCACTTTATTTTCATTATTTTGTTTTTGTTTTGCTAATTAGCAAAGATGTTGGTGTTCAAACAAGAACTTCCTCCTTGTGATTGATTGATATTTCTGTGCTGAATTTGTGGAAACACAATTATTTCCATGACCACACACTGCAATTTCATAAACTCAGATGCCCTGATTGTTCAACCCCCACCCCCTAGATCTATGGATAGAGGGGAAGGCAAAGGATGGTGTCAGTCACTGTATGTCCTTACTTGTTCCAAATCCAGCAGAGTTTGCATCATAGGCCCGGAGTCCAGCAGGGGCAGGAGGATAAGAAGGAAGGAGAGACTAGCTTTGAAGTTGTACCTTGAGCTGGAGCTGAGGCTCTAAGGCTCATTCCACTCCCTAGTTTAGAGAGCTGAGTTCCAGCCTGAATCAGAATGTCAAAGCTCTGTCTATACAGCTATTTTTAGAGTATTGGGAAGCAATTTTCTTATCATTTTTTCCTCCAACTTCACAGAGTTTAGACTAAAAACATACAAGGGATGAAGGGTACAGTAGTCTCTGAACTTCCATGCACAGTGGTTGTACTTTTACTTGGCACTTACATAGGCCATGCCATTACTATAACAGTCTCGATCTCAGCCACACACATGTTTGTGTATGTGTATATATAATGTTAACACACTGCATGAAAAACTAGCCCTTTGTCCAGCTATACAGAAAAAAGAGCAGAAGACACATGATATGGATTTAATCAAACCTCAACTTTATTATATATAGACATCTGGGACTACCTGCAGCTAAAGTGTACAGTGCAGGCAAATCCATGTTTATTCAAATAACTACCTGAGACTTCTACCTCCACTTCATTTTCCATCCCAGTCCCCCAGCTAACCCATGACTTTGATTTTACCATCCATCCCCCCTCATAGGAAGGTTAAGGTGGCTACAAGAAATGGGGGTTGGCTCCCTGCCATACCAATCATAGGAGTCCCCAGCATCCCTCCCCCATTCCATTCCTTTATCCAACAGCTCCTGTTAAGTGCTTTACTAGGACATTTATCTGGTCACTGGATGCCATCCCTACGAAATACCTGCACTGAACATCTGCCACAAGAAGTCACCAGTAATTAGCTTGGCTGTGTCCCTCACCCCCAAACCGAGTCAGGTTCCCAGATAGCTCCCAAATGCTTCTTTTATAGGAGCCCAAATATGTGAAGCCCCATTGGCCCAAAAGGCCCTGTTGCAACTGCATTGTCAATGACCACATACCGCTATTGAAGTCAGAGGCAAAATTCCCATTGAGTTTGTGTGTGTGTGTGTGACTATATTTACCAGGGGACATCAACCTTTCACAAGTGTTGTGCCGAGTCTTCATTTATTCACTCTAAGTTAAGACTTTACGTGTCAGTAATACATTTTAACGTTTTTCAGAAGGTCTCTCTACAAGTCTATATGGGGATCGGTAACCCACCTCATGCATGCCATCGCATTCTGCTGCCAGCCAAGGTCCCGGCCACCAGCCCCACTCAGTCCGCTGCTGGCCTGGGTGAAAGAAATTCCTTCACCCAGGCCGGCAGCGGGCTGAGCGAGACCAGTGGCCAGGACCTCGGCTGGCAGGAGCGTGCCATTAAAAATCAGCTCATGTGCCACCTTTGGCACACGTGCTGTAGTTTGCCGCCCTCTGATATATACAATAGCAGTAAAGAGGAATGAAGCAAACTTGAAGAGATAAAATGCATTTATAGGTAGATGATAGATATATTTAAAATAAATTTTCTCTCTTCAAGTTTGCTTCATTCCTCTTTACTGTTTGTGTATTTTATTCTTTAATTTACATTTGTAACTCACACATGCCTTACACTAGAAAGTGTGTATTTGCTCACAGAAAGAGACTTTCTTATTTCATTTTAAAAGATGTTCACATTTGACTGTTAAAGCTCCACAAATGCCTACAGATATAAAGGAAGTTTGTTCTTTGTAGACCATCTAAGAAAAGATACATTCTCTCTTTCAGGAAAGCATCCCTGATGCATTCACTACAGAGTACAGTAACTACCTAAAAGGGAAACATGTCATAGAAAGATATATTACTGCTTTTTTCCTCCCCTTTTTGGAATAACAGGATGCATGTATCCAGCAACCTCCCAAGTGGATTTCAGACTGGATACAGAGAATCCAGGACCTATGTACAGCATAGCTGAACATTTTCTGATTCTGAGCCTATAAGACAACTTACAAGTTAAAAGGTATTTTGTAGTGGGAAATGCACTTGGTTACCATATAAAAAGTACTGTTCTCTGTAAGAGCAAATCATGATTTGGAGAGTTTGCAGAGAAATGTCAGAGCATAAATTCGCTTGACTTAGCACTTAAACTTGAGTATAGGTTGCATTGGCCAGACACTAAATGACAAAAGATAGCTTGCTAGATGAAGAAATCCATTACCAAACTGAAAAGATGTGAACTTTAAATGTGCAATATCAATCATCTAGTGCTTTGGCTGTTTAAAAATAAAATAGCAGAGAAAGAATGATTTGTTTGAAATAGCCAATAGTACTATAATTTTTGTAGCTATATATAACGCATCATCATTGTGCATCTTTGGTGATTAAAGAAAACCGTTTTCCAGAATATGACTTAGGGTATGCCTACACAGCAAAGAAAAACCCACAGCTGGCCCATGCCAACTGACTTGGGCTCATGGGTCTTGGGCTGTGGGGCTGTTTCATTGCTTTGTAGACTCCAGGGCTTGGGATGGAGCCTAAGCTCTAGGACACTGTGGGGAGGGAGGGTCACAGAGCTCAGGCTCCAGACCAAGCCCGGAAGTCTACAAAGCAATGAAACAGCCCTGCAGGCCAAGCTCCATGAGCCTGATTGGCTGTCATGGGCCAGCCATGAGTTTTGCATTGCTGTGTAGACATATCCATAGACTACATCCTGAATTTGATTATTTAAATCTTACTAAATTATCAGTGCAATTATCACACACACACAAAACAAGTAGATTATTATTATGTGCCACTCCAACTGATATGAAGGGGAAGAGTTAAAGAAAGAGGAAAAAACACCCTAATCTTCAAAAAGAAGTTCCCAGTTTATTTTCTCTTCAGTATTTATCATTTTTGCACAAGGTGAAAAATGTATACCGCCTTTTTCTCGCCAGCTTCTACTCCTTGTTTTTCTCTGACCCTCTCTATATTTTGCTGTCTGTATGGACTAAAGATTATTACTTGCTTTAAAGTGGCAACAATGGTGTAACATACAGAATTGCTGCTAAATGAATATTATTTATTTTGTGCCTTCAGTCACTTGGCATTGGACTGTGTTACAAAAATATAGCAGGGGTCAGTAGCCACTGAATCCAGAGGCTACAAAAGCCATACTTCAAATATATTCCTGGTGAATATATAGATACTCTATGAGATAAATTTTATATACAGGGAAAACAGAGAGGCCACATTACACATCACAAGGCGAACAAATGTGGTTGTCTGAAGAGCACTTAGTTGCATTTGGTTTGGCCAGCATAACACACTGCTCATTTAAAGCTACCATTATAGGCTGGATCAGGCAATCTCCCAGCATTGCACTCACAGTTGTTGTAATGGGAACTTTGTGTAATCATTGAAGAGCAAGCAGAAATCTGAACAGTGAAACTTCTCATCGCATCAGTCACAGAAGCAGAGCTAAATACAGTGTACTGTGTTGCTAAAATGCACACATAAGCGTTATGAAATTCACAGTAGCATTTTTCACTAGTGATGAGGGTGTCCATTAGAATACAGTATATCAACTCTTATAGCTCTGCTTCATATTTGCATATGACCAAGAAAATTTCCAGAGAGCAGGATATACCTAACAGAAGAAAAGATTATGGCAGGTATAGTAATAGTTCATCCATCTCAAAAGGTGCACTTTTGCATTATTCAGATATTCAGATAGTATTTCCTCTAGCTTTCATTATATACTACAGTCAAATACTGAAAAGTAATTTATAAATTTATTGCTAATCATTTTAAGTCATTTAAAAACTTTAAATGCTTGATAAATAGAGAGGGGCCTAAGACTTAGAAGTTCAGCCAAAACTTTGCGGCATTTCTGATTCCAGCATGATAGTCTGGGCCCTCCTCTACTGAGTGAATATATTAAACAGTAGCTCTTAAGAGTGAAACTGGCATTGTGATTAAATGAACTGAGCTTTATTAAAGGTTAACAAGAAATGTTTTGACATTAGCTCCAAAATATACTTTGAAATATTCAATTCTTGTATGTTGGATTAGGTAGGTATTGCAAGGTCCAGGGGTACCCAAACCAATCATTCCTCAAATAGTGCAGCCAATCTCTCATGGTAATAGCGGTAATAAGAAAAAAAGAAGCCTTCTAAAAAGAAGAAATAAAGCTAATCAGAAAAATACTCTAAAGGGGATGACAAAGACTTATGTGTATGCCCATTTGTAAATCTCCTGGGCTAATAAAGCCAGATTCTTGCAAGTTTAGACAAGAGATTGATGGGCTGGTCCACTTTATCCTTTCCTTGTTTCCAAGTAAACTGTACCCCTATGCTCCAAATGCCAATCCAGTTTATCCTACCAGTCCTAGATGTTGTACTGTAAGAAATTAAGATGAACGGTTGGCCAGCAGAGAGATTTCAGCTTGTCCTTGAAAGCTTTTTGGTTTATATAAATCTACTGCAAGCAAAATTAGCTGCATATACCTTACTAAGCACTGTTATGTTTTCATTGGTCTTCAGGGTAATGGCAGATGTGGAACGTATATGGGATAGAAAAGAAGGACCTGAATTTATTTTAAACATTCATATTGTCTGAGCTTAAGTGTACTGGATATTTGGAAGGCAATAAGTGACTCTCAAAATCATTCAATGGCATGGTAAACTGTATTCTTAAGAATTGTTTCAAATATAGTACTAGAAATGTAAGCAAAAATCTACCTACTTATCTATATCTATGTAGAATTACAAATTGACAATGTGGAGTATATAGCTGTAGATAGATAGGTCTTGGGAAACATATTTTAGTGTGAAAAGGATTGGTCCCATAGAGCATCATTTTGGTGTTTAATGACTGTATTGCACTTGCAGAGTTTAGTATCTTTGGACTATTGATCATTGTGTTTTTGGGCACATGGTGCTAGGGTAAAGAGCATACTGTTTGTTAGGAGCAGCATTACAATAGCACCAAGAATAGATAAAGGAGGTGTGTCCCTTTGACAGTGCACTGCTGTGACAAATAAGAGGTGTTTATGTGTGTGTGTGAGAGAAAGCTCAAACTAAACTGAAATCAATTTGAAATTCCTTACAAATAAGTCACTTTAACAGTGCTTGATTTGTTTACTACATTCATCCTTTCAGATGCAGAGCTTGTGTTTGTCACCCATGCCCAGGTCCACGATCAATTTTTATAGTGGGGACAGGTTGCTAATGATGGAAACCATTTAAGTAGTTTGTTATTACTACTTCAAGTCAGAAGTGCAATAGCACCCCCAGCATCCTTAGTTCCAGCATCACTGCCAATGCCTTTGTCTCCTCAGGATTAGGCTACCGCAATGTGCAGTACACAGGGCCACACCTGAAAATCAGCATGAAACTGAAGTTAGCACAGAATGGTAAGTGGACTATCTTGCCACAAGCATATTAGTGTTCCATGACTTGCACTTCCTGCCTGTGGATTACTAGGTGAAGTTTATGGTGTTGATTTTCACCATTAAAGCCCTCAATGGCTCATGGCCTACTTACCGTAGGGACCACCCCTTTCCCCATGCTCTACTGCTGCCATCAGCAATAATGTTCAAGATGGAGCCCAGTGGTATAAACAAGAGGTGCTTCAGCAAGACATTCACTGGGAAGATCCATGGCTTTGGAATTTACTCCCCAACCCCCACTCTCCTTCCCCAACCAAACTAACCTTCAGTGCACATTGCAACTAAACTTCCTCATCCTCCCCGCCCCCGCTCCTCCCTCTTGCCAGGTAATTGAAAATGGGAGGAAGGGGGAGGAAGGAATGTTCAAGGGGAAGTGGGATTTAAGATTTGAAATTGCCTGTCTTACTAGCAATGTATCTTAAATTATACTGCTGTTCTTAGGATGTATTTTTATGTTATGTCAAGGGCACCTAGGGCATATGGATAGACATTTCTATACAGCCAAACCTAATCTAATCTACTGTAAAAGAACATTAAAAGATGCTTTGCAAAAAGTTGTGTGCATAATGGGAGATAAAAGCTATCAAGAAGCACTCTAGGTTGGCATTAACTGTCATTGCTCATCTCACTTTATGGCATTTGCACAAACTATGTGAAAGTTCAGAGATGCACACTTTAATTTGCATTTATGATGTATAAGGTTAAAGACTCATATCAAAAACCCTGTATGTCATAAACAAGGAGAGCAGTCCAAGGGGTCTTCAGAGTTTTATTTTTCCATTGTAAATGGAGAAACCTGCAGTAATTCCTACAGTCCTCATGTTATGTCTAAGGGTGAATATGTACAATATAAAGTTTGACAAGCTAGCCTTGTCAATTGTATTTTTTTTTCTGAGTGGAGAAGTGTTTTTATGAACTGCCGAAATATTGTTTATTTTGTATGATTTAAGTTAAATCATTATTGCTGCTGTTGCACTAACAGATGGTTCTAAAACAACAGCCACTTAAGTTCATCCTAAAAGCTAACACGGGAGTGGTCAAATGTAGTTGGGAAATAGTTGATTATGTTGGATGAAATTTGCAGAACATTGATGTACTGGTACTAAATAAATGACATGGAACAGGGCGGGAAAACCCACTGATCATGTATAGCTAATAGGCAATTCAATTACAGTTTACTACAAACTAGTTTATTTAATAAAGTGATTTACTATTTTTTTCAAAATGGTACGTGCTTACTAAGTAATTTATTTTCTATATTACCCAATGTATACTGTAAAGAAGGAAATGTTGGTATTATATATATTCTATCGCTTTCTCTTCTGGTTTTCAAGTACTCTATCAGACGAGGTTCCATGGTAGATGTCAGAATATCTCATTTGCAATCTTATTTACCTGAATGGTACGGTAACACTTCTATTCTGCTAAAATTGTACCAGAGTCTGCACTTTACCTAAATAAACACTGCAGAGTCAAGTCAATTTATAACACAAATTTGCTAATTTATACTAGCTATTTTTATCTTTGAATAATTGTAACTCTTGTTGTAATATGTTGGGTAATAGATGTTTTAAATGGACACTTTTGATTTACTGTGATTTGTCTCAGTTATGTGTGTCTCAGCCGCTCTGCATTCTTAAGATGAACTCAGCAGCTGTTAATGTACTCTGAGTATCTCCAGAATCCCAACGTACAAGTGAATATGATGTCTTTTTTAATCTATACAATTATTATAGAATGTTGGGGAAAAGTTATATATCTTGCTAAAAATCAACCCTTATTACTTTATTACTTACCTATTATACTAATTGTACAGAATTCTCAGATGTAACTGTCAAGTGGCCTAGTTCCTAGTGTGTTGGATGAAATTCAAGTTTTAAAGGTTCAGATTAGTGGTTTCATCCAAATTTAAATAAGCTTTCATTTTCCCACCTCCTTTACCATATTCCATTAATCTTCTAATCGTCTACTCATTTCCTTGGCTAATCTTCTCTTTCTGCCATCTTTTCTCACTCCTTTGATCATCCGAGAAGCACAAGAGACAACTTTTCCCAACTCCTTTAGTTGACAAAAGTGCATGTCTGTACTCTCTCCTCTAGGGTCAGGTTTAGAACCAAATTACACCTCTGTGTGATAGCCTCACTCATTGTGCCTAAAGGGGTATTCATTTCAAAGAAGACAGGGAGTAGAACTTCATTTGCCCCAGCTTCTTATTAATCATAATAGTAGGTTGCTGTTAAAAAAATGTGAGAACTATCTCTTCTATCAGTGTGCCTCCCAATAGGCCTTTTACTTTTCTGAAATTTAGTTCAGCATATTACAGTATCTGCTAGCCTCACTGCTGTCTTCAAAGCTTCATCATTTCTGGAGTCCCCCAGGTCAAGACTGACAGAGCCAAAGCTTTTAGTTATACCAGACATCTGTTCCCTGGTTTAGAAGTGGTGAAAAAGCCATTTAGGTTCCCATTCTGAAGTACTTTGAGAAGAGCTCAGATATATGTGAGGATCATTTTCACCTTGAAATCTGGACCAAAGGTCAAGTCATATATTTTATTCACCCCTAATGATTTTTAGTAAGTGATGTGCTGATATTCTTCCTAATGGTCTTTCCACCTGCTAAGTGCCTAGTATTCACGTCCATCAGCCATGCCCACAATGCATACAATATGCATTTCACAGCAGAAGAAAAGACTTCCCAGAACTCCCTTTTTCATTGTTTAAATAATAAGCAAAACCTTGAGTTCACCCTTGGAAAGTAAATACAGTATAAAACTATATTTCCATGCAATCTACTTTTTAAGAATGAAGCCTGTTTATGTACAAGTGAAGTTTTCCCCCTCCTTATATTTACCAAGTGGGGAAAAAGTCATGCTGTGGCATATCATGGTGACAGGTTCTTAAAATACATAAGAATTTGACAACTAAGCCTCTTTCTATCACTTGCTGGGAATTCCGCATTAATAGCATGAAGAATTTTACAGAGTTTCCAATTTTACAGTGCTTTGATAGAAAATGGATAGGATGTCAAGGCCAAAATGCTTCAGCTCTCATAGTGACACAGACTATACTCAGAGAAATTTCATCACACCACTTTATTGTATCACTCATTGTTTGGCATAAAAAACCCACTGCAGATCAACCATTCTGGCAGACAATTTTTAGCCAAGGATTATTTTCCTTTGAACATGATGCTGAATTATAAGGAGAAGCAATTTCAGCAAGAGTTAGTTGATACTTTAGAATTAATAGCTCAATTAGCTATTCAGTGTAAATGCTCAATGAACTGCACCTTATCATTGAAGGGTTGTTGTTGTTTTTTAAATCCTAAAAGTATGTATGAGAGTGTAAAACATTTATGATATTTGCAGCACATATAAAATGTGACGATACACTTTTAGTGATATGGTCCATTGGTATCAGCAGAACATTTAGGGTTAAATTGACATTGTCCTGGGTAATTGTGCTGCTCCAGAACCACACGAGGGTACAGATTGTGATTCTCTCCCTATGCTCCAGAGGAGAAATAATCTGCATCAACTCTATGCTGCCTCCTTTGTGCTGGTTGACCTGTGCCACTCCTGGCCATCCAACCCATCTGCCTGCACAGGAAGGGGAGTAGTGTAGTGGCAACTGCAGGGAATGAAGCTACAGTGTGAGTAGCTCATGCAGGGCAATAAAGGGCTCCTTTATGTCCCACTTTCCCACAAGTTTCTACATAGATCCATAGGGCAAATGGCCATTTCCTCCTTTGTGGGGGGTTTGGGTCTTCAACAAACACAAACAATTCAGAAAATTGGGTGTAAGCTGTACCACTTAGAAGAGTTTAGGATTAGACAGCCTCCCTCTTCATGTAAATTCCTCCCCTAAACTCCCCTGGATTGTTGCAGCACATCCCTACTCCCTATGTAGGCCTATGCCTAAATGGAACTACTGATGACCTAATTATTTTTATTATTCCCAAATACTCTGTATTTAATATAAATATATACACACATTGTTTCTTGAACACAAAACTTAATATTTATTATTATGGTTAATGTTCATGTGCTTCATGCATAAAAATTCATATGAGAACTAAGCAAAGAACATAAGAACATAAGAGAATTATGGAGTTCTGTAGCTCTTGTATTCCTTTTTTAAATATTAGCTTTTCTTGTAATGCGAATAATTGGATGTTCCCTTGTATGGTAATGAATTATCTCAGCCTAGCAGATAAAGTGGCTTCATTATATTGTCAGGGTTACGAGTTCAAATCCTCTTAAATGGGTATTGTTATTAACATTTATATTAACTTTTTTACATCAATGCAATTATATATGCAATAATTTTCATCACTTCCCTAATGCAAAATCAGTGTTTCCAAAATATTTAATTTGTTGAATAAATTAATAAATAAATAAAACCAAGGAACAGACTAAGTAAAACTTCAGTCTCATGATAGGACAAACATATTAGCAAAGTGCTATTCATTTATGTGACTAAGTTAAATAACATATTTAAATATAAACTGGTTTCCTCTGCCCGTTAGTTTACATGAACTGACACATAAAAGTTCTGCAGTGTGGAGAATATAATTTCCTCTTTATCATAGTTACTCGTATTAGATTATGCTTAGATTATTTAGGAAGCAAATATCACCTATATTGATCCATAGCCTCAGCAGGTTCATTTAGTTTCATGAGCTTCAGTGGGGCTACTCTGATTTACACCACCTGACAATCTGGTCCATTATATTTAACACAAGTGGGAAGCCTCTACAGATGATCACAAATCTAACTGATGTGACTGAATAGTAGATTTTCCATTTGCATTTTAGTTGATGGATGAGCATAATTTAATCTAGCCAGACAGCTCCATTTAGAATAAATATCTAAGGAGGTCCATGGTGTTATTTATTCTAGTAAAGGTCTGGAAGAAGTTGCATTCAAAAAATTTGCCCTCCCTCTGATATTTTTTTCAAGTGGGTATATAAGAATGGCTGTATTTTGAGTTTAACACCTTCCATTTTGAATCAAGCCATTCTCCTTTTCTAGGATCTCTGGGCACAAGTAAATTAGACAGCACCGTCTGAGTGACCAAATAAAGAGCAACAGTTTTGTATGGAGGCTTCTGTTGTTCCATCCTATACAGGGATCATTTCAGTTGTGTTTATATGCAGTAATTATTCACCTTAACAGCTATGCCTGATTCCTGTGAAGAGTGTCTGCATTTATGGGGCTGACAAAGTCTGAAACCAGGCACGACTGAAGTGATACTGGCAGGAAGAGAGAGAGAAGTCAAATAATTTGGTTCTGCTACACTATCCCCCACTATTGAAGGCATCAACTGTCCTCAGCCTAGCGGTCCTTTGGTAGTCCTGTATCTATTAGATTCTCAAATAAACATAGTATCAAAAAAACCATCCACTTTGTTCTCTAACTAGCCATAAAGTTGTGTTCATCCTCTTGACTGTGGAAATTCATATGTGCATGACCTCCAGGTTGGATTATTATATGTTACTGAGCCAGAACATCCCCAGATATTTTCCACTGTTCCAGCAGCACAATACAACCCCAAAGGCACCCTAGCACCACTAGAGCACTCTTCTCGGTAAAAGAAGAGAAGAATTGGAAGAACTATGCCAAAAAGATGAGGTCACTAATAGAGGAAAGGGAGATAAGACTGGTGTTCTAGAGACAAAGGAGAGGGAGAAACCAATCTAGGTAGGTCTGGTCTGTCTGAAGAGGCTGCTTTAGTAAAAAAAAATTCCCATTAAGGAAATATTTTATTACATTAATGCAGTAAAACAGCATTTTCAATTTAAAATTTGTGTTTCACACACACACACACAGCATTTTGTAAAGTTCTACAGCACAAGCAGACCTTATAACCTTTTAACATTCCCTTAGTTAATACTAGTTTACATAACTGTAGTTGTAACAGCTCCCACAATATTTTAGCAAAGAGGCCTTTTATAGAGAAATATTTAAATTCATTGAGCAGAATATTAGACCTTCAACAGTTCTGATGGAAAAGTAGGAGAGAAATAGAGAGTGGAAAAATATTAATCTTTTTTCAAGTAAACGACAAAACTATGGAAAATGAACATTTCTTCTGTGAGGCTGCCAGAAGCTCTTTTTCTTTTTTACCTATATTCATTCATCAGGAAATATATGAATTGCAGCTAGGAAATTTTTTTGAACCTTTATTTCTCTTGTCTGAGCAAGTCCATTTACATATTTAATAGAGACGGTAAGGTCCCTTTCACAGTTCAAAAATGCAATCGCTCTTTAAAATGCTGTTTTCTGAGGAATAGAATATATGATCTACAACAATAGGTCTTTTCTATCTCTTATTTCTATAATGATATGATTCACTACATTGAAACATCCAGGGAGTTGGGCATGAAGGACTGTTCTGATTTTCTCAGGGGGAAGGCGAGACCTTGAGTTCAAACAGATGTATAATCTTTAATTGGCACCAATGTCAAGCAGTAATTTTTCCCCACAGCTGACATCTTTAGTGCCATTCCACTTGCTTTAAACTTTTAAGTGTGAAAACAATTATAATCATCCTCTGAAGTTATATAGGAATTATTATTGTATAGGTATTGAGGAGATTGAATTTACCTTGCTGGTGCCTTTTCAAATGAATTGGTCAGAAAAAAGGCCAAGCTAGCCAGTATTAAGTTTTTCCCTGCTGTTTCTAAATTAATACATTTACATTTTCACAACTATCTTTGCATTTCTTCACATTCTCAAAAAGATTTTGTCACAGTCTAATGTAGAATATATTGGCATCAACCTGAATGATTCCATTGGTGTCAATGAGTTTCCTTCAGTTTACTCTAGTGTAACTGAGGAGAAATTTGATCCATTCTTTATTATGACCTGTTATTGGCCTACAAGTTAAGGCAAAGTAAAGAAACTGATATGACCCTTATTTCTTTGTTTTTAAGATTAACCTCTAGTGCAGGGGGTAGGCAACCTATGACACGTGCCAAAGGCAGCACGTGAGCTGATTTTCAGGGCACTCATACTGCCTGGGTCCTGGCCATTGGTCCAGGGGACTCTGCATTTTAATTTAATTTTAAATGAAGCTCTTACACATTTTAAAAACCTTATTTATTTTATGTACAACAATAGTTGAGTTATATATTATAGACTTATAGAAAGAGACCTTCTAAGAATGTTAAAATGCATTACTGGCACGTGAAACCTTAAATTACAGTGAATAAATGAAGACTCGGCACATCCCTTCTAAAAGATTGCTGACCTCAGCTCTACTGTTTTGTTTTTAAGACTATCCTTACAGTGATTAATAGAGAGGAAGGATGAGCCAATGGTTAGAGTGATGGTTGTGACTTGCGACTTAGGTTCAGTTCTTTAATCTGCTCTAGACCTTCTTGTTGACCCTTGGGTAACTCATCTAGTCTCTCTGTGCCTCAGTCCTCCATCTGTAAATAGGGACTGTAGTACTTCCCTGCCTGTGTGTGTGAGATAAATACATTAAGGATTGTGAGGTACTATGGTAAAGGGGAGTGGTGGGTAATATAAATACTATAGATAGGGATCTGTAATGGTTACCCATGACTTTACTGCTTAATCAGACTAGAAGCTAATGGGCCCAATCCTGCGTTCCAGCACATCCAAAACTGAGTAGAATTAATGAAGAAACAGAGATTAAAGGGATAAAAGATCTAATGTCAAGTTAGAAATGCACAAGTGTGAAAGTTAATGCTTTTGGTTTCTATCATCTTTCAGTGGAAAGAATGAAATCAGTCAGCATGTGATATCTGCAAGCAACAGTGTGCGAAAGTGGAAGGGAAGGAAGAAATATGAATGTAAGCAGAATAGGAGAGTCCTACCAGCAATTGAGGCTGATAAGTACATATATGCAGGACACAGTTGTCTCACTGATGTTGCTGTTACTGTGTTACTGTTTACACAATATCTAAGGGCTACCCAGCCAGGACATGAATGATCTGGACACTTGCCTTTGTCATGTGACTCTAAGACAGTGGCCACAACCTTCCATCTTAACAAGTGCCTGGCCAACCAACCCCTTACAGTGTGTGCTGAGGATCATCAAATCCCTTTCCAGACAGTTATCATTTATTTAGGAATCAAACTGGACCATAGTCTAACATACCTATTCCATTCAGACCACTTACAGAAGAAGATCCTCTCCCACACAGCCTTGATTCAGAAGCTAGCAGGGTCTCCTGGGGAGAAGAGGAAAATGTACTAACCTAAGTCCTCATGCTGGTATTTGTTCCAGCAGAATATTATTCAGCAGTTTGAGGCAGAAGTCAGCATATGCATCTTGTTGATACAGTGTTCAATTCAGCCACCCATATTATTAGTGTCAAGAATCAGAGAGGTAGCCATGTTAGTCTGGATCTGCAGAAGTGACAAAGAGTCCTGTGGCACCTTAAAGACTAACAAAAGTATTGACGCATAAGTTTTCGCGGGCTAATACCCACTTCGTGGGATGTATGTGGAAGTGTGCAGAGGTAGGTATAAATAAGTAGGCAAGAACCAAGTTAGAGATAACAAGGTTAGTTCAATCAGGCTGAACTACCTTGTTATCTCTATTCAGGGAAGATGAGGTCCTCTTCTAGCAGCTGATGTGGAGATATGAACATGGAGAGAGGAGAAACTGCTTTTGTAGTTAGCTAGCCACTCATAGTCTTTGTTTAATCCTGAACCATCAACTCAGCATTAGAAAAATTGGAGGGTGGATTACAACACCTTGCTGCAGTTAGATGGCTGAACAATCTCGCTATCAACTTGGGACATACAAAGGAAGACTCATATGCCAGTTGGAGTCTAGGTTCAGAACTAATTCTCTAAGGATAGGTTTATGCATCCACATTACTTTATTAGTGCCACCTACTACACTTGTCAAAAGATAAACTATTCGAGCATACACCTGAAACAGCAATGCTAATGTACTTCTGCTGTAGAAAGTGTGATAGTAACACTGATGACAAGGCAAAATGTGACATTGTAAAGACAATGGCAGCTAGGTGACATCAGCATTATATACTGCCTCTCTCTAGGCAATGGGTTTAGAAGGTGCATACAGGGTTATAATGGCAATGATCACTTCTAGAGGCTGGTTTTTAGTTTTTAATATATAGTTCTAAGAGATGTATAATAAATAACATGGTTTGTGTCAGTGGTATTAAAAATTAATTGCAGTTGCTGTAATTACTGTACTTCCTTTTGAAAAAAATGCAGTAAATTTAGTGTTTATGAAATGCACTTAAATTGATGATGCTGGTGATTAAAGTTGATTGTTTATCTATTGAGCAGGAATAGCACAGGTAGTAGAAGTGGAAGATTTTCCAGTGTGCTTCCACTCTATTTTAGGAGATGGGCTGTATACACTAAATAATTTCAGTACACCAACAAATACCAATTAGATTGCAGTGATTTTGCCAATACTGCAATGGGCTGGATTAGAAGTGGTAGCAAAAAGTGAACGGTTTCCTGTCCACTTTCATTTGAGTGTTCTGCTTGAAATCCCAATTGAAGTGAGTCAAAATGAGGCATGAGGGTTGGTAAAACATGATGGGCAATGAAGGGCAAAAGTATGCCTCTCATGACTTTTGGAAGGTTTGGTGAAGGGAAGCATTATGACTATTTCTGTCTGATCCTTGACTGATAGAGTAATGCCTCACTTAAAGTCGTCCGGATTAACATTGTTTCATTGCTGATCCGTTAGGGATCATGCTTGTTTAAAGTTCTGCAATGCTCCATTATAACATTGTTTGGCAGCTGCCTGCTTTGTCCACTGCTTGCAGGAAGAGCAGCCCATTGCAAATAGCTGGTGGGGGCTTGAAACCAGGGTGGATCAGGAGCCCCGCATCAGCTCCCCACTTCCCTAAGTTCCCTGTGCAGCAGCCGCCCAGGAGGCTATCAATTGCCAGCAGTTCAGCTGTCTCTCCCCACAATGCCAGGTGCTGTCCCTGCACTCTGCCTTGGAGCTGCTCCCGGGAGCATCCTGTTGCCCTGCTAGGGGAGAAAAGAGGGGGCTAATGTCAGGGTGTTCCTCTCCTCCCCACTCCTGCCACCCCACTTACCCCTTCTCCATATAGAGTAGGGTGGGAACACGACAGGACTCAAGACAGAGAGAGCTTGCTGGCCTCAGCTGCTATCTCAACTTCCTGATATACTTAAAAAGCCAATGTTCTTAGAGTGGTGTCAGCATACTTAATGCGCATCCCTCTCTCTCCCACACACAGAGTGTGTGTCTCTGTCTCTGTCTGCCATTCAATCTCCCCTCCCTTCATTTGTGCTGCCTTGTAGAGTGTGAGAATACATTAACAACATGTTAACCCTTGAGGGCTCAGCCGAATGCTAGTTCATCATTTAGCAGAAAGGCATTCCCTGGGAAATATCCCATCCTCTTCCACTGACTAACTGCACCACCTCAACCAAGCTTCACAATTATCATTGCTGTGTACAGTATTAAATTGTTTTTTAAAACATACTGTGTGCATGTGTGTATACATATAATATAGGTTTTTTTTCCTGGTGAAAAAAATTTCCCTGCGACCTAACCCTCCACCCCCCATTTACATTAATTCTTATAGGGAAATGGGATTCGCATAACATTGTTTCGCTTAAAGTCGCATTTTTCAGGAACATATCTACAATGTTAAGTGAGGATTTACTGTATAGACTAGGATAGCATCAGTTACTTTGATGGAGCTACCCAATTTATTCCAGCTCAGGGTCAGGTACTTTGTCTCTGGTTGCATTTAAGACTCAAGTAGTTCTTGTTATATCTTTACAGAAAGTGTAGCTTGTACCCACTTGCACAACCTGCCAGTGCAAGTCAATGTATGAGACAGGACCTAACACCACCAATAATCCTCCCAGCACACGGACTTTTCCCACAACATTAATAGGCCCTTTTTGTGTCCATGGACTTCAATCACTGACATTATTGCTGCTTCTTCCAGGGCAATGGGGAAAAGAGACTTGCACCTTCTCTTCCACATCACACCACACTTTGAGAGCCATAATATAGCCCTAAACAATTAGGGATGAAGGACTACAGAGATAGGATGAGAGTTATTAATTAAAAAAGGATCTATGTCAAAGATGGGGTGATCCATAAGTCTTTCTGTAGAATTCAAATGGGCTAATGATGGAACCAGCCAAGTCCAATTCAAATTTTAGATGGAATTGGATCAGACTGATAACTAATTAGCTTAAAGAAATAAACAAAGGTAGTGATATCATCCTATGAAAAAATAGAATAAAAGAATCAAATTTAATATCCTAGACAGGGGACAAAAGGGAATTGGGCTGAACAAGCGGTAGAGATTAACATATAATAAATAAATAATCTAAAATAATTATACCACTTACCTTATTAAAGAGAAAACTAATGAAACTCTCTGGAGTGTGTAGTGATTCTAAATTAGATAATTTATTTATCTGTCTGCATTCCTAAAGCACCTATTGCAGATAATAATGATAAAAGGTGTTTTTAATGATCAAAGTGTATGAAAGAGCCACAGAGGGCTGTGGCTCTTTGACTGAATTACAGAACTCTAATATTACAATTCAGATACGATCAATGTGCTATTTAAACAAGTCTTGAAGATTTAGTTAAGTTACTGTGAAAAACATTCAAGTCAGAAACTGAGGTGGATTTCCACTAGCTGTTATGTAATTGGCAAGTAAACTGCTGCATTTGGCAAAGAACAGAGAAAAACCAAGGCTAAGATGGTGGATGGATTCTGGCTTGTTCATAAGTTAAAGAAGCCAAACTATTTAAATGCAACAGTTAACCAATAGAGGCAAATTTGGAAAATGCAATAGAGCTCATTGCAGGTACTCCAGAGTTACACCAATGATCAGAATCTGTCTCTCTTCATAGAATATCAGGGTTGGAAGGATCTCAGGCGCTCATCTAGTCCCACCTCCTGCTCAAAGCAGGATCAGACTCCAATTAAATCATCCCAGCCAGGACTTTGTCAAGACTGACCTTAAAAACCTCTAAGGAAGGAGATTCCACCACCTCCCTAGGTAACCCATTCCAGTGCTTCACTACCCTCCTAGTGAAAAAGTTTTTCCTAATATTCAGCGTAAACCTCCCCCATTGCAAGTTGAGACCATTACTCTTTGCTCTGTCATCTGCTACCACTGAGAACAGTCTAGATCCATCCTCTTTGGAATCCCCTTTCAGGTAGTTGAAAGCAGCTATCAAATCCCCCCTCATTCTTCTCTTCTGCAGACTAAATAATCCCAGTTCCCTCACCCTCTCCTCATAAATCATGTGTTCCAGGCTCCTAATCATTTTTGTTGCCCTCTGCTGAACTCTTTCCAATTTTTCCACATCCTTCTTGTAGTGTGGGACTCAAAAGTGGACACAGTACTCCAGAAGAGGCCTCACCGATGCCGAATTGAGGGGAATGATCACATCCCTCAATCTGCTGGCAATGCTCCTTCTTATACAGCCGAAAATGCCATTAGCGTTCTTGGCAACAAGGGCACACTGTTGACTCATATCCAGCTTCTCGTCCACTCCGCCCTCTAGATCCTTTTCTGCAGAACTGCTGCCAAGACCGACCCTTGGGACACTCCACTTGATACTGCCTGCCAACTAGACATGAAGCCATTTATCACTACCCGTTGAGCCCAATGATCTAGGCAGCTTTCTAGTCCTTGTAGTCAATTCATCTTTCCTATACTTATTTAACTTGCTGGCAAGAATACTCTTATTGCTGTATGAATTAATTAACATAATTGCAAAGTGTGTGTGTGTGTGTGTACACTAAATAGTAATGAAATTTCATACAAAAAAAGTAACCATAACGTTGTAGTAGGAGGTCAGAGCTATTTGGTGTGAAACAGAAGAAGATGGAATATTAAAAGGAAACAACTTATCAGAAAAACCAGCACAAGAATATGGAAATTGGAAACTCTGACCTTCACAAAATGTGGGAGGGCCCAGTGTCCAATTTTAGAGTGATTAAGTACTTTGCCAATGCAGAGTGTACTGAGATTTGCCAGCATTAGTTCAGTCTCTCTGCTTTCCTTTGTACAGATGAATGCAGCATGCATAATATTAGAAGGAGAAACAAAATAATCCCCAAATTAAAAAAAAGAAAAGTGAGTTCATATACAAGCTATTTGTTCCATGGACTGCTTACTGCTGGAAGCAAACAGTATAAAAAGAAACTCTCAAAGTCAGTAGCAAATCAACATGTCACTTTTAATCTATGCTTTAATAAGTTATGCAGAAAAGTCTGCAGTTTCTATCAAAACAGAAAATAAATCTATTTTATAAATCAAATCACCTAGGCTGTTATTGTCAAGTTTTTAAAAAATGCTACTTGGATGATCAATGGGGGAGAGGGGTTGGAACTGAACTGAAAGTAAAGAGCAAGGTGCATTGTCATATATATTACAATTATGCTGACCTACTTGGGCATCCATCACTTTGCTATTTTAATAATGGTAGGTATCCTAAGCATATGATGAACTGAAATGTTAACTTATGATTCCTCAGACAGGTTGTTAGTGCTATCGGAAATGAGAACAGAATGGGCTGTGGGACAGCCATGTTGACAATGAAAATAAGCCTTTAAGAATTTGCAGCTGCTTTTTTATTTGTGTGTTTGTGAAGTGTGCTAAACAAAAAAGCATTGTAAGATGACATCCTTTATCTACAAAACAGGTACAGGATGGCAGCAGGAGTGCTAGTCTGCCCACTTCATTCCATCAATCTGCTTCATTAGTGAGCTGGTAATAACATACTTCAGTGTGAACTGATTGGTCAGACTCAATGCTGATACATTCCTTGAACTCACAGTTGAGACTGGTTCCCCTGTAGCCCAGTTATTTTGAGAATGAACATGTCATTGACATAGGGAAGTTCACTTTTAAAAGGAAATTATAGTTACTAAGACTTAAGCTACATAATGCATTTTAGAACACCCTTTGAAAAGGGATGTACTCAAAGATTAGACAAGTCTTAGCCAGTTTGGCTGGTAGGAAGTGACAAGGAAATTGTATAACTGAATACAGAACAGATGAATCTGAAAATCATCAATTGATACAGATAGCATAAACCTAATCCATTGTTATATATTGATCATTCTTACATGTAGACCTAGGGTGGACTAGATTGAGGCAGACGTTACCAGGCCCTTTGGTGCATCTGTGAGAGGGTCTTCAGTATATACAGTGAGCCACATATGATGCTGCATGAACACTCACTGGACAAAAGAAGAGAGGTGAGTGAAACACGGAAGCCTTGAGACTGAGGCCACCCAATGGCCAGATATGAGGCCCAGAAATGCAAGTCTTATGCTAGCTGTTGCTGGATTCCTTGGTAAAGCAGGGGGTGAGGGAGACGGTAAATGGAGAATGGTAGAGATACAAAGAGGGAAAATAAGGATATTCTGGATGAAGTCAATTAGTAAAAATTAGAGGACAAGAAGGAAAAAAAGGAGGGGAGAGTGAAACTGTAAAATACCAATGGATATGGCAGGGAACAGACTGCTATTGCATTTTGTCCTGGGCCCTGTTGTTACCTGATCCACATCTGACTACTACAACATGCTGGGAATGAAGGCCAAGGCCACACAAGAACTACAGATAGCCCTTCTTGCAGTAGATCATTTTCTAAGTGGGACAAGCCAAAGAGAATACATATCACTTGTCACTTGGCTCAAGCCACGTCCATCAAGAATTAGCACTTGAAAATAATTCCAAGCTTGACTAGGTTGCTAGAGAAAACTCAGTCTGCTTAGGCTAGACTTGGAGCATCTAGATTTGCATTCAATCATGTTTGTTAATGCAAGATAACTACACAAGAGTCACAAACAGTTGTTCCAGGGTACAAACATATGTTCCTAGTCATTGTTCAGCCTAGACATTCAGCTTTCTACTAGAGCTCTCTACTATGAGATATCCAGAAGAGTTCAAACCATGCCCTACTTTCTGTAAGTTCCATTTTATTTATTTAATTAATTAATAAATTAATTAATTTTTGAAAGCTTTCCTTCAATAGTGAAGTGTCAGACAGGTCTGACAATGTCTACCTGCATAACATAAACCAAAATGGCTACAGCAATGGAAATGAGAAAGAGTATAGATTCTATTTCAAGGACAAATTATCCCATCCTTATTCATATGGAATAGTACCTTACTCCATGAGTAATAATACATAATAAGTAGTCCCACTTTAGTAGTCCCACTGATATAAATTAGTCTACACTTGGAATAAGGTACTACTTGACATGATTAAAGTTGACAGGTTTGGGTCCATAGTGATAAGTGTTTATCTGGATTTAAACTTCACACCTATAGCACCATATAAAATAGTAATAATAAAGAATAGACCAAGACATTATAGTCATAGCAAGAGTTATACCAAAATATACAGCAACACCAGTAAAACTGACAAAAAAAATGACATCTTAGTTCATTCAAAAAGTGAAACACTTTTGGTCTTGTCTCAAATTTGTGTGAGAAAATGGAATTTTAGTTTTTGAATGTGAATATAAATTTAGCAAATACTGGTAGTTTTTTCCTTGCAGCATTCGCTGAGCAGAAAGCCGTTTTCATTCATTATGTCATGGCAATTTTAATGACTTTGGTTTTATGTCTCAGCTTCAAGACAACACCTCTAGCAGCTGTGTTCCCTACCTAACAGCTGGTGATTCATTACAGAGGGAAGACCTTCGCCTCCTTTGTCAAAATTGTTAGCTGCATTTTTCAAGTCCTCTCTCACTGAAGACCTAGCCCAGGGGTCGGCAACCTTTCAGAAGTGGTGTGACAACCCTTCATTTATTCAGTCTAATTTAAGGTTTTTAGAAGGTCTCTTTCTATAGTCTATAATATAGAACTAAACTATTGCTGTATGTAAAGTAAATAAGTTTTTTAAAATGTTTAAGAAGCTTCATTTAAAATTAAATTAAAATGCAGAGTCCCCAGCCCGGTGGCCAGGACCCAGACAGTGTGAGTGCCACTTAGAATCAGCTCACGTGCTGCCTTTGGCATGCATGCCATAGGTTGCCTATCCCTGACCTAGCCAAACTTTTCCCTGCAGTGGTCTGATTCTGCCCACCCTTTCTTGTCTTTAGCAGTACCTCATTCTGGGCTAAATCAAGGCTCTGCAAGGAGCATTGTTGCACTGACACAGGAACAGAGCAGGAAATCTGTCTCCCGGCTTTCTGCAGAATAGGAGAGAGACACACTGCATCAGACCTCTACCTGGGGCAATGTACATTTCCCAGAAGACTAGAACTCATATGTTGGTTGGTGCTTTGGAGGAGCTGTGACTTACTGGTTCAGTTGAGCTCTAGAATACCAAGCTTTTCTTCTTGTGAACAGTTGCTCACATTTATAATATTTCTCTTTTTCATACCAATATGAAGAAGCTTATATGAAATTGAGAATATCATTTATAAACAACAAAAAGAAAAATCACTTAATGTTTCTGAGAAAATTTGTCTTTTATAACAAAAAATGTGAAAAGTATATTATTTCCTCTAAGTAAACTGACTTCCTGGTAAATACTACTTTATAAATACTCTGGTGACAGCTGAATTATAGAACATTTACTCATGATGAGAGGTAGCATACTCAGTGAGTAATCCCATTGCAGGGTGGCAGAGCGTGCCCTTAGGCATTGCGAAGCAAGTACCAAAGCCCATGTAAATTTAGCAAATACTGGTAGTTTTTTTCATATTTTGTTTCATTCTTTTCTCTCTTGTGTTCTTGACAAGCCACATGAATTGTTTGTTATTTATTTGCTATTTCATGTTTATACAAAAAAGAAATATTTCTTTCCCCCAAGCAAATCAGGGACAGAATAACAATCTGAAAAAGGTCAGACTCTCTTACTTTTGTTAATTGAATCTGTCTTCAAAGCCACAGTGGTAATACTTCAAGGATAAGAAAGGGCATGGACATAATAATCAGAGCTAATGTCGCTGTATGAACTTGACTTGATAACAGGTATGCTCAATAACAGGTATGCTCAAAACCACATGCGCCTTGTGCTTCAAATCCTCACTTAAGAAACCACCAATCCTTGGAAATTTTGTCATTTTCCTCAAGATAAATGATTCGATGGAATTGTAATCCTCAAAGGCTTGCCCTCTGGGAGTAAAATAATTGTTAATGCTTCAATTACTTACAGCCTTTTAGGCCCTTAACAAAAAGATCTTCTAGGAATTTCAAAATATTCTCTTTAAATTGTTTGTACTATTGTCATGTGCATAAAGAGTCTAGTAGTTCTGAGTACTGGCCTGCTAAAAAGTGTTGCTGGAGGAAAAAAGAAGAAAATGTCATCTAGTTGTGTGCTGAAGTATCTGTGAAGTTACCCCAAATGAGTCCCACAAGACTTTTCTAAAACAATATTCCTTTTCTGCTGTGATACTTGTTTGTGCATTCCATTTTCACAGTATTTCTGAAATATTCTTACATTAATAAGTAGGACTAAAACCTCCACTAGGCAAATTTTGTTTTGTTTTGAAATGTCACTTCTCAAACTCACAAGGAAAAGGAGAGTGCAATTAAAGGTAGAGAAGCAAGTGGGCAAAGTTGGGAGAATAGAGAAAATAAATGGGTATTTCAAAGTACTTTTTCTGAGAGGACAGGTCAGATATGTCCGATCCTAGTGGTTATTTTGTCAGAAGTGAATTCTGTTCCTTTCGAGTGCTTTTTGTTTTCTTTATTTGAGAGTTATAGAGAGGCGTTTACAAATTATGAGAGCGTGCACAGTGATATTTTGCGCAGTGGAACACACAAAGGGTGACTAAAACTGACTGTGGTATACAACATTCTGAAGACTATAGCTAAGCCTAGTCTGATGCTCTTTTTCACATTGTAGCTAAGAAGAGAAATGCATGCATTGTGTAGTTGTATATGTGCTGTTTTAGCTTTATTTAGTAGCTTTGGTATAGTTACATCTCAGTGTTTCTAGAATTTTGCTGAATTGTTTGATTGGGTTTCATACACACACAGAGTTTGTTGTTATTAGCGTATTGACCAAAATATGTCAAGGAGACATTGATCTATATGCAGCATATCACATTGAACTTCCATTGGATCTCCTTCTCAAGAAATGGATGCTAAAGTTTAATGTGCAGATTGTGTCCAGACATTTTAAAGTGCTGGGCAATGGATTCATTATATTTCTTCTTACTCTGTAGAATGTATATACTGTACTAATTTACTATAAAAAGGGATTAACTTTAGACAATATTTCTTTTTATATCAGTTCAATGTATTCTGCATTAGAATTACTAGTATAGGCCAAATATATTTGATATAGGACTGGGTTTTAGAACCTTTCTAAATACAAGAAGAGATTTTTTTTACAGTTATTCCTATTTGCATTGCTGTTGTTAGTCACCATTATGAAAAAAAGTGCTTTGTTGGAGACCTAAACATTAGAGTTGTATGCAGACCTAGCTGCTGCATTGGGTCTTTTCATGCCAAAACCATGACTTGACCACTAATATCATATTATATTTCCATGTGCCTGGGATCTTTCTATATTTATCTACTCTGTCTGTCTTGGTACTTACATAGCTTCCATTGCCACCTCAGTATCTGACAGATATTACTGAATTTATTTTTACACCTCCATTGTGGGGAAATATAATTTGTTTTACAGATCAGAAAACTGACACACATGGAGATTAAGTGACTTGCCAAAGGTCACTTTGGAAGACCTTTGTAGGCATAGAAATTTAACCAGATCTCCTGAGATCCAGTCCAGTGCTTTCAGAAACACATATAGGTTGTACAATCTTACCTTTGTATAAAATCAATAGATCCTCAAGAATCAAATGGTGCATAAAATTGTTTTTAATTTCATTTTTTGATTATTTATAATTTCACATATTATACTAGGAAAAGGCAAAAATGTTTGATAATCTGGGATCAATTTAAAGAATAAGGGAAGTACCACAAGTGAGACAGATACTAGTTATTTGTGGAGGTTCTGGGGTGTCATGAAGGTTCTAAGGGAGTAGAGTCCTGTGAATGCAAGGTTGGGTGCATGATTATATGTGATGAAGCTGTGAATATAAAATAATGCAGGACATGGGAATGCTATCCCACTTGGAGATACTTTAGTTTGTATGATATTCCATTCCCAACCTCTTGGAGATAAATATAGGTTCAGATTGAGAGGTTAGGGGAGTCAGCAGATATGGCTAATTCTGAGCTGGCATTTTGTTTTAAGGGATAAAAGTTTTAATTAAAGGAGAGGGGGCAAACGCTCTGAGATAACTTGGCTAATTTACCTTATTCCACATCATTCTGCACCCATATTTCTGTTTGAAAGAATAAACCCATTCTGTGTTGAAGGATTTTATTTAAAAGGATAAGGAGGCAAATATTAAGATTAAGTGAAAATATCACTAAATGTACTATAAATTCACTAATCTAATTAAGATTAAAACAAATTAAGGTCAGAAGTGAAATTTAAATCAATAGATCCATGAGTTACCAATGATGCTGGCTTAGATCATCAATTTACAGAACATGAAATTAACATAGCAGGTAATTAAATCACAAGGTTGACCCAAGAAAGAATTGTCTTTCATTAGTTCTGTATCAAGAGACTGGAGAATGTAGTTGTTTTGCTTTAATCTGAAACCTCCCAGTTAAAACATGCCCTCTCAACACTGAAATAATTTTAGCTGGTATAGGACATACCTGTCTATTTTGGTTTTAAGCCCCAATCAAAAAAGATTGCACCAGTAGTAAACCTCAGCTTGACCAGTCTTAAGGAAACACAGAGACCATTTTTTTCCTTAACCAAAACTTCAGTGCTACTACACGCTTTTAAATCTCACTGTTAGGGTAGCTCTTGTTCTACTTTTATTCCCCTACCCTGTGGGCCCTGCAAGTAACAAGTGATTTCAAAATAGACACAGTGCTTACAGCTTCACAATAGCAACTCACAATAGCTTCACAATAGCAATATTTCTTTAATCAAGAAGACATTTTACTGACTAGATGTCAGGCTTAGAGTTTTGGAAATCACTATTGGTGCCATTTCCCAAAAAGACACACAAATGCACCCAATCCACATATTCACACCTTAATAGAAGAGGAGGCATTCTTTCCTAAAGATAAAGAGTTTGAACTTTTTCTTTGTCGTCTTGTGATCTTTGACTCACATGGCTGCAGTTATTGGAACTAAGCTAAGGAGTAACTTGGTCAGAGCATTTGATGCCAGCAAGGGTCTCTCGGATGATAATAGATCAGTCAGGCTAGTATAGACAACAATTAGTCATCTATTTTTATTTCTCTGGGTGGTCTTTCCAAGGGAACTAAGAGTTACATTTCTGAGATGTTTGTGGACCTAGAGAGCAAACCGCTCTTCCACATGATCTTTATCATTATAAGTAATGACTCCCACTTACTCCACCTGAAGCCCCATCTTCATAGCTATGGAGCCAATCAGAGCTCTGGAGCTCTGAATTCAGTCAAAATAGTCCAATCCTGTCATGGTGGCAGGTTTCAAGCGTGAAGTCACTAGGGAATGTCTTGCTCAGGATGACTGTGGTCTGGAAAAATCCACTGTTTCAACCACAAAGTGTCTGTTCTCTCAAAACACAAAAACAGGACTTAATTAGGGGCCCTTGGGCCATGTCTGCACTTCAAGCTGGGAGGTGTGATTCCCATCTTCAGGAGACATACTCAGGCTAACTCTGACTGAGCTAACATACTAAAAATAGAGTGGAGCTGCAGCAGCATGAGTTGCATGAGGCTGAAACTGCTTCAGTACTTTCCTATGGTCTCAAGTATGTATTCCAGGTAGCTAGCACCACTCACACTGCCGCCGTTACACTCTATTTTTAGAACTCTAGGTTCACCAGAGCTAGCATGAGAAAGTCTCCTTAAGCTGGGAATCACATCCCCAGCTCAAAGCATAGATAAACCCTCAGAGCATGAAAGCTGCTACTCCAGCCTTCCATTTGGAGTAAACAGATATGGGGCCCAATTTTAGCAGCAACTTCTTGTTATAGGCCTAAGCCATTTCTTAAAAATAGCTAATGGCCTAGCCAGATTCTTACTCTTTCACTTTCAAACATCCTTTTATTAGCCACGGACAGTTGTCACATCCTTGCAACAAGCAAAAGAATTAGGGAAGTATGTATGGGACCTCATCAAGGTACACATTCATAAATTATACTCAGTAAACTTTAATTTAGAAGCCAAGAGCTGCTTTTATATTTTATCAATTTAAATTCCATTTAATAGAATACAGTTAAAGTTTGTATCGGGCCCAAATAATCTGAGCTATTTCTCCCTCACTCCCTCCCACACAAAAAAACAGGCTCTGTTGCCAGGTGACTCTTAACTGCTGTCTAAACAACTTTATCAGAGGACTTTGCAAAACAAAACAACTATTTAGCTTTTAAATCATCACTCCCTCATTGCTTGGGGATTACTTTAAACCCGGATTACAGCAAAAGAATTTTGCCTCACACTAAATTCTCTACTAGAAAACCTCAGAGGTTAGAAACCTCCAGTAAAGTCAATACAAATTATTTTGGAAGGGCATTGACTGAGAGTTTGAATATTTGGGGGATGTCAAGGGAGTTTCCATGTTAATTTATCTGGAAGAGTTATTACTGTTAGGAGCTAAGAATTGCAAACATCTTTTCTGAAATAATCTGAGCTAGTAAATTGCTGAAGGCCTAAAACTGGAATGACATAATTCTTGTATGACAAATGTATTAATCTTGTGAAAACCAGAAAGGGTAAATATTTTCTTTTTGTTTAATTAACTAAGGACACTTGGAAATGGTAGTTTTCATGCATAATAATTACATATTTAATTTATGGAATTAATATTGACAAGCTGGTAAGAAATAAAAAAGCTGCTCACAATAAGAAAATTTCTTGCTAAAGAAAACCAGGATTTGTTTGCTAATGTAATCATGCATAACTGTTAAAAAAATCTTTCCTCTTTGATTTTTTTTTTATGAAGAATTTAGCCCAGATCTGCCAGTTTGTATCAGATAATCTACCCAGAAAGAGGGCATATAGTATGTTTCTAGCAATGCCCATCTGCAATAATAGCCCCACAGGCAGCCAGCATAAATTTGGAGGACTGCCTGGCATATAATACCCTCAGGATGAAGGGAGAACAAAAGTGGCCAAAATCTTTCACCTAATCCTCCTTAAAATGTGCTATGTTCCTCAGTCACAGCTGATGACCGAGGTCTTTATGTTTAAATTTAGCAAAACAGTAATCTGCACCTAAGAAAAAATAAATAAGACGAGGGAGACTTGTGGCACCTTAGAGACTAACCAGTTTATTTCAGTCTCTAAGGTGCCACAAGTCTCCCTCGTCTTATTTACGGATACAGACTAACACGGCTGCTAATCTTAAACCCACGAAAAAATAAGTATCACAGACAGTTACCAATAATGGAAACTTCACAATTCACCTCTATTAGGTGGTATAATAATACTCCAATTAGTAAAATTGGAAGTTAGCATATTGGAAATTGGCATGATTTGCAGGTGCTCAAACTGGCAACAGATTTTACAATTTGAATGCAACAGAAAACTAAGTATGGCATTATTCCTACAATCATCTCCACAAAGGCACAGGGTACACCCACACTCAGCTCAGTGCAGGTTCAGGGCCTGACAAAATATAACAGTGACTAAGGAAGAGAGGAAAAGTTGCTTTGATTTCCTGTGGAGAACTGTTGCAGAATTTTGTCCTAAACTACAATCTTGTGCAAATCTTTATCTCTTTGGGCAACCTGAATTCATTTACACAGCATACCTTATCTCAGCATTGGTTTGAAATTCAGATTTAAAATGCAAAAATGCTTATAGTGCTAGAACTGATAGCGATACTTTTCTGAGGCACAAAGTCGACATCTGCTGGACAGAACTAGTTGAATCCTATTGACTGAATAATTTATTCAAAAATGTCATGATTTTTAAATATATTATGCAATTAATATTTTCCCAGTATTTACTCAATTTGCATAAGTAGGTAAATAATTTAAATATTCATGAATATATGAGTTTCTTTTTTTTTTTCAAATAACGTATCATTATTTGCCCAGTTCTATGACTGAGTGAGTTTTCACCTTATCACTGCAGCTGGGGAATACGTGACATTGCTCTCCTGACCTTTTACTTCCAGTTTTACATGTTACATTAAGTAGAACCCTTGAGAGGCAATTTGAATTTTCTTTATTAGAAATGTAGGGAAAAACAAAAGTTTAATTTATAATATGCATTACATCTTAAAGATGGGCACATGTCAAAGTTGCCACCACCTTTGGAAAGTGTTAATAATGGAGAGAATACTGTAATGGCATTTGCATTACGGATGACAGAATGTTTCTTTAGAAATAAGCCTCTTCCCAGAAAGCTGTCTCCTTCCCAGAACTAGATTAGATGGCAGATTTGGACAAATTGGAATCACTGGGTCACTGTTTCTAGATTTGTGGCTTATAAATGCATGAAGTATTGGACACCAATTCACCCACCCAGTGAGGAGAGATTTAAATTAAGTTCAAAGGGGGCAGGTGACAAAAGTGCAAAGGTAAGTAAATAAAGATAGCCTTGACAGAGGGCTGGAGGTTTGGGGGGCAGAAGAAGGTAATTTTTTGCTGTTTGGCCTCGCTCACATTCTTTATCATTTAGGTACAAATATTCTACTAACAGTATCCCCTATTAGACTGGTATCTACAGTACCCTTCCTCCTTATGTCCATTCTCTTACCCACAACTGTATCCTTTCTTACTTTATTTTGTTCCCTTTCAATGTTAAAATCTGTCTTGGAGATAACCTGAACACCTCCCAACCATTAAGCTCTCTTAATCAGTTGTGCCAATCTCCATTCTAGAAGTCTATTTCCCTCCCTACTCAGGTAAAGTCCATCCCGAGAGAACAGTCCTCTGTCCATGAATGCCTCCTAGTGGCCATACATCCCAAAGTGCTCCTTATAGCACCTCTGCCTGAGCCATCTATTGATCATCATAATCTTGTCTCGCCTTTGTTGTCCTTCTCTAGAAACAGGCAGAATCCCACTGAAGATCACCTGAACCTTGATTTCCTTAAGCATCTTCCCAACCTGGCATTGTCTCTCTGGATATGTTCCAGTGATAATCTAGCCATATCATTTGTTCCCACGTGAAGGATACTCACTGGATTTTTCCCCACTCCCATTAGGATCCTCTTTAGCCTCAGGTCCATGTCCTGTATCTTAGCACCCGGCAGACAGCACGCCCTTCTGTTCTTTGTATCAGCTCTGGTTACAGCCCTGCCTATTCTTCTTAGTAAGGAGTCCCCAATCACATAGACCTACCTTTTCCTGGTGATGGTGCAATTTTCTGGTCTATCCCCTGTTCCCTCTGGCTGCAAGTCCTCTCGATTCCTGTTCTCCCTTGCAATCCTCTGCAACGCATCCTGTATCCTCTTGGAGTTCATAATTGGTGTTATCTCCATTGACTCATCCCTTTTTCCTATAGAACTAGCTGCTCTTCTCTTCTTCCTTGCCCTCCCATCTTCAGTTGTACTCCTTCTTCATTTTCCAACTCTGCAAACCTGTTCCTGAGTTCTATTTCTCCTTCACTAACCTGTCTTTTCCTTTGCTTGGTTCTCTTAGTCACATGTTTCCACTGTCCATTTTCATCACCCAGCAGTCTCCCCTCAGAGTTCTTTGGTCCTGCTTCCATCTGCAAGTCTGAGCTTTTCCCTTCAGTCTCCTCATGTCTTTGCTCCATCATCGGCTTAAACCCCTTTCTAAACTTAACCAGAGTTTCCACCTGCATCCCTCAGATCTTTTCTTCCATCAGCTCTCTCAGGCAGCACTTCATGCAGATGAAACTCTTTTCAAGTACCCCATCCAGGATCATGTACATACCACAGCTTCCACATCCAGTCATCTTCATTGTGTCCTCAACTGCTTGGGTCACTACCACTGCTGCCTCTGTATCTCTCTTAGCCTTCCCACCTACGACTTCTTAGTCTGGGAAACACAAACCAAACCAAAACACTACCACCCACAGCAAAACAAACTCGCAATGAGCACCACTACACTGCCAGAACACCACACAATCCCTTCACTAGCCTGTCTGTTCCTCTGGCTGGTTCTCCTAGTCTCTCCCCAAAACTCTCCTAACAGAATCCCACTCAAATTCCCGTTTACAGCTCTGTTTGCTGGCTTCTGTACCGTTGCAGTTGTCTGTCAGATATTTTAAGTATCTGAGTTCAAATGACCCTCAAACCACAAAGAAACAAACATTTATAAAGGATGATTTTACTTTGGTGGCCGAATCAGGCCCTTAATACCTGCCAGCAGAACACAGGGGATCTTTAAAAAGAATGGTTGAAAAAATGAAAATACATTCATAATAATTAGGCTTAGCATTATTCAATTGGGGATTTTTTTTGTAATTTTGACAGATAATATTGATTGTTATTTTCAAGCATTTTTTAAAAATTTGGCATCAATTTAAATGTTCACAGTTGTATGAAATTATGGGTTTTAAGCATTTTTCCCCATTTTTATCAATTTCAGTTTTCACAGTTGTGGGAAATTATTGAGAGGCTTGACAATTATTTAATGACTCTAGACACTGAGATTCAAACCATTAAAGCTTTATAAACCATTATAGTGCAACTTGTCAACATCACATGTCAAAACATACAAGGTAAATATTATTAAATCAACAAATCATATATGTTTTCACTATTCATTCACTAGTCCAGTAGTTCTCAAACTTTTGTGCTGGTGATCCCTTTCACATAGCAAGCCTTTGTTTGTAAACCCCCCCCCTTTTAAATTAAAAACATTTCTTTACATATTTAACACCATTATAAATGCTGGAGGCAAAATTGAGATTTGGGGTGGAGGCTGACAGCTCATGACTCCCCCATGTAATAACCTCAAGACCCCCTGAGGGGTCTCGACTTCCAGTTTGAGAAGCCTTGCACTAGTCCATTTGTAAAAAGCTTAATTCAAAAATCTAACTGGATTTTGACTTTAATAAGTTCTCAAGCAGCATTTTTCTTACTTTGCCTATCTGTGATTTTCTATTATTATTAAAGTAAATTTGTCAGTTTGTGTGTGTATGGTGAAATCAATATGTATTAATATTTACCAATAAAAAAACTCATCCTTCCAAGCCTTACAATAATTGTATTTTAAATCCCTCCTCCCTTTTTTTCATGTTCCAACTTTGAAAAATTTCAACCATCTCTAGTTTCAAATGAGTCCTCTGGTCAGATGAGTAAATAATATTTACGTTGTCTCTCAGGTGCACCAAAACTCAGTAAGAGCTAGAAGAGCCAAGCCCATTGTTGTGCCGTCCCAGGGGAAGAACTGTGGCTCTGTATAGTACAATTCCCTCCCCAAACCAGGGAGGTAGTGGGTAGTAATTTGTTGCTGTACAAATCAGCAGCAAACTATTCACTCTATCTGCACTAGCTCTCCTGCTAGCTACTTCCCAGGAAATGGGTATCTGACAAGCCGTCACCAATATCCAATCTCTCCATCCATTCACAGCCCTGGATGTCAATTAAATGAGCTAACAATGTATTTTACCCCTGTATATCCAGCTCCTCGGTCCTGTAGTACAGGCAGGAGCATACTTCCCCTTATGACCCTGTAGGGAGCCATGTAATAGGCTACTATTACTTAGGGGTAGACTACTTATTTGGACTCATTTCAACATTCCCAGTTAAAATAAAAACATTAACTATGTTTAGTAACAATTAAAAGGTTTCAGAAAGACACTCTCCAAATCCATAATCCCCGTTACAGTACCTGATCACAAATAATAAGTGGAGACAATTATGTCAACATTATACATAATCCTATTACCCTGCTTTGAGCTTTGAATAGAGGAAATGAAAACACGGTTACAAACATTCAGGACTAAAAGGCAAATAAAATGTATTTTAAGCAGATGGGACTGCCTTAGAAACAGTATAAAATGTTTTCACAGTCTACCCAAGTACAAGGCTGCCCAACCTTCAGGTCTGTACTCGGGTGCCTCGCCCATGCCACCATCTGTACCACAATGTCCACACCACTATTTTCAGCATGCTAGCTTGAGCAGAGTTAACACGTGTCTGTCTACCTGGACTGGGAGACATTCTCCCAGCTGCAGTGTTGACATACTCTAAGGGCTGGTCTTCAATAGCACGAGGGATCGACTGTAGATACACAATTTCAGCTACGTTAATAACATAGCTGAAATCAGCGTATCTACAGCCAAAATACCTGCCATCCTCACGGCAGCAGCGGTTGGCGGCGCGCTCCCCCGTCGACTCCAGCTCGCGCCTTTTGGCGAGCTGGAGTTACGGAGTTGACAGGGGCGCCGCTGACGATCGATTTATCGCGTCTTGACGAGAGGCAATAAATCAATCGCCATAAGATCGATCTCTCTCGGCTCTAGTGAAGACTGACTGTAAGAGTTCAGAATATGACTTGAGTGCTACTGAGGTTTATTCTTAAGTGCGGAAGGGCATAGAGTACAACAGAAGTCCTGATTCATTTCACACCTTTTGTATCTGCAAAGTATTTCTTCCTCAAACATGGAACTGAAGTAAGTGTAAATATAAGCTTGCAATGTTGGCCAGAAGAAATATTCATTTTTGTCATGATTCTTCTCTCAGATAGTTTTACACCCGTTTAACTCCATTGACATCCATTTAACTGAGAAGAGAATCAGGTCCTATTTATTTGAGCATACCTGTTTACTTTCCATTAGGCACTTAAATCCAAGCCACTTATTTTTTAGAAGCACCGAGCACCTTTCACGTCATTGAAAGTTGCAGGTACTCAGCACCTTTGATAATTAGGGCACGTGATTAGATAACTGAATATGTATTTTGATACCCAACTTTAGGCACCCATGTGGACCATGTGGACCATGTGGACCTCGTTTGTTACAGATCTAGTGGATGGTCCAAGAAAATATTATTTTTCAGCAAACAAAACAGATTTTTTATTGTTTTATCATTTTGTTACTCCATCATCATGGCACATTTACTGTCTTAAATCAATACAAATAGTCATCTAAAAACAAGCAATATAATACAGAGTAATATAGACATCTGAAATTAAATTAAAACAAATTGAAATTGCGGCTGAGTACAGAAGTTGAGAAGAAAGTTGTATGGGCCAGGGGAGCACTTAAATCTCATCACTGAAGTCCACTTCAATTTGTTTCTGTACAACATAAAACAGCTATTATTGTCAGGATAGCCTTTATCTGAGCCAGTAGTGATTCTAAAAATGAAATCTCTCATTTCAATACTCTCTTGAATTTATAGCATTTTCTCTCCAATGAATAGCAACACAACATTAAGCACAATATGACTTCCATTGTAGTCAACATATAAACAACACAACTACTCTGACACTTTTTGTTACAAATACCTGCAGGTCAAATGTAATCTTCCAAACCAATCTGGTCTTCAACTATAAAATAGTGAAATAGTGGTGGTTCAGTGATGACAGCTTTTATTTGAAAATAAAATAGCTAATCTTGAATTTTACAATGGGTCTGAAAGAGTTCATTTGTGTTCTTCAGTGTGCAAATTAGCACGTACATGTTACTTGAATGCTTAGGGGAAAAAACACTTTGTACTTCAAACTCGAAAAGTTTTAAGGGTTATACCATTTTTAAATAAACATTTTAAGTTTTTAAAAATATCTTTTTAATTAAAAATATATTATAATGTTAATTACTTTAAAATAGTGTTCTGTTAAAAAAAATCCCTCTCTCTCTCTTTACTTCTATATGTAGAAGACTGTACTCAAAGAGGATTTGTGTTAACTGATGGTGTCTTCAGAGTACAGCTGAGCATAAATGTGCTAAAACAGCCAACACATTCTGACAAGGATCATTTCAAGAATGCCCTGTTCCTATACATGCTAGCTTACCACAACAAAGTATTTGCAGGAAGGCAACATTACTGCTGGTGCTGAGGTAAGTGCACATCTTCCTTGGAAAAAATCTCCAAATTATTCAGGCTCCGAGACCAGTAAATCCCAGCCCCTGGCAGGGAGGAGGGGAGTTGTGTGAATACTGGTGAACTATTTCAAAATGAATATTAATTCTCAGCACCTCACTGGCTGTCCTTGCTCTCATTTCGATCATCTAACATAGCAACACATACCTAAGTTACATTTCTTGCGGCCAACAAATCCCATCTTCCTCAATTTGTTATCTTGTGAAAAGGCCTCCCAGCCTTCTATCCCTTATCTGGAATATTTGTCAGTTAACCTCTGCCATCTAGAGGGTTAGATGACAGGCAGGCCAGGTCCTTCCAGTATCTATAGAGAGCATCTTGGTCCTCGCAAATCAATTTATTTATACCCAATCCTCGAATTCTGCCCCGTTATAGGGGAAGGTGGCAATGGTTAGCTGTCAGAGAGTCCTTAGATGTTAAAAAAAAGAAATAAAAAACCCTCAAAAATGAAAATAATTAAATAGTCTTTACTAAGTAGCTATACCTATTGGGGAAAGCAAGCAAGCAAGCAAGCAAGAAGTTTTGGAAGATGAAGCAAAACCCTTCAACACTGAAAACTAACAAAATCATTAGTATTATGCTATGTCAGTGTTGGGGGATTTATTGTATTTCCTAATGATGAGCTGTGTTATGGAGTTTGAGTTGCATGAGGGTTTTGGGGTTTTTTTGATATATTCAGTGTTGTTGTAGCCTTGTTCATCCCAGGATATTAGAGATGCAAGTGTGGGAGGTATTATCTTTTATTGGACCAACTTCTGTTGGCAAAAGAGAACAAGATTTTAAGTTTGGACAGAGATGTTCTTCAAGTCTTGCTAGGTAGCAGTGGGATGAACTAGCTAGAAATACCAAGGCTGACACATCAATATAATGAAATGTTATTTTGTATTTTACAAAGAAGGGTATTTTTCATATTTCTCTTCCAATGAAATATAGCCTATAGGTCTTCATCTTCCTAAAATCATTTTGATTTTATTATTGAATAAAAGAAAAATGATCTTTATCAGGTCCAAGATACAGAGCTGACACCATACTGATACATCATTAGTGGTTTTTCTTTTGTCATCTCAACAGCTCTACAAGAGCTGTTTCCACACCAGGTTTTTGCTAGGTTTTGCTATGTATTAAAAAGACAGCATGGCATATACCTGGTCATGAATAATAGGAATATTATTTGTTTTTTGTACTATAAAGCCTTTTAGGTGTCCTATTTGTTAAATAATGTGTATTTTAAAAGTTATGAAAACTAGTTTATTGAGCACGTGCAGTATGGCAGCTAATTTTCTAATTAAAGCAGAGTGGACATGCGCATTAATATTGAAATGAACAAAATTATGCTTTGTAGAAAGGTATTGCGATTCTTTATATGGTATCTGAATAGAATTAAAGCACTATAATTACACTACTTAAGTTTCAGTTGAATTAGAATTATAACTTTCAGTTTTGTCCAGTAAGGAGTAGAGCAAACACAGCAGACATTGTTTTCCCATTAAAACTGTTGTGCTAATTAAACTAATTACATATATGAGGCAGACAAATTGCTGGAACCTCACAGTGAAAAGAGCTTCACATCATTTAACAGGGCAATGATTTTTTTATGCATAAAATAATTGGGGGAAAATATGTAAACAGAATGTAATAATCCATTAGCAAAAATTGTATTTTTGCCTTACTTTAATACAAGACTGCTTCTCGTGTCAGAAAGAATATATTTCAGAGTAAAAGGTTACAACAATGTTGCAACAGAACTATTAGAATTCTTAAATTTCTTTACTGATTCAGTTTCACTTTTCATATGTTGAGATTGCTAACGACTTGCCTTATTTGAGAAAAATATGTCCTAATATATTTCAGAAAATAGAGAATGCATAGAATGCAAATAGAAAATGTTGCTGTACAGTAAGGTTACTGTAAAAATACAATATCATGAAAGGCTTTTTGCTTATAATCAAGCCAACTATCAGATATGATTGGCAGAGATCTATTAATATTTAGGAAGCAAACAGAGAATTTATAGGAATATATATTCATTGGTTATTCATTCATACTCTGTGCTACATGCTGTTTACTATGTTTGAATGTCATTATCATTGAATAAAATAATAGAATGAGTCTGGATCGCGCCATATTAGCTATTTAAGAATATGTTTCCAGTGGTCCTTCAGAACAAAAAAATCTGCAAGACCAGTGATTTATACTGTTGGGTAGATGCACTTACCACAATCCAATTCACTTACTATTTTGTAACAGTTATGGTCTGCATGAAAATTAGCCCCACTTGCACAGTAGCTACATTAGTTACAATATACAATACACATTTTTCCCACTGCTTTGTCAGATTCAGGATGCCAGCAACATGCAGCTTTTTGAGCTAATATAATGTATTTTTCAATAGCGACAATGCATTGGAACTTCATATGTAATATAGTTACGCCTTTGTTTCTGTACAGAAGAGTTGTATTTTACATACAGTTGTTACATTAATAAAGGCATATTGTTACATTTATTTTACTAGAAGGAAATTTACATTTTACTACTATTAATAAGCTGCTTCTTACTTACAACAATTGTAAAAGAACACTCAAGTTAAAGACAAGCATGTAATAGTCTGGAAAATCTTGAGTAAAGTTACCCATCACTTCTCATAAATTTATATTTAATTTATGTCTAAAAAATATCAGGGTCACAGAGGGCTACACTGTACAAACACATTGTAAGAGACAGTGCCTGCTCCAAAGAGCTTATAGCCTAAATAGACAAGACTAATTTAGGGTGGGAGAAAAGTAGTATTTTTATCCCCAATCCACAAATGGGAAACCATGGCACAAGGTGTAAAGTGACTTACCCAAGTTCATACAGGAAGTCTGTGAGAAGGCTGAGAACTGGATGCAGGATTTCTGACATCTGGATTTGCGGTCACTTGGCACAGGTGTAAATGACAAAACAAGATACAAGGTAACTGAGAATCAGATGCAAAGATATTAAGGCTCACATTATTCCCCGACATTAGGAAGATTTTAAACTACATTTCTGGTACAACACCAACTTTGAAGCCAACTCACTTGGATGCTGCAGAACCATCCCAGTGTGGCATCCTTCAGTAGCATACAGCTATCATAGCTGGCATAGGTCACCTGTGCCCAAATAGCCCCTGGCTACCATAACTGCCCCTTGAGAACATTAACCTTGTTACAATTTAGAGCAGCCAGCATAATGCTAAGGGAGTATAAAGATTCCATACATTCTGTATGACCTCCCCATCTTCATTAGCTTTACCACAAGAGACTCCTGCATATCAAGATGTGTCATTAAGTCAACTAACATACCTTCATGGGCAGAAATACTACACACATTGAAGAGCATGTTCATATATGAATGAGGGTGGGCATGAAGAATCTCTTCGGTCCTGAAACCAATTGTATTACAAAAGCAAAAATACAATCTTGCTTATTCTAATACAGTGAAAAGATACTCCTTTTACTGAGCCCCACCAGAGGGTTCTGGGAAGCAACTTGGGTGGCTAACCCAGGGGTTGAGGGGAGAGGAGAGGGGAAGGAAATGGACCATAACAGTCTTCTGTGCTGAGGCCTGCTACAGCCAACCCATGTGTCTAAGTTCACCTGATCATCTCTCTACCTCTGTCAAGAAGCAAACAATTATGGCAGGAGGTAGGTTGTGATATGAAAGTACTAACTGTAACTCTTTTCAGCAGCTTAACTTTCTGAAACTAGGATATTTACACAGATATTAACAGCACTGTCTCAATCACAGCGGGAAACAGAAGCATCTTGAATGGAAACTTGGATTTTTAACTTAAAAATCCTTTGTAAAAAATCACAAAAGCTTAGACCGTAGAATTCAACTTTGATATTATGAAGTACAGCAGCAATAACTCAATGCCATACTTCATATTTTGAACAAGAACATTTATTATGTTAAACTAGTGTGCCCATGTGTCCCATTTTGGCCAGGACAGTCCCCCTTTTTCAGCTCTGCTCTGGCCATCACTATTTTTTCACCAAAACTGAGCATTTGTCCCTGATTTGTGCAGGCAGCGCTGCCTTCAGAGGTGTCCCCCTGGGCAGCAGCCCTTTCTAATGGCTGCAAGGCAGAGCTGAGAGCAGAGGCTGCTGCAGGGGGTCAGCTCTGAAGGCAGGCACAGCATCGGAGAAGCGATACCTTCAAATCTGTCCCCCTGGGCAGCAGCCTCACTTGCGGGCTGCAAGGCAGAGCAGAGAAGTAAGAGTAACATGATATCGCCACCCTTACTTCTGCGCTGCCTCAGAGTCAGAGCCTTCCTTACTGTGAGGCTCAATATGGAATGCTTTGAGCAACTTGACCAGGAGGCTGTATAGAAGCACCAAATTAATTTTCCTATCAGCTCCGCTGTCAGGATTGTCGCCTCCCCACTCTGAACTCTAGGGTACAGAGGTGGGGACCCGCATGAAAAAAGGAAATAACCCCCCAAACTTATTTTACCAGCTTGGGTTAAAATGTTTTTCCCCAGAACACAACTTCTTCTGTGTCTGGAACTGATATGCTGCCACCATCAAGTGAGAATGTCTCAAAAAACTATTGGACCTGGGCCACTTGAAGCCCCTCTTTCTCTTTCCACAAAACCCCCAAACTTATTCCCTCCCTTGGAAGCTTGAGAGAAAAGCCTCGCCTGATCCTGCGAGACGTGCCCGATCCAAAACCAGGATCTTACACCATGGAAAACAAGCAGTCAGATTCTTAAAAGAAAGATTTTAATGAAAGAAAAAAAGAAAGGAATAAATCCCTTATAACCATCACTAGAACAGCATCTACCATAATCAACAAAAGGATTCAGAAACCAAACCTCTCCCCCGAGGCAACTTTCTCCCACTGTTGATATCTCTGCTGAAGCTTACAATATCAAGAAGCACCCAGCCAACACTCACCACTGAGAACCCCCCAAGTGATAAAAAGAAGGTAAACTTACTGACTACAGTACTTGATAGAAAGCTTATAGTTACAGTGAAAGAAATATCTGTGATTCATCCCATAGCCGAGTTGAACAGAGAGAGACCCAGAGAGAAACTGAAACTCAAAATCCTTTGTCTCCTGAGGAATTTCTCATTGGTCAGTTGTCCACCTCTCAGGTTACCTTTAGCTTAACCCCTTACAGGTAAACACTAATTCTAGGCTACTTTATACTTATGACATCCGCGCAAGGTCAGCAATGAGAAGGTAGGAACCCTGTAAGGGTGCGCAAGACATTGTCACTGTGGAATGCTAAGGGCGCTCTCATCCTCGACTCCAGGAAAGGAAGGGGTGCTCACCCCCCCCGCACTCCTGGGAGGGAAAGGGTGCTCATTCCCCCTCCACCCCCGACTCCTGGGAAGGAAAGGGTACTTTCAGCCATCCTTATCAGTCCCTGCCCTGTTATCGCATACTTCCCATGTCGGAGGACTTGGCTCTCACAGTTTGCTTGCCTTGAAATGAAACATCTGAATGCATCGTGTGATACTAACAAGACAGAAACAAAGTATTAGTTATTCATGAGGTATGCATGAGATGCAAATGCTCCTGTTATTTCTCTGCCTGTGTGCCCACGTGTAGTGGGTTTCTTCCCCGGGCACTGCTCCGATGCGTTGGGTCCCCGTTTATTGGCAGCAACGAAAGGGAGCCCCCGTTGCGGCTGTGCCACTTTGCCTTCAATAAACTCACTACTTTTATTCAACAGCTGTGTGTGTGCTTCGCTCCTACGGGACACGAAAGTATCCTGCAACAAACCCCATTTATTGATGTAGGACTGGCACCGGGTTTTTTGTTGCCCTAGGCAGCAAAGAAAAAAAAAGCTGCAGAAAAGCTGCCACCAAAATCTCGCCAACAGTGGAAGCAGAATTGAGCCACCACCAAATTGCTGCCAATGGCCAAATCGGCGAGGAGTACTCACTGCCGACTTGCCGCTGATGGCGGAAGCAGCGTTGAGTTCCTGCCGCATTGCCGCTGAGGCTGCCAATTCAGCGCCCCACAACTCCTGCTGCCCTAAGCGACCGCCTAGGTTGCCTAATGGCTAGCACCGGCCCTGTATTGATGGGCACAAACCGTGGCTAAATGGATTGTCAGCATCAGCAGAGTTGAAGGATGCCATACTCAGGTCATCTGATGGGGTTAGTGACAGCGCTCTAATTTGTAAACACTGACTTTTGTTGGTTAGCTGAGTTGCAGCTGGAGGCTGAAAGCAGCATGATGGTCTCTTCGCAGAGCCAATTTTGCTTAGCTTGGGAGCCTGAGTGATGAGACAGTTTGAAATAGGAAGGGTTTTTAATTGCACATTTTATGGTAGCTAAGAGTTCCCCTGAGCCAAACAGGCTGCCTGCCATAGACAGAAGAGTGTTGTGTTCAGATGCAGGGCTGAGCCAGTATTTAGAGAATGCCTTGTGAAGGAACACTTGCAAATAAATTCCACCCTAGTGTTTAAGTGGCAGATTTAACAGGCCATAGTGATCTTTGTTGTAAACCTTCAACTTGGAGATTAACTTGGCCCTTAGCAAGGAATTGGTTCGGCAAAACAGAAGCAGACAGACATTATGAATCGAAAAAATCTCTACAAGGAGCATAAACACACACACGTTTGCCTTTGTCAAGGGCTGGTTGTGTTAAAAAGTAAGGGTGGCAATACCATCATTCTACACTTACTTCTATGCTGCTGCCGGAAGTGTTCTGTCTTCAGAGCTAGGCACCCAGCAAGCAGCTGATGCTCTCCATTGCCCAGCTATGAAGGCAGTGCTGCCACCAATCACAGGATGTTTCCAGATGCTGATTTTGTTCCTTTTGTATGTGTGGAGCGGGAGCAGTGGGTTGTGCATACCGTGTCCTTAGAAAAATCAATAATTTGTGTGTGGTCATTTTTTGCTATAAAAATGTATAGGAAATGTCTGTGTAAAAAAAAGTTGACTTTTTATTATTTATTTGAAAGATATTTCAACATTGGACAACAACAAAGGCGTAAGCGACACATGTGGAACACATTTCTCCATAGCCCATAGTGATTGAAATGACATTATCCAGCACCTTCAAAGGAAGAAACCCAGAGATACTGATAAAAGCCAGTGTTTCAGGATTTTTTCTGAGGCAAGGCACAGAAGCTGAAAAAGTTTTTTCCCGGTGAGGAAGTGACTGCTTACTGCTCAGTGCGGCATGGACAGAGTTTCCAGTCTATTGACTATATATCACAATTAATTAGGAAATGGTACCAACCTAAGTTTTCATCTGCTCACACAAAATCTGAGGCAATCATTTGCAAGGGTTTAGCCCTTTTATCCATTGAAGAAGTGTAGCTTGAGTTAGACAAGTGTTCCTTTATGCTTAGTGTGGATGTATTGAACAGTATTTTCTCCCACTGAGTGGAGTTTGCACAAAAAATAATACTTTTTCATCTCTACTCAGAGAAACATCAGATTTGCAGAGTGCATTCATCCAGCAAGTGATTGAGGAGTACTCTCTTCGCCCTGGTCTACACTGTGACGGAGGGGGCGAGGAGATTGATTTAAGATATGCAACTTCAGCAATGGGAATAGCATAGCTAAAGTTGGCATATTTACGTTGACTTACCAAAGCGTCTTCATGGCACTGAGCTGACTGCTTCCACTCCCCCATTGACTCCGCCTGCACCTCTCACCACGGCGGAGTACCAAAATCAATGGGAGAGTGCGCGGGGATTGATATATTGTGTCTAGACTAGACGTGATAAATAGACACCTGAAAGATTGATCGCTACCCACCAATGTGGCGGGTAGTGTAAAGCTGCCCTTAGTGACAAGATAGTTAGAATTTGTGCAGGCAACACCAATACTAACTTTAGGGGTGCCAGATGTGGGAAAAACAATTTGTGGCAAAAGTTCTAGACCAACTTAGGAAAACAGATTTTTGGTATTGGGTATGGTGCACATATTGTGCATAACTGCCTCCAAACTGCAGTTGGCTGTCTCCCTTTAGATGTAGAGAGCTTAACTGTGAAGGTTTACAAATATTTCATATCTACATGGTATGTGTTGAAGAGCTGAAAGACTTCTATCAATTTGTTGAAATCGAGTATACCAAATTACTAGAGCAGCACACAATTCTTCTCATTGGGACCAGCAATACATAGGATTTTGTTGATTTTCAATGGGCTTAAAGCATATTTTCTTTCTCAAAATAAATGCTCGGCATTGCTAAAGAAGCTCTTTGATGATCCTGCCACTCAATGGTGGCTTCTATTTGCCAGTAAACAAACTGCTATGTTTGAAATGATAGAGAAAAATGTTTTATCAGTGACAGAAGTTGCACTGCAAATATGTTTCCTGCATGTGAACTTATTGGAGAAGCTTGGGAAAAGATTTGTCACAACAGAATTGAAGAACCTATTGCACAATCTTGCAGAATGTGGGCAAATGAAAGAAAAGGAGCTTTATTATGTTGATGACAATTTTTACACAGGATGTCTGTCATACTCAGAGCACTGGAGACCTGTTTTGAATGCACCAAAAAGTTTGTGTGGGTTCTGCTAAGAAATATGCCACAGTGGGTGCAAATGTAAGACAGCCACCCTGCATGCCACACCAGAATTTCCACCTTAAATATGCTGGATGAGAAATGTCTCTTTGATGAGTTGTCTAGTGTAAAATCAATTGTCACCAGTTGTCTTTCAGACTGGAACCATCAGTGAATGCCTGTCACTGAAAGGTGGCAGAAGATTTTTCAAGAGATGGACCGTAATGCAGTAAAAATACACAGATATAGCCAAAACTGTGGAATTTGTGCTGAAACTACCTGGTTTTACAGCACCTGTTGAACATGTCCTTTCATTTATGAATGACGTGTGGTCTTCTGAAAAGTCACGTCTGAATGTCTCCACCATGAAAGCTGTCTTGTGTGTGTGAGTTAACTTGTTTCTAGACCAGGGGTTCCCAAGCTTGGATCGCAACTTGGTTCAGGGTAAACCAAGTTTGGGAACCCCTGCTCTAGACTGTACTGCATTCTACAACAAGCTGCTGAAAGACAAGCAAACCCTCAGAAAAATAGCATCATCAGAGAAATACAATGGGTATCAAGCAGCCTCACAGACTGAAGAATGGCAAGACAAGGAACAATTCCAGTAAAATATATGAAATTACGAAATATAGGAATATTAACAAAATATATCAAACCGCCTTATCTTTTTTGCATACCGTAAATAAACTCCCCTGAGCACTGACCACCTCTTACCTGGTTTCCCATTTTCAGTTTAGGGAAAGAATGTTTACCCTATGTTAATCACTAACCATGTCCTCAGAAACCAAACAATCATTTTTTCAGAGATGTAAATTATGACAGGTTTAGCAGTGGCACTGTGTTCCAATGTTCTAATAAAATGCCTAGTAGTTACTATTGATAAGCTCATATTTTATCTGATTATATATGCAATATCACATAATTTATTTAACTAGGTATTGGCAATTAAATAACAAGGTGATATATGCCTAATTATTATGTCTTATGTGTAGTGAGACAAAGATAAAAAGTCTCCCTCATGATGGACTCCCTAGTCTGTGTGCAGAAGGTCTGAACAGGTTTCTTGGGGTTGCTACTCTGAACCCCATTCATGTGGACCAGAAATGGGCAGAGAAGTAGGACGGGCAGAGGTTTCCCCACAGTGCAACACTCACAACAAAAACAACTGCAAATCACTCTGAGTCAGCATGGTAGGAGAAGTAATTTGCTCCTGGAACAGACAAGGAGTAGATATTGGGGCAGAGGCTTGACTCCACTCACTCCTCGCCAGTTTTTGCTCTGCATAGAGCCTGCATTTCCCCTGTACCTAATGGAACTATCCGAGCAGATCACAAAAGGGGACTGAGGAACTGTCCTACTCTCCCCATGCCCTGTGATAGCTGTATTTGGCTGGGTCAGAATCTAGGCCTCTAAGTGCTAATGATATTTAAATGTGGATGTGCATTCATTATAGTTTGGTGCCTCACTCTGTCTTTAAACTTAATTGATATGGCTGTAATTTTAGATAATTATGAAGTAGGCTGATGAAGCATGAAGCATACACTCAGATGATGACTCTCTTCCTCAACTTCTTGTACAAAATATATTGTGCCCTTTCCTAACTCTAAAAACAACAACAACAAAAACCCTGAATTAAAAACACTTCTATAAACCAATTTTTTTCTTGGTCTGAGAACTTACACAGCATGCTTCACTCAGAGCAGACTTATCAGCCAAGTTATAAAGAAACAATTAAAAAAAACCTATAATGAAAATGCAGAAAGGCTCCTTAAATAAATTGGGCATAGTTAGGACCCACCATAAGGTTCCCTTTGGTGTGGGTTGTATTTTTGCTGTTTTTCACAGTGACATATTAGGTTAAGCACAACAAAGATGATAGAACAGTTTAAATAAACAAAAATTCCCTTGTTAACAATTTTTCTTTTTTTCCTTTCAGAGAAAGCAAGTCTGCTGGAAACAGAATTCTATCCTGAGTATATATGACTGTAAGAGTTTAAAGATATTTCATACTTATAACTGTAAAGAAAATTGCCCTGCTATCTTTTCATTTCTCCTTGACACATCTTCAGAAGAACATCAATATTTGTTAAGATGTTGGTACACTTCACTGCTGTGGTGTGGCTATTTCTTTTCCCTTGCTGTTAATTATTTTCTTCTGTTTCTAGCAATTTGTTTTTCCCAACTGATAAATATCATCAGTTTAAAGAATGTTACAATAATGTAACTTCATGAATATATTTAGCATGTAGAAGATTTGTTCTACTTCATCATTATAAGAGAACTACAATTTGATTTCTATTATTATTTGCTCCTACCACCAATTCATTTCTTTCAACAGGAAACTGGCAGGTGCTGAAAAGAGAATAGTCAATATTTGATATTACATCTTTTTAACTTTTTTCTAGCTTAAAATGACCTTCTTCAACACATTGTGAAAAATTTAAAGATGGGTTTAATGTGAACAGCATTTCCCACCCCACATCCCAACCTCTGGATCCAGATTAGAATACAAATTTGAGCACTCTGATTAACTGCTAGAAAAAGAAGCATGTGGCATCTAATTTTCAGGAGGTAGTCTCTTGTTTGGAATGTGCATCTTTGGGCAGAGGTATGAACACAACACACACACCCCTGCGTATGCTAGGTTCCTATTTGGCTACCCATCATCAGGATCATTTGGAATGTTCTCGGGACAACATGTTGTTCCATAAAGTGGAGAAAGTAACCGGCAGAGCAGCTATTTTACATTTGATTCTAACTAACAGGGAGGAATTCTGATGATGGAAGGCAATTTAGTGAAAGTGAGAATGAAATGGTAGATTTCATTATTCTAAGGAAAGGCAGGAGTAAGAGCCACAGAATACAGGCCACAGACTTTTAAAAAAGAGTTTAACAAATTCAGAACACTGGTAGGTAGGATTCCATGGGAAGAAAACATAAGAAAAAGAGTTCAGGAGAGCTGACAGTTTCTCAAAGAGAAAATATTAAAGTCATAGTGTCAAACTATCCATATGCAAAGGAAAGGTAGGAAGAATAAGAGGTCAATATGGCTGCATTGGGAGCTCTTTAATGACCTGAAATCAAAAAAGTACATGAAGTAGAAACACAGACAAATTGCTAAGGCTGAATGCAAGAGAATAGCACTAGCATGTAGAGATAAAATCAGACAGTCAAAAGCACAAAATGAGCTGTGCCTAGCAGGGGACATAAAAGCAATAAGAATAGATTCTGTAAGACCACTAGAAGATAAAAATGAAGGAAAGAATAGGTCCATTACTTAGTGTGAAAGGAGAGCTACTAATGGACTAGACCAAGAAGGCTGAGATGTATAATTACTTTGCTTCAGTCTTCATTAAAAAGGTTGATTGTGACCAGGTGCTTAATACAGTAACTTAATAGGAGGAAGGAACACACGCCAGAATAGAGAAAAGCAGGTTGACGAATATGTAGACAAGTTAAACGTATTCAAGTTAGATGCATTCTAGCAGCACCTGACAAAATTCACTTTAGTGTGCCTAGGGCACTAACTGTAGGAATCTCACAACCACTGGCAATTATCTGCAAGAACTCATAGAAAACAGTTAGGGTCTGAAGAAATGCAAATGCAGTACCTAACTTTAAAAAAGGGGAAGAAAGAGGACATGGAGAATTATAGACCAGCCAGCCTAACTTCAATACCTGGAAAGATACTGGAATGAATTATTTATTAATCTGTTTGTAAGTACCTAGAGGTAATAAGCAATCTTTGACCATTACTGGCATACTGGATAAGGAATGAAGGAGTAGATGTGATATAGCTTGATTTTAGTAAGGCTTCTGAGTAGGGCTGTCGATTAATCACAGTTAACCTATACGATTAACTAAAAATATTAATCATGATTTAAAAAGTTAATCACGATTAATCACAGTTTTAATTACACTGTTAAAAATAGAATACCAATTAAAATTTATTAAATATTGTGGATGTTTTTCTACATTTTCAAATATATTGATTTCTATTATAACACAGAATACAAAGTGTAGAGTACTCACTTTATATTACTTTATTACAAATATTTGCACTGAGAGGACTTGCAAGTGCTAAAGTTTTACGTTGTTTTGTTTTTGTGTGCAGTTATGTAACAAAAAAAAATCTACATTTGTAAGTTGTGTTGTCACGATAAAGAGATTGCACTACAGTATGTGGTGAATTGAAAAATACTATATCTTTTGTTTATCATTTTTACAGTGTAAATATTCATAATAAAATATAAAAGTGAACACTGCACACTTTGTATTCTGTGTTGTAACTGAAGTCAATATATTTGAAAATGTTGAAAACATCCAACTTATTTATATAAATAGTGTTCTATTATTGTTTAACAGCACAATGAATTAAGATTAATTTTTTTAATCACTTGAAAGCCCTACTTTTGACACAGTCACACAAGACAGTATTCTAAGCAAATTAGGGAAAGGTGGACTAGATGAAATTACTATCAACCACTTATGCATCTGGTTTAAAGGTTGTACTCAAAGAGTAATTATCAAAGATTTGCTGTCAAACCAGGAGGATGCATCTCTTGGAGGTCAGCAGTGGTCTGTCCTGAATCCAGTACTATATGTTCATTAATAACTTAAATGATAGTGTGAAAATATGTTTATAAAATGTATGGCTTACATCAGTCTCAGATGGGTTGCAAGCACTTGGGAGGCCAGCATTAGAATGCAAAAGGACCTTGAGAAATGGGAGAATTGCTTTGCATTCAACAAGATGAAATTCAAAAAACACAGTTGTAAAGTTCTATACTTAGGAAGGAAAAATCAAGTGCAGAAATACAAAATGGTGATTAACTTGCTAGGAGTTAGTATAGTAATACTACAGAAAAGGCTCTGGGGAGTATATTGAATCACAGATTAAATGAGAGTGATGCCACTGTAAAAGAGGCTAATACATTCTGGGGTGTATTAACAAGACTGCCATACGGAATAGATGATCTCTTAAAGTCCCTTCTATCCCTACATTTCTATATTCAGTGCAACTGAATGTCCTGTTCAGGGGCAGCAAGCTATATGGGCTAGTGGTGCCCTGACTCCAGCAAATTCAGGGTCTAGGGGGGCCCAGCTCCACCAATTTGTGGGGTTGGGTCTCTCTCCCCTGGCCCTGCCTGCTGTCACTGCATGACTCCTCCAGAGCATCCCCCAGCCCTGCCTCTTGGCCCCAGGTGCCTCCCTCGAGTGTCCCTGCCTGCCCTGGCCAGCGGGCAGTTGCCCCCTGCAGCTCTGTGCTGCACGTCCTCTCCCGCCATTGCCACTGCTGGCTACAAGGGAGCGGTGGTGGGGGCAGGCTGAGGCGGTTGCTGCACTTGCGGAGAGAGAAGGCACAAGGCAGCTCCTCACAGTGGCAGGCGACCCCAAGGCGACTCCGAGGGCAGCGGGGGCTTATCCTGGCTGGACCTCCTGAGCAGCATCCTAGCGGGGCTCGGGTGAGCGTCATGCTGCCGGTGAGGAGAGAGCTCCACCTCCCACCCCAGCCCCAGGTTAGCCTGCTTGCTGCACCCCAAATTCCTTAACCGTGGCCTAGCCCCATGTCCTGCACCCTCTCCTGTACCCCAATCTTCTGTCCCAGGCCAGAGTCTGCACCCAGCACCCAAAACCTTCCCAGATCCCTCACCCAGCATCCAAATCCGTTCCTGCACCCCCTCATGCACCCCAACCCCCTGTCCCAGCCCAGAGTCTGCACCCCAGCACCCAAACTCCTCCCAGACCTTAGGCAGGCAGGGGCGGGGGGCTTGGACCCATTCTGGGCACCACCAAAAATTATACAAACCTGTCGCTTCTGGCTCCCGTTTATGCAGGTGATAGAAATAATGTGTTTTATACGCATCACCTGTACAAGCAAGTGATGGCATTTATCATCTGTGCATGCATGGTGAAGTTCACCATTATACGCAGAGCTGGCAGAAACCTGATGCCTGGTCTGAGAAATACTTAAGTAGTTAAGACAACTTGTGCTGGCTTTCTGCCCAGTACTACAAAACAAACAGGTGTATGTGCATTCAGAGTTGTGTGTGCTCAAGCGAAGGTCAAATTGAGGCCTAACTGAAAAAGCAAGTCTATAATTTCCAGTGTATTTTTCTCAGTTCCTCAGGGACTTATCCATGTTGAGAAGATATTTTGTATGTGTGCGTGGCTTATATTTAATTCTCTTTGTCGAAAGATATTTTGACTTTGCTTCATGATTTCATCGGCTGTCTTTTGATAACTATAATCCCAGTGCTAGCAAATCATCACTTGTGATTTTTTTTGCTTACTTTGTATTATCTATTTTTAAATAGTTGCTTTGAAATAACTATTCATTTTTTACTTCATCTTTGATTTTCTTTGTAAGTGAGGGATTTGTTAAATGGGATTTTCATGGCTCTCGACTGCCTATTGAAAGTAACGTAGCTTTTTTTTTGTGGTTTTTCAATAGTGACTTTTGTTTTCTGTAAATGTCTCTCCAATCACAATTTATATAATGTTTAATCCCAAATCTGTTATTTACACTATAGCTGTGTCTGCTTCACTTTTCTAATTATATTTTTTTTTCTTATGGAATATTGAAAACTTTAGCAAGGATACACTTTTTCCTTAAAGTACCATAAATGCTGGCACTTTCTGGTTTTGTTCATTTATTCTGAACTATCAAAAGTGAGCCAAGGTTATATATTTAGAAATAATATGTTTTTCTAAATAGCCTTGATTCACCAGGTAAGTATTTCAGAAGTGCTGTCCTTTTACAAAAATCTTGTTATACTCACTATGTCTAGGAGTGATCAATGTGCAGTATGTACTGCACATTAGGACTGCATATAACTGTCAAATGTGAACCAAGCATTATAGTTTCTACTAAATAAGTGCAAGCCCTTACACATGTGAGGAATGAACTGCTTAGGTGAAAATCTATTGTCTTCAATGCATTGCTTGCTTCTGTGAACAAGGATTACTCGTGTCTTTAAGGATTTGCAAGAGAGGGCTTTATATATATTAATTACTCTTGTATCATGTTGAGACTCCTCATTCTTGCATTCTGATCCCTGAACATCCTGGCCCAGCTCATCATTAATTGTCCCCTACTCCTGATTTGGGCACTGTATTCTGCTAGTTCATTTTGCCTTATTGCTTCCTTGGACTTGTTCTCCAATAAACCAAACCTCCTTGCACCTATGTGCCATACAGCCTCTCTCTTTCATCAAAACCCTCCTGCTAAAGCTGGATGGAGATCAATGATAGAAGGCAGACCTATGAGGAGTTTTTAAGAAGAGAAGTTATACGGCAGATCATGTCCCAAAGGATGCTCCAAGCATCCTTAAGGTGCAGAATCACATGTAGAAGACTCCAGGAAGCAATAAAGCAAACAAACTATAGGGGGCACAGAGGAGTAGAGATGAGAGAATGCTTTGCAGACAGATTCAAACGAAAGATCATTCACTGCCTGGATTACCTTAAAATCAGACAGATAATCTAATCCTCCAGTCCTTATTCATACAAGTCTTTGTTCATAAGCACAGTCCAACTAGAATGAATGCACCTGCTTGTGTGAACAAGGACTCAAAGGTCAACCACTTGACTAGGAAGAGTTTATTTATTTAATATAGATTTTCCACTGTCATGTGCCCGCTTTATGCTGTACCACTATTGCAAAACAGCCCTAACCGTGGTATGCCTGGTCATAGGATGCTCACACAGTGTTGCAGAGCTAGTATAGTATCTCTTACCCCATCATTACCCTAGGCTAGCAGCTGAGGGCATGGAAATGGGAAAAGATAATGTTTCCAATTTATCTAAATTCTCATATTGGTTCCTTAGATACTCCAGTTCAGGTAAGGGAACTGGATGGGCACACAAACAACCCAGGAATGCATTAGCTCAAAGTTGGCTAAACCCACATTTTCACCTCCTTTCCTGAGATGCACTCCTCGGGTATAGCTGAGGTTCTTAATGCAACTGAAATATTATTACAAAATTAGTTGGGCCCTTTGGCTATCTGTATTACTCAAGCTAAACACTGTGACAGAATGTGAACCCACTGAGTTAAAACTGAAAATAGAAATGGCCAAAGGAGAATTTCAATCTTGCCATAATTCATTCAGAACAAAAAAATTGCCAAAAGATGCAAACAGTCTATCTGAGTTATACAGTGATGTTTCATTTAGTACAAACAGCAGTTCTGAAGATGGGAATTGTTTCTGAAATAGAGAGCAATATTATTATCTTTTAAGTAGACACAATGGAAAAGTAATATTTTTTCTGTTATACAGTATTTGTGGTCTGTACATTTTGTAACACCATATTACTATGCTGCAGGATTACGTTGTGTACTGCACCCTGACAGGAGCAGGTACTACAGAAGAAACATATTTCCAGTAATTCTACAATAAGTATTTTAGTGAACATTCTTGTAAAATACTAAATTGGATCTTTACACATCTACCTACATAAAAATGAGTAATAACTATAATGATTATCCCTATATTCCATTTTAATTAGAAATTAAAACTAAAATATCTGCATAATTACTTGTAGACTGCCATTATATCCTGTCATATGCAAGGATTTAAAATCCTTACATATTGAAAATCCTTGCATTTCCCATATAAATATTCACTGGATGCTTTTAAGTTTCTTTTTGACTGTACAATAAATATTACTGGGAAGCTCACTGGAAAATTAAAGTAGTGCCTGAAGCTGACTGTCCTTCGATGATATATTGTGTATGAATTGTGTCCTATGGGAATTATTCCAGTCGCTGAACATCATACTTGTACCTCAATATCAAAATATATTTTCTTCCAACTTCTAAACCACAGTAGACATATACATTTCCTAATGGATTTTCTGTTTAGCTGTCACTTCAGCTGCTACAATAAGTAGTAGTGTTAACATTTAAAAATCCTTTAAAAATATCCAGTATTGCTATAAATTTGTTTTGACACACTGAGTATTTATTAAGTATTATAAGGGAGCTAGAAGTAAGCCCTATTGTTAGATTGCTTACCCCCCTACCTTTTTTAAAAAAAGACTTGTGACCATTCTTTTTTTTAGGAAAGACCTAACAATTTCATTGTTTGAAGCAGCCTTTGAAGTTTGATAAGAACAAAGCCATTGGGCTAGAGATATGATTTTAACTTGTCCCATGAAATTCTGTTCCAGTGTAGCTGTGTTATAAACTGTTAAAATTGCCATTTAACCTTGTATTCCCTAAGAAAATGTTGGCAGGCTGTCAAAACAGTAACTGAAAATGAACATTCTAAAAAGCCAGCCATGCCACTAACACACATCACTGGGACAGCTGTACTGAGATGGTATGGGGAAGAGAGCCAGACCCGGCCACTCCCTGGATCCATGATACGGAATCAGGACAGGAGCCAAATCCCCACTTCTGGGATAATAGCCTTTTCCTACTGCCAGATAGTGCAGTTACTCATGTAGCTGAAGCTCTTATCCATTTCATACATGATCTTTTAGGGCCTTCATCACCACAGTATCTGAGCATCTTCCGGTAGTGCGTTGAGCAACTTGTCTAACAGCTGTCACGCGTGGTACATTCTCTCTCTCTTTGTGTCCCCCTGGTAATATTGTAGGTGCAGCATAGTGTTTTGATTTGATATGTTTATTTGTTTGTTAAGGTTTTTTTAAAATATATAAATCTTCTTTTAAATTATAGTGATCTTCCATCAGGATGAGATATAGTCTTCTGTCTGTCAGAGATATTAGAAAGTATTAATGGGGCAGATTCATAGACTCATAGACTTTAAGGTCAGAAGGGACCATAACGATCATCTAGTCTGACCTCCTGCATATTGCAGGCCACAGAATCTCCCCCACCCACTCCTGCAATAAACCTCTAACTTATGGCTGAACTACTGAAGTCCTCAATCCATTGCTTACAGTCTTTAAGGTGCAGAGAATTCTCCAGCAAACAACCCATGCCCCACACTGCAGAGGAAGGTGAAAAGCCCCCAGGGCCTCTGCCAATCTGCCCCAGAGGAAAATTCCTTCCTGACCCCAAATATGGCGATCAGCTGAACCTTGAGCATGTGGGCAAGACTCACCAGCCAGACACCCAGGAAAGAATTCTCTGTAGTAACTCATATCCCACCCCATCTAACATCCCATCAGAGGCCATTGTGCATATTTACCGGTAATAGACAAAGATCAATTAATTGCCAAAATTAAGCTATCTCCTCCATAAATTTATCAAGCTTAGTCTTGAAGCCAGATATATCTTTTGCCCAGACTGCTCACCTTGGAAGGCTGTTCCAGAACTTCACTCCTCTGATGGTTAGAAACCTTCATCTAATTTCAAGTCTAAAGTTCCAGCTGGTCAGTTTATATCCATTAGTTCTTGTGTCCGCATTGGTACTGAGCTTATATATTCCTCTCCCTCCCTGATACTTATCCCTCTGATATATTTATAGAGGGTAATCATATCTCCCCTCAGCCTTCTTTTGGTTAGGCTAAACAAGCCAAGCTATTTGAGTCTCCTTTCATAAGACAAGTTTTCCATTCCTCGGATAATCCTAGTAGCCCTTCTCTGTACCTGTTTCAGTTTGAATTCATCCTTCTTAAACATGGGAGACTGGAACTGCACACAGTATTCCAGAAGAGGTCTCACCAGTGGCTTGTATAATGGTACGAACACCTCCTTATCTCTACTGGAAATACCTTGCCTGATGCATTCCAAGACTGCATTAGCTTTTTTCATGGCCATATCACAGTGGCAGCTCATAGTCATCCTGTGATCAAACAATATCTGAGGTCCTTCTCCTCCTCCATTATTTCCAATTGATGCCTCCCTAGTTTATAACTAAAATTCTTGTTATTAATCCCTATATGCATGACCTTGAACTTTTCACTATTAAATTTCATCCTATTAGTATTACACCAGTTTACAAGGTCACCCAGATCTTCCTGTATGATATCCTGGTCCTCCTCTTTATTGGCTATACCTCTCAGCTTTGTGTCATCCACTAACTTTATTAGCCCGCTCCTACTCTTTGTGCCAAAGTTAGTAATAAAAAGATTAAATAAGAATGGTCTCAAAACCGGTCCCTGAGGAACTCCACTGGTAACTTCCCTCCAGTCTGACAGTTCACCTTTCAGTATGATCCAGTGGTGTTTCCCCTTTAACTGGTTCTTATCCACTTTTCAATTTTTATATTGATCCCCATCTTTTCCAATTTAACTAATAATTCCCCATTTGAAACCGTATGAAATGCCTTACTGAAATCAAGGTAAATTAGATCCACTACATTTCCTTTGTCTAAAAAATCTGTTACCTTCTCAAAGAAGGAGATCAGGATGGTTTGGCGTGATCTACCTTTTCGTAAACCATGTTGTGTTTTGTCCCAGTTACCATTGATCTCAATGTCCTTAACTACTTTCTCCTTCACAATTTTTTCAAAGACCTTGTATACTGCAGATGTTAAACAAACAGGTCTGTAGTTGCCTGGATCACATTTTTTTCCCTTTCTTAAAAATAGGAATTATGTTTGCAATTCTCCAGTCACACAGTAAACCTCTGAGTTTACAGATTCATTAAAAATTCATGCTAATTGTCTTGCAATTTCATGTACCAGTTCCTTTAATATTCTTGGATGAAGATTATCTGGGCCCCCCAATTTAGTCCCATTAAGCTGTTTGAATTTGGCTTCTAACTCGGATGTGGTAATATCTACCTCCATATCCTCATTCCCATTTGTCATCCTGCCATTATCCCTAAACTCCTCATTAGCATGATGGATTCCACAAGTCAGGGTCTGGTGGTAGAAGTGCAATTTTCTATCACTATCCCTTGAGGGAGCCCCTCCAGGAAGGGCTCAAACTGAACCCCCATTAATGCATTCCTCTGAACTTCTGTTATCTGTCTTAGGCAGAACCGCAGTATCTTCTGGTCAATATTGTTGAACGCTGTAGAAAGGTCCATAAAAACAGGAGTGGATGTCTGCCCTCCATCCATCAACAGCAGGAGATCATCAATGTTACTAAAACTGTTTCTATCCTATACCTGACCTGAAATCAGATTGTACTGGGTCTAGAATATTGGTTTCAGATACATTCAAGTTAGGCTTTGGCTACCTTCTCAGTGAGCTTGCTCAGGAATATATGCATTATGGTACAATTTGTAATTATATAATCACATGTTATTTTTTTCTATAAGATCCCTGCCTGCAGGTTTTTAAATATATTTACATACTGCTCAGATCTGTTAGGCACTTTATAACAAGACAAAAGCCCTGCTCTGAAGAGATTACAATTACAATTAAATAAAGAAAAGAGTCAAATTCAGAAGTTGATTAGTTTTATATTAGGGTTTAAATTATGCAAATGTTTTGGGGAAATTTTCAAATAAGCGATACAAGTTTGAATCCAGTTGGGCAAAATACCTAAATGTCTCTCTTGTAAGGGATTCATGCAGCCTGATTGTTAGGCCTTCATAGAGTCCCATGAAAGTCAGTGGAATTCCACCTGAGTTTGAGAATTGGATGGCATGGATCCTTTTGCAAGAGAAGGACCTCTAAAAAATCCAAGACCCAGATATAGTGGATGAGCAAGAATGATGCAGTTGACAGGTTTAGAGTCCTGAATATGCCAGTTAGAAAACTGTTGCTCACTGACACAGAAGACAAAACTCACAACAGGGAGGTAGCTATACTCCAAAGCACTCAGGCAGAAAGAAACAAAGAAAACCCAGTGCTCATGACACTGCATCACAGTGGCTTCCTTTTGCTTTCCCATTGGAAAGTCATTTTTCCTCAAGGAAGCAAAGAAATCTGCAGGGCACATGAATTCTGTGCATGTACAGTGGAACAGAATTCCCTCAGGAATACTATTTGTTAGTGGGCAATTAGCAATACCTTGTTTAGCACTAGCTCAACAGATATAAGCAACACCAACACCCTTACTTGCTAACTGCACAAAAAACAGTTAGGCAGTAATATCCTTTTTAGTAAATCATACCTAAATAATTGTGCTTTTATCTTCAAGAGGAATATTTCTACTATTAGTAGAGATTGTCTAGATCATGAACTTGTCTCCTTGTCATTTGCGTCTCCTCCTTTTTTAACTTGGTGCAGAAGAAAATATGAGCCCATCTGGATATAACACCAAACATTGTTTAGGCCAATAAGTAATGTTTCCAGTCCCAACAATACCAAAAGGGATTCTTACAGTAAGCAATAAAATAAAATATAATTCACACAAAAGGGCTCTTGCTGCACTGCAGCTCTAAAGTGGGAAATGAGCAAGTGACCATTTTTTCCCCTCATTGTAACTTTCTCTTCTGAATGAAGATACTCTTCCTTGTTTTCAACCATCTTATAATAAATATATCTTAAATTAAAATAATGATCTACTCATGAAGTCTGTCTTCCAGATGATTAATCACTTCCTTTGTGCCATAAAAAGAAATAGTTTTGAAATAATTGTTTTCCCTTTATTGCTCATACCACCTTCCCACACAGGCACTACAACTATTCCCAGCACCCAGCTTGCATACTTTTTCCAGCTTAGGTCCCCATGTCAAGCAATTTTCAAAAAAATAAAAGAATAATGTTTTCTCTTTAACTCTCTGCAGCAAAAAGAGTTATAGAAACTATCCAACATCACCAAGGCTTTCTTCAAGATGTACGTTACTGTGTGCTGAAATCACAGCATTCAGTGATGATGTGGAAACCTTCTGATAATGAAACCAGTGTAGTCAACTAGGGGACTCAGTGGGTCAGGGGGATTGATAAGGAGATATGGAACCAAATGTTTTTACAGAATAGTAATCAAAAGCAAATGGAAGCAAAAAGGTGGAGAGATACATACTAGATATGAGAGGAGCATCGTGAGCCAATATGGAGAAAGAATTTACCTCTAGGGCTCGCCCTAAACTGAAAAACACTGACTGTGACCAAGACTATTAAATACTTGCACATAGCAAAGCAGAGCAAAACAATATTACAAACTATCCCACTAGAGAGACATAAAATAGGGAATTGTATAAGAGTAAGAAAATCTAAATAATCAAAACAATAGCACCAGGGTTAGATGGTGAATGCCTTACTCACAATGCTGGGCAATTATCCACTCAATTTAATGGGAATACTCATATGAATATAACTAATGCCCTCTTTTATATACAGAGTAAGGATTTTGAGATGGTCAGTTGTAAGGACTCTGTCAAACAGATGTCAGGAACTCAATTTATTACTGTTAAGTCTTGCAGCTGAAAGCATGTGACATAAGGTATCCCGTCTGCTTGACAGAAAATGCATAATTCAGGGCAAAGAAAGCTGACCTTGTCTTCTTGATGTTTTTTTAATGCATTAATGTTTATTTTGCCTTTCAGATGCAGATTTTATCTTTGACTGCCTCTCATCTCTTAACTTCATCAAATAATTCAGAAAATGTATAAACTATTAATAAACCAAAAGCCATGATGAATGGGAAAATTATATACAAAAGACACCCTTAAAATAACATTGAGGTTGTAAATTTAGGAAATGCCCATGCAACCTTAATTGATCCCTCTTGTATCCATGCATTATGATTATCAGCCCAACATCATATAGGCAGTCTGGTGAATTGAACCCAGTTCTCTGGGAATTCAGTCCAGTGCTTCAAATATAAGTGAATATCTTTTCTTGCAAAATTGTAGTTCATTCAATCTCTATCCTGTACACAAATAGTATGCAATCAAGTAATTAAAAAACTGTACCATAATACATACACACAAGGAGGTCAACTTAAGATAAATTGGACTTCTGCCTAGAATATAATACTTGCAAGTATATTATAAAAAAAGAGTGCCTTGCTACTGTACTATAGATTAGAAAATAATGGAACATATGTTCAAATCTTCTAGAAGGCAAGTATCAGGGGATAGCCCTGTTAGTTTGTAGCCACAAAAACAACAAGGTGTCCAATGACACCTTAAAGGCTAACAGATTTATTTGGGCATAAGTTTTTGTGAGGAAAAAAACAAAGTGGGGTTTTTTTCCATGAAAGTTTATGCCTAAATAAATCTGTTAGTCTTTAAGGTGCCACCAGACTCCTCGTTGTTCTTCTAGAAAACAGGAGAGGAAAACCAACAACTATTGGTCCCATTATACAGTTCTGCCACATGCTGTGTAGCATTTAATAACACATGCATTCCTACTGACTAGAAGATTTGGGATTGTCTCCTTTTATTTTTAATGTATGGTACAGTGCCACTCATTGATTTTCCATTAAACACTTGCAAATTATTACCCTTGAAATAGAGATCCATTTAACAAATAAATAAATTTGCTCCTGGCTGTAACTTGGCATGTAAACAGGAAAACGGTGTTTTTTATTGGTTATGGCTATTGTATTAATCAATGACAAAAATTAAAGCTCTAATTTTAGGGCTGTTTCAGCCTTTGTTTCACAGGCCTGATAATTCCACTTAAAGGTGAGGCTAACATCTGTTTGTGTAGGGTTTGGCAGGAATTATAGCTTGAGCCTGCCAGCATTCATAATAACTCCTTAATTTTTTTTGTTCATTTCTCACTGATCTTTTTTGTAATCCTGATCATGTTTAGCTGCCATATTCATCTCCATCTTGGATTATTATACACAGGAACCATACTGTGCATGATCTTTCACATTCAGTGTCCATATCTTGTTTTCTTTTTGGTCCTCATCATAAATTTTTCTAGACATCCCATAATATTCAAACCTCTGTCTTATTCGGAAGGCATATGTTATAATTGGACAAAAATTCCAATCTCATCAGACATGCACAAACATATGCAAAATTGGAATATGTAAACTGAGGAGCAAATCATGTTTACTATCTAACAGAACTGTAAGGATACTATTTGTTTCACTGTAGAATGTATAAAGTTCAGATTTGCACAAGGAAATGTATCCAAGTTTCTCTATGAGAATATCTCTGATCTAAGTGTTCATAACATTTTCTGAGTGGCTTTTCATCAGAATTGATACATCCTTGGGTGACTAATGTGACTGTAATCTAATGCCAATCAATACAGGTGGGTAGGAAATAATTTTACTGTCCAGTGAATATTTTTGAGAGTTGGAAATTTGTTCACATCTGAAATCAGGAAGAAAAGTTGAAATCTCAAAATATTTTGCTAAGTGCAAAATGTCATTTGCTCTGGACAATGAAGCATTTTGTTTCAATAATTCTGAAACGGTTCATTTCACTTGTGACCCTTCTAAGCCTCTTTTCAATCTAATTATCTTAAACTTAGAGAATTTCAAACTGGAAATTTACATTTCAAATATTTCAAAATGAAACATTTTGACAATTTCAAAACTTTTCCAAAAATATTTTGAGTCAGGAGTCCAGTTTCATAAACAGTTTCAATGAATTGTCACTTTCAATGAAAAAATGTTTGTCAAAGAATTACAACCACTTTTACCAGCAAGTGACAAAGTAAATCAGGCACCTAAACCCTGAATTCTGCCCTTTTGTTCCTATTTCTTCCTTTCCATGCTTCAACCCACAGTCACTTTTATTTATTTATTTTTACTTTCTTTTCTTTTGCTGTGTGTTCCAAAGCTGACTCTTTCTAATGCTGTAGGAAGTGGTAGAGCAATGCAATTAATAACAAAGTGTCATTGGGTGTTCACCACACCCTAGTTTTGAAGGGGTTCGAAAAAGCTGGATAGGTCAATTAACCACATAGGCTGCAGGGAAAATAGTCTGCAGCCACTCCTTGACAGGAGGGTGGTATGTTAGACATTACAGGGTAAGAAGCCCAAGAGGGGAGATAGCCACAGGGAATAAAGGAATCTCTGAGGTGTGGTAAATGCAGAAGTGCCAGAGGATAGAAGGACAAAGTAGGTCAGACCCCAGGAAAGTAGCAACAAAGGCTGGGAGTAAGTAGATCATAGTTGCAGAGCATAGCGTTCCTGGGCTGGAACCTGGAGTAGAGCATGGGCCTGAGTTTCCCTACCTGTCACTGGGGGCACAGCCTTTGACATAACGGAGGGAGTTCATAACGGAGGGCTCTCAGCAGAGAGCCAAGGCCAGACAGCCAAGTCACGCAGAGATAGCAGCTCAGTTACAAAGACAACGACTGTCTAGAGTCCTAAAAGTGAAGTCGAGACAGGCTGAGTGACTGCAGAAAACTGTGGCAAACTAATCCCAATATGAGCCTTGAGGAGGCAAGCTACACAAACATTTTAAAAACTCTACTGTATTACCTTGCAGAGATTTCCTCCCACAGCCTGCAATTGTTAGGATTAATTATGCCAAGGGAAGAGTACAATGTTATTTCCTCAATGCATAGCTAGAATTTTGTGTTTGTGTATTTCCTTTGTAGTCTGCAAAAAAACCAGAAATATGTGCTTTTTCAGGAGCCCTGGTCTGCAACGTTTTGCTTTGGCCAGAACTGATTTTGTACTGCAAGAAAAAAGAAAAAACAATGTATCAGAAGAAAAGGTTTGGGGGTATCAGTAGTTTTAGACATCACCCACTCTTCACTTGGCTAGTACCTATGTAATAAATCAGTACTCACAATGAAGAACAGTTGTCAAGTTGTCCAGGAGAGAGAGAGAGAGAGAGAGTGTGAGTGTGCGCACACACTCTTATGCATGACTCTTGTGTTTAATCTTCTTACATTTACAATACATATTATTTCCTTTCTAGGATCTGGGCTCCTAGGACTATGTCTAGTTTGGATAAAACAACAAAAGAAAAAGCCCAGCAAAACAAAATTTAAAAGGGCAAAGGAGGAAAAAGGAATGACGCCAAGGGGGGAAAGAATAAATTATCCAGAAAATTACCTCTTTGTCTGCAAATGGTAAAGGGAAAGATAAAAAGGAGGCAAAGATACCAAAGTCCAAGGAATTACAGTTTTTAAAACCTGTAATCTCTAAAGTCCCAAATACAAACAGTAGGGAACAGATGAAAATGCCAAGCTATTATAGTCAAGGTTGTGGTAATGGCTCTAGATTAGCAAGTGAGATCTGATACTTGCTCACATTTGCTGTACAAATTCCTTTTTCAAGCAGCCTGACAAGAAAACCCTGAATTTAACAAGGGTCATTAACTATAAAGAATATCAGCAATTAATGTGCTGTTTTAGACAATTGTCAGGCTAGAGAAGTAAGGGATTCATCCTACTCTGATTAAAATCCATGGAAATACTCCCATTGACTTCAGCATGTATTAGAGTGGGTCCAAAAATGTTCATATGGAGACATATATAAAAGATCGAAAAATAATGCTGAAGAATGTAGAAGAAACTTCTTTGTGGTGTGCACAACAGATGCTGCTGCAAACCACTAGCAGTGTTACTGTAGAAAGACATGCCAGAAGTATCAGTATAGGTCACTAGAACATGTCCTTTTAGTGAATTACCATGATGACTGGTTTAGGTATCCCAGCTATAGGTGTTTGCTTAGAATAATTTATTAGCTGGGCCTTTTAATATATATAAAGCTGTGAAACACTGTGTGTGTGTGTGTGTGTGTGTGTGTGTGTGTGTGTGTGTGTGTGTGTTTCACAGCTTTACAAAAGCATTATTATCTTCATTTTACAAATGGAGAAACTGAGGCATCTAGAGGTGATGTGACATGCTTAAGGATACCTAGCAGGCCACTGTTGGGAATAGGACCCATGTTCCCTGGGTCCTAGTCTAAAACTCTATCCACTAGGATATACTGCCTCCATAGTGGGGGCCTTCAAGTGATAGTCATAGTGATGGAAGACATAATGGATCTCTAACCAAACTAAGAGATAGTTTTATTAATGAGGAAAGCAGAGACACACTGGATTCTGGTGTAACCACTGTCTATGATGCGTTGCAGTTATGCCTGGATCAACAAAACTTAAAGGGCCTGATCCTGCAACTTTTCCACTTCAAATGAGACTTAAGACTGAGTAGTTCATTGATGAGTTTCATTGCTTCAGATTGCAGGATTGAATTGAAAGCCCATATAGAAACTACTTCTGAGCAAGATGAGTGTAGCAAAGTCTAAGAGTGCCACTCTGTAGCCGTATGGAACGAGGAAAGAGTACATATTAATACTTTGAAACATTTATTTTAATTATCATGAGGAGTTCCTAAGGTAACCCAATGTACTATGCATCTGTAAAGGTTTTCTTCTTGGGAGCAGTTCTAGAATTAGGTTCACTCAGATTCAGAAGGAATTCTGAAGTTGAACTTACCCAACAATATAAGTATCACTCTACCCTACTCAGGGGAACAATGTGTTTAAATGCTATAACTATATCCCTCACACTTTGCTATGGAAACTTCTTCTAGAAATTAAAAGCAGAAAGGATGCATGACTTTGACAATCTAGTGGATGTTTCCAATGTCATTTCAGAACCCCCTTTTCCCCACCAGTAGATAAGATGTTGACAATACACAACACTGAAAGAGCTGTAGAGTTGTGGATGATTGCAATGGCTGTGTAGGTTGTATTCTGTAACAATTTGATGTGAGTTGGAACACACAATAGTGAAATTCAGTTAATACCATCAGGACAAGATAGATAATATACATCTGTAAAGAAGTGAAGTACTCTATGAGAAACTCTCAGATACTATGTGGAGTATAAAACCTACAGGGACTAGAATAAAAATCCTACAGATTTGTAAGTGTCTTTTTGTTGCATCATATCAGTAGATGCCCAGATGAAAATGGTGTTTGCAATTGGGGCTCAGAAGCAACAGACACTTCCAAGTGCAACACTGAAAATCAGAGAGGATACACATCATTTGTTACAGTTATGAAACACTTGAAGTAAATGCAAGTTGTCACAATTGGCTTGAATTAGCTAATTATTTCTCAAACATCATGAAAAAGGAAAGTTGTCTTTGGGAAGCATTCCTTTCATGGTAGATGTGCTTGCTATAATTATAAATAAGAGGATATTGACATTACCTCTGTCTGTTAATTTTTTAATTAACTTTAACTGATTTTTAAATAAATTATTCACAAGATAATTATATTAGTGCACATGGGCAGTATGTATTAACTATAAATGTGGCTGTTTTTACTATTTCTGGATTTTGTATTTCTCATTAAGTTATATAAAATTTATTCATTTTTCCCTCTCTTTCTCACCTCAAAAATATATTGGTTATAAAATAATAAAGTATTGTTTGCTCCTGTAAAAATATCTAAATGTACATTTGTTACAAACTTTTCTGCTAACCAGATTAGTGAACAGTGGTCATATTTTTCCATACTGCATAAACATCACCATGGCATATTATGCATTTTAGATTCAGTCAGCATATCCTTCTGCACAAGATTTCCTTAACAGGTGTTATTGACATGAGTTTTGTACTTCTAGCATATGTTCTTTTTATTTCAAGAGTAGCAGTTTCTAAATAGCTGTTCCTCTTCTTAACTACAACTGGAGATGGTGATAGCTTCCAAGAATTACTTTTTTGTTACAGTGATGTCTGTCAGAGACCATTGGTTTTCTTACAGTGTTAAGATTACTAAAGCACTAAACTAGGAGTGGGATTTTGTCTTTTAAAAGGCACAGCCTTTACACTCAAGGGTGAGGAGAAAGGCAATTTTCAACTCAGAATCTCTGCAGCACTGTTTGCTGGTTTCCCTCCTTCACACTCACATTTCTGCCCTCAGCTGCCTCTCCTACCTCTGCTCTGCCTTGGCCATTCTCCTATGCCAGGAATTTCAAGGGCCTCCTCAGAAGGCAGCCAATGGCTGTCTTATGCAATTTCTATGCTAAGGAAATTCTCCTTTAGCCAGAATCAAGTTTTTTAGAGCTCATTTACATTGCCCTGGATCCTTTATTTGGCATGCAGTAGCCAGAGTAGAGTTGAAGGTCTCACCCTTAGGCACTTTGGCTTTGATCCTTCACAGAACTCTTCCTGTGCTTAAAGTTAACCATATGCTTTCATGCTTTGCTGGATTGAGCCTTTACAGCTCAGGAACTGTTGAAGGAAATGGGATTTTCCGGGAAAGACATGATTTGTAAATTGTGAAGTCGTCCAATTATTTTCTTTTCTCCATGTCCCCTCAGGCTGTCCCTTTCCAAGTGCTCACTATCTCTGTAATATCAAGTCTAGTCTCTGAAGATGTATTTTAAGGACTTAAGACCTACACTACCACCATACGATCACATGTAACACAATACCACAAATACTCTGACCAAACCATCAAGTCTGACTATTAAAGCAATGAAATCACACACCTGAAATTTTATTGAGCCAGGGCTTTCCTTATGGCCCTGATAGCAATGCTAGTTTCCTTTCATTTCACTCCACAGCTTTGAGTGTCATCGTTGCTACAGATGCCAGTAAGCATCCTTAATAACAACATAGTTCTTCAGATAATTGACAGATAAATCAAGTTACAACCAGTTCAAGATGAAATGAGCCAAAAAAATATCCTGTTCACTTGGTGTACACAAATTCATTTGCCAACCAGGAAACTACTTTGAAGAGTGACTTCTATTATCTTGTGCCCTGAAATTCAGAAATATATTTGTCCCATTCCCCCAAACATAAGAAACAAAAGCTGTAAAAACTCATTGTAAAAACATATTTTTTTCTCATCTGAAAATTACCGACATTTTTTCCACTTACTTTGTTTTAGAGTATCAATAGCACGTAGTCAATTTCTGACTAAGTCTGGAACATAGTCTCATTCTTCTTGTAAAAATATTATGTATGATATAAATAACTTGATGCAAAGAGTAAAAACAGATTAATGTTTTCCCTTGAGTTTAGGTTTTACTATAACTGTATAATATAGCCATTATCTTCTCCATGAATGTAAACTGGATCATTACAAACCAACTATTTGGAAGCATGATGAACTCTACTCCAATCAGTTATGATTTCTATCATGTGGCATTTCTTAGAATTTTCAGAAAATACAATAAGATATCTAATCATCATAATGAATCTTGTGCATCTTACCATTTATGCATTCAAGAGAAATATACTCCCTCATCCACTATCTCACTACAAACTAACGAGCCCAATCTGCTGTGTTCATTCTCTGCTTATAGTCTCAGACTGAGATTTTCAAAGGATGAGCAATTTGGATGAGCAATTCCCATTAATATTAGGTTTTTAGGTGGCTTTGAAACTGTCAACCCAGATATCTATCCTGTTCTTCTCCTAAAAGGATTCAGGATTCCACCATTCAAATACACTCCAGAGGTTAGCTTTAGTCCATCCATTGTGCATGTTAATGCTGTATTTTGAAAAGCTTCTGCAAATGGAGGTGGTCTTTTGCATGTTCTAAATGGAGCAGAGTATGGGGATTTTTCAGTAGGGTATTAGTTGCCCAGTGACAGAGCATTCAGCTGTGATCAGTGCTCCCAGGCAGATCGGAGACACAGATCAAGAGCTGTTGTTCAGAATTCCTGCTCTACCCATCCGCTGCTTAGAAAACTCCCTGGAATTCTGGAGTATCCAAAACTGTATGTTCACATTCCCTGATACATGTCAAAATAATGTCTCCCTCCCTTTTGAAAGTTCCTTTTATATACCACGGAGGGGAAGTGCTGTGTATGTTAGACATGCTTGGAAAAAAAAAATGGTGGTGGGTGATCATAGAAATTTTCAACAAAAATGGGGAAATAATTAAAAAAAAAATATTAGGCCAATTTCAAAAGAGAAATGCCACCAAAATGACTTATGGGAGTTGTAGTCCAGGTGCTTCATTCTCCCATTATCTTCTGTAGGGGTGGGCTCCCTCATCAGACTACATTTCCCACGATGCATCTTAGTCTCATTCCTTTGGTTGGAGAGTCAGTGCCTCATGGAAGGGGTTACTCAGCATGGGAGCCCTGCTCGTACAGGACAGTGGGGGCAACCAGTAGTTTTTCAGATGTTCAGTGTTTTGCCAACTACTTTTTTCCCCATGGAATGCGGACACTTTTCATCAAAAAACAAAACCAAAAATGATTTAATTTAGTCAAAGACAACATTCCATTGTCATTCCATTCCTGAGAGGGGTTGCCAACATGTTGGAAGAAAAGATTTAGAAAGGATCTTGAAACTTTGGTCTGAAATCAATAAGATGGAACTGAATAAAGGCAAGTGCAAAGTTAGAAGGAAAAATATTAAATGCACAAATACAAAATGAGGTGCATGGTCCCTTTAAATCTTTTTCCTAAGAGAGAAGGGAGAGCAATAAGAGAAAGGAGGGAAACTCCATGGTGTGTTGGAAATCTTCAGATGAAAGCAGATGTTAGTTCTCAAAATGGCTACAGGTCACAATTACCCTGGAGCTCCAGAGACAGAGAAGGACTGCAGCCTGCAGGCCTCACAAAGTGAAGCAGCAGAGAACCTGCCTGAAGCCTGAGAAGGACAGGACGGCTGATCGGGGACTCCTAGGACAGGAGCCAGGAGGAGCACTGTGCAAGGAAGGAATCGCCCCAGAAGGAAAGGCTGGAGCTGGACCCAGTATCACTGCTGCATGGGGCTGTGAGTACTAGTGACTCTGCATTGGGAATAAGGAGGGAGTCTGTTAAGCTAGTTAAGTGTGTAGGTGGTTGCTCTGTGTGGCTTTGCAGAGAGTGGCAGAAGAGGGCACTGGAGAGGTTTGTTGGGGAAAGTTTACTGCTGCCAAAGACAACCAAGAGCACGCAAGACTCACCACCAGACTGGAACTTGGCTCAGGACTCCTGAACTCTGTGTGCAGACCCATTGCTCAATGTTTGCCCTTTCAGAGAGTGGTACCACTGAGCCTGTGGGGCCTTGGTTTGGATGTAACCCTGTTTTACCTCTCCCCCTATATTTTCCCTTGTTGTTTTTCTCCTCTCATATCTCTGTAAATAAATATATACACATACACACACACAAACACACCAAAGTATATGCACACACATTCTGTTATGAAAGATTCTACTGTTTATGGAAATATTCTCTATACTTAAAACAGGGACTACTGCTTGAGCAGCTAATAGCTCTAATACAGAATGATCATGAAAGCTTAAACTGCGCGAGCTAAGAATAGCTGGGGGTGTAGGCAGGCTCTGGCAACACTTTTCTTCCCCAGCCACATCCTCTTTGCTGGGAACCAGGGGGATGATGATGGAGATCCACTGCAGCAACTCTGTGCTACCCAAGGATTTTCCCTGCATAAGGAAATCCTCCAGTACCCTTGTAAATTGGCTTCAGGGAAGCTTTGCGCTGCTGGAGCAATACAAAGCTTTGCAGCACAGCCAAAAGTGTGTCCCTGTATAATTTAATGGCTCACAAAGGCAGGAATGATTAAAATCAACAGTGTTTTATACTGTGTGCATTGTATTATTTATAAAATTAAAAATGAAGTACCTACTCTAGAGATAAGAACAGTTGCAAAGAGCAAAACTACCATATGCCTATTACTTCCCAGAGAATGCTGCAACCATCAACAGCTGCAATGAGCTCTCAGCTGCTATACAGCAGAATAAGTCGCTTTTGTTTATTTTAAAAAAATGAAGAAGAGGTGAAAAAAACAAATTACTACTTCAGTTCGAGTATTCCAAAACACATGGCGGCAAATAAAAGAAGGAAGGGAATGCAGTGCAAAGGGCTGTTCACAGATAGGCATTAACATTTAGCATAGGGTTTTTGTGCTGGATTTGCTTAGCCAGATTTACTCCGTGAGCTATAGGCAGTCTACTCCTCTACAATGTCCAGCACTTATTTTGAGAATCCCGTTATTATGCTAAACCTCTGACTTTATTCTTGCTCCCAACTAAACTGAATTTTAAATTCTTTCATTGATAAAGCACAGAATAAACAACAAACCCCAGCACCTGCATATTTTATGAGATACTGAATATTTCGTTTTGACACTCCCTTATACATAAGAATATACAATGAAGTCTGTATTCAAGGACTACTTCTAATCAATAGGCATGTTACTGTGTTTGCTGACCTCCTTCAAATGCAGAAAGATTGTTTAATTTTCATTTATACCCCTCTTCTATGAGGCAACTGGATTCCACTGAGCTCTCTGGTAGATGCTTAAGTCATCAATCACTGTAGTACAATTGGGTTTTCTGGTTATCAGTATATATTTTGTAAAAAATCACAGACTGGAAAGTATATATTATATTTGTCAATGAAGGTATAAAGCAGTAAACTCTGAAGGGAAAGCACATTTTCATGTATTTTTGCAGTGATCTGTAAATGCAGCCCTTCAATTACAATTTTTTTCTGATGACTCATACTGCAGGTAGAAAAAAAACCCACCAAAGTCTACAGGTAGAAAGAGAAATTCTAGGACCAGATTTCACACTGTGAAAATGGTGTAACATTATTTTTTAAATTCATTAGCAAATTAAACTGAAAATTCTTAATGTGATAGAGTTATATGTGCTAACTTTTCGGACAACATTGACACCCCCTCTTACATATTAAACCCAGCCAATTGTGTCAGAGGAAACACCTTAAACAAATCATCCAAAAATGTAAATAAAATAATATCAAACCCCAAAATCTTACGCCAGCAGAGTTGTTACCCTAAAAAGGCAAAAATCTAGAGACTCCATGAAGTCCACTAGGTATTTTGCTACCACCATCAATTTTAAGTGGAAAGTAAACAGATAATATAGTGAGTGGCAGCTGCATAAAGTCATAAGATAAGATAGATCTCAGCTTTTTAGCTTATTTTAATACATAAAATTCAGTTAATCTTATTAGATGTTAGTGGCAGGTTCAGAAATATTAGAATGGAAACAAACTATGTTTAATTTCACCTTAATAATGTCCCTTGTGGCCTATGGGCACATCAGTCATCAAAGGATGTTTGGTTTTTTTAGGCATGGCCTGTAGGAGGTGTTATGAAATCTCTGACCCATCAGAAAAAAAATCCCAGAGAATTAGGATGAAATGCCTTTGGTTGCATTCATCCAGCAAAGGCTTTATTTTATTATTATTAATATCCTGTTTTTTCCCTGTTTGATTTTATTCATCCCATCTGCCAGTCTACTTAGTCATTACTGTTGTGTGCTGGTCTCAGCTGCCTCAATCTCTCACTCACTGGTGACTTTTCCAGAGTGGGGTCCATGCCTCATGTGGTTTCAGGGAGGTGCTGTTCTAGCAGACTCCATGCGCTGATATCTTTTCATGAACATTCACATGATCCATGTTTGATTCACAGGAATGTCTGCTGTAAGCCAAATGTTTGGTCATTGGTTGAATTAAAAACCAATATCTAACTGAGGACAGTCATTACTTATTGCAGAAATAATTGACAAAGTTTGGTCATCCAATCAGAGAGCAATCACATAGCTCGAAGTATGAATTGTGAATATCAAATACTATGAACAGCTCATAAAATCCATGGGCATCAATTTGTTCACTTGTTTCAAACAATTCAAAACAATGAAGTTGAAAATCTAGATTTTTCTCATAGATAGTTCTTATACAGAGAAAAGGGTGAAATTTGCAGATTAGGTCAAATCAACAGGACTACTCATAATGTGTAAATGTAATGCCATGAATGTGTCTTTACAGGATCACGAATTAAATATTGTGCAATGCTAATCGACCAGCTCTATTTTACATGATTTTCTGTCCCCTCTTTAATACTTCCAACCATCCTATTAGCTTTAATTTCTGCAAGTTCACATTGAGCAATCATATAATATTCATCGAACTATTTGCAGTTGACCTCTTGATTTTTTCCTAAGATCTGGCTAATTCTTAATGTTATTGAAAATAGATAAAATACCCATTCTGCTACAAGAAGCAGGCAGCAAAGACACACTATTACTGTCACAAGAAGACTTTTGTACTTATAGATAATCTGCCAATAAAAAAAAAAACAGACCTCAAACATTTCCCATGTAAAAGCTGATAAACACACTGAATGCACCAAATTCTGCCCTTTTTTGTTGCCCTGAGGCCCTCGGGAAGTCATTGGGCTGCACACATGCAATGACAGGTAATATTTACCTCAAACTGCTTTATTTTACTTTACCTATTTTATCAACTTCTTCTCCTTTTTACTACAACTATCACTGCTTCTTTATCCATATATTAGAGTCTTCTTTATTCACACTGATCCTGCCTAGGAAACTGTTACCCTCCAGTTTCTATACTCATAATAAAATACAGATGACAAGGGCGATTATATCTGTTACAATAACAAGATAACTAACCTGAATACTTAATGAGAGTTCTGGTGTGATTTCTCACCAGATTATCTCATTAAGCAGTGTTTGCACATGAAACAATAGCTGGAACCAGAGTTAACAGTCATTAACATGTGTTATGAAGAGACACTGCCAGCTGATAATGCTGCCACCTCCCACGCTGTAATTTGTGAATACTCTATTGATCAGCCAACTTAATTGTTCTGCTACACATGCAACTATAGATTTTCCTTTATTCTTTTTTTTTTTCCTAGTGACTCTAAGGAATCTAAAGCAAAACCTTTTTACTTTGGAAAATAAAGAGGACAGCAGGAGTGGCAGAAACCAGCATAATTAAGGGTGAATAACAATTTCAATTGTGTTCACTTGCTTAAAGCAACCTTCCTACTAATACAAAGAATATGGTAAAGCACACCTGAAATCTCTCTCCTCACAGGTAGGTAATTCACAAGGAGAATTATGTATTACAGTGTTCCATAGCATTATAACAGCTAACTTCTTGGCATCCCACTGCCTGGTGGAATTCACAGCCCTGAGATAGGTGCTCAGCCACGCTCAGTATGAGGAGAGCTAGACATCTAATAAAGATATTGACAGAAACCAGCATATTGAACCAGGAGGTACCTCAGATAGCCAATGTGAAATGCTGAGAAGAGGAGTATGGCCTAGCTAGTCCCCCACCCCTTCAAGAGAATTAAGTGTCTACCTCCAGGTCATAGGAAAGTGTTTCCCTCCACCCAGGAGTTATAGCCATGAACCATTGCTTGGAGTTAGGTGTCTAAGCCAGATCAGTTCTTTTCCAAGAAAAACTGAAGGAGTAATCCCTTTAGCTCAGTGGTTAGAACACTCACTTAGGCTTTAGGACAGCTGGCTTCAAATCTATGCTTTGCTTGCTGTAGAGCAGGAAGTGGAACTTGGATTCCCCACCTCTCAAGGAAGCACTGTACCTTAATTACTGGAATGGGGAGGGGGGGTGAGGGTATTCTGATGCAGATCTCTCAACCTCTCCTGTAGTTGATCCACTGTGTATAAATAATTATATATCCATAAGATGAGAGTGAAAATGACTGTGTATCCCTATAGTTAGGGCATTCTCCTAAGAAGTAAGAGACTCAAGTCCCTCTGCCCCATCAGCAAAAGGGAGATTTGAACCTGGGTGAGTAGACCTTATTGAGGCTTAGGTGCGAGCTAGGCACACAAAGGACTTTGGCATACCCAGCCACCAAAAAGTAGGTGCCTCCTTGACTTTAGGTGTCTGGGGAGTTAGGCACCTACATAGTTAGGCAGCAGCTGAATGCCAGGGGATTTTTGAGTGCTTAAATGTTTGACTTAGGTGCCTAAAGTGGTAGTTAGGCGTTAATGATAATGATTAATGTCGTTCCTTGTGTGAAATATCTGCACATGAACATTTACACAAACTCACAGTATGTTGCATTGTGCCCTTGATCTGTAACTGTATGAGAAGTTATATAGAACTTTGGTTCATTCCCTCCAAAACTGGAACATGATTTCTGAGAATACCGTCTGATGAGAGCATCCACAAAGGGAGCTCAGAAAGGTTTTCCAGATATTTGAAAAGTCATGCACTGTAAATGGTAATAACTATGATAAAATATTCCTGTGAACTTTACATTTTAAATAAAACTATATTGCACAGCTATGAAATGTTATAGCTTTTTTTCCTAGCTAGCAGGGGATTTTTGGTAGTATTCATTATGTAAAAAACACCATTCATGATGGTGAATAATGATTATCTTGTTTAAATATTGATCTTTTTCAAGTTTGATTAAGATTTCCATTTGGTGCATTACATTTTATCCTTGTTATTCTTTTGTAGCCCTTTACTTCACCTATTGAGTAGCTTTCCTAGAGGTTAGCATGACAGTTATATTTTTTATTTAAACAGTGAAATGTTTTGATACTACTTAATGATTTTAATTTTAAAAGAAATTCAGATAATAAAGATCATAGCAGATTGTCTCAATTTTCAGTTCCTGTAGCCTTTATGTTTATGAGGTATGGAAAGGAATCACCAGCCTACTGTCACAGAATATTTTTAAAAATATTAATTTGTGCAAGTCTTGTCTTTATGTACTGTAAGATTGCTTGGCATTTACTTTAATGGTCAAATAAAATTAAAAGCCTGAAAGTCAATGGAAGGCTTTTTATTAACATAAATAGGATTTTGATCACAGCCTTAGTGCTCCCAAAAGCATAAGACTCAATGGCCAATGAAGTCAATGGGAGTCTTTCCATTTAACTTCAATCGATGTTAGATCATCTTCTGAAAAACTTAGGGTTCCATTAAGTTTTCCCCAACATTGCAAACACTTATGCATGTGCTCACTTTAAGCACATGTGATGTCAGTAAAACTACTTGTGCATAATGAAGGTTCCGTGCTTTCTTGTGCAGCCAGGTGGCCATGCTGACTCACCCACTGTAATGCCTCATTAGCAACCAGAAGCACTGGCCAGCATGGAGGGTAACACTGTTATAGTAGTGCTGCAATTTTAAAAGTTCACTTACAAACATTTTTCATATTATGGTTATGTTTGTGTTTTGCTGTCTTCCAGCACAACACTTCTGTACAAGTGTTTTTTTTCCAAATTAATCAATAATAATGTAATGGCATTTTCTAAACTTTAATTCATGTATATATAATTCATGTATATATGCTGTCAAGTATAACTTGATAGTGCTTCCTTTTTGTGACATAATAACCATGTCCCATGCTAAGTAACTTCTGAGGCCCAAAATGATCAGTTGATTAGTGAACAGGGAACAGTCCCAGTGTATATTAAACTGAAACGTGTTCTCCATTCTCTTACCCTTGAACTTTACAACCATTTTTACTTTACAAACCCCTTTGATGCTACAGTATATGTTTGACTACTTACCTCAGAATTGTCTGTGCACGTGCATCCAGGAAATATGGCCATCTCTACTCCTGAATCCCTCAATCTATACTCCAATCTAACCCTGCCTTCTTAATATCATCTTCTCCTTTCCATTTGAGGAAGACATAGCTCTTCCTCTGCTTTGTACATTAAATTGTATTCATATATGGGTTTAGGTGGATAACAGGGTGTGGAGACAATCAACAGCTGAAGTAGCCATGTTTGATACAGACCCACATGGAGTGTTTAGATCAGCAGTAATTTGGTGATTGGGTATTTGCCTAACCATTGTAGTTATGTGGGAGAAATTGCAATTACTAATTATCCAGAATTCATTATGATTATTTTTCAGTGCCTAAAGCTGTGCTAGACATTTTACACTATTACATCAAAAGTTCCAGTCCCCAAAATTTTCCATCTAAGATCACAATGTTCATCAATATATGTATTTGACATCTTGATAATTCTTGTTCATTTTGTATTTTTTTCTCTTGTGAAGTCATATCTTGTAGGTGACATGGCAATAGTGATTTATTAGGTGGGATCTAAATAAGGAAAGGAGGATAAACCTGATCTTTCCATGCAAATAGGGCATCATAAAAGAAGGCATAGAGGTGGCAACTAGCTAAGTGTCCTGGCTAATGTTATAGGTGAATCAGAAGGCTGGAGTGAATGTGAAGGAAGGCCACATCAGAGATGTAAGCCTCTTGAAAGCAATGACAAGAAGTTTAAACTTGATACACTTGATAAACTTGTAACTGTTGAGCTAGTGGATGGACTTAAGAGGCAGAAAATGGGAGATATGATGTGAGTGACAAGACATACGATAATGTTGGAGACAGCATTTTGTATGCACTGCAGTGAGACACGTTGAGTATTCTGGAGACTGAAGAAGAGGAGGTTACAGTAGCTGAGAAACCATATAATGATTAAGACAATACGGACTGTGATACTGGCAGACCAGCTGCCAGCTCATGGCAAGGCCCCAGGCCTAACTGAACACCAGCAAATGCATAACTTGAAGCCAGTGTGGTTCACCTTTGTGTTGGCATTGTTAGATGTTAAGTTGATAAGAATGTGTTTAGACTTGAAGAAATACTAGTTGGATGCAGCATGCATTGATCTGATCTATAACCTCTGTAGCCCATGGTATAAAGTTATATTGAGGGTTTGCACTGTACGCCTCTAACTGTGTAACTCACCCAACAGAAAAGAAGCATCAATTAATGTAAAGTGCTTGTTCTGCACACAAGCATCACACTTGTTCTATCAGTTTGAATTCAAGGGGAAGGGAATAAAAATCCCTGCACAAAATAAACATAATCCCTTCACTGTTTGAACCCTGAGCATAAGCAAGGATCTTCCAGATGTTTAGCCCTAAAGGAGTTTGCTTATTATAGAAGGTTCTATTATATTTTTAAACCTAAGTCTGTAACTCATTTGTGTGTGTATGTCTATCTACTTTAACCTTGTAAATACCTCTCATTTCTTTTTCTTAGTTAATAAATCTTTGCTTAATTTATTACAGGATTGGCTACAAACATTGTCTTTGGTGAGCGATCTAGTGTTCAGTTGACCAGGGTAAGTGACTGGTCCTTTAGGACTGGGAATAATCTGAATATTGTTTTGATTTATGATTTAAGGGACCAGCTATCACAAACACAAGCTTGTCTGGGTGGAAGAGAGTAGTGCCCAGAGGACTGTCTGCAACTCCATGGTAAGGAGATTATATTTTGCCCTGCTTCTTGACAGTTTAACCTGAGGTTAGCATTCACGGTCGTAAGCCACTCCAGACAGCTTGACTGGGATGCTCTGCTGGGATGTTGTCTGCCAATCAGATTCTGTTAGTCAGAAATATCACTAATTGCAAGTCACCCAATCAGGGAGGAGGAAATTCCATAACTGAAACACAGGACCACAGATAGTCATCAATAAGTATACAGCAGCCCATACTCTGCTAGCTAAGCCAATTTCATTCCAATATAACTTTAAATATATTCCACAGACGATATGCTAGGATATTTTAAGTTTGTTCTGTTTGAAATGTGTGAGACGTGATTTATAATGGTATTTAAACCTAGGGAGAAAACATACCTGTTTGATTTAGCTGTTATTACTTCATGAATACTGTGTGTCCAGGATAATGAGAGATATATCACAAGAAAAGTACTATAAACATCATCTATGGGATACAATATGACAATCAAAAGAACATGGCTCATAAACACTACTGATGTATTAATCAAAACATGACACATTTCCCCAAACATGCAGGTAATCACATCCACACTTTAGTCAGTGATGATATAAGAAAATATTCCAAGTAAATAATATAAATAGGTGATGAATTGCCATGTTTAAGATGATTTTTAAGAACACAAAGAATGAAGAGCAGTTTAACTGGATATTCTAATTGTACTTGTGTATTTATACACAGGCAATAGGAAAGAGGAGGGATTAAAGACTTCATTCCACATAAAAATGCAATCTTGTCAGATCAGTGTCATTTATATAAGAAAGAATAAACTGCCAAACATATCAGGAGGAGAATCCGTTAAACATTATTGAAAGTCCCAGTGTCCCTTCAAGCTAAGAAAAATTATTAGACTGACACAGTGCTAATCTAGAACAAATGGGATTTAATTTTATGAATTGTTTTCATAAATATTCTAAAATATCTTTGACTGTGTGAGTGTATTAGAGCAGAATATAAATAATTCATTGTAATAATTTTATTCACATAGTGAAATGATATTTCATTTGTTTAGCATATCTTAAACCATAGTATCTAAGGCTGTCCGTCTCAGCAACACAAACTGTAATATGGGAGACTAGCCAAAATACTATCCCAAAGTATCTCTCTGACAATTAAAACAACATGCATATCTGATCTTCTTCCATTATTTGATCTTCACCCTGACATATTACTTGGGATTTTCTTTTTCAAAAGATATACTTCCTCTGTCTCTCTTTTTTTTTTCCCCACTTTTCATTCTATTCATAAGAGCCCTCTGTTCTCATTAAAGGATTCTTTCTTTCATCTTTCTTATTGTTCTTTGCATCAGAGAGAGAACATAAGAATGTGAGGTGAAAGGATATGAAAAAATTCTTTGAGGAAACACAAGAGCAGCAGAGGGAATGGAACTCGGCTGTCTCTCTCTCTTTTTTTTTTTTTTTAACTCTCTCTCCTTGAATCTATATTTGGCACAGAAGTGAGGAGGAAAAGGTTTCTCTCAATTGCCTACCAGATTTGTTCCTTAAAGCCTAATTTAATTTGTGTTGTCCTACTTAGTTCCATTCCATGGATTTCAAAAAGAGATCCCATTTAACCCCTACACCTCTACTGTCCTCTGTTTATTTTTCCTTACACAAATTAATTCAAGGAAGGCTAAAAATAGTACCTCCCCATGTTCTGGGCTTTATTTTTCAGGAATAGTAGCCTCAAATACTGTCTGTGTTAAGAATTCTAGAGCATCACTCTCAATGGATATTCCATATATTTCTGAACAGTGCTAAAATCTTTTCTTCTAACAAGGATTACAGTAGCCAGCTAAAAAATCATGGTGTTAAATTTATTGTTTCAGATAGAAAGATATGGTCCCTGCTCCAAAAAGTTTGCAGTTTAATGTAGTACTTGCTCTCACAACATTGCCATCAAAAGACACATTTGTTTTTTCCCTTGATGTTCATTAGGGTTTATCCACTCTCTATCCTTTAGCCTGTATTACAAACGTCCAAATGGCCATTAATATTTTAAGAAAAATACAGGAGGTCAAGAAACGAGCATTAGATTTCCACAAAGGTTTCTCATTCCTACATATACAACTAGATCAATCTTTATTTCCTTTAAAGGTTTTTCATCTAAACTCTTTCTGACTTGTAGATCGAAGATCCATTTTTTCCTATCTGAATTTGCGTAGTCCTGTGTTTACAGTATATCCTAGCTAGTAGTAGATGCTTTTGAGTATCCAGGTGATTACCTGTCTTTTCTTGTATCATTTTTATCCAGTTCAAGCTTTCCAGTGATATCTGTTGATCTTCTTCATAGCTCAAAATCCTTACTTGTTCTCAGCAGAGAAATAGTTGCTAAAAATTATCTTTTGGGAGAAAAAAAAAGGGATATCCTTGTAACAATATTTCCTAACCAACTGCTACCTTTTTATCAAAGAATCTTTAGGTTCTATATAGTACTGTAAGGTTTTTTCCCATCTCTAAATTTATATATCATGTTCTTGAATGTATATAGTTCTTTAATCTGCAAGTTATCCTAAATGTCACATAATGCCCAGAGAGACATCTTTGCTTTATCCTTCCAAGTCTGAAGTTAGTATTATCTTGGCATACTGATATTTATCATCTATCTTGGATAATCCTGCCTTCATCCATGGTAGCTTCCATGTTATAGTCTCCCTTTTAGATCTCAAACCTCTCAGATTTTTTTAAAAGGTTTTACCCATGGCTGATCAGCTTACATATAATAAGGGTATGTGGTGCTTTGGTATGGCAAGACTGAAAAGCTCAGTTCTGCTTCCCTGACTGTATAATATTTAATTATGTATTCTTTTATACCAGGAGAGAACACAGATACACTCTGCCATGTCTCTTTCACCTATCAGATAGGAATAACTACACTCCTGATAACATAGCAGATACAGACTAAGGCCCAGATTCACAAAGGTAGCTAAGCATTGCACTCCGTGCAATGCCCAACCCTTGCCACCTACTGGATTCTTCAGCACCTAATTCGGTACTCAAGCTCCCCACACAATGCATGGGGAAGAGTTAGGTGTCTAAGAAGGGGAGGTAAAGCCACAAAGGGGACTTAGGCTCAGCATTGCAACACTTAACTTTTAGGAACCTGCTCACCTAGTGGAATTCAAAGCCCTAAGTTAGGCACACTCGGTCCCTCTACAATGCTTGGGAGAGAGTTAGGCATCTAAGTATGGGATTCATAGAAGACAGCTTTCCACTCAGTTTGCTATCTAAATTTGCCAGTAAGAAATGCCAAGAAGAGGGGTGTGGCCTAAGCCCTGTCTCTCAAAGGGATTTAGATGCCGAAATCCAAGCCCAGGGGAGGCACCTATCTCTGCTTGAGTTTTAGAGACATGACCCTACCATGGAGCGAGGCACCTAAGCCAGGTCATCCCTTTCTCATGAAAAGCCATGGCAGTCTCTATATCCAACAGCTCAGTAGTTAGTTCACCACTTAGGATGTGGGAGAGCTAGGTTTTAAATCCCTACTCTACCGGATTTCCATCAGGGATTTGAACATGTGTCTCCCACATCCCAAGTGAATGCCCCACCCAGATGGATGACCACAAATCCTCAAACATTTTCACTGAAAAATTCCAGACCTACTTAGTTCTGCCGTTTGCAACAGGTATCAGATCTTAGGTGCTCTAATGACACTTACAGGATCAAATCCTGCTAGTGAAATAGGTGTTCCCCTGCCTAATTTGAGAATCCTGCTCAGGGGCTCAGTTTGAGTTAAGACTCATTAGCTGGAGCAGGGCGGGGTGTGCGGGGTGACAGTGAACACTTAGTTGCCTATCGTGTTAGGCAGCAACTTAGCAGTGGTTTTGAGATTGTCAGTAGTTTCTAAATAGGGGACTTATTTGCCTCCTTAGGCACCTAAGTACCTACATACCTTTGTGGATCTGGCCCTAAGCTTCAATAAAGAGACCATTACAATCAAGAGTGGTCCCCCTCTGGCTGCCTGGCAGACACAAGCTTTTCTGCTGCCTCTTACCCCTAAAAGCCCTGAAAATGAAGCCTAAGCCACCCACTGGAAGATGAGGGTCTGACAGCCAGAATCTCTTAATTTGTTTGTTAGGTATGGACAAACAAGTCCGTACCTAACTTGTAACTGTGTGTAAAGTAAGCAGTTTTTGTTCTAATATACAGTACATTATTGGACATTTTTTTAGCAATATCTAATTTATCTACCATAAGTTTTCTGGCTGTATTCAAAAGTGTAATAGGTGGCACGTTGCAAACTGCTGTATATGCAACAGAGTATTTGCTGAGATTTTCCCTAAATCTTCTGTTAAATAAACACTGTTTATTCCAATGGTGTTAACATTAGAGAGACTTAAATGGTTGAGTACCCCCTGTTGCTGGGGATATTACTTCTGTCTATCACAGTGGAAACCCGTCCAGTGGAATTTCTTATCTGTCACACAGATGCAAGCTACATCTTATCTGGGGTGCACTGGTTGTCTATCTTGCAGCAAGAGGGGGAATGCTTACATTGGGAAATGATTGGTATAGATTGCTGGATTTTAATGATAAGTGTACAGTACTGTGCATCTTCAAGAGCGTCATCAGAAAAAAATCAAGCACTTAGCATGACCGCCTTAGAAAGCAATTTGTACTGTAATTATATAATATCAGTATATATGTCATAGGAAGCTAGACTTCAGGGCTTTAACTTACAATTTATTGGACATAGGGCAAATGGTAACCTATAGACAGTCTATTTTGCTTACTGTTTGTAGTGACTTTTACATATTAAAACAAATTTCTTTTAAAAAACAACTTTCTCTAGCAAAAATGTCAGCATTTGTAGGAGTTTCTTCATTTTGTAGAAGTAGAGTTTTACAGAAAATATAAATGCTTTTTCTTTAGGGAATGTAAAATAATTGAATCTGTTACAATTTTGTACAGATGCTAGACAAAGATTTTGCAGCTTGCAAATTATTGTTGCATGGACAAAAAAAAGACCAAAGCTCAGTTCAGATTTAGTGAGTTCAAGGAAACAAAGTCATGAGTCAGTTTTCTTTTCCTGGTTATTTTTTAATATAAATTATAAATGAAGTTCAGTCCATTTTTCAGGATCTCTTAGCAGAAGAAACAAATTCACTTTTTAAATTATTAGGCTTACTTACTTCTAGCAAGTTTGTGCTTCTGCAACTTTGATATTTTTATATTGTACAGCATAATCATATTTTAATTGTTGTAAAAGTACGCTTATATTCAACCAGGGAAGAAAAAAACATATTTCTTAATGCAACAGTCACCATACTAAATTGTTTAAACACATATATACACACACAAGAGAACTTCTCCACTTGACTCACCACCTCAGGAAGAGCCCAAGTAAAAAGTTTTGGGAAAAAAATCAGCAAATATGGGCTATTTCAGACAGAGAAGCAAATTTCAGAGTCAAGAGCTCTCCGGAGAGATTGTTCTGTCCCAACACATAAAACTCTAGGCCTGTCAGCCACAGTATCTCAGCTGTCAGGTAAATGTGGGAGGAAACAAGCAGTGTTAAAAGTACTGAGAACCCAAAACATAAAATGTTTTTTAAGTCAAATCCAACATCCTGAACTGCAACCAGAAATTTATTAGAAGTGCAGACTACAGAATACCAGTGCAACATCTTCTATTCATGAGAGATACTACTAAATAGGCTGCTGCATTCTCCATTAGCTAAAGTTTCCAGCTCTTCAAGCATACCTCTAAGTGAAGCATCTGTAATTAAGACCAGAGGTACAAGGAACAGATGAGTATGGAAACTTCTGCATCTGAAAGAAACAGTCTTCTAGCCATCTGGTGGGGAGGGGGAATATTCTGAGATATTGCTATTCTTTGGATACCCAAAAGCAGCTAGAGATCTAATAGATTATAAATAGCATATGTACAAAACCATCAAATGAAAGAGCAGATAACCACAGTTGAGAGAAGTGCTATTAACTCAAATCAACAACACCACCTGTGCTTTATTTGGGTTTAATGTAATTCAGATAGCCAAGTGTCATCAGCATGCTGCACCCCTAAACATCTCATACATTGTCTGGAGGGGAAACCACAAATAAACCGCAAAGTGCCTCACATGAGACATCCCTTGGATCAGCACAGCAATTGCCCACACTAGGAGTGAACAGAACTACTCCAATGCCAGCCAATATCTAGGCTGATTTGCACCAGTGAAGGATCTTGTCCACTATACACAAACATGTTAAGAAGGTACATTTTGACGTGATGCCTTGTTGGGACTTTTTTTTTTTCATAGACCACAGCTTCCAAGGCCAGAAGAGACCATTGTGAGCATCTGATATGACCTCCTGAACAACACATGCCATAGAACTTCCCCAAAAATAATTCCTAGAACATAGTTGTTATAAAAAACATTTTAATTTTAAAATTGTGACTGAGGCCTGGTCTACACTAGCGGGGAGGGTCAACCTAAGATATGCAACTTCAGCTACGTGAATAGTGTAGCTGAAGTCGACGCACCTTAGGTCGACTTACCTGCCATCCTCACGGCGGCAGCAGTCGACAGCGGGCTCCCCCATCAACTCTGCCTTGAGCCTTTTGGCAAGCTGGAGTTCCAGAGTCAACGGGAGTGCCTCTGGGGATTGATTTATCACATCCTGACAAGACGCAATGAATTGATCCCCAATACATCAATCTCTACCCACTGATCCAGCCAGTAGTGTAGACAAGGCCTGATAGAGAATTCCCCCTGAACCATGGTAAATTGTTCCAGTGCCTAGTTACTCTCACCGCTAAGAAGCTGTCTTATTTCCAGTCTGACTTTGTCTAGCTTCAACTTCTAGCACTGGATCATGTTTGCATTAATTTCTCTGTTAGATTGCAGTGCCCATTATTAAATATTTGTAATCCATGTAGATATTTATAGACAATAATCAAGTCTCTTTCTTTAAGTTCAATCTATTTAACTAATCATAAGGCATGTTTTTTAATCCTTTATTTGTTCTGGTGGCTCTTCCCCAAACCTTCTCCAATTTATCAATATCCTCCTTTAATTGTGAATACTAGAACTGGAAACAATATTTCAGTAGCAGTCACGTCAGTGCTAAATATAGAGGTACAATAACCTCCCTACTCCTACTTGATACTCTGTACATCCCAGGATTGCTTTAGCTCTTTTGGCCACAGCATCATATTGGGAACTCATTCAGCTGATTATCTACCGTGACAAAGCTCCAAGTTTGTACTTTTGGGTCCTGCGCTTCGTGGCAGATTTAAGGGCCTCAGAAACTCATCTAGGCCCCAGAGTGACCTCCCTTTCTCAGTATAATTGGCAAGAGTCACCGCCTAGTGAGTTACCTTCATCACAGGCCAGTATGGAAGACGGAAAAAGAGGGGAGCCCGGGCCCTACCTCTACTCCAGACTCCACCCCAGGGACCCTAATAGTATCAGCTAAGGTGGCTGATCTTTTATCCACAAAACACAATACAATTCCCTGGGCTACTTCCCCACAGCAGTCCCCACTTCTTCAAACTCCACTTCACCCTTACCTCAGGGCCTCCTTCCTTCTGGATGATATGTTGTCCACCACTCAGTCTCAGCAATAGCATAACTTTCTTCCATAGCTCCTGACACTCACAGCCACCTGACTAACTGGGAGGTTTTTATCTGGTTTCAGCCAGTCCCTGATTGGCTTCAGGTGTCCCAATCAGGCTAGTTGTTTCTACTCCTTTCTAGAAGGTTCTTAATTGGCCCCAGGTGTCTTGATTGGCCTGGAGTAGCCTTTGTTTGGCTATCCAGGGAACAGGGACCTGCACATCCTGAGACTAATATACCTGCCTTCCAGCACTCTCTGATATCCTTCTGGTCTGACTCCATCACACTACAAAATCTTTTTCAATCACTGCTTCAGACATGGCCTCTCTTATATACTGGAGTCTCACTGAAGAGTGGAGTGCCCTACTGTGTCCAAAAACATCCCCAAATTGTAAACTTCTTAGACAACGGGTGAACAAAAACCGTCAATGACAGGAGTAAAAATCATTTCTTGCAAGATTTTACCCCATTTTTACTAACACTACCTTTGTCTTGATTGGAATCAACCTTAGACAACTCACTCACATTATTTAGACTTTATACCTGTACATCATCCTATAACCACAGCCATTTTCCCCAGAATGGGAATCTGAAAATGACTGCACTAGCTGAGGTCCGTTCTCAGCAGTGGACTATTCTTGTATGAATCTGCAACCTTATTAATGCAAAAACACTTAGATGATTTGTTATACAAATGGTTTTCATAGGTTCATTTATGTGACAGAAGTTTCTCTTGGGAACTGTCATACTACTGCTACGTATAGGAGATTGGAAAGGGAATATGATATGATTGCAAATGGGCCACATGCCATTGCAGGCAACTGCTAATAGCAAATATTTCCAACAGCTGGAAATGGGACACTAGAAGGGTACAGCTCCAAGTTACTATAGAGTATTCTTTTCCAGTGTCTGACAGATGAGTCTCTCCAATGTAATCAGGATCTAACTTATCATCATGTTTGGGATCGGGAAGGAATTTTTCCCTGAGTCAGGTTGGTAGAGACCGTGGGGATTTTTTCACCTTCCTTTGCAGCATGGTGGATTCCCTAGAATTGGAAGACTTAATTCATGATTTGAGGATTTTAGTAACACAGCCAGCGGTGATGGGTCTATTGCAGGATTGGGTGGGTGAGGTTGTGTGGCCTGCAATGTTCAGTAGATCAGACCAGATGACCATGATGGTCCCTTCTGGCCTCAAAGTCTGAGTCTATTTATTAGCCAGGATTTTAAAAGCAGGATAGGTTTGATGGAGGCGGAGACTTCAAGTTCATTGGGTAATCTCTGGGAATTTCATTTGGGGTTGAGACTAGCTGCTTGTTTGAATCTGATTTTTTTGTTTTTCTTCTGGAGATTTTAGACTAGACACCTGTGGACAGTCATACTTTGGTTGTTTGTTTAGTTTACAGGTGCTGGGTGACGTTTGTGGCCTGTGAGGTACAGGAGGTCAGACAAAATGATTTGGTGGTTTCAGCTGGCCTTAAACTCCATGGCTGTATGTCAAAGGCACCTAAGGTACTAGATAGGTGCATTTTTGGAGTGCATTAACAAATACCTTTGCATTTATTTTAATACTTGATTGATTGTTTTGCTTTTGTTTAGTTTTCTTTTTGTGATTTTTTTTAAAAAATTGTTTTGCTTTTTTTCTGCTGGCTCTGGTTTATGTTGTTTGCTATTTTTCTGATAGTTGATCTACAAAGAATTTTTTCTCACAGTTATGATAGTATCAGTTTTAATATACACTTCGTCCTGCAAGGGGATTGGCAGAGGCAATTCATGTGGGTTTCATTTTTGTAACTGAAGAACCTAGCATAAAAATAAGTAAAATGAATAATTCTATTTAAACTGTATCAGCAGTCCATTTTGTATACAATCCTTTCCAACAATGATCCCATTCCTTGGCCATTTTAAAAAAGGGAATATTTAATCAGATTCTCTCTTCTACCTCTATGGCTATTTACTTATATGGTTCCATTCCCGTAGCATCTGAATTCCATTAGGCTCTGAGTTCCTAGAGTTGTCAAAGATACACGTTTAAAGATGTTGGATATTAGGTTCTGATCCTGCAACTGCTTGAGCTCACACATGGCTTGGTACAGATGAGTCTTAGTGTAAATGAGGATTATGCCCCTTTATTTTTAATAATTTATAATACTACAGAATAAATCATTATTGTTTCTATTTAATAAAGTGGCCAGTAGAATAGGAATTGTTTCTTTACATTTGTTTTGGAAGAAGTAACCTTACTCACTCATGCATCAGTTGTTATGGGGACATCCCAAAACACTGAAAATAAATAGCAAAATAATGTTTACTTTTGTTTACTCTGCATCTTATAGATAGATCCACTTAAAATTTGTAAGTTGAGATATTTTTATGACCCAAATTCTGTCTCCTGTTGCACCTACGCAGCTCCATTAAAATGAATGAATATTTACTGTGGGTATCAACAGTTATTTGAACTCACCCACAATGATTTTTGAAGGTGTTGAACTAAACCTATTAATTGCCATTCCTAATAGGAGAGGCAATTTGGTACATATAATTATTCCCTGAATAGTCTATTGAAGTGAATTTGTATTTGAGGGCAGAAGGTAGCCCATAGTGACTATTACTAGTGGCAAGAATCCTATTATCTCAGGTGCATGATAATTGGTTTGATCTTCAACTACAGATCCAATCAATTCTCATTATCAAACTACTTGGGTCTTAGAGTTTGTTATGAACAATGAATTTTATGTGCTTTAAGATGATAAAGAGAATATCACCTGCCCAAAGCAATAAGAAATAATTAAGATAATACATTAGATAATTGTTGAGATAAATTCATAAACTGGTTCTGGCATTAGTTGAAGCTCAGTGGGAAATGTAATAAAATGTCAATCGGGTTATTTTTCTGTATTGTCAGCATATTGAAAGTAAATGACTTTTAGAGCAGGTCAACTGAAAAGTGGTTTCTTTCATACTTTTGTTACTATCAAGCTTTTATTTCCTTTGTCAGCTGTTAGTTCCAAACTCTAGCAGTTGTGGACATGATTTTTCATTTATTTACTGTGGACATCAATGATTATTTACTAAGTACAGTGCAGCTTATTTTGAAAGGAAAGTTGTTCTTTTTTCTGATCACACTGTCATATTTTATATCTCAAACTCCATAAGAAGGGAATGTTGTTTTATAATTACAAAAAATATTATTGTCTGCCTTGCCAACTTTTATTAAGTGTGCTTTTCAACTGAAATGTATGAACCTGGGAAGGGTAACTCAGCATTTCAGATGGAAAGTGACTATCTTTGGGGCCAATCCTGCAGGCTCTTGCACACAGGAATAAACACTTGTGAGGAACCCAATTTGATTTATTTGAATAAAGTTGCTCCTGGGTGCATGTGTTTAAAGGATTTGGCTCTCAGTCAGATTTTAGACTTTTGTAAAAAGATTGTGTGGAGTCTGCTGGATCTGCTAAATGCAACTGAACTGGAGAAAAGGTCAAACTCATGTTTATCTTTTGCCGAGGTCACCAAAGCAATGTTCTGAGAAAAAATATTTTTTTCCATTTCATTCTGTCAGCAGTCCAAACAAAAGCTTTATTTGTCTGTGCCTTAAATCCTATTAGCTTAACACATCTACGTTAGAATCAACCATGGCTTTGTCTGGGCTACAGCTTGGTCAGCATACAGCAAGACTGAAAAAGGATCTATACCCAGCCGGTGATTATTAGAGTTCAGTGAGCTAGGTAAAAAAAAAATGCTGATTTTGTAGGATGGAGACCTAAAGTGCATAGCTCAGACTGTGTGCATCATTCTTGCCACCAGAAAACAAGAAAATGTTATAGTCACTAACATCTGCTTAGTGGAAGCAAGGATGCAAGAAAAAACAATTTCTTTATGTTTATATCTATTTTTAAATGAAGCCACTCAAAACACCACAATAATGGGATATGCTAAGAGGAGACCAGACATACTGAAGATTCTGTGTCAAAGGAAGGATCTCTTTCTAAGGCCTGGTCTACATTGGAGGCAGGGAGGATCAACCTAAGTTATGCAACTTCAGCTACATGAATAATGTAGATGAAATTGATGTACTTAGATCTACTCACCGTAGTGTCGTCACTGCGGTAGGTTGACTGCTGATGCTCCCCCGTCCACTCCGCCTATGCTTCTCACTCTGGAGTCAATGGAAGAGCACTCGGCAGTCAATTTATCGCGTCTTCACTAGACGCAATAAATCGACCTGGTTGGACCGATCACTCAGGAGGTAGTGTAGACATGCCCTAGGAAGAGGCTTACAGGGACCAATTCTCTTAAGTTTCTGGGCCAGATTCTCAGCTGGTATAAATTGGCATAACTCTATTGACTTGGACCTACACCACATTATAATCAACTGATCTGGTCCTTTTTATCTTTCTTAGTTTGCATAGGAATGTGAACTTTTTCCATAGTAGCTTTTCCACTTAATTCCCAGAAAATGTGTGCACCACATAAACAATATTATATTGCTTTGTCATTGGCTACATCTACACTAGTGACTGTACACATATCTATGCTCATGATTGTGCCATAAACCTCTGTTGTCCACATAGCAAGTGTCTGAAATAAGATAGCATGCCTTAGAAGTGTGAATAAGTACCCATCTCAGACTGTGGCACAGCCCAGTACCTGTGCCAGCATGGTTGGGGGTAAGGGCCATGTACCAGAATTTAAGTTTCAATAGTCCTTCATCCCCATTCCCACAATACACTGAACCCTTTTAAGAATATAAGAGCAGCCATACCGGGCTATTACCACCCAATGAGGGGATCTTGGAATCATTGTGGATAGTTCTCTAAAAACATCTGTCCAGCGACAGTCATGAAAGCAAGCAGAATGTTGAGAACCATTTGGAATGGGATGGATAATACAGCAAAATCATAAAGCCATTATACAAAGCCATAGTATTGAGGACTGTGTGCAGTTCTGGTCACCTGTGATGGGGTGCACTCATCTCTCAAGAGTGCCTTTGTAAGCGGGTGCCCCGTATAGGTTGTTGTCCTCGTCAGGCAGGTCTTCAGTGACTCAACCCTCTGTCTAAGTAACCCAGTTAACAGATGAATGGATGAACCTTTTATGGGGTACCAAATGTCCAACAGAGCCTAGCACTGCGCTCTTATTGGTGTCTTTAGCCATGTCTCTGGGATTAGTTTTCAGCCCCTTCTGGACCAGCTTTAAATTCATTCCTTCCCTGTTTTAAAGCACAGTCCCTAGGGATTTCTCCCTGGAGATTCTGTCCTCAGTGTTTCTCACTGTCCCCAGCTCTCCAGCCAGGTCACTCCTTAATTTCAGTCCCCTTCTAGTAACTAAGAGTTCATCAGATGGTCTGTCTGCCCTTACCAGTTCTTCAGGTACATCTCTGAGCTTTTTAAATTCCAGCCCTTTGCTTGGCTTCTAATCAAGCCATAGCCACTTATTAGTGCTTAAGCCACTAGCTCAAGTGTCTAAGGCGAGGGGGATGACACAAGCGCACCCATGACTCTGGGTCCCAACACAGTGTCCCTATAAACAGCAGCCACATACTGCTTCCTTTAATAGTTGCTATTGCTCCATTCCCTGGGCTGCTTCTCAATCAGTTCTATCATCTTCACCCATTACCTTAAGGTTACAATCTTTGGGTTCTCTTCATCTGTTTTCTGTTTGCACAAGGACTCTTCCAAGCCTCCTTCACTGAATAGTTTCACAGTCATCCAGCCTTTTCTCCCCTTTCTGGTCCCAGCCAGGGCTGAGCAGCTCAGGCCCTGCAGCGCCTTTTTAATTAGCTTGCTGAGCTCTGATTGGCTGCTTCCTTGCAGCCTTTCTAGGCAGGCATGGAAGACACACCTTCACTGCTCCTTTCTTGGGATGGCGTGTGGTAGAACTGCAAGGTCTCCAATAACTAACCCCTCTGGTAAACCCTGTCACATTGCTCCATCTAAAAAAAGATACATTAGGAATGGAACAGGTACAGAGGGGCAACAAAGCTGTTTGGGGATAGGGAGTGGCTTCCATATATGGAGATACTGAAAGGACTGGGATTGTACAGGTTGTAGGGTAGATGACTGGGAAGGGATATGATAGATTATAAAATCATGAATGGTGTGGGAAAAGTAAATAAGGAAGGGTTATTTACTCCTTCACGAACACCAGAACGAGAGGGGGTCACCCATATAAATCAGTAGCAGCAGGTTTAAAACAAACAAAAGGAAGCACTTCTTCATACGGTCAACCTGTGGAACTCATTGCCAGGGGATGTTTTGAAGGCCAAAAGTATAACCGGGTACAAAAAAGAATTAGATAAATTCAGGGAAGGTATGTGAATCAATGACTATTAGCCAATATAGTCAGGGATGCAAGATGGTTCATGCTCTGGGAGTCCATAAATCTCTGACTGCCAGAAGTTGGAACAGGACAACAAGGGAAGTATCACTCAATAATTGTTCTGTTCATTCCCTCTCACACATCTGGCACTGGACACTGTCTGAAGACAATACTGGGCTAGATGGACCATTGGTCTGATCCAGCATGGCCATGCTTATATTCTTATAAGTATATAGTCAATTTCCAGTCAAATTACCTCTCAGTCCTGTAAGCATATTTCAGAAAATTTCTGATGTAGCTACATCCCAGTTGGGGCTTGAGGTTCAATGGTAGTGTAAATCTGCTTGGTTCACCTTCAGAACTGAGCTAACTAACCCCTCTACATATTACTGAATGAAGATCATTAGCAGAAACGTCTCTCTGGCAGAGACTGCCAGTTCTCTTCCACAGGACTGGGAAGCCTCTTCTCTTTTCCATTTTGGTGTCTTGAAAACTACTCTGATCTCCAAATGTTGGCCAGTCTTTAAAGAAGAAGTGGCAAGCTGATAACATAGCCCTTGAGAGGAAATGTCACCCACACTCTTGAGACACTAAGAACATTTACAATTGCTAAAAATACTTATTTTACCATTAACAGCTTCTGCTCTTTCCTCATGGTCTGCAAAAGTTGTCTGAGACCCAAGAGTATTCCTAGAATGCTGAAAAGTATCAAAATTATCACAAAATTACAGCAAAGTTATGTTATATGGAGGGATTTTCTTGGCTTCTTCCAAAGGAGAAAAAATATATACTGCTACCCTTGTCTTTAAACTGCCAAGCCCTTTGTCTCCTGAGAGGGAAATCATTTCACCGGGAGGACACAGCAACAGCAGAGACAAATGGAGAAGGACCCTGAAGTAGTTACTTATTGCCATCGACAGAAGGAACCAGAAGCAGATCAGGGTCTTCAGCAGGAAGAGACACTGATTAACTGGCTCATGGAGCAGGAAGGATACCATAGGTCACAGAAGTATTCCCTAATGGAGAGGCTCACAGAACTAGTGGCTGCTGCTGCTGTCACCACAACCCCCACCCCCTGTCCAGCTACTACTTGGGCCCAACTTTCCAATACCCTAAGTCACCAGGAGGAGCCTGCAAGACTCCTGGGACCACACACTCACTGGCATCTGAAATTCCTCAAGGAGAACTTTCTGAGCATCCAGAGAGGAACAACAAGCTGACAAGAGTCCCTGACCCATCAAGCACCCACCCCCAAATTCCACATGGGAGACATCTCCATCTGCCCCCAAGAAAAAATTACTCCATTGTTTCCCCCTTTCTCAGGGAAAGGCAAGGAGATGGGTGTAGAGACATCAATATTTGGCTATTGATCACAAATTCAGTCCTGATGTTTTGTTGGTTTTCATCTCTTTTAAAATATTACACTTACACTTTCAATACAGTACTTTTAATAAAGGTTCTTGTTTCCCTGGCTGGGGTGATGCACGTAAGAGATTTCCAGGTTTGGGGTTGAGGCCCACAATTCACAGAAAATGGATTAGAATGGTATAATTGTCTGATGCCATCATACTGCAAAAATTATTCTGTTTGTCCCACAGCCACAACCTCTCCCTCCAGGCTAAGAAATGTCCAAGTAAACGCATGGATGGGTAAAAGAGGAGGGATGAGTGTGAGACTGACGCACTGCTCGTTTACTGCCAGCACTGAAAATCAGCTCTAAAATTCACTTCTTCTATTATTCCATCACAGTTCAAGTTTGCTGACATTTATGACATGATATTAGGGCCCTCCTTTTTTTCAAATTTAAGCATAAGTTGCGGTAAAGGCAGAATGGGAGAGAGGGGAAGGAGTTGTTTATAATCAGTTTTTTTGGATTAGTTTGTCTACATGTAGTTTGGGAACATTTCATAAATGTTAAAATAAATAGAACCAGCTTGTAGAATTCTAGATAATTTGGCCATTCCTGCTAGTACAGGGCAGCTTTTTCATCAATTTTTATGGGAGCCATATGTGGTCCTATGTGAGGAAAAGGCAACATTCAACTGAAATCAGTTTCTGAAAATCTTAAATAATATTACTCTCTTTAAATTTATAATTTTGCTCACACATCAATTTCATAATTATAACATGCTCCTGGAATCTTAAAGTTACATTTGTTTTGTGGAAGATTTAGTGTCCTCAAGGGAGAATTCCACTAAATAACACTGGGTTCCTGCACAAGACACTCCCTTTCAGATAATCAAGAGGAATTTTGAAACTCTGGGATTATATATCACACAATAAGATTTTCATAGTCAGAATGGCCCAGATTTACAAAAGTAACTAATCATTATGAATGACTCAATTTAGGGGTATCCACCTTGTTTCAACTTGTGGGATCTATTTTTCAGAAAGCACTGAGCACTTAGCCCTATCAGAATCAGGCACCTTAAGGTATCTCACACTGGACACCAAAAAACCACAAGGCACTTGAAAAACTTGACTTGTATAACTACATGGCAGTACAGAGGCAAATTGTCCAATGGGTTGTCTCAAATAGGATGTTCTGAAATTAATAATAAAATAATAAATAATAATAATGCTATCTATCACAGATGAAAATGCACATTGGTGATTTAATTCAGTTATGAGAAACTGCAAAAACGTGGATTACTTAAAGGTTTATGTAGCACAATAAGGGGAAAAGTTGCAAGACATGCTTGCAGTTGTAAATTAGTGTAAAGCCAACCAATTCAAGCTTAATCAATTTTCACCCTTATGATTTTTCAGACACACTTATTGTCAAGAATATATTCTGATTGTATACTTATGACAGAGAATAAACAGATAAGATGGAATTGGTAGAAGTCTAAGTTACTGAATTCCAGGGTACCAAGAAGCTCTCCTGCACTTCATGATAGTTGTCTCAGGGCTGGTCTTCAGTACCCGCTGGATCAGTGGGTACTGATCAGTCTATCGGGGATCAATTTATCACGTCTCGTCTAGATGAGATAAATCGATCCCCAAAGCCGCTCCCCGTCGACTCCGGTACTCGAACTTGCCGAGAGGCACCAGCGCAGTTGACGGGGGAGCCCACTGCCGCCGTGAGGACGCCCGGTAAATTGACCTAAGATGCACCGACTTCAGCTATGTTATTCACATAGCTGAAGTTGCGTATCTTGGGTTGACCTCACTCACTAGTGTAGACCTGGCCTCAGTCTCTGCCCTCTTGGTTGGTTCTTCAGTCTCATTCCTTGAGTTTCCAGTCCACTATTTCTCTGACTTGGTTCTTGTTCGCTCAGTTTCTTATACGTTTTCACATTACATATTCATTAACTTTCCTCCAATCAACATTAAGCATTGTGTCTTACGTAACCTGTTTGATATGAACATGGAAGCTTAAGTTTACATTATTTTCTTCTTATTATGTCTTCATGTCACCTTACTCCTATTTTCCCAATATAGGAACTTTTTGCATGGAATGAACTTCCTCTTTTCCTCAATCTCCAAGACAACAGCAAAAGAACAGCTTTGTCATGTCAGCTGTAAGCATTATCTAAACAAGTCTATGTAAAAGACAGATTGGGAAGACAATATTCATGTCAGCCAAGAGCTAAGCCAAGCCCTGCATAACTATTATCCTATCCAATTTCGTACACTAGCCATAATTATAAACTTTTAACATTAAACTAACCAAACAAGTTAACTTTTATATTCAGGTAAAAACCATGGGGAACAGCATGACTTTTAATGTCATCATTTATCTTCTTCAAAGAGAGGTTTTCAGAGGACTTTTGCTCAAAGTTCTACCATCACACTTGTAAATTATTAAAAAAAAGTCTTATCAATAATTTTGCCTGTTGTATTCTGAGGGGTGCTTTTTCAGCTGCGGGCCTAATTATTTATTGTTCCTCAACAAGGTATTTAAAACTCTGAAGTGTTTATTAATAAACTAAATCAACTCTTCCTTTTTCTGTTCCACCTTATGAGAACAGAGCCAGATCACTGAAGCAAATTAAATGATAAAGGAAATTAAATGAGAAATTTACATAGATCAGAAGTAGCCTTGGAACAAATAAAAGAAAGCACAGTGGTTCTTTATATACTGTATAGTCAACCTGTATAATGTACTGCATGCAGCAGGAGACTAGCAAGTCAAATACTGTTCTCTAATTTTTCACTAGGCCTGGATAATTCTGTAACAATTATTAATAGCATATGAAGCTATGATATCTAAAATTATGATAATAAAATCTTGTGCTTTGTATCCACTGCAGCTCTACTGCATTGGAAAAAGGGCTAGGAAGGCAGAGGAGGGAGCAAGGAGAGATGGGTTTCCAGTCTCTCAAATTTAAGTTACCATACTGACACTAGCAGAGATAAGGATAATGATTTAGAAAGACCAGTGGTATACTATAGTTTGTCATATCTTGTTTGTTTATTGGACTCCCCCCAAATAGTTCTCTAGAACTGTTACAAACTCACATGGATGCCTGCATGAAAGACTTTTGAATTTAGATGTCTAAACTATCTGATAGATATATAAAGTGTATGCAGCCAGATAGCTCCTTGTTGGTCACACATATGAAGAAATACAAGAACATAAATTATTACAGAAAGGGTTTAAAATAATCTGTATCCATTAAAATTCCTCCATGTTTGCCTTTTCCAGTAGAAAAAACAGGAATAATCATTTGGACAAATGATCACATCTTTGGAAGATTTACCATTACACACAAAGAGGCGATGCAGATCTGAACAACTGCACATTTTTCAGAAAAGAATGGCTAAATTTATTTTACAACTAAGATGCTCTCAGTTATTATGACAGATTCCAGAGATACAATTCAGATATGAGTGGAGAGTTTGGCCCAATTATAGTATATTTCAAAAATATATCTTATCAAGCATTGTCAGGAGATGTATTTATTTCTTTTAAATGACTAGTTTCTTTGCTAATAAAACGCATAGAGTTTTGGTATTTAACATGGATTATTTTAAAATTGTATCTTTGCATTAGAATTGATGGGGCTTTCTTGTCATTCTGTTAGAAATCTTGCTGTTATTATTTAAATAACCAGGGTTTTATTTTGTTATAAAATAACTTCAGATTGGTGGATAGTAATAAATAGTTTCTTACACAGTGTGTAAAAGTAATTTTGTATGTCACCTGTAATTCCATTCAGGTTACAGTTTTGGAATGATAAAGAATTAATGGTTATTATTAAATGAATAAATGGAGTCTTGCTATTGCTTTTCTGTGAACAAATGGCATAGTTTCCCGTATCACGATCATCTGAATTTTAATGTAGTGTGTTGAGTACTGAAAGGGTTGAAGAATCATGGAAATAATGAGCTATTGCAAGCCCTGATTTATTTCGTCTATTCTCCTACTCCAAATTGTTCCAACTTCCACTCTAAATTTGTATTGAGATGTCAGATTGCTATTTTATCACATGGCAAGCATGGGTTTCTTTACTATTTATTCTGATAGCACTAGTTTTAGAAGACATCTCATGCTTTGTGTGTGTTTCATTTTTACACTAATAAAATAATTTCACAAGAGGACTTCACTGGTTAATGTCTTACACACACACCGAAGTGCATCCAACGAAGTGGGTATTAGCCCACGAAAGCTTATGCTCTAATACTTTAGTTAGTCTTTAAGGTGCCACAGGACTCTTTGTCACTTCTGCAATTCCAGACTAACACGGCTACCCCTCTGATTCTTTACACACACACACACTTTTTACTGGGATTGGTATTTGCAATTTTAAAGATTTTAATTTTAATAGCTGTGCTCTTTATGCTCAAACTGCAGAAATAATGTGTGAAAAATCCATCACACAATTTAAGGTGATCAAGTGTGTAATATTATAGCAGTGCTTTTACTCTCCAGGGTTTCATGTAAATATTCTTCAGTTTTGATCCACTTGATTTCAGAGGAGGGGGAATTGCAAATTTGCTACAAACACCTGGACCAAACTGGGTTCAGGGATTCTCCATCAGATGAGCCTGATCTAGAGCCCACTAATGTCAGTGCAAGTCTTCACTGATTTTGAGCAGGTTTTGGATCAGATTCTATCCCTTTAGCAGAACTGAACCAAAGAGTCTCCTCTTTCCCAGAGCTTAAAGTGGATTTTGTCCTTGTTACACCCTTGTCTCCTTTTTCTGACAGAAAAAATACAGTGCAATGTGGGATACCAGTTTTAGTTCACCTTCCTTTCTGCTCTCCCAAGGAGCATGAGAAAGAGGTTGCCACTATCAAATACAGAATAGGAGAGGAGATGGATTACTTCCAAAGCCAACCCATTCCCACTTCAGAAACTGTTTCCTGTCTGAGCAGGAAGCATTTAAATGCAGTCAGAACCCTCCTGAAAGCCTCAGACTTCCTTTTCTAGTGTACATTAGTGCAGCTTCAAAGACAAAGACACAGAGGGACCCCAATCTGTTGTGGATCAGCATTGTTGGCATGCAGAAATATGAGCCATTGCTAAACATGTTTTTTTAAGCCAGCCTACTGTGTATATAATGGGCCATTTAAATTTCTGGTTTGAAAGCTACCCTTGTCAATTTATCTCTGTGCTTTGTTTTGTGTTTTAAGAACAAATGAACTGAAAATTCACTTGACCTGTGGTAAAAATCTAGGTTTTTTTCATTTTAACCAAAACCAAGAAATTGGCCGTGCTCACATGCTCACCTGGTTCTCCTGAGAAACCTTCAATGGACAGTCTTGCATTTTGTAATGAAACATGAAATCAGGTGAGTTTCACACGGTTTCAGATGTCATAGATATGGCAATTTCCCACAATATCCTTGGGAAACCTTATTGTATTATATTTATGTATTATTGTGGGCCATCAGTGTGCTGCAGCCATTAAAAAGACCTAATGGAATTCTAGGATGCGTGAGGCGAGGTATTTACAGTAGAAACAGGGAAATGCTATCATTGTACAAGGCACTGATGAGACCTTACCTAGAATACTGTGTGCAATTCTGGTCTCCCATGTCCAAGAACAGAGAAAAACTACTTAAATGATCAGAGAAATGGAGAACCTACCTTAACAGAGGACACTTAAGGAGCTTGACATGTTTAGTCTAACAAAACAAAAGATGAGGGGAGATATGATTGCTCTCTATAAATACATCAGAGGGATAAACTCCAGGGAGGGAGAGGAGTTATTGAAGTTAAGGGTCAATGTTGGTACAAAAAACAAATGAATATGAACTAGCCATCGATAAGTTTACACTTGAAATTAGATGGAGGTTTTTAACAAGGAGCGGAGCAGAGTTCTAGATACAACATTCCAGGGTGCAAGCCAGATGAGTAACCAGCTTTGTCCCCCACACCTTATAACCTGGTTTGCCTCACAATGCTTCGCTGCTGTAGCTCCCAATCTGGGCTCCTTACAAACAGTGAAGAGCATGCAGGTACACTGTGAGTGTCTGTGTATAGCCACAAGCCTGGTCCAGCAACTCTGACCTTAGCAGCCTGTTAGCAAACACCAGCCACATTCTGGCTTCCAGCAGTCTTCATTACTACTTGCAGGGTGACCCTAACACACTTCCAATCCTAGATTTTCCTCAAAAAAACATGTGATCTGCATTGTTTAGGCCCTCTCCCAGAGAGTATAGATATATTAGCTCCATTGCCCCTCTAAAGGAATCAATATTCAACAGTCTGCTGTCTTAAATGGAGTTACTCAAACAATTCACAACACTGGATTAGCTTTGATTAAAGAATAAAACAAGTTTACGTACCACAAAGAGAGATTTTAAATAAATACAAGTATAAGGTATTCAAGTCAGAAATGGTTACAGGAGATATAATGATTAAAAAATTTCTAAACTTAACAAACTAACCTTGGTTCAAGGTATAATTCCTCCCACAGGTTCCCAGAAACATTACTAACCAAGTTTCAGGTCGGGATCTGCTCCCAAAGTCCATGGGCTGCTTCTTTTATCTTCTTAGGTGCAAGAGAGAGAGAGAGATGGATAGGAAAATAAAAACAACCTAAGTTATTTTCCTCACTATTATAGTTCAAGCACCCTTTGAAAATGCATTTTCCTGAAGGTAAAGGTCCTTCCAACTGAGAGTATGGGGGACTCATCATGAAAGAGATTCCATGATGTTTTCTAAAATACAGATTTGCCTTGTCTCCTTCTTTGCTGTTTCAAGGATCTTATTTACTACTTTTATATAAATTGAGGTAAACGCATATTCCTTTGTTCAAGGTCCACTTGACCAGTCCTGCTACATGGGCTTAACATGTGCTACCAACATCATTCGGAAGAATTTGTAACTTTGCAGTCATGTTGCAACACATATTTAATTGTATTACTATTATATTACATTTCATCGTCATATTATTGGATCAGTGAGTTATTAGTTTTTGAATGTTACCTTACAAGGGATATTTCATACAAAAAAGTTATCACAGTGGTGTGTAGGCTGTGAATATAGGAGTGCATTCAGTCACACAGGAACAGCCTTCCAAGGAGAGAGGGAAGGGCAAAAAACATAACTTGTTTTAAAACCGAGCTTCGTAAGTTTATTGAGGGGGTGGTATGATGTGATTGCCTAAAATGTGCTAGTAGCAAATATCTCCAACTTCTGGAGAAAGATGGTGGATGTGCTCCGAGTTCTTTCCCGGGTGTCTGGCTGGTGGGTTTTGCTCACACACTCCAGGTCTATCCCCCATATTTGGGGTCGGGAAGGAATCTTCTCCCAGGTCAGATTGGAAGAGATCTTACTGTGGGGAGATTGTCTTCCTCTGAAATATGGGGCACAAATCATTTGCTGATTTGAACTAGAGTAAATGATGGATTCTCTGTAATTTGCAGTCTTTTAAATGAAGAAATTAGGACTTCCATAACTCAACCAGAGATTATGCGCCTATTACAAGAGTAGATGACTGAGGTTCTGTGGCTTGCAGTGTGCAGTTCAGATTAGATTAAAATGATGGGCCCTTCTCACCTTAAAATGTATGAGTCTAAATAAACAGCTGATCTTTGCAGTCCGTTGTCTGATCTTCTCTCAGATTTCTGTTCTTCTCTCCTGAATTCTGTTATTTCTTTTCCCTCAATCCCCTTCTCTTCCCTGACCATTTTTTGGCTTCTTCTAAGACAGATGAACTTATACCAATGAGAACAAAACCCATAACTGGGTTTTGAAGGATTAAAACCTACCAGAGCCCAAGACTGGAGTTTTGGGTGATGCCAGGTAAGCTTCCTAGCATCCTCGTAAGTTCTTTTAGTTTTAATATATTTCTGCTGCAATAACCTTACCTTAAGAATAAATGTGCTGCTTACAAGGAGTTGTGTGTTAATTTACAACTACAGCAAAACACTGGTCATGCACTCGAAGAGAAAGCAAGGGCAGACACTGGCCTTTTAAGCAGTCTGGCTTGCTGGAGATATCACAGCGCAAGACCAGAAGATGTGCAGCCTGAAAATCACCAGTCAGGAGGGAGTCAGACACCCAAAAAAAGGTGATAACAGGGAGACAGAAGACTAAAGTGTCCTTGGTGGACCATGGAGAGTGAATACAGGTGCAGTTACCCTGAAACTGTGATATTATATTCCTTTGTGAATATTTTGCACATCTCTGTACAGCATAAAGGAAAGCAAATCTGTCCATTTATTGTAAATTCTTCATGGTTGGGACTGTCTATTACTCTGCTGTCTAGCTATACCGAAAGAAGGACAGGAGACACTTGATATGGATTTCATCAGGCTTCAACTTTATTAATAAATGTCTGGGACTATCTGGCAGATAAAAGTGTACAGTACAGGCAACCACTGTTTATTTTATAATTATATAGGCCAGGGGGACTTACACCAGTTCCTCTTCTTTCTCCACCCAGGTCCCTCCAGCAAATCCATTGCCAAGACCTTACCGTCCACCCCCCATCACAGGAGAGGTAAGGTGGGCTATGAGAAAGGGGGGTTGGCTCCCTGTCAGTCCAACCATAGGAGCCCAAAAGCCTTTAACGAGCACCAGCTTTTTAAGTCCTTTACCAGGAAATGTATTGGCTCACTGGATGTCTACCCTATGGAGTACCTGCACTAGACCTTTGCCACAAGCAGGCACCAGCACTTAGCTTGGCTGCCTCTTCCCTCCCTCCACCTGTCTATTACTCTGTTTGTACAAGACCTAATATAAAAAAGCTCTGATTGAAGCTCCTGGGTGCTACTGTATTTAAAAGAATAGTAATATCGTGCTACTTTGCTATTTATAATCTGTTCATAGTACTGAATTCTCTTTTTTGTGTCGCATTTATTTCTTTCAGTAAAGTTCTCCTTAGATGGAAACATTCATCTGTCCCGTTGTCCAAGGAATCATCCACTTTCACAAGAAAGCTGGCATGGTATAATCGTTAATCTCTGCTATATTCCTGTTTTTATTGCAATTCTTCGCTTCACAAAAGGAAAACAATCACACTGACAATTTCTCCACTGTTAGATAACAATCCTTTTAATTCCTTTTTTTTAAAAAAATGATTAAATCTTCTTGATTTTCTTGCTCACCCACAAGTTCTCTCTTTCAATCAATTATCACTTTTGCTAGGGTAGGATCATCAAAATGATATCCTTCAAGAAACAACTAATTAAGTTTGTGAAACTGAAAAGCATCTTGAAACCTGCCAGGATATAGACCAATTCACACATATACTGTACAGATACAATTACTATTCATTCTAATGGACATGTCCTGAAAGCGATGAAAGACATGTCCTGATTTTTTAAAATGAATAAAGGTAAAGGTCAAATTAACTCTGATAAAAGGAATTTTGACAATTGGTTTTCTTATTAAAATCTGCCTGACCTGAAAGTTCATGGAATCTAGCAATATTAAATGAAGTCAGCTTTGATGTTAATAATAATGCTGTCTCGTTTAAGAACTGAAAATCTACTGTTTTCTCACAAACAAGAAAGAGAAAATATACTTACCAACTATCAAAGCAGCAGCAGCTTGACTTTTCCAAATGTATGTGTGGCAGCACCAGAAGGCATGCTGGGAAAAAAGGTTCCTATAAAACAACAGTCTTACCCTAGGGACCAGGAAGTCAGAGGGAAAGGTGCTGCATTGCATCATAACAGCTCTTGCTAGACTGCAGACTAGATTAATAATATGAAGTGTGAATAGTATTTCCATACTTTCATGGCTTTGAGAATTGATGATTGAAACAACTCTTGATTTGTGGGACACCCTAATAAGGTTTCTATGCTTCCACTAGTTATGGGAAAAGCAGTGCAGATACAATAAGAAGCAACTGTCTCCATCCTTTAAAGTGGCACTTTGAAGTGGCTTTTTAAGTTCTGAACTACTGAGAATATTCTTCTTCCTTCAACTCATATGAGACTTTTTCCTTCCAACCTCTGATTAGCACTAGAATTTCTGAGAAACCATGAGAGCGAGCACTGTTCTCTTGGTATTTACAGCCAAGATCAAAGATGGAAATGGCTGAAGTCTTCTTGAGAGACATCCAGTCTAATTTCGCAAATGGAAGAGGCAAGAATAAATTCTAGAGCAGTCAGACTTTTGAATACCTAGTCAAGTCACTTTGCATGAAAGGATCTTTGTCCACTTGGGACCTGCAGCCTCTTCTGTAACACAAATAAATAATAAATCCAAATGTTGAGGTTTATCCTCGCTATTTGCGGATGGCTTAAGAAACTGTTCCTCAAAACCTATAATTGGGAAAAGGTCACTGTTCCTGGACAGTTTTGAAACTAGATTTTACTGGTGGGATGAACAGCTTTTGAAAAGAATTTCCAAACAATAGTGATTCCTTCAAGATCTTGTTACCTGTAAAGCCAGTTAAAACTTGTAAGACTGTCAGTGGCAGTACCATCTGGTGACTGCCACAATGTTACAATGGGGACAAAAAGGAAGCCAAAACAAAGCAAGGGAAGAGAAGAATCAGAAGGAGAAGGAGACTGAGGGAAAAGAAATAACAGAATTCAGGAGAAAACAGAAATCTGAGAGAACTGTAAAACATTTCACAAATTGGGTCACATTAATTATTTCTGCTCTGGTTAAGCTTGTCAGCTATATTATTGAAAACAAATTTGTGGGTGTGTGTGTGGGTGTGTGTTTGGGTGAGCGGGTGCGAGCACCCCTGCATGTTGGGGGGGGCAGAGAATATGAAAAAAATGTATGAAACAAAAGAATAAATAATAATTTTTAAGTAATCTAGGAAGCATCAGGAACTGTGCCTAAAAGGAAATTTAAAACAATTGTAGAAATAAAAAAAAATATAATATTGTTAATTCCTTTAATCCAAGACTATCATTGCAAAGACTGCTGAAGCATTGGTGTTGACTGAGAAAGGGTCACATGACCAGTCAAATGGCAGCCTTGACCCTGTAAGATACTGAGCACTCTGACACCAACCAAATGAAGCATTTAAGGACATGCTCAATTTTAAGCATGTAAGTTGATAGGATTACTCAGATGCTTAACATTAAGCATGTGTTTCATGTTTTGCAGAATCAGTGGCATGACTCACAAGTTTAAATTTAAGCGTGCAATTAAAGTGCTAGCTGAATCTAAGCCAGAGTGCTCAGCAACTTGAAGGATCAAACCCAAATTCCAGAAACTGCAAGATATTTATAGGATAGACTGTTTTCAATGATCAGTCTTGCAGTATCTAGAGAAATGCTACTATGTGGATTAGAAATGTGACCTCCCAGAGCCTATAATACCCAAAGCCTGCAGGTGTGAGAATAGAATCTCTGTTGGTTACTGTTTCAGCCTAAGAGGCAATAGTCCTTCCACTACACACTTCAGCTCCAGTCAGTTCATAAACATCAATAAGCAGAGAAAGGAGTTAAAGAGAAAAATGAGCCTGAATAAAAAATTGTAAAAGACAAGTGAGATTTGGAGGGAAAGCAACAGTTTACCCCTGCTAATTCATTTTTGGCTGCTGCACTGGAATAACTGCTGAGACTGAGATTTGGACTCTTAAGACTAAATCTCTCTCCTCACCTTTTTTTTTTTCCACTATGCTTGACATTTTTTGAGGCTGAGCTGATTAGCCAATGGGAAGATGGAGCATCAGAGAAACACTAGCAAATATACACATAAAAAAATTAAAATTAAAGTAATATTGTAACTGACTATAGACATGTGACAGGGTCTTCCTGTTGTCCTGCTTCCTGGGGCCCCCCTGGCCATTCCAATAAAGCTCAGAAAGGCTTTACATTTGCAGCACTCATGTCTTTATTTACAGCATTGTCTCCCCCACTCCCCAGTGTGCAGCTATATAAAAGGCTTACAAGCCAAGTTAGCTCCTTCTCACCAGAGTCAGGCCCCCTCTCTCAGCAGAAACACCTTTCTCTAACTACTCCCCCTGTCTTCTGGGCTCCTCACAGCCTTTATAGTCCTCAGGCCAGCAGGTGCAGCCAATCCTTAGGCCAGGCATCAGGCTTTCCCCAGCCCCAATCCATTTCCCCTGATTGGGGCTGGCTGAGCAGGGGCTAATTAGGTGCCTTCTGCACCAGCACCCTGCTACAAGACATGAAGTGTTGATGTAGCTGGGTTGGTCCCAGGATATGAGATATACAGGGTCAGTAAGGTAATATCTTTTATTGGACCAACTTCTAGTCCAATAAAAAATATTACCTTACCTACCTTGTCTCTATAGACATGAAATTAGCTAAATTCAATAATAAGGTAACACAAAGGATTTCAGGTAGCTTGTTGTGATGTAGCAAAATAAAACTGGCAACTGATGAGTCTAGATCATGACTTTACTGAACTAAAAAAAGGCTACTTATTTCTGTTTCTTATTAACTTTGTCTGAAGGATATGCTCTGACTTCATAGAATCACTGCAGCAAGTTGTAAATGATGTATGAAATGAAAAATCCTCTTCATCCATTGCAGAGAGAACATGCAGTGGGCTTTTCAATCATTTTTGAACTGTGCTATTTGCTGTAATGTCAAGCAGAGCCATATTAAGAAAAGGCCACCAAACTTGTATATGCCTGCTCACACATATACAAGAACCCACTTACTGGGAACCACTTATATATCGTGAAACTGTGTACAGTGAGGTAGGATGATAGTCCCAAGCTGCTCCAACACATTGCAGTATTCATATGATAATTCTGGTTACAGTGAACCCCTGCTTAAAGTGAAATTAGGGTGAATAAGATGCCTATTTAAGTTGTTTGTCCTGTGCAGGAGGCTATGCTATGCATTTTGATAGAATTCATCACTGGGTTATGCTGTACATCACTTTCCATAATAACTCTTTGTTTGCATATGTTGACATATTTTCCATACTCTGTCTCTGCCAAAAGGTGATTTATAAAAACACAAATAAAGTACCCTTTCAGTCTAGTGCTGAGTTTTTATAGAGAGTGAGTGGTGTTAATTGTTTTCTCTTCCCTTTCTTCTCTCATCATTCTCTTCCAGCACTTAGGACAGAGAATTATCCTGTGTTAACTGTTCCCTCTAGCCCCACAAAGTCCACAACATAAAATGGGCAAATAATGGTTCAGACCTTCTGCTGGGTAAATTGGCACAACACAATTGATTTCAATGGTGCTTTGCTACCTTATTCCAGTAAGGATCTAATCTGTTACTTTTTCCCGTGATGGTTAGCACATTTTCAAAGTTTTGTCCCCATTTTATTAATCTTTGCAAACTTTATAAAACTGTATTTTCTCTTATAGATCTTATGGTCTTACTGTGGGATAGTCAAGAACCAATGACTCATAAATTAATACAGAAAGAAAACAGTTACTTTCATCTCTCTCCTACTATCACCTTGCTGTTCATCGCAAAGGGAGCATTTCTCTGCTGTTTTGTTTGTCTGGTCTTAGTTTATTCAAATATTTTTCTGATACTTTTCCAGTTACTCATATTTAAACTGCCTCCTTGTGTTCCCAATTGAAGTCATTGACACTTTTATCATTAACTTCAATGGGAGCAGCCATGGCCCCCCTGTGAAGGCATACTAACTGCCAGAACCACATCTTGTCTTTTGGCATGTTTTTTAGGTTTCTTCAGTATATAATTAATGAAGAATATATAAGATTAAGACCTTCTTTTAAAAGTACACCACCAAAACTCATAAGATACTATTAATTCTTCTATATTTTTCTAAGTAACTTTCTGCTAAATGCTATTGAATTGATAAGGATGATGGTTAACTGGGAAAATCCAATAAATGTGTTTAACATTAAATGTTGAAAAGAGTTTCCTTGAACTTCTAAAAGTGTGGGGTTGAGGTGGAAAAGTCTTTGTCCTGAATTTTTTCCCTTCTGCTACAGGGGCTGCTCTTATTGCAGCTGAAAAGTAGCCTACAGCTGCCTTTCATTCTTGTGTTCACTTTTAACAGATCCATGTGCTGCAGAAATGGACAAATAATTAAGAAGTAAATTACACATACACAGAGCTGGCAAGCTTGGATTTTCTCTGTTAGTGCCTTTCTACTCAGGGAAGAAGGAACTAGGCAGGAACTTGGAAAGTATGGCTGCCAAGAAGCAGTGGTGGTGTTGAGCTAGTGTATAGAAGAGGCTTTGCTACTGTAAGCCTCCATGCCTTGCAGACTTATTGTAACTCACGCTACTGTGGGTGCTGTGGTATACCAGTCCCAAAATGACTGATAGTCTGCTGGGTGCACAATGAGCTCACAGCCAAGTCCTACAGGCTCTTCAAACACCAGGCTCTAGGCTCTAATCTTCAGTGGATTCTGAAGCACCTGGATACCTTGAGTAAGAGAGGACTCCTTTGTTAGAGCTGCCAGGAATAAATGGTGCAAATACCCTAAGAACCGTGCAACCGTTACAATAAAGAACAATACAGTAGTTCCTACTTAGCCCCTAGGGTCAGTCCAATAGAGGGTTATGAAGGTTAACCTTTTCCTCATAACACCTCCATACACACGTTCTTCTTTCCTACAGGCATCCTCCTGCCTTCTCCTGGGTGAATGTTGACTTGGGGTTAACACAGTATACAGTAATGAGCCAGTTCGTTCATTGCACTACTACAGAGAGTAGGGAGAAGGCACTGGTCGGTGGAGATGAAAGTAACCACTATCTAAGATTTGTGTGGTAGGTGCCTTGGGACTTATGTTCAGGGAAGATAACTACTCCCAGAAAAGCTAGGAGAGAAACCTGGAAGTTGGAAATAGTTGATGAGAAAGAACAATTTAGGAATTTAAACCCGCCCACAGCATCTTTCAGCTCTATTTCTGATGAACATTCACGGCAGTCAGGATCACAATTTTAAAGTCACCTCTAATTTCAATAGCCTGAATTTTTCATTGCTCAATTTTGAGACTCATAGGACTTGATTTTCAAAGGCAAGATGCATGCTTGGCTCACATGTGGTTTTTGAACATCCCTGAAAAATCAGGCACCAAGTGTCTAAATGTGGGAATTCAAAATTAGAGGCCACCTTTTCAAATGTAGCTCTTAGGGACACTTGTTTTTAAAAAGAAAACCCCTCACAGTTTCACAAAAAAGCACCTTTAATTGCAACCACTGCTCTGTACAAGCAAAGTGGATAATTGTATGTTTAAATAACTGTTTAGATTCCTTACTTTGGAGTGTCACATATGTTCTTTGTGACCTCAATCATGGTAATTATGTACACTAATCAAACTGCACAATTGTGTGTGTGGCTTATCACTTTTTAAAAAAAGGCTCTTACAACACATGATCAAAAATGCTGAGAATCTGAAAACTAACACTGAGTTATACCATCAACAATCTACTTCCAGTCACATCAGTATTTGAAAGCATGTACATAATGACCTGAAAGTTAGTTTTTGACTCTTGGATTGTATGTCAACAGAGGAATTTCTGTAACATCTTTTTAAAATGTGTCTTAAAGTCACCCGTACTGCCTCCCATTTGTTTTGACAATAATTTCAGCAGAATACTAACCAGTGAAGCCTAAAGTTTCATTCCTATTACTATCTTCACTATGTTTAATTATGCTTTTTTCTTAGAGTCAGGCATGTCTGTGAGCCCAATACTGTTCTTATTGATGTTAGTGATAAAACTTCCTTTGGCATAAATGGGAATGGAATCAATCAAGAGTCAGATTAGAAAAAGAATGTGATACTTACAAGCTTTGTCCACAACCCAAATGCCATCTACTCAGAATGCTAAGATGACATGTTAGTAGAGAACAGATTGAATATATATTTAATGAGAAAATTCTGTCTTCTTTACCCACATTCAATATTACCTTATGCTCGGGCGTTCCAGTAAAATTAATGGAACCATTGAGGAGTAATGTGCTACTTAACATAAGTAAAGGTTGCAAAATCGGGTACAGTATGATCATCTTTTTTCCTTTCTTGTGTTTGTTGGTCAACAAACACATAGTTAACAATGCTGACCTTAAAGTTATCTTAACTGGGCTTCAGAATTAACCCTCTTATTGAAATAAATAAGGGAAATACACACTTCTTAGAGCTATGGTTTTGACTGTCTGCAAACTCCAGCAGAAATCATTGCCTTTACATTTGATTCATGTCCTGAAGATTATCTTTGCAACTCTCAAAGGAAAATTACTACTCTGCCAAACTATCAAGAGCAGACCTAGTCTCAGGTATTGGGCCTTCAGCGGCATTCTGTATGATCCATTAAATAATTTCTAAACCTTTCCACATAAAACTTTATTCTTCCTATTAATCTTTTAGCTAATAATGTAGTCTTCAGTGATATTTTGGGAATTGAGTGAACACTTATGAAATTATTGCTTTAGCATTCTTAGTTGTTTCAAGTCAATTTATTCATCATTAGTACTATATCTTGTAAACTTTAAAGCACCACCCAATTTTAATGATTATTTCTAATATTAACTGCCCGTGTTCTGAACTTATTATTTTATTCCAAGAAATTTGATCTCTTATCTCATAAAGCCCTTCAGTTTCTCCTTCATTTGCAATGACAGATGGCAAACAATTAACACTGGTACAATAGCTACAGTATTTCATTTTCTTTTTTCTTTATAATTAATTTACCAAGACCAGTCTGCCACTCGTAATTTATCAACCAAGAATATGTAAAGCCTTGACTGTTAATCCAAATATATTGTGATATTTGATGCATGTTCTTCCTTTTTACTTGCTGCAACTTTGAGACATCATGTCTATCCAAGCCATTCATTTCTTGTATCTTTTATAAACACATTTTATTACATTATTCATGACAACTAAAAGTTATTGAACTGAAAGTAAATTTTAGTTCTTTTAAATGTTCCTTAGATACTTTTTTTGCTTTTCTTCAGAGACATTTCTTAAGCAGCCAAGTAGAATTCTGATTAGCCAAATCCACAGTATCCAAACCTTTCAATCTAATGAACAGCAGAATTTCTGTCTACTGACTCCATTCACATAGATTTCAGACTAATACATGCTCCTTCCCTAAACCAATTTGTTGCACTCAAAGATGTTCAGATAATCAAGATTCTACTGCAGTATTTCCATGCAAATAGGGAAATATAGAAATTGTCATTGCCATATGATTCATCTATCTAGTGTCCTATTTTGATGATCTCTAGTACCAATGGCTTCTGAAGAGGGTGTGAAACCCCCTTAATAGACAATTATAGAATAGGCTACTGCAATGGTTCCTCTCTGTCAGGTTTGCAAGGAAGCCACTCTGCCTCACTACAGCAAGCTGCAACTGTCTGGGCTCTTGCCTGGCTGGAGAAAGCAATAACATTCTGGTGCATGCTTTCTGAGCTATACTGAGTATGCAACCAGCCCCAGCTGTTGGTGGCATCGGGGATAGGGATGCCTACACTGGGTCCCAGATCAGTGATCTATCAATGGCAGGTGATGCCTCCAATGGGTCAGTGGGAAAAGGTAAGATCGCTGCCTTGCATGCTGGCAGCACAACTGGACCAGTATCTGGTTTCCCTGGGTTACTTCCAGGGAACTTGAAACCTGGTGGCATCATTCCGTTGGCACCAGGCTTTGGCTCATAGGTCGCGGTTGGATAGCACTTGCACTGATATCTCCCATCTCAGTAGGGCACTGATCTGCTTCATAGCCAGTCCTGGCCCTTGCAGAGGGCTCAGCTGTTTAGGAGAGACATCCACCTCCTTCCCCGGTCTACCTCCTTCTCCATCCCTGCACTTCTTGCTAGGAGGTGAGGCATGTTTGGCTGTACCCACCAGGTGGAGTTAATCCCTTTGGTACTGGGGAGGAGGTCACTCTGCCTCACTACAGCTACCCATGTTCTCCCTCGCTACAGATACCCTTGTGTTCTGAACCATGAATGTTTTATTTCCCTAAATAAATTTATCCTATCTTACATAATTGTGAATATTCTTATTAGCCTTATATACATTTTACCCTTTTCTGAATCTTTAACTTTAATAATAGCTGTAGCAATGAGTTTTAAAGAATAACTAAGTTTTATTTAACAATCAATTTCCAGTTGTGGTCTTAAATTTGTTTTTTACTCATTGGCTCCCTGTTGATTCTTGTATTAAACAGGAACCTTCCACAGCCTCTTATAATGTTATTTAATATTTTCTTCATTTTCAACTCTTCTCCAAATAAAACAGAATCTTGGACCTTGCTATCTTTTCCTCCATCCCCCCTGCTGGCAGATGAAAATCTCCCCAAAGAAGCTTTCAGTCCCAGACAACCAGCATCAGTTTTACTATCCTCTTACAGCAGCCCTTTTTGCAGGGGATGTTCTGCAGCCCTTTCCATTCTCTGATATGAGGCTTCTTGGTTGGAGGTGAGATTCCAATGGCCCATTCTTTCAAGACAGTGATGCCTCCTTGTGCTTTGAAACAGCTGAAAGTGCCATATTTTGAATCATAGACTCATAGAATGTAAGGATTGGAAGGGACCTCAGGAGGTCATTTAGTCCAACCCCCTGTTCAAAGCAGGACCAATCCCCACCTAAATCTCCCTACCTGTATTATTCACTCTGGGACAGCATTACCAGAAAGCCCCAAGGAGCAGTCATAGCAGCAGAAGACTTCAAAAACAGTTGGATTAGACTTGGTTTGTGAGAAGAAGTCCATGTTGACCATTTACATTCACCCAAATCTAATTATAACCCAGCCTCCTGAAAATGGAGAGTAAGTTAATAATTACTTAATAATCTTAGGCATCAGGGAACATCAAGGTATGATAATACTATTATAAAATGGGCTATGAAGAGGACAGCTTTGGGGGGGGGTGTTTTACACTAACAAAGGTTATCTTTCAATCTATGCTGATGTAAGACAACAGACAACAAACTTGAGAGTCAAATCAGGCTCATTGCATCTGTGTGTCCAAGAAATTCACTTTTAAAGAAACAAAAAGCAATGAATGCTCAGTAACTTGATGGAGCAGAAGCACTTAGTATCAGCTGAAATTGGAAATTCTGGGTATATCCTCAGTATCACTTTCTTTGAAGTACCTGTAACTGCGCTACTTTTAGTAGAGACGTTGATTTAAAGGATTTTTAAGCCATCGGTTTTTCTTTGCTCTGAGCATGTCCTGTTGATATTTCAAAGACAAGAGATACTGTGGATCTCTCCATGGCATCTCCTGCCTTTGAAGTACAAAATATGGGATGTGTTCTCAGCAAAGAGTTATTGGAAGTTTTTAAAAGTAGCCTTTAATGATGATTACTTCATTGATGCACGTTACTGGTTTTATAGCTGGCCTTTTAAAGTGTATCAGTGCTCTTTCAACAAGGGATTATAATAAAGCTACAAAGTACACTGGAGTCCAGTAAAACACCTGAATTGGGCATCATCATCAAAGTTGCCACAGAGTCATAACAAAAATTGCTTTATGAGGGATTAGACCTTACAGCTGCAGCAGTAACTAAAATGAGTACCAAAATGCAATACAGGCTGCAACAAAAGGCACCAAGTTAATAAGCAGTGAACCACACCCTGAGCACAGAGTAACTGCATAGTAGCCAGCATCAAGAAATAAAAGCCAGCCAAAAATTGTTTAGAGATCTGCAAATCAGTATTCTTTACTGGGTTTTCAAAGGGCTGAGAGATTGTGTTCTTGATAATGAGTAGCCTAGTATGAGCTGTACTATTGACTTCAAAGTGTTCCGGACTGCACCCTGGAAAGACAGGCTGGCATTTCCCTAGGTGTGGGCAGTGTGGGAAAGCACCAGATGGGATTCCCTGAGGGAGAAGGGGTCCATAGTAGCATATCTACTTGCACAATGTAGACTTCAGATACCATTCCCAGAGCCTATAATGTAGCTGACTGTTGAAAATTAGGGTTTATTCCTAAAACATTGATGTCAATGTGAGTCTCTCTCTTGACTTCAATGGGCTTTGCATCTGGCCTTCATTGCAATGGTTTTATCCCATAAGATTCCTAATGCCCTCCTATGTCACTCTCATTAATGATTATGGGAGCTGATGTATGAGTATATTTGTAGGGGAAAATATATCCTGTTAATAGAGGAAAAGGGCTCTCATATACCTATAATTATGTTTTGAACAAAGGGTTCAGAAATGATATATCCTGAAGTAAAGATATTTCCAACACTCCACAACTCAGCAGAAATCCATGATGCACAAAACTTTAAGCTATACAACTTCTGACATTTCTTCTGCAAGAATATTATCAGCATATGGCTAATGATAATATAAGAGGAAGAATCAGAACTGATTGGTAAAAGGATGACATGAAAAGCTTTTAGTTCCATGGAAACACAAGTGCTTGCTTTTTTCTGAAACACTCACCTATCCAACTCAAAGGGATCACAATGGGACAGTGGAATTAATCACCATTTTGTGCAGCAGTTAATATTTTACTTTAATGATGTACTCAAAAGTTTTGAGGGTGGAAGAATTCTCACTTACTCATAGAACTTGAAAATGACTATGATAGCTCACCAGCAACTTGAAAGTATGTTGGCCATTTAAAAGTACATTCTAACATGCTCTGAGAAATGTTATTGGTATTTTGAGTACATGAAGAATGGACTTCACCCCTAGAATTTGGGAGGAGGACAAAAAGAGCTCCACCCCCCAAAATATCTCTTTTGTGTAAAATAAGTCCGTTAAGTATGAGATCTCCTCAAAGGATCACTTTGATAACCTGCCTGAAAAATCCTCTGACAAATTCAGTGCAAAGAGGTTTGTTTATGGTAGATGGGATTTAGCTATGTTTGGAAATAGGAGGCATAAACAAAAAGCTTTCTTTAGGGCTGCCCCAAAATGCTATGATGAGATCTGATAAAAATGCACTGGCTGAAGAAACCAGTAATTCTAGACAGTTATGATGTCATTTAACACTTCTTTATTACCTTCTAACACTGCTTTTATCAAAGCTCTGTAACTTTCTCTCTGTTCAGTACTGCACTGAATGCACTATCAGCAATCAGTCAACAATCATTTCCACAGAAAATACCTTTTTTATAACTCAAATAAAAAAAAATGTACTCCAAGTTGAAATTTTAAAAGCTATTAAAGGAACACAAAAGATAGGCACTTACCAGTTTGGGCCATATTTTTGTTCTCTTCTGACTAATAAATTATAGCAATTTAAAATGGCTTTTATTGCAGATAATAAAATATCCTAATTCATAGACTCAATACTGTTTTTAAATATAGCTTCTGCTGATATCAATGTGAGTGATTCATAAACATCCAAACACTGAATTTTGACCCATATTATTTAAATACAACCTGAAGAGAAAAATAGCTCTTGAAACAATGTTATGGTATACAAGATTAATGAATCAGAGGGGTAGCCGTGTTAGTCTGGAATTGCAGAAGTGACAGAGTCCTGTGGCACCTTAAAGACTAACTAAAATTTTAGAGCATGAGCTTTCATGGGCTAATACCCACTTCGTCGGATGCATGCAGTGGAAGTATCCAGGGGCAGGTATAAATAGGTAGGCAAGAACCAGGTGGGAGATAACAAGGTTAGTCCAATGAGGCTGAACCAGCTTGTTATCTCTAATCAGGGAGGGTGAGGTGTTCCTCTAGCAGCTGAACTGGAGGTGTGAATAGCAAGAGAAGAGAAGCTGCTTTTGTAGTTAGCTAGCCACTCGTAATCTTTGTTCAATCCTTAACTGATTGTATCAAATTTGCAAATGAATTGCAGCTCTGCAGTCTCTCTTCTCTTGTCTTCCCTGACTACATGCTCTCCTGCACATTGAGCATTTCCTTTAATGCCCTCTTATCTGACCCTCTTCCCATCTTATCTCACAGCACTCTTTTCCATTCGCTCCTCCTCTCTCTCTAGGTATCTTTATCTCTGCTCCTCCTACAACTGTCAGCCCTTGAGCAATGATTCTAAATCTCTCTCCCATCTCTAAGCATTCTCCTTATATCCTGTCTTGTATCTCCTGTTCCCTTACTGATGTCTCCCCCTAGATATGCAGGCACCCTGTCCAAAACTGAATGTCTTTTATCCCAGTTCCTCACCTTGATCTCTTTTCTGTATCCTCACTAACAACTCCATATCCTGCCTGTCATCCAGGTCAGCAATTTTGGTGTCATCTTTGACTCTTCTATGTCTTCCTCCTTTTTCCAAGACCAGTTTTATGTCCTGTCACTTTTTTCTTTTGACAAACTCAAAAATCCCTCCTTTCCTCTCTGTCTCTACGGATAAAACACTACTCCAAGCACTGGGTACCTTTTCCCTTGAGAAGTGTAAACTCATCTGTGCCGGCCTCTCATTTGCATTTGTACATTCTCCTGTCCATTCAAAATCTCAATGTTAAAGTCATCTTATCCCATTGCTCTGCCTACATCACTCCCTTATCTATACACATACATCCCATCAACTCTCTCCATTAGCTTTTGTCACCAGGTCACATGCAAGCTCCCTATCTTCAACTATCAGGACTCCTCACTTCCATACTCTCCTTCCTTTTCCTTGATTCTCTCACTTTACTTCTCTCTATCTCCTTGTCCCATTCTTGTTTCTGAGGTTTCTACCCGGCAGATTACTATGCCTGAACACTCTCACTGTCCTCATCCAAATACAGTTTCATACTCCTTCAGATAATTTTCTAACCTCCCCATCACTTCCTTCCTTCCTCTCATCCAATAACCCTCATGTCCTCCATTACATATGGTGCTGTGTTGTCCATTGCCTTTATCCTGAGACTTATTCAGATTGCAAGTTACTTGGAACTAGGAATTCATCTTATCTATGCTCACAAACTACCATGTGACTTTACAGTGTGTATTAATAAAAAAAATCAAACAGCAGTAATATGATTAATGCATAAGACTTTCTCCCACTTCCACTGATATCAGTTACAAAATTCCTCTTCATTTCAATGAAAGCCTTCTTAAGCACTACATGTTTTTGCGGTCCAGTGTTAATTACAAATTGAATACCTACAATGTTTTCTAGATAAATATCTAAATTAACAAAAAATTTAGTCATTATAAAATCTGCACTTTGAAATTAAATTTGTTGTTGATTAACTGTTGCTTTTTTCATTTTAAACTAATATGGATTGAATAATCCTTCCTGTGTCAAAGATCATTGTTTCTAAAACAATTGCCCTGTATTTTTGGATTACATAAAATCAATTGCACTCCTGTTGCGCTTTGTTGTTCAATTAAGTCTGCATCACATTGTGAATTATGGCAAGCACATTTGGTCAAAAGGAAGGGTTGATTAACAAGGACTGGTTTGTGATGTTGTTAAGAAAATGGTTGTTAGGAAAATGTAACTTAGAATGTTGTAGTATGATTTTAAAATAACCTTAGACTTATAATCTCACTCCCTGTATATGTACTATTGACCCCTAGTTTAACATGCATTTTAAACTTGCATTCACCCTGTCACAGATGTGCAGGCGTCATAGTGTCTAAGTACCCCTAAGTGTTTTGAACCTCCTGTTTACCAGACATGTAAATGAAATAGATTAAGACCAACAATGGATGTAATAGCCATTAAGTGTTCCCACCTGTGTAAGTGGATTAAAAGTCCCCCTCCCTTATCAACACAGGGGTATAAAATATCCTCACACATGTATTGAGTTGAGCCAGTTGTTTGGGTGATAACCCCTTCTGACTCCTTATTGCTTGCAATAAATCTTGTTTTTCCAGAAGTCTACTGAGTTATGCCTGTCCTTTGAGGTGTATTGGACTGAACTCCAAAGGAAATAAGCAGTTTTTGCAACAATTCTGGAGACCCAGATGGGACAGCCTTTGGACGACTTCGGGATCACCGCAGACCGACCAGAGGAAGGATAGTGCACACCGGGCAGTTTTTGCCCGTCCTAACTCTCGACCCGATCTGCGGTGATACCCGGAATGTTAAAATGTGAGTCCCTACAAATCAGGCAAGACCAGAGGCTTCTGGAGTTTGGTAGGTGCCTGGGAAACAGAGCGGTGTAAGTATCTCCATTACTCTCATTGTTAATTTGTTTGGTGATTTTAGTACTTTTGTATTAATTCGCCGTTTGTAGATTCCTTGTGAATCATTTGGTATAGCAATGGGATCGGGTCGCTCCCGAATGGAAGATTCCGCCTTTCCCTTGGGTTGTATGTTACATAACTTTGATAAATTTAAGAGTAATCATGGTATTAAGATGACTAAAGATGAGTTGATTATGTTTTGTCAGTTGGAATGGACCACGTTCGGTCTTGGTTGGCCCGATTCAGGGTCCTTTGATGTAGACCTCACAACTAAGGTTTATAAAACGGTGGTTACAAATCAACACTGGGACCAGTTCCCCTATATTGATTGTTGGCTAACAGTATGTCAGGATCGGCCCCCCCTGGCTTATTAAATGTGCCTCTAAATTATGTAAACAAATGCGCCTAGGGGTTCCCAAGCCTCGTCCAGCTATTCTCTGCGAGCCTGCAGAGGATGCTTGTCTTGAGACTGTAATGCCACCAGCCCCCCACTTATAGGCCATCCACCCCCATTCCCTCAGGAAGTGGTCCAGCTGGCCCATCTCCGTCAGTTACTAGCCCTGTTCAACTGGCTAGTCCCCTGACTCCAGAGGACAGTCCCACCCAAGGGGGAGCAAATGGAATCAGTAACATAATTGCTGAATTTGACCCCCTTTCCCCAAGCCGTCACACGGGACCTGCCTCAAATACCCGAAGTCATGATTTAATAAACTGAGCCTGCCCCATGCGAGAAGTAATGTCCCCCACTGGCTGAACATCTTTCCTCTATGCCCCCTTTACTACCACGGACTTATTTAATTGGAAAAGCCAAAACCCCTCTTACAGGGAAAATCCCATGGTACAGATAAGGGTGGGTGGCAAGGAATATAAAGCTCTAGTGGATACCGGGGCTACGTATTCTATGATCCCTGCAAAACCCACTTCTGCTGAAGAAAGCGGAAAACATGTAATAATAGAAGGAATTGAGGGAAAACAGAGTAAACTGCCTGTATATAAGCCCTTGCTTACAAAAATCGGGGACAATATGCTAGAGCATGCCTTTATTGTTTCACCTACATGCCCCGTTGCTCTGTTAGGACGAGATATCCTAACCAAACTACAAGTTGAAATCTTTTTCCAAGAACAGATTGTAGTACACCTACCAGGAAAACAGGGTTCAAACTATCAAATGGCCCTCTTTAACAAGGAGTCAACTACCTGCACAGGGAACATTGAAGACTTAGAAGGAATAAACCCTGATGTATGGGCAGATGGAAACCCTCCAAAGGCGACATCTGTACCCCCTGTGAAAATACCACTAAAAGAAAAAGAAAGCCCTGTCTGTGTAAAACAGTACCCTTTGTCAAAAGCAGCTCGTCTGGGTTTAAAGCCCCTCATCGAAAAATTCAAGCAGTGGGGCTGGCTAGTGGAGGGGTCATCCCCTTTCAATACCCCCATATTGGGAGTGCCTAAGCCAGATGGTACCTATAGATTGGTGCATGACTTAAGAGCAATAAATAAGAAGGTTATTGTAGACCACCCTATGGTCCCGAACCCTCACACCATTCTAACACAGATTCCGCCTGCAGCAGCTGTTTTTACAGTGTTGGATTTAAAGGATGCTTTCTTCTCAATACCATTAGAAAAGGAAAGCTGAAAATTGTTTGCTTTTGAATGGGAGGACCCAGAAACTCACTATAAGACTCAGTTAATGTGGACTGTTTTACCTCAAGGTTTTGTGTCATCCCCCCATCTTTTTGGAACAGCATTGCAGAAAGATTTAGAAAACTGGAAAAGCCAGCATTCAGAGATTGCCTTGCTCCAGTATGTTGATGACTTGTTAATTGCCAGTCCTGATCTGCAAGTGGGGAAAAGAGCAACCGAGTCTCTGCTAAATATTCTAGGGGAGAAAGGGTATAAAGTTTCACGAGAAAAAGCCCAGATATGCCAACTGAAGGTTACCTTCCTGGGATATGAAATTGAGAAAGGGGTACAAGCTCTCAGCAAAGAGAGAATCAGGGCAATTCAAGATATGCCTGCCCCAACCAGCCCTAGAGAACTACGAGCCTTCTTAGGTCTTACTGGATTCTGTAGACTATGGATCCCAGACTATGGTAACAAGGCTAAACTTTTATATGAATCTCTCACTAAGGAAGGGCACACAAATTGGAAATGGACTAGTGAGCATCAGCATGCTTTTGAACTGTTAAAAGCAGCCTTAATGCAACCTCCGGCTCTTATGATTCCTAATGAGCATAAGCCTTATAGACTCTACGTACATGAGAATAAGGGCATTGCTTCGGGAGTTCTAACTCAGCCGGTAGGCCCAACCTGGAAACCTGTGGGCTATTACTCAAAGGTACTGGACCTGGTAGCCAAGGGGTGGCCGGTTTGCCTGCGAGCTGTAGCAGCAATTGCAACCATAGTGACAGAAGCCCAAAAGATAGCAATGGGAGCAGATATGGACATACACACCCCACATGGGGTCCCCCAGATTCTTGGAATAGAAGGTGGGAAATTCTTAAGCCCTTCTCGACAATCCAGATATGAAATCTTCCTATTGTCTAACCAAGGGCTTACATTTAAACATGCTACAGCTTTAAATCCAGCTACCCTTCTCCCTGAGCCAGGACCACCTAACCATGATTGTTTAGAAGCACTTACAGAGACGGTGCTAATTCGACCAGACCTGCAGGACGATCCTCTGGAAAACCCAGACGAGGAATTTTTTGTGGACGGATCTAGCAGTATGGTACAAGGCACCAGACAGACGGGCTGCGCTGTTGTGACCCTGACTGAAATACTGTGGAAGGAGAAGCTCCCCGCCAGCTGGTCAGCGCAAGCAGAACTCACTGCATTGACACGAGCCCTCTGGCTGGGGACAGACAAGAGGTCTGTATTGTCTTCTCTCCACAGATTCGCTGCACCCTTCCAGAGTTTGCCCCTGGACACTCCTATCCACAACTTCCAGCCAGGAGATCAGGTGTTGGTACAGAAGTGGAAAAAGGACCCTTTGTCTGAGAGGTGGGACGGACCTTATCAAGTTTTACTCACAACACACACGGCTGTAAAACTTGAGAACAGTGACAAATGGACACATTGTTCACGTATTAAAAAGTACACCCCACCTCTCCTCCGGAATCCTGAGACTCCACCTAATGACGACTGGACTGTTACTCGCCTGGATCCTCTGCGGCTCCGACTTAACTGTGTTCAGTAACATGTTTGTGTTCCACATTTTAATTGGATACCCCTAGAGGTTTCCAAGCATATGGAAACACTTGGGTATCATTGGCAAGGTTAGCCTTAAATTCATCTATCTTTTGCGTGCCAAATACATATGCTGTAGGTAAAATTATGGAAATATGTTTTCTTGCTATTAGTACAACCCCTTCCACATTGAAAAATTACACACACTTAAAAAATTTTGCCAAAACGATGACGTATGATTATTTGTATGAAATGGGCCAAATATGTTTTCATTTTTGGTTGCAAATGTAACACCAGCTGCCCAGTGTGTCACTTTTGAAGGTGCCATTCAGTATATTCATGATCTCACAAACAGAGTTGGTCTGTAATCAGATCACTACTCAGTCATTTGCTTATGGACCTTATGCTTATGCTTCTCCCCCATGGCTGGTTTTTCCTTTGTGGGCGCACCGCTTATTCATATGTACCAGCTAACAGCTCGGGTGGGCCCTGCACAGTAGGGAGAGTGGCACCCCTTATTGTCCCTGTTCCCCAACATAACACCAAAAGATATAGACGGGGAAACATACCATTGGACCCCTCCTGTAAGTCAGACATTACACTATTCTCAGAGGGAGAAGCAGACGCCCTCATTTTCTCTCTCATTGGCGTGCCTGGAATGGCAATGCATAATTACCATGCTATAGTCCACTTAGCCTGCACAGTAGCCAAGGCTTTGAACCTAACTTCCTCTATCTTGGCCCATCTTAACCAGGAAATGGGAGAAGTCAGGCAGGGAATGTTACAAAATCGTCTTGCTATTGACTATCTGCTTCTCAGACAGGGACACAGCTGTTCTGAGTTTACTGGCCTTTGTTGTTTTAATATTACTGATAAGAAAACTTCCATTGAAAAGGATTTATACAACTTAAAGGAACTAGTGCATGGGATAAAGCAAACTCAAGGTTTTGACTTTTGGTCATGGTTGCCTAATGTTGATGACTGGATAAAAACTCTCATAAAGGGAGGAATCTATTTTGTATTAATAGTATTAGTTATAGGATTGTGTTTTTGTTGTGTTATCAATTGTATTCCATTGTTATGTCAACAAACCCCACCCAGGAGAGCTAAGCTAGCTCTGCTCCCCGATAGAATGTAGAAGAAATCATCTTTAAAGAGGAAGGAGTTGTTAAGAAAATGATTGTTAGGAAAATGTAACTTAGAATGTTGTAGTATGATTTTAAAATAACCTTAGACTTATAATCTCACTCCCTGTATATGTACTATTGACCCCTAGTTTAACATGCATTTTAAACTTGCATTCACCCTGTCACAGATGTGCAGGTGTCATAGTGTCTAAGTACCCCTAAGTGTTTTGAACCTCCTGTTTACCAGACATGTAAATGAAATAGATTAAGACCAACAATGGATGTAATAGCCATTAAGTGTTCCCACCTGTGTAAGTGGATTGAAAGTCCCCCTCCCTTATCAACACAGGGGTATAAAATATCCTCACACATGTATTGAGTTGAGCCAGTTGTTTGGGTGATAACCCCTCTGACTCCTTATTGCTTGCAATAAATCTTGTTTTTCCAGAAGTCTACTGAGTTATGCCTGTCCTTTGAGGTGTATTGGACTGAACTCCAAAGGAAATAAGCAGTTTTTGCAACAATGTGAAGGCACATGGGAAGGGTTTATAGATGAAATCTGCCATGCTGTTTGAAAACTCTGTTAACTTATTGTGAGCTTCCCTGGTCATGAAAAAATAAAATGCACACACTTCCGGGAAATATTAAACATGCATTTTCCTTTTCAATTGTGTTTTATCAGTGTGATGCCAACAGCCCATACTATGGAAGTCAAACAGTGCTGAGTAGATCTTCTATTTATTAGAGGAAATAGTGTGTGCATAGACATACGCACAAAAAGCAGATTAGAAGGTTATTTATTTTAACATATCGAGACAAGTTCTGTTGTGCTATTATAAGCAGAACTGGTAGCACTGCTTTTACTAACGTTGCCTAACAAGTATCTGTTACACTGTCATACAGGATACTGGATTATATGGATTTTAGGCTTGATCCACTATGGCAATTTCTATATTCCCATGACCACTTTTTTTCCCCCCCTAGCATTTCATAGGCCATAAGAGTCTCAGGTTGGGCTCCCAAAATTAGTGGATATCCTTAATCTCTCTGTGCTCCACTTCCCCATCTGTATAACTGGGAAGATAATATCACCTCACTTCATTTTGATGTTGTGAAAATAAAATAAATTAATAAATATGTATGAAGCACTCTGATAGTATGGTTGGATCAGAATACTTACAAGCAAAGGGTCCACCCTGCAAGGTGCTGATCACTCTGAGCACTCATATATTTCAATGGAACATATTCCTTGCAGGATGAAAATCAAAATCTTCCAAAACGTTTTGATTTTGTGTAATGGCAAACAAATAAGGCCTTGAAACAGTAAGAAACAGAGAAAGATAGTAGTCATCTTACTGTGTGGATAAGCCACACCCAGGGTGACCAGATGTCCAGATTTTATAGGGACAGTCCCGATTTTGGGGTCTTTTCTTATATAGGTTCCTATTATCCCTCACCCCCATCCCAATTTTTCACATTTGCTGTATGGTCACCCTAGCCACACCAGATAGTGTCATACAGCTAATCACTAAAAGCAAACATGCCTTTTTTTTATTAATTATTCTAGACACTGAAGTAGCAGAAAAATCATTTAACATATGCACTGCAAACAGATATAGGTAATATATTCAGTGTTACTTCTGAGAATGTACTAGTGTTAGAAACATAGACTGCTTTGCACTATGTTGGGTTTTCTGGAGAAATTACATCTAAGTTTCAGTAATTCCATAAATTATGTTACAATACAAAATGCTGATGTACACATAGATATGAACCAGTCCTTCCATGGTATCTGAAAATAGACAACAACATTACTGTATTTTAATACCCAGACCTCTATTAATAAAAGTAAAAAATTTAGTGCATAAAAATAGCATGTATTTGGCTTTACAAATGGGCAATAAAGTGATAGCCACCTGCAATATTATCACCAAAGCTAGAATGAACTGTTAGTCCAATTCTTAAGGGCAATACTAAGAAAATCCAGTTAATTTAATTCTTTGACAAATACTTACTTTTATGCTGTCATTTGTCCTCATTAAATTGTGCCTAATATGCATACATAAAATAAAATATTTTAAATTAAATAATTAACCTCAGTTGAATAATATTTCTGAATAATTTATTCAGTGAAGTTTTCCCATCAGTCATCAAACTAATTATCATCAGATATGTGCCAGAGAATGCAGATTATACTGGCTGAGGATCTGACTCACTAAATGTATGCATTATATGACTGCTTTAGAAATAATAAAAATTTAGCAGAAGCAATGAACTTTAATAATAATTAATTCTTACATAACCCTTTGCACTGAACATCTCCAAGCACTGAACAAAAAAGATCTCCAAGCACTGAACAGAAAAAGTCAAAATCACGATCCACATTTGACAGATGCGGTAAGTGATTTGCACAAGATCACACAGGAGGCCAGTGGCAGTCCCAGCCTAATGCTCTATCCGTTAGGCCAGAAGATGCTGATGAAGCTTGATTATGCTTAAAAGAATACAAGCAAAACACATCAGGGTAACTAAGAATTCCTGAATTTTATGATGAATGTCTTGATAACTATTCTAATCAATAACACCCTAGCACCAATGCAGAGAATGAAAAAAAGCCATTAGCACAGTTTTATTGCCTCTAGCTTAGATCTGAGAAACAGAATGTTTAACCTGGCATTCAATTTCATGAGTAGCATAAATTGAACTGAGACATTCATTTCCTTTTGGTGTTATTAAAATGTTCCCCTCACAAGTTCGTCTCAAGTCCATTGTGTATATCTTAGGTGTTCTAACCAAATGCTCTGGATAGCAGAGTTTTTAATTGATTATGTAATCCAGCTAGATAAGCTTAATGGTCCAAAAATACTATAAATATGTTAGAGAAAAATTAAAGCACATTCACAAACTATTAAAATGGTTGTGAGCACTGGGCACGGTACTCTACATCACAACTGTAAGACCCAAGCTCACATTTCAGCCTGGAAGGAAGTATCGGGAGGCATTAAGTTTAGCATTTGGGGAAAAAGCAAAAGCTCTATGTTTCTCAAAGGTCACCTCTCCAGCCATTTAAGAAGCAGTAAAAATTTTCACTCAGGGTTTCCTCACCTGGAAAGTTAATGGCTAAGCATGGTCCTCAAGAGCAGGAGGTAAAGTGGAAATAATTTGGGTATCTTCAGGGAACCTCAGTGAGCCTTGAAGCTATTGGGGAAGGAAAAATCCTTGACTCCTTAACTGTTAACAATACAATATGGTGCTAATGTGCCATTATATTAATGTTGTTTTTCTGCACCAAACATAAAGATGTACAGATAACCATCTGAATTCCTCTGTGCTTATTGACATTGTCGTCATCCCTCACCCACAGCTGGCTTGTGATTAGAACTAGTGAAAACTGTCCATCAGAAACTGCTGATTCTACCAAATCTGAATGTTTGTGGGAATATATCAATTTCATCACCAATTTTTACATGAAATTATCAAAATGTTCAGATCCAACTTTATTATTTGACTATCATATTATTATAATTGTATTATGTTATATTATAACATAAAACTGAAAAAAGTGGAACTGTTTGACCTTACCAAAACATTTCTGTAAAGTCGTTTTGATGTTTCCAAAACAAATGTTCATTTTTCAATACATTTCAACTTTTCATTATGACTTGGAAAAAATGAAAAAATAAAATGTTCAGAATTTCTCACAGAAAAGAAATTCAAGTTTCTCAGCAGCTCTACTTACAATCCACTCTCCATCTCCTCTATTATTTGTTGTTTTTTCCATGATGACATTAAAAATATTATTCTATGTGTGGAAGCACAAAAAGGAAAGGTTAGAAACAAGGCTTGTTAGGTTGCACCTGCCAGGGCAGAATTATCCTCTGTATAGCTGATTTTTCTTGTCCATTTGTCCAGACATCTTTTAAGTCTTCCACATACCAGGAATGCCAAATTTTCTCATGGGAGAGTCTTATATACTCTGACATAACCTGATCAAAAACACATTGAAGTCAAAGCCCATTGACTTCAGTGGGCTTTGAATCAAGCAAAGTGCTGAAGAAAAACAAATACTATTACCTGGGGAAATGATTAGTGAACATCAAAAATCAAATAGTTTTGCTAAATAGCAAGATTATGATATTTAAAAGTTTACACATCCATAGACCTCACTGTAGGTAAAAGTCCTGCTTTTCTTTAATTAAACAAGCTAACTGTGTTTCTCATAATAAAGTATAGTACATGGGTGGAGTACTAGACTAAGAAAAAATGCAGGCAGTTTAAATAAATATGATAAGATAAGCATTTATCATAGTCTAATTTAATGTCAATCCTCCTACAAACCTAAAGTCTCACAGGCTCTAAAAACAGGCAAAAGGTAAGGGAGACAGAGCACAAGATTTTGTCTGTCAAAAAGATAGACTGTGATAGAAATTTTACTAGGATTTACAATGTAATAAGAATCCACTGTACAGTATTAGTGTGGAAATGAAGTTGAGCCATGCTGAGCTGTTCACTTGATAGCTCAGAAAATTCATAGGAGGAAAAATATAGAGTGACTTTCTATACAGGTGATTAAAACAAAAATAATTTCTCTGCATTCACTAGAGTTTTGCTTTCAAATTTTCCCACTCAATAGAACCATTTTTTCTTTAAGAAATATTATGCATACATACATGGTGCTCAGTAATCTACTGTTTCTTGATAATCTACTGTATTTTTTTATCAAATATGTTAATATGTACTATGTGGTTTGGCTTGTTAGAAGGTTCCAATTTAGGGGACTCCAAAACCTTTGAGAACAAAAGCATTGGACATAGGCATTGGTTGTGCAGGTTGTGGACATAGACTTTCACCTGGATTCTTAACACTCAAGTGAGGCAAGGGCTTCAGGGGATCTTTGCAGCTTGGATCACATCCGAATATTAGGAATGTAGTACAAAAATGAAAAGGTTCCCCATCCCTTCACTTTCTGGTTGTGACCCCCAGGGCCAGTTTGGAACCACACCAGACTGGGAAGATTCTGCCATTCCAGGCAGATTATGGGGAAATTACTAATCCCTGGTTTAGTTGCTGGCAAAAGCTGACAAGAGTTGCAGTTATTAATTTGATGTAAACTTTGTGTCTTATTTTGCCACTTGTCTGGGTCAACAGACGACTGTCAGCAGTAGTTACAAAGTAGTGGGAATATGTTTGAGCTACTCTGGTATATTTGCAACAAACAAGCTGCAGTTATTTCATTATTGAATTTGCAATATTTGGATGGCCAAACTAGCAGCAAAGAACATCATTATCTACTTCTTTATTGACAGACTGATGATGAGATTTCATATTAAACAAAGTGTAATGGAAGTAATTTGCACTTTTGCTCACATGCCTGGCTTGAGTCTTTGGTTTCAGTAGCAAGGGATTCAGGGAAAACTCACATCTGACTTGATTTTCCTCTGGATAATGAATTAATCTCCTAAATTAGCACGATTTTAGAAAAATAGCCAACAAAATATTTAATTAAAAAAGCATTTGTTGTGTGATGTGATGCTTTAGCAAGAATTTTATTCTGTGGTGTAATTTACACCCTGCTGCATATTAACTTCATGAATTTAAATATTCAAGATTCAACTTTTTGATCTATATTTCTTCATCTGGCTGGCCGTTATTAGAAATAAACTTATATGTAAATAGTCTGCATTCTCATGCCCCAAGAAATGGAGTCTTTGCATATAGCTCCCAAAAACTAAATTTAAAACATTATTTTCATCCATGGTAGCATTAACTGTTTGTATTATTCAGCAAAGATACAAATGAAAAAGAGAGTCACTTTTTCAATAAGCTTCCATCAGAAAAAAATATAGTTAATAAAAAAAAGCACAGTCTAGCCTCAGGAAAGAAAACATTTGTTTCCTACAGCATCTTTTTTTCCATTTAAAATTATTCTGAATAAATTACAAGATCTTGGATCTTACAAAGGTACAGTAGCATGCTCCTACCTTCTACTTAGCCTTTAGCATCTTTCATAACACCTGCAGTTTCTTTCCAACGTGCACTGGCTCTGAAGGCAGTCTTTTGAAGTTGCCTTGGCAACATCTCTAGGTTTTTTTCCCCTCCCCTCTTCAAGTTTTCTCTTTCATTTCTACTAGCCTAAATGTAAATATTTAAATTACAATACAATGTGGGGAAATAACCATTTTTATATATATGCTGGAAGTGCACAGCTTTAAAATTCTAATAGACGTGCAATTCTAATAGATGTGTGCACATCATGTGCATGCTCATAGAGGAGTGAGTAATGAAGGAAAAATAGAAAAAGAGGGAGAAAGCAGATGGTCTGATGTAACTATGTTTTGGTTTAGCAAAGACCTCTATGGTTATGTTTAGATTTTGCAAGGACATAAATATTTTTTAAAAATCCATGAAATGTTTGAGAAGGGAAAACTTGAAAATTCTAAATTGACTGACTTACTGAAGTCCAAATAGTTCTTGTTACCTGTTTGAACAATTTTGCCCTACTTCTAGAAGTAAGAGGAAAATAAAATTAAAAGGGTTCAACATTACTAATGTACAGACTGCATGGGAATATGCAGTCCCAGCATGCCTCTATCCAGTCACAAATGTCCAGCAAAGCAAAAATTTATATGTGAACACAATTATCTAAGTCCTACTATTACAAAATGTATATAGAAACAAGCATTTGATGAGAATTCAGCACTTACAGGTTCCATATAGGAGCATGCATTAAGTGCACCTACTCCATGGTGAAGACAGATGTAGGAGTAAAAAAAAAAGAATCATCATCCAGCAATACTGCAGGATCATGCACCAGAACAGCCTTGAGTGGTAGTGGCAAAAATGCATTTCTGCAGGGGCCTACTTTCCAGCATGCTCATTTGCTATATGGATATACAGGAATCCAACCTTACTGGATTCCATAGCAATATTTCCTCTACTTTCTTTTTAATATGTTCAAATGACTGCCAGAGCATGTTTAAAATCTGAGTGTGGTCTATCCCACTCTCATTCCTTTTTACTTGCTCTATCCCCTCATTCTTTTACTCATTCCTTCTTTGTCTTTATCCCCCTTCTTTCCCGATCTCAACCTCCTCTCCCATGTTCGAGACACTCTCCCCTGAGATTGTGGGGACCTTTTGAGTCCGCAAAAGCAGATCTGAAACAAATAGGACTTTTACTGTTCGTATGTGAGTTATTCCATTTGTAACTACATTTGTGATCCATTACATAAACCATTTAGCTAGTTTTCAATAATACATTTTCTATATAACCCATTTCCATCTTTCTGTTATATTTTATAGACACAGTTCAAATTAATATTCTATATAGAAATCTCTATGACTTCACTGTTGAATGGAGTTCACTCACTGTCATTCCTGAAGATATATAATGAATGTTAATCCATTATGGGCAGATCTGTTTTTTCCTCAGTAGCTGGGGGAAAAAACAAGAAGTGACATAAACTTCTGATACTCTGATACTTTACCGTAAGGGAAATTGTGCAAAGATGTGGGATTGCGCATGTTAGGATGTCACATCAAGATAGTCTGACATTTGATAGCAGATTAATCACAGCATTCTTCATAACATACCATTTTTCCCTAAATTCTCATTTTGCTCATTGGCAGACAGACAATCTAAAGTCTCCTAAAGTGAAATAAAATGCAGTTGTATTATAAAGGTGATATCACTGCATTCATCATTTGGGACTAATGTTGCTCATCTCTCTTCTTCCCTGACTACTTTTATTTCAAAGGAGTGTATTTTGCAATTTTATCAGCAGTCAGATGTATGGAAGCTAAATTTATGTATCTGGTCTTTGTTTCATCTTGCATCTTTCTAGGTAGGATATAAATTTCTGTGACAATTGCTGAACCCTGCAATAGTGAAACTGTTGATATAGTGAAATGTTCTTGAGGTTAAAAGCAGTTTGGTCTAGAAAGGTTTTTCTGCACCTTTTCAAATGCCAAGTTTCTCTTAAAAAGAATTTAGGAAAAAACATTATTTATGGCTTTATTCTAGTTTTCTTCCTACCTTAGGTCTCCCTTCAAATGCTACACTCCTTCTGGTAGCTAGTTAATGATGATTGTTTTGCATTTTCATTTTAGGTAATTAAGGATTTAATAGTCCTTTTAAACCAACTGTAGTAGTAACAGGTTTAATATACAACTCAGTTAGTTCAAAACATTTAGGAACATAGGAAATGCCTTACTAGTCAGACAAGTGGAAAGTGCTATAGCCTGTTGAAATGGGAAGTTTCTTCCTAACTCCATCAGTTAGTGGTTTTCAGTTGTTCCAATGCATTAGGATTTATACATCTGTATTTTTTGCTTTCTAATGTAACTGTGAATGTTATTATCATCCAATTGTCTAATCCTCTGATTAACTTAGTTCTGCCTCAGTAAGGCTTGTACAAATTTACTCAATCAATATAGCTGTGAGCAAAATCAGTTTTAACAAAATGTTTTAAAAGGGGTGCATGACAGTATATAAATGATTGCATCGTAGAAACCACACTGATTTCATTCAGATGTGCCAAGTACACCAAGTTTAATCAGCCTTGCTCAGTCTCTAGAAGACACACTAGTAGTCTGTCAGATAACTATTGTATATAGTTTATCACAATGGAGCAAACTTAGTGTCTGCTCAGTAGACCCCAGGACTTGGTCATTATGCTCAGTGAATTAACTCTAAGTCAGGGTTAAATGGAGTGATGTGACAAATGCGTATGATATCTGCCCTGTGGATAAATACAGAACATAAGTTCCCTAAGACTTCTAGCCCTTAATCTTCATGAGCAGAAAAATAATCAAGCAGTTTATATAAAACAAACACGGTTGGCCTCTACTTCCAGAAATATATCTTCAAATGTTCTCAAATTTTTATATTTTTAGGTGGTTACACGTCAAAGATCAGTGAAAAGAAAATGAGTTTAGCAAGTCTGATTGATAATTGTATAGAAATGCAGATAAGCCAGGATGGCTACCAGAAACAAAATTTCATCTGAGGGAAGAAAACAGTTCTTGAAATTGTGGTACTTGTATATTCCCTGGATCAAAGACAAATTAACAGGCCCAGCTGGAAGTACTTCATTTACTTTAGGGCATTTTTAATATACTGTTATTGCTTCTGGAAAAAGTCGGTTTTAATTTTATTAGGGTTCTATTTAGCAAGGAACTTAAGCACATATCCAGCTTTAAGCACATGAATTGTTCCATTGGGACTTCAGTGGGACTATTCATATTAACTAAGTTAACACACACATTGCTAAACTGGGGTTACAATACATTTGGTAAAAACACCATATCAAACATGTTATCCCACACCACCCAACTCTGGAGGGTTCACATGGGAAATTATTAGTTAAATTGGATAAAATGGGGATTAATATGAAAATTAAAAGGTGGGTAAGGAACTAATTGAAGGCAAGACTGCAATGGGTCATACTGAAATGTGAACTGTCAAGCTGTAGGGAGTTATTACTGGAGTTCCTCAGGGACCAGTCTTGGAACCAGTCTTATTTAACATTTTTATTAATGACCTTGTGTCATAACAATAAGGGTAGTCTAAAATTCCTCCGTACCTGTAATGGGTTAAGAAGCTTTGTCACCTGACCAAAAGGACCAGAAGATATGGGGACAGAAGATACTTTCAAATCTGGAGAGGGGGAAGGCTTTGTTTCTGTGCTCTTTGTGTATGTGTTCTCAGGAGAAAGCAGAAAAGCATCAGGTCAGCAACTCCTTCTCCTATCAACCATCCTATAAATCTCAATATTGCAAAAAGAGTAAGTAAACCAGGCAAGACGTTAGTTTATATTTGTTTTCCTAACTTGTAAATTTTCCCTTTGCTAGAAGGATGTTTATCCCTGTTGTCTTTAACTTTGAAACTAGGACTAGAGGGGTTTCCTCTGTTCTCTTTATATTTTTTGTTACTCTGTAAGGTTACCTATCATCCTGATTTTACAGAGATGATTCTTCTTACCTTTACTTTCTTTAATTCTTTTAAGAATCTGACAGATTTTTCCATTTTTTTAAGATCCAGTGGGGGTTGAATTGGGCTCATCTGTAACAATTGGTGAGGGTTTTATCCTCAAGCCCTTCCCAGGAAGGGGGTGTATGGCTTGGGGGGATATTTAGGGGAATAGGAATGCCAAGTGGTCCTTTCCACAATCGCTTGGTGGTGGCAGCGATACTTTTCCAGGACAAGGAATTTGTACCTGGGGAAGTTTTTAACCTAAGCTGGTAAAAATAAGCTTAGGGGATCTTTCATGTGGGTCCTCACATCTGTACCCTAGAGTTCAGAGTAGGGAAAGAAACCCTGACACCTTGCCAAAAAAAGTGAGTGCGAGCTAATGAATCTGTGGATTACCTATACAGAGGAGGACTGGAATATTGTACAAGAAGATCCGGACAACTTTGAAAACTGGGGTAAGAGAAATGGGATGAAATTTAATAGTACAAAGTGCAAGATCATGCACTTAGGGATTAAAAACAATTTTTGCTATAAACTGGGGACTTATCAGTTGGAAGTGACATAGTGGGAGAAAGATTTGAGTGTATTGCTTGATCAAGCAATGTGATGCGACCTTGAAAAAGGCTAATGTAGTCCTACGATACATCAGGCGAGGTATTTCCAGGAGGAATAGGGGAGTGTCAGTACCGTTATACAAGGCACTAGTGAGACCTTATTTGGAATACTGTGTGCAGTTCTGGTCTCCCATGTTTAAGAAAGATGAATTCAAACTGGAATAGGCACAGAGAAAGGCTACTAGGATGATCAGAGGAATGGAAAACCTACTTTGTGAGAGGAGACTCAAAGTGTAATGTTATCTCATTAAAAAAAAAAGACCATGTAGATCACTGTTGCGACCATTGTTACATAATTGAGACAAATCTTATACAAAAAGTGTGTTAAGTAAACTGTCAATAGAAAAGTTATGATTTGCTGAATATGATTATACTATTTGTATGCTATGACACAGCTCTGTCCTTATCTTCATGGATCCTGCATTTCCTGGCAGATTTTCACTAGCCTCAGAGGCTCACTGTGACCCTCCACATAACCCTTCTCTCTCTAGAAACAAGGTCACAGAGTATTGAGCCATTTTCATCATAAGCCAGTGAGGAGAAGCTATCCTTCCTGGCACAGTCTCAGTTGTCTCCAATCTTAGTGATTAATTAGGGGGGGAAACAGAAACGGGGGAGCCCAGGCCCACCCTCTACTCCAGGCTCTAGCCCAGGGACCCTAATAGTATCAGCTAAGATGGCTGACCTTTTAGCCACAAAGCACAATACAATTCCCTGGGCTACTTCCTCACAGTAGTCCCCACTTCTTTAAACTCCACTTCACCCTTACCTCAGGGCCTCCTTTCTTGCCTATGATATGTTGTCTACCACTCAGTCTCACCAACAGCACAGCTCCTGACATCCACACCCACCTCACTGGGGGGAGTTTTTTTTTAACTGGTTTCAGCCAGCCCCTGATTGGCTTCAGGTGTTCCAATCAGGCTAGCTATTTCTACTGCTTTCTAGAAGCTTCTTAAGTGGCCCCAGGTGTCTTGATTAACCTGAACAACTGCCATTTAGATCCAAAGGTACCAGGGATTTGTTTAGCCTGGAACTATCTGTTCCTTAGCACTTTCCTATAGCCATCTGGCTTTGTCCCATCACACTGCATATATCATTTTTGTATCTGAAGTTAGGAATATTAACTATATACCTGTACTTCAACTGTTTGCTCCTGTAGGGACACCAACAAAGTGTTTAGACAGCACATTGTGAAGGGACTATTCAAGTTGAATGGTCTATCTAAAGAACACTTAACTCACAATGGAAGATGCCTATCTACACTTACTGGACTTTACTGTGAACATTGTACCTGGAATATAAATAATGTCTTCTGCTATGACTAAACAAAATCATGCATGGACATGTAACTTGCCCATGTGACTCCAAACACTATCTTGTTACCTGTAATTTTCTACAGTGAGAACAATGGGATTCCCTTTACTTGGCAGAAGCTATAAAAGGCTCTGAAAATGTCCCCATTTTGCCTCTTTCCTGCTCAAACCTCTGGACTATGAACTTATACTACTGGAAGCATTCTAACCAAGGGACTGAGGACTTTCCAGTGTTTGGAAATAACCAGAGTCTTAACAAGCCAGCAGTTTATTCCATCAATGCTAGAAGCCTGATCCAAGATCTTTTCAATTGTTGTATGTATTTGATTCCTTTAACCATCTTTAATTCTCAGCTGTCTTTCTTTTTATAAATAAGCCTTTAGATATTATGGATTGACAACTAAATTGGCCAAACTAAAAGACTGGCAACAGCATGATTATTGGTTAAGATCTGAGTTATATATTGACCTGGGTATGAGGCTGTCCTTTGGGATTAAAAGAACCCTTTTGTTTGATGAAACTGGTTTTAAATAACCACTCATCATTAAGTCTAGTGTCCGGGTGTTGAAGCCAGGACTGGAATATCCAAGAGGGCTGCATTTCTGACTTGTTAGCCAGGGTGATGAGACAGAAGTTTACTTTTGTTGCTGGTTTGGTATATCTCATGGAAGAATAACCACTGGTTTGGGGGGAGTGTCTCCCTTTTTCCCAGCAGCTTGTCCTTAATTTGATATTCTCAGTTGTGACTCCTGACAGCCTATGAGAACACATCAGGAGGCACAGTGCCACAAAGATCTTAACTTGTTTAGCCTAAAAAAAGAAGGCTGAGGGTAGATATGATTGCTTTCTATAAACACACCAGAGGGATAAATACGGGGAAGGAGAGGAGTCATTTAAGATAAGCACCAAGATTGACACAAGAGCTAATGCATATAAAACTGGTCATCAACTAGTTTAGGCTTGAAATTATGCAAAGGTTTCTATCAGGGGGCTGAAGTTCTGGAACAGCTTTCCAAGGGGAGCAATGAGGGGAAAACATAACTTGTTTTAAGACTGATCTTGATATGTTTCTGGAAGGGATGGTATGATAAGACTGCCTACAAAGGCATGTAAGCCGATCTTCAATTATTAGCAGCATATATTTCCAATGGCCAGTGATAGGACACTAGATAGAGAGCGCTCCAAGTTTCTCCAGAGAATTCTTTCCCAGTTATCTGACATGTGGGTCTTGTCCACATGCTCAGGGTCTATCCGATCACCATATTTGGGATTGAGAAGGAATTCTCCCCCAAGTCAGATTGGCAGAGACCCTGGGTTTTTTTTCCACATTCCACTCAAGCATGAGATCACTTGCAAGTTGAAACTAGTGTAACTGGCAGTTTCTCTGTTACTAAATCTTTAAATCATGATTTGAGGGCTTCAGTAACTCTGCCAGAGGTTATGGGTTTTTTACTGGAGTGGATAGGCAGGGTTCTGTGGCCTGCAAAAGTGCAGGAGGTCATACTAAATGGATCATAATGGTGCCTTCTGCCCTTAAAGTCTATGAGAATACATCACGGGCAGATGAGTTTTAGGTGCTGATAGAATTTTGCAAAGGTCACTGTTGAAAGCCTTTGTGAAATAAGCAGTGTATTAAGGAGGAATTTCAAGGCAACGTTTTCATCAGTAATAACTGGAAATAGCTCTACTCTGGTCATGTATCTTAACAAGAAAAAGTATTTCCTTTCCTTTCACTTTCCAAAGTGACATTCTAGAAGGGAGAGAAAATAAATCAATAAGACCAGAACAATTATCCACTTTCGACCATATGATCACTCATTTTCCAACTACGCCTCTTTGGTATGCTTGCCATCTTCACCAGTGAAGATGATGCAATTATGTGGTAGATGGCCATTCATAACAACATGGCCAATCAGCTCTATAATCCCTCTGGACAAACAGTGTGGGTTTGTACGCAGATATTAATCACTCATATATAGTAAATTTCAAGTTTCATACTCTTGGGGCCTCTCTCTGTTCCTGGGGACTGAGTGATCATTAAGGATTTTATTTCAGCACAGAAGAAACCACGTGGTGTGTAATATGAAGAATCTGAGAACTAGTGTGTAACTGCAGCACTGGAACTAGCATCTTCTAAATTCCCTAAAGTCAGTAGGGTATGTGTACTTAACAGACCATGAGGTGCTAGTAATTGCATCAAAACTTTAATTAAGACCATTCCATTCTCATGCAAACATTAATATGTTAATTCCTAGCCTATAAGCAGCTGGCAACTTTCCCCCAACTACTAGGATTCCCTAACTTTTCCCTAGCTAATAAAATTGGCAATGCATACCAAATGCTAAACAAAACCATGGGTAACACACACAAGCATAACGTCCCCTTTGCCAATCCTTTGTGTTGTCTACCTTCCTCTGGAAACCATTTTATTTGAAAGATTTCTGCTGGCACCTTCTTTAAAAGTTACATATGAGCTGATCTTCCTCCCTAGATACAAACCCAGGAATTATTCCTTGCCTACTTTATCAAACTGCACTTATGCTGCTTACATCTCACCTGGGTCAACCAGTCTGCATTTTGAAACTTCAAAGAATTAACACTTTCCTTCAGCACCTTTTGATGGATTTGTAAATTGTCTGGAGTAAGATCTTCAGCTCTTCCAACCCTGACTTTTCCCATTCATGGTCAGTTCACTCTCATATACTCTTTTTTTAAAAAAAACACACCAAAACTTTCCACATGCTTCTCATGTGTTCCAAGCCTTATTACTAAGGAAGAGAAGGGCTGTTTTCCTAGCTCTCAACCAACTGGAATAGTCCTTCTTCAAGCACACTTATGTTATGTGGAACATAAGCACACACTGGAACTGTAAGCAAATTTTAGATACAGAGCATTACAATTGGTATTGAAACAATCTCTTAGGATTTGACTTACTACAAGCAAGTAGTTGGCTTTCTCCATATCATAGCTCATGTGCAATTTACAGTAGTTATCAGTTGCCAGACTACTGGTGTAGATTCACAACTGACCATTCATTCACTAATTAGTGTAGGCCCTCCAGTCCAAATTACCAGCAGACTAATCACTTGGCATTTGTACATCTACGTGAGAAGCATGGCAGTGGTTAACTGCAAACCACGCATGAACAGTATTAGAAGGCAAAGCAAAGACGGTGAGTTTTAAAAAAAGTGGAAGGGGAAGAAGTTGCTCAGCCCATAGGATTTGAAAGGCTATCCTAAACATAGGATCTGGTCATGTACTCTGATCCATGTGAGTGGGCTGCTGTGCTCTTGTGAACCTCTGTGATTTCAGTGGGACTCTGTGCAGGTATTAGGATTCATCCACGCAGATCAGCTTGCAAATGCAGGCAGTGGCATGAAAAAGATGTGCCTGGAAGGAGACACCAGAAAGAAAGGATTGGGCAGGACAGTAGTAGATGTGGAAGGAAAAAGGTAAAGTATGAACCATTCACCTGAAAATGAAAAGCTCAGTCTCCTTTGCAACAATCTATTTAAAAACATCTAAATTTACTTAGTATAATGTAAGGTATTATGTTTCCATTTAAATCAATTACTAGTAATTATATAAAACAAAATTTACAACCTTGTTTTAATTACAGTATAGTTACAGTGTAGTTACTGTACTTACATATGAAGTGCATTCAAAATATCAACAGATTTGACATCTGCCTGACATATTTGAAAATTACATTGTCAATTTCATCCTCATTTTCATTAGAGTTACACAAAGGATTAATTTAGTTTGTTAATATTAAAGAGCATTATACTTTACACACAGCGCAAATAGAACACATCAGATACAAATATATACTATATTTGTAGAACTGTGCATCCTACAAATGATTTGAAAGAATTACACAAAAAATTAAATACATCAGAATCATTTTCTCAGATCTCATATTGAGGCATTTAGGATGACAGCTGGATTATTAGTAGCTGTAAAGTGCAGTAGGGACTTTAATGAAATATTGCTCTCCCAGACATGAGAGCACCTTGTTAATCAAGACTAGGTTATAGAATTCATATATACATACCCAGGTGTTTGCAATACTTCTGCACGCTACTATTAGAGTCTATGTTTTATTAAATGAATCATAGACTATAGAATCGTAGAACATCAGAACTGGAAGGAACCTCGGGAGGTCACCTAGTCCAATCCCTGCTCAAAGCAGGACCATCCCCAACTAAATCATCCCAGACAGAGCTTTGTCAAGCTTGACTTAAAATCTCCTTCCGTAGAGATTTTTAATCACCACCCTAGGTAACCCATTCCATTGCTTCACCACCCTCCTGGTGAAAATGTTTTTGCTAATATCCAGCCTAAACCTCCCCCACTGCAACTTGAGACCATTACTCCTTGTTCTGTCATCTACTACCACCGAGAACAGTCTAGATCCATCCTCTTTGGAACCCCTTTTCCAGGTAGTTAAAAGCAGCTATCAAATCCCCACTCCCCTCCTTCTTCTCTTCTGCAGACTAAATAATCCCAGTTCTCTCAGCCTCTCCTCATAAGTCATGTGCTTCAGGCCCCTAATCATATTCATTACCCTCCGCTGGACTCTTTCCAATTTTTCCACATCCTTCTTGTAGTGCGGGGCCCAAAACTGGACACAGTTCTCCAGATGAGGCCTCACCAATGCTGAATACAAAGGACTGATCATGTTCCTCAATCTGCTGGCAATGCTCCTTATTCAGCCCAAAATGTCGTTAGCCTTCTTGGCAATAAGGGCACACTGTTGACTCATATCCAGCTTCTTGTCCGCTGTATCTTCTATGTCCTTTTCTGCAGAACTGCTGCCTAGCCACTCGGTCCTCAGTCTGTAGCAGTGCATGGGATTCTTCTGCTCTAAGTGCAGGATTCTGCACCTGTCCTTGTTGAACCTCATCAGATTTCTTTTGGCTCAATCATCTAATTTGTCTAAGTCCCTTTGTATCCTATCCCTACCCTCCAGTATATCTACCACTCCTCCCAGTTTAGTGTCATCTGCAAACTTGCTGAGGGTGCAGTCTATGCCATCCTCCAGATCATTAATGAAGATATTAAACAAAACTGGTAGATATTGAACATACATTTGAGTTCACTATAAATAAATTTGAGTGATGTGAGTTAAGTGGAATATTGATTTGAGGTGAAACCATAGTGTGCTGCTTCTGTGGAAGCAGCAGATCACTGAATACTGAGATAGCCCAGTGGACATGGGGTTGCATGCTCCAGGGAAATGCTCAAATGGCTCCGGGGCTGGAATGTGCCTATTGCTGATCTGTGGAATGACAGGAGGGCTTGTGAGACCTAAAGGCAGTACTTGTGTTGCCCGTGGAGTTGTGGAGCTGAGCCACAGGAGACCCAGACAGTACTTCATCACACTAAGGGCAAATGGTAGTGAGGTGCCCCACGGCCATAGGTATCCTTACTCTTAGCATTACAATATTGACTCCCATATGGGTCATCAGTGGGGTTGGATGCTTTAAATACAATGTACAAACCGCTGCTGCTTGAACTAACTGAGGCCCTGTCTACACTGGCAAGTTTCTGAGCAGTAAAGCAGCTTTCTGTGCTGTAACTCCTGAGGTGTACACACTGCCAAGCCACTTAGTGCACAGAAACTGCACAGCTGTTGCACTTTCAAAAAAAAAAAAAAAAAAAACAAAAAAAAAAAAAAAAAACACACACACACACACACAACCACAAATCCATCTCAATGAGAGACCTACAGCTTTCTGTGCTGGGGCTACAGAGCTGTGGTGCCAGTGTAGACACTGTGGCAATTACAGCAGTGAGATTGACCTCCAGGAGGCATCCTACAATGCCTGTTCTCAACTCTCATAGACTTAAGGTCAGAAGGGACCATGATGATCATCTAATCTGACCTCTTGTACAATGCAGGCCACAATCTCACCCACAGATTTCTGCTCCAGATCCCTAAATGGCCCTCTCAAGGACTGAGCCCTGGGTTTAGCAGGCCAATGCTCAAAGCACTGAGCTATCCGTCCCAACTCTCTGGTCATGGGTTTGAACTCTATTGCCCTGCCCTCAGGTGACCAACTGTCATCTGCACCCTGTGTATTCCTTTGGAAATTTGAAAGTCCCCTTCCTGTTTGCTTAGTGACATGTGCAGTGGTCTCAGAGCATCTTTTCAGGTGACCATGCCTGCTCCACACACCAGGCAAACCCCCATTTGGAGCAATGCTGAGCTGCTGAACTTCATCAATATTTGGGGAGAGGAGGCTGTGAAGTCCCAGCTGTGCTCCAGCCATAGGAATTATGATACCTACAAACAGATTTCAGGATGTATGACCAGGACACATTGCAATGTAGGGTCAAAGTGAAGAAGCTTCAGAATGCCTACCACAAGGCACAAGAGGCAACACACTGCTCCGATGCTGCACCCACAAGCTGCTGGTTCTACAAAGAATGAACATGATACTTGATGGCGACCCCACCTCCATTGCGAAGGCCACTGTGGATATGTCGGTGTCTCACATGCCAGTTGCGAGTGTAGGCAGTTGTAGGAAATCTTGGATGAGGATGTGGAGGGGAAGGGGGACCCAGAGGCAGAGGATGACGGAGTCCAGAGATGCATGCAGCCAGGATCTCCTTTCTACCTCAGAGGAGCCTAGCCAAATCACAGCAGTTGGATCTTGATGAAGTGCAAACAGGAGAGGAGACCCTGGTATGTGGGGCAGATTTTGGGAACTGCTGAAGCAAGTTGTTGGGGGCAGGAGGGTTGCAGAAAGCAGGCTTCTCTCCCACCACATGCCTAGTCTGAGTGGCGGAATAGGCTGTTGATTGACTCCCTCACTTCATGGGAATCTTCCTCAGAGATTTCCAGGAAACTCTCATGGAGATACTGAGCAATCCGCTGCCGCAGGTTCTTCAGCAGAACTGCTTTGTTTCTTTTCCCATTAACAGCAACTTTCCTGCACCACTGTGCCATCATATGGAGGATTGCAGCACACAGGTGAGCCACACAGTGGCCAGGGCAGAAGCTGCAGTCTTGGAGAAGACCCTCCTTTGATTCCCTGCTCACCCTCAGCAGTGATATCTTCCATTATAATCACATCCTGTGGAAAGTGTGGGTACAGGAATGATTACAAGCCCCACTTCCACAGTACCAGCTCTCCCCAAGAGCCACATGCCCAGTGTAAAGCAGGGTCCAGGAAGATTGATTTGCCCCACACCTGTGGCTACTGACCATTTTGGGGGTCTTGTGGCTCATGTATGCTTGCCTGGGGTCAACCAGTTAGTGACAGGTGTGTGAGCACTGGCTGTGTTTTAACGCACTGAATCAGTGTTGTCTGGGTTGCAGACAATACTGCTTCCGTAAAAAGTTTCATTTAAACTTCAGAGATGACCTTGGGAACCCAGCCTCTCTTTGTTATCAGCAGTAGACCGGCTGCACAGAATTAGAAAGCAGCCAAGCAGAACTAAGGAGGACTTTCTGCATGACGTTATGATGCACTGTGCTGCCGAGAAACAGGAATTGAAGGAATGGTAGGATAGCAAGAAGAGAGACCAAAGGAGAACGCTGAACACCAGAAAGAAGCTACGGAACCTCTCAAATATTATGGTGCACCAAGTGGACACACTTCAGGCAATACTAGCTCTTCAAACGAAGCAGCTCTGGGTCCACCCACTCCTGCAGCTGCTGGGGCAAAACTCTCTCTTGTGCACCCCACAGATATCGCCAGATGAAGTTCAGCAGCTCGGCATTGCTCCAAATGGGGGTTTGCCTGGTGTGTGGAGCAGGCATGGTCACCTGAAAAGATGCGCTGAGACCACTGCACATGTCACTAAGCAAACAGGAAGGGGACTTTCAAATTTCCAAAGGAATACACAGGGTGCAGATGACAGTTGGTCACCTGAGGGCAGGGCAATAGAGTTCAAACCCATGACCAGAGAGTTGGGACGGATAGCTCAGTGCTTTGAGCATTGGCCTGCTAAACCCAGGGTTCAATTCTTGAGAGGGCCATTTAGGGATCTGGAGCAGAAATCTGTGGGTGAGATTGTGGCCTGCGTTGTACACCACACTCTTCAACCTCCTGGCTCCAGTCTCTATCTGCAGCATTCCACTCCTCCCTCCTCACAGTCCAGCACTGTGGACTACCCGCTGCACTCAACACCCATTCCTCTGGGGTTTTCCCCTTCTGAAGTACAGTACCCACTGCACTGTACTCCAAAGGAGAAGGTTGGATATGATCCCTGGACATATACAAGTCTTTAGCCATCCCAGGAACCCTCCTCCTCTTCGGACCTTCCCTTCTCCCATCCCCCTTGCTGCTGATGTATTTTTATCATTTCACTCTGTTCTCTGGTTGTTGTATTTTAATAAAAGAATAGAAAAAAAGATTGCTTTTAAACAAACATAATTAAGTGAAAGCAAAAAAGAGCACTGCAAAGCAACATACAATTATGTTAAACTCCCTCATTGCATCATGTGCACCATCACCTCTTAGCATCACAAACACTGCAATCCCAAGCATAGCAACAAATATTAGTGGCTTTCAGCTTCAAATTCCTGCCTCAAGGCATCTCTGATCCTTATGGCCCTATGCAGTGCCCCTCTAATAGTCCTGGTCTCTGGCTGTTCAAATTCAGCTGCTGCATTCCAGCCCTGAGTGAAGCTTTCACCCTTCCCTTGACAAATATTATGGAGCGTACAACATGTGGCTATAAACATAGGAATATTGTCATTAGCTATGTCCAGTTTCCCATATAGGCATCACCAGCAGGCTTTTAAATGGCCAAAAGCACACTCAGTCATTCTGCACTTGTTCAGCCTGTTGTTGAGCCACTCCTTGCTGCTGTCAAGTTGCGTTGTGAATGGCTTCATAAGCCTTGGCATTAAAGTGGTAGGTGGGGTCTCTCAGAATCACAATGGGCATTTTGACTTCCCCTACTGTGATCTTCTGGTCCAGAAAGAAAGTCCCTGCTTGCAACTTCTTGAACAGGCTAGTGTTCTGAGAGATGCATGTGTCATGCACCTTTGCAGACCAGCCTGCGTTAATGTCTGTGAAACACCCACATTGATCCACAAGTGCTTAAAGAACCACTGAGAAATACCCTTTGCAATTAATGTACTTGGTGGCTAGGTGGTCTGATGCCAGATTTAGAATATGTTTGCCATTTATCACCTCTCCACAGTTAGGGAAGCCCACTTGTGCAAAGCTATCTATAATATCACGTACATTGTCCAGAGTCATGGTCTTTCAGAGCAGGATGTGATTAATGGCCCTGCACACTTTCATCAAGCGTCCAGTGGTTGACTTTCCCACTGCGAACTAGTTAGCAACTGATCGGCAGCAGTCTGGAGTAGTCGGCTTCCACAGTGCAATCACCATGTGCTTCTCCAATGACAGGGAGGCTCTCATTCTCGTGTCCTTGTGCCGCTGGGCTGGGGTGAGCTCATAGTCCCATGAATGTGGCTTTCCCCATCCAAAAGTTCTGCAGCCACTGCTCATCGTCCCAGATGTGCATGATGATGTGATCCCACCACTCAGTGCTTGTTTCCTCGAGCCCAGAAGAGGCGTTCTGCTCTGATCAGTATCTTTGTGAAAGCCACAAGCAGTCTTGCGTCATAGCTAGCATGCATGGCAAGATCAACGTTGCACTCCTCTTGCCGTTGTAGTTTAAGGAATAAATCCTCTGGTATTCATGATGTGGTGGTCAGAGCAAGCAACATACTGGTCAACAATGCGGGATCCATTTCTGCAGCCCAAAGAGGCAGGGCACGCAATATACAAACTGTTGAAAGATGGCCCTAATGCGGATGGAAGCATGGGGACTTCTGGGTGGTGAAGCAATGCATCACAGGGTATTGGGACAGGACCCAGAATGCCACATGACCCCATCCACTTTCCCCACAAGTCTTAGCCAAAAAAAAAAAGAGAGAAAGAGGTTCTCTGTGGGATAGCTGCCCATAGTGCACCACTCTGAATACTGCTGCTAGTGCCGCAAGCATGAACACACTATTGCACAGACAGCTGACAGTGTGAACACACAACAACGGTTTCCCTTCAGAGCTCTCTGAGTGGTGCTGTAACTTTGCCAGTGTGGATGTGCCCTTAGTAACAGAAAGCAGCAACAGGTTGTCTTCTCCATGTGGAGCAGCATTACAGGGGAATGGGACACTTTACCAGTGGATTTCACAGATATTTACTAACAGCAGAGGAATCCTGAGACTAAAGACTCTTGGGTTCCATTGCAGATTCCAGAGGAGAGTATTCTCTAGTGCACAGAATCTTTGGCCCATTCCCCACCAACATAACCTCTTCTGCTCTGTCCCCTCCAACCTGTCTCTGTCCCAGGTAGGGTGACCAGATAGCAAGTGTGAAAAATCAGGAGATGGGGTGAGGGTTAATAGGTGTCATAAGAAAAGGCCTCAAATATCAGGACTGTCCCTATAAAATTGGGACATCTGGTCATCCTAGTCCTAGTTCAGTTTCTTACCAACATCTGGCTCCTCCTCTGGTCCTATTCTCCCTGCCTACTAACTTCCAATCTCTCATTATCATGCTTCTCATCCCAATCCCCATCTCCTTGTCCAGTCAGTCCTAGTCTTCCTCTCCAGACTTGCTGTATGAGTGTCAATCTTTCCCTTGACTCCCAGCCTCAACTCCTCACACACAGTTCCAGTTCCCACTTCTCCGCTCTTTATGGGATCTGCCTCTTCTTCCCTCAGCCTCCCTAGCTACTTGCCCCAGTGTCTTTTGGTCACCCACTCTCAGTTCTGACCCCACCCTCCAGCTTCTTGTCAGAGCTGAGTCTCCTCTCCTACTGCCCCCAACCCCTGCTTCTCTGTTACTAACTTCAGTCCCTTGCCAGCTCCTCATCCAGCTAGTTGGCTCCCAGCCACACCTCCCACATATGGTCTCTGGCTCTCAAGTCCAGTATCCCCATCATACCAGCCCCAACTACAATACATAACAAAATATATGTACTAGATAGCTATAAATCGAACTTAGGAGAAGGCATGCAGACAAGTAGTAATAAAGGAAATTCTTACTTTTTAGTAATGTAAGAATGTAGAATCACATTCAGATATAGGAAATGTACCATCTCATTGCTAACAGAAAACTGATTAGATTCCAATCCAGGGATTTTTACACAGAGAATAAATCAATGCATAGTCTATTCATTTTAAATTAACTGACACTAATCATTTGGCTCTACACCTGTCAAATCTAATATCAGAAATTCAAAACAAGCCACAGTTGAGAGAAGAGAGAGAAAAGTGGGAGCTCAAGCCACAAACTGAACAATGGTGTATAAGTCACGTGCAATCACTCTGTCACCAAGCTGTATTCTGTGAGAGCTTAATCTGCTGGTTTGCATCATGCCTAGTTCTATGTTCACCTACTGAGTCTGCTACAGACAGCAGTGTTGTAACGGCGTTAGGTCTCACCGCCTGGCACCTCCTGCTGGATAGTCTGGGAATTAGCTCAGTTCCTCAACGGAGCGCCCGCCTCCAGTGGGGTCCCGTCCGTTGCTCGCTCTCTCCATTGGTAACTGGACGTGCACTATTCCTCACAGGCGACGTCCTCTTCAGGGCACTGCCATCCGGCAGTGCCCCCAAGTCCACACTCGCCCCCTTCCAGGGGAGGTTGTTTCCGCAGTCTTTCTGCTGCTATGGCCAGCCACACCCTATGTCAAGCCCCTTTTGGCAGGGGTCAGGTGCAGCCTACTATGGCCACTTCTGCAGCCAGGCTCTATGAGAGGGAAATGGGGGACCCAGGCCTGCCCTCTACTCTGGGTCCCAGCCCAGGGAACCTTTGGCCACAGCCATCCTGCCCTCCTTCTCTCCTCTCAGTCCCTTTGTCTCCCGGGGCCACTTCGCCTGCAGCCCCCTTGCACCTTGTGGCCCTTTGGTCAGGGCCCGCAGCCTGACAGACACCCAGGCTAGAGCTCCTTACTGCTCCCCAGGGCCTGCCCAGCACTGCGCTGTCCCTAGTGCTGTAGCTCCTCTCCCAGGAGCGGGACCTTCCCCCTTGAAGGTCCAGGGGAGACTGACTGCCTCTCTGCAGGGCAGTCTTCTTATACAGCCAGCCTGTCCCTGATTGGCTGGCTACAAACTTGGCCCTGATTGGCCCACAGTAAGCCCTTCTCTAATTGGCTGTCTGCCCTCACAGCCATTTTGGCCTACTGTTGCCACTCTGGAGTGGGGGTGGGGCAGCCACCCCACCACAAGCGTATAATAACTACAAGGGCACACCACTCATTTTTAAACTAACAGCAAGATGGGCCACTCTCTATCTAAGCCAGTCTGCACTGCATGAGCAAGGATAATTTTAGTACTGAAGGCTGTGTGGCCATTCCTCCCTGTCACTCTCCAAGGGAGGTCTTGCCTCCTCGCTGATGCATACCTGCATAGGTGAGCTCAAAGGGATAAAGTAGTTGCACCTAGTGTCCCAGCCCTGTGGCCAGGCAGAAAAGTTCAACAGTCTACCACTGAATCATAGAATATCAGGGTTAGAAGGGACCTCAGGAGGTCATCTAGTCCAACCCCCTGCTCAAAGATGGACCAATCCCCAACAAATTTATCCCAGCCACAGCTTTGTCAAGCCTGACCTTAAAAACCTCTAAGGAAGGATAAACCTCTAAGAAAGAAGGCCCAACCCCTCAGTCAGGGCAGAGCAGCACACAGTAGGCTCTGACCTAAAATCAGAGCAGTTACATAGTCTATGAATGTCAGGCCCTGAATCAGGGCAGGCAGAAAACAACTAGTAGGCAATTAGGGTACAGCAGTTAAGCAGTCTTTAAGCCTCAGGTAATGGGGAGCACTAGCAACATTGAGGGGCACAGGTAAGGGGCTCAGGTAATGGGAAGGGGGCTGCTGCTACCCCAGTGGTGTGGTGGCACAGGATAGGAGGACATGAGTCCTCCCAACTCCACCGTGTTCCAGCCCAGGGCCCTAACAGTGGTGGTGTGGTTTGTCAGTGGGGATCCTCCTAGTATCAGGCCAAAGCACAACCAGACGATTGTCCAGTTTCACTGAGCTACTTCCTCAGGGTTTGGTCCCTCTATTCCGTGTGGCTTGCCTGTCATCTCAGGGACTGTAGTCAGTCTTCAGGTAGCAGCCTCAGCAGCTCCTCGGGGTCTCAGTCAGCTGCCTTCCCTGGGAGTTCTGGCCTGTCCTCAGGAGGCAGCCCTAGCAGCTCCTTTGCAGGCTGTCTCCCAGCTGAGCTGCAGGGCTCACCTTTTGTATTTCCGCTTCCTGTTCCACCCTTCCACTTCCGGCGAGGCGGCACTCCTAGTTCTGCCCACCAGGGGGTGCGCTGTGATCCCTTCCTGTCACTTTCTGAGGGAGGCCACTGCTCCTCGCTACAAGTGCCAAATATGCATATGTATTTGGCACTGTTCCTCTTTTACCTTGAGTGGCTTCCTAACAAAACGATGTCTGCTCTGTCTTCTCCCTATGTTTCCTTAAAAAGCAATTAAGAGATTTGCATTCCTGACAGCAAAGTGTCATTCTGCATTAATAACAATCTAGATCATTAATGCAAAATACCTCTGCTTTGATTCATCTTACCTGTTTCCAGAGGAAGTTCAAGCAATGCATGTGAGAATGTAAAGATCTGTAACGTGCTTGGGTCTGCCCACAGCCAGCATATGCACTATTAAATAGAGAAGCTAAATAGGAAAGAAAGGAAAATTGTGCACATATTTATGTTTTGGAAAGACTTTTGTTCTCATATTTAACATAACAAGTGATTATCAGTTCGCCATTCAAGCTTTATATCTGAGTTTGTCAATTTCTGATATATCACATGATCACCCTCAAGAACAAACACACACTTGATTCAAATCAACTTCCGATTTCTCCAGTGATTCTCCATAAGATGTCACCACAGTCAATTTGTAAATGTAGGTATAATTTACAATAAATTACTGTACAGGTATAATTTACAATAAACTAATACAGCAATATTCAGGTTATTCCCAGTTGCAAAGGACCAATCACTTACCCCAGGTTAATTACACTTTAGATCTTACACCAACAACACTTGTAGTCAATATTAGAATAAAACTAACTAAAGATTCTTAACTATGAAAAAGAAATAAAAGTTGTTTATAAGGTTAAACCAAGTAAACATACAAATGCAAATGAGTTATTGTCTTTGATTCCAAAGGGTGATAGAAACTGCTTTAATATGCAACCTCTAAATGTCTTTTAGGCCTAAACCAGGCCTGGAAAAACCTTCTCCCTTTCTCCCTCCCCCTTCCTCCCCTCACCCCCATTCAAGCAGCATAGAGAAAATCAGTTCCTTTTTAGGGGGTTTATTCCGCTAAATGTAGCGCTGATGTCCACTTGCATGACTTATCTTCAAAGGGAGGAGGGTAGAACAACAAAAGTCTTTGTCCCATTTTTGACATTACGCAGGGAAATTCCAGTTCCCACATCCTGTAGTAGTCCATCTAGTATTGATGGACTTTCCTTTCCTTTCTGTTGAAGATTAGCTCCTCACAAATATTAGTGGCTCTGTTCTGTCTGTTGATTTACACAGTTACAGAGTACCACAACATAACACCTCAAATATTACCTTACAATATGAGATACAGCTATTATAAGTGAGATTAATGCATGCAGCAACTCAAAACTTTCAATAAAGTTTAAACACTAAACACAGTATTATTAAAAGAAGTAAGAATAACACATAGGTGAGCCAGACCAATTCCAGATACGCATTTGTCAGTGTTCAGTTGAGACCAGGGGACCTTGTCATGAGCTGGCACCTGGTCTGCCTGAGTCAACTTATTCAGTGTTTCATTTTTGGATCTTGAAGTTGATGCTTCACAAGATGCAGATTTAAAGATTGTTTTAAAAAGGAAAAAAAATGAATCATATGAAAAATTAAAATTTCTGATGAGAGCAAAACACATCAGCTGGGATGCGTGAGTTCCATGAACTGATGAAGGCTGTGATGAAATATCTGTCAAAAGGCCCGAGCCACCTTTCGTTTTTAAATGTTGTTACTTAGAAAAGAAACAAAAATAAACAGAAGCCATACATCACAATTTCAAATGGTTCTTAGATGCATTTAACACCAATTTTATCTAGCAAAGAAACAGGTCATAGGTGTTTATCAGATAATTTGTTCACTAGGTGAAGTGGGTGTTTCGTTGATCATTGCTGATGGTGTGACTTACTCACTTTTCTAAAACATGGTGTGTAGGGTTGAGTAGTTTTGTGGTTCCCTCTCACTACTATTATAGTCAGTTTTATGTATATTATCTTTATTTCAGTTACAGATTGGGCAGGTCACAGTTTTATTTTTAAAAAAATGGAAAATTGGGTTTTGATGAAACAAAACTTTATATAAAGTATCTGCATTGCACATGAAACTTTAAAGAAAGTTGCATCAGAAACCTTTTAAATAAACTGTTTCCTGTGAAAGTTGGGCAATACAATAGATTTGTAAAGAGCCAAATGATGCCTGCATATTTTTACCTATTGTATAGTTCAGCATTTGCTTTGTCTGTTCTATTATTATCTGTTCTAATAGCAAGAGAAAAAATAGGGAATCCTAGTAGCTGGGGAAAGGTTGCCAGCTGCTTATAGGCTAGGAAATAAGGTATTAATATTTTTATGAGATGCAATTATGTTAATTAAAATTTAGATGCAATTACTGGCACCATGTGCTCTGTAAGTGTTCACACTCTACCTACTTAGTGTAATTTAGAAGATTCTAAGTACCAAATGCTGCAGCTACAAATTCTTAATAGGTCTTCTACTGCTAAGTTCTGTCTGATAAATATCTCTAGCCTTCCAGTGACCCATACCCAATGGCCCATACCCACTACCTCTTGTACCATATTTAGTGCTCAATGGAGGCTGAGGAAGCTTTTCAGGGGTCTGGTGAATCCAGAAAAAAAAGTGGATTCACAACATTCCTACCAGAATCATTAGTTAGCCTGGTCTGTAAGATCAGTTGTGAAAGTATTGCCTTCAGGTGCAATGTTTAGCTTTGTGGTGATATTCTTGCTAATCAGTAAGTAAATGAGCTCCAATAATGCCTGTATTCAGCAGCAATAACTTTCCAGCACATCTGTAAAAGAAACCACCTCCTAGTAACTTTTTTTGATGTATGGTATTATATTTGAGGTAATTTCCATTCTCACAACTTTGACATTTAAGACTCAATGTCGCTTGGAATTTTCTTGCTTCACGAAGCAACACAACCTGATTGTCTGTAGCATAATATAATTCCATGAAGACTCATATCCACATTGACTTTATCTTATCCTCACTACTAAAGAAATTGTTCGCTTTTGCATATAAAACAAATCCAAGGGAGCATGCATAAATAAAAATGTTTACAGTATAAAGGAAGGAAAAGTCAATCCTAAAAAAGCAAGCAGGCACTACTCATTTAAAGCACCTCACCATTGCAAATGAAAAGCAGGCATAATAATGTGAATTACTGATAGTTTGTTAACCATCATTTTGATTCTCCTATATTGTTTCACGGTCTTATTTTACTGGACTTTGCTTTGCTTTTTTTGAAATCTGTCCTGAAGCTATTCTATAAATATGAATTATTTGTCTAACACTTACACATGCCATTAAAATTCCTGTTTAAAATGTTAATGTAAATCTAACTACGTTATTTACTCAACACATAGCATTGGACTACCCTGGTATTACTGTATACATATGTATATAGCCAAATATTTTGATAAAATACTCTGTGCAATTGCCAATTTTCAAAAAATTTTGGCATTGCTATAATATGACTACTTTTAATTGAAATAAATAAGAATTGTATTTGGAGTGAGATTTTAAATATCAAACTGCAATCTAGAGTGATTTTTTTTAGAGCCAAGATATAAACTCTCGCAAATAATAGATGAGTATCTGCTAACACAAACTTCACCTATAATTATCTGAATAGCACTGATGTGTAGTCATTTTCAGCAATGTGGTTTTATTTGGGATTACAAAAATGTCCCTTAGGTGGTATCAAAACAGGACATTTTTTAAAGTAAGAATATATAGCAATGTTTATAGCTTGGTCTATAAAATTATTAATTTCAGCTCCAGTTCACCATTTGCTTAAACATAAATATGTTAACACTCCTCATTCAGGAAAGTACTGTAACACATGCTTAAATTCAGCTGACTTCAAAGAGATTTTAGCATGCACTTCAGTGTTTTGCTGAATCGGAGCCATAAAGATATAAAGACAGAAACTGCATAACATTGGGGGGAAAAAAGGAAAGTAGAAAAAAAGTAAGTGTCCCTCAATACAAATATATACTTTTCAAGGTTTGATTAAAAAGATGTTGTTTTATATGTGTATTTCATACAGGGATTAATAGATAAATAATTCAGATATTTTCTTACATACATGCAATTCCAGAATCCATTTTCCTCTTTCTCTTCCTCCTCCTACAGTTTGGCAAGTGCTGACATGTCTACATGTTGTATTATTATTATTACATGGCAAATCCTTATAATCTGACATGTTGTAATGTGACAGGCTGTAAAACTTAAACATGCCATGGATAGTTCGGCAGATTATTGAATAATCATCACTCTTGAGAACTATAACCATCTATCAAGTGTATCTGAGTGACATTTGAGCAAATGAGATATGGACGTCACGGAGAGCATTATATATAAACCTTATAAAGATCTGATTTTGACAAAGTATCTTTGTTTAGTATGGACATATTGTAAAAATATGTGTCAGAGATGTAATCCGTGTGACATCTGTCCCTGTAACATTCAGGAAGTTTAAGAGTCATTTTGACAAGTACTTCTCTATAAAAAGGTGATATTTCTCCAATAAGGCAAGGTACAGAAGAAATTTCAGACACAGGATAAAGCAAAACATGGCTACCATTAATTTTCATGCTTGGTTACACTAACTTTTTAAATCTCGTCCTTCTCACAAAACAACAAGCCGGTGGATAGATTTTACCGAAGATAATATTACAAGATAACGCTAAGATACCTAGATAGAATCTAGCATCTATTTATATTTGACTATTAATCTATGTTTTAATTCTTTAGGTGAGATCCTCACCCCCATTTCAGCCCCTTTACACCAAGCAGAAGGGCTAGGGCAGCACGAAACAGCTTTAAAAGCCCTTTTCCAAGCTAGACGAGGATTCCCCCCGGCACAAGCACTGCAGAAAACAGCCTCAGATTTACATTCTAGGTCTCTACGGCAAGCCCCAGCGTGTGGGAGGTGGTGCGTCAGGGCTGGGCAGGAGGGATATATCAAGGCAGGACTACATCATACAGTTCTGAAGAGACCGAGTAGCACGTGGGGCTGCCATAACTTAAAAATATTCTCCGGGCTCCCACCCCCTGAAGTGACCCAAGACAGAACACGAAAAGGTGGCTTAAAGCCACCATAGCATCTTTCCATCTGGGCTGCGAGTTCTCTTCTGTCTCTTTGTATATCTATCTTATAATTACAGGATCTGATTGCAGCTCATGTCGACATACCCTAGCTAGTTTTATTCTAATTAGCTCAAATAACAAGGCAATGAGACAGTGGCAGCATGTGTTTCTGCATGGGCTGTAAAAGCCTACCTGAAACCCTGCACAGGCCAGCCTGCACTAAACTACATGCTCCTGCAGATTCACTGCTCCAGTACCCCAGATGGTTACATTAAAATTAGCTTGGTACTGCAGCACAGTGCAAAGTTCCTGGAGTGGGGACTAAAGTGACGACCTCTTTTTTAAAAAATTCCACATTAAAATTTGCACACAATATAATTGTCTTCAGAAGAAAGACTATTATATTGGATGACTCACAAGCCCCTGATTAGCAGTATCCCTTTATCAATTTCAAGGTTTAATGGCATTTTTTTTCCAGTTTGCCAGAGGAGATGAGGAATAAATTCACCTGAAGTCTGGAATTAATGTTCAGACAGTGTACCTTTTCAGCTAAGACTTCTGATACTGCTATAGAAAGTATAAAGCTGGAATGATAAGTTGTATTATTAGTTCTTCATGGGATAAAAGGAAAAGAGTGCATATACACTACACTGGAAGATGAATGCTCATTCAAGAAGGAAGCAGATGGCTAAAGCAATTTCTGAGTAAGTCAGATAGATCAAATGCCTTCCTGTGGATGCGAGATAAGATGGGATTCTTCTGCATACAGCACCAGTTCAATAAGTACTAGATTTTTCTACCAATGTGGCTGAAGAAATATTTGCTTTCTACAGAAAACCTAACTTAATCCAACAGCCATCAAGTTTTAAACATAACACTTTATTTATAGCACATCAGTAAACTTTATAAAGTGGTGGGGTGGGGTATAACACCACATCAAGTTATGTCAGATGTTAAAATGTCTTCTCCAGAATTAGAGATGCAGTGAAATGTGAGGTGTCAAAAGACACTTTTGTCACCTGAAAATGTTGAACAAATTGTTATCCTTTGTTTGCTATCTTTCCCTGTTTTTCATAGAATAATGTATAACTTGATCATTTTCATTGTGTTTTTAAAGCGATCAACTATATAAAATAAATACATTGTCTAGTGGATGAATTGCAGGATTGGAATACATTTTTAGTCCTGACTCAGACCAAAATATACTCTCTGACCATGGGGATGTCACGTATCCTCTGCTTTGTCAGTTTCCGCAATGAGGGTATGTCTAGCACTGTGATCACGCAATGTAATTGCATGTCCTGAAGCCAAAAGAGCACTAGCTCAAGCCTGGATTACCCACCCACGCAATAACTCAGGGTTCCAGGCAGGCCTGCGCAGCTTGCACTGAAGCCCATCAATACCCCGCAATTGTATTGTAGACATACCCTGCAAAAAGGAGAGCAAATACTGTGCTTAGCTACACAGCACGAGTGCAGTGAAGAATGGATTAATTAGTTAATATTTGTACACGGCTTTGAAGATGTGAAATTCTATATCAGTGCAAAGCTTTCTTATTACTATACATACATTTTGTTGACATTTTAATAGCGCCACAGACTTATTAAAACTGTAGACAAATAATGCTGTAGACAACAACCCAGAACTAGTAAAGTTATTTTGGAAGAGAGATTTTTATTATTTATCCTTCTCTTAGCTGCTCTCAAGCACCAGTGAATAATGCTTTTTTTTTTTTTTTACACTATCTATAGATTTACTAGAGTGGTAAATGCAGAAATACTATCTATTCTATATATTTCTATAAGTTTTTATACCAAGCTTATCACAGTAGTATCTAAGCGCCTTCCAACAGTGCATTAAGTAACATGAGTAATGTCTGTCACGTTTGTTCTCTCATCTTCTCCCAAGGGGAAGAAGTGTGCATAGTAGAATGTTTTCATTACTATTATATGTTAAAGAAGGCAAGAAGTGGGATCTGGGTGACGTTTGTGATGGTATTTAGTTCCTGTGAAAGTTAATTCCACAGTCTTAGGCTATCCCCCAAGAAAGCTGTCTCCTGTACAGCAATATGCATATTTATATACAACAATACAAAGTAGATTTCAGGATCAATTGACTCAAGAAGACTTCAGCATATAATTTCATCTTCTTCAGGAAGTACTAATTATTCAGAGTTCCAGGGAATTTAAAATAGAAGGTCAGTCTCAAAGTGCATATGGTCAGTTATTATAAAGAAAAATATCCCTCTGGTATATTTTTATCTAAAAGATCCATGTCAGAACTCTTTGGCTACCCATAAAATGTATAACTTTGACTGTCCCTTGCTTATGAGAGAAGGCTTGAATATCATATGCATGGGAAGATTTTTTCCTTAGTATCATCAGTCTGAGAAGCAGACTCCTCATTCCACCAAAGCCTTGCCATTTGTAATAGAATAACAGTTTATTTAAATATTGCTTACAACTCCTAAATATTGTCATGACATAAAATGCATAATTATTGAGATGAATCGGAATCGGAAAAGCATTCCTATACATTTGTCAGTTCCAGAGCCAATCACCCAAGGTACTGAGCAGCTTCTATGAGGCAATGAGCCATCTCAGCTCCAAATCTTGCTATGATTCATCCTGATTTTTGTCAAATTTCCCTTAAAAATGCCCTTCTTTTGCTAAGAGTTTGATAGCTTGTAAAAGAGCAAGGATCTGCAGTCCAATACCTGGCCAGCAAACAGCACCTTTTGATTATCAATCTCCCCTTACTGTCTGACAAACACAACTAATGAAATCTAACTAAAAAAAAAAGGGGGGGGTGGGGGTTGCCTTTCACCACCCCTCTCCCTGGCTGACCAGTCCAGCAGAGATTCACCCAGCAGAGATAAGTAATTCCCAGTGAGTTGATGGCATTTATTATCTCACAAAAAGTGCTCAGCGCTTTGCATGGTGCACTTACTACCATGTCTTCCATATGATAAAAGACAAGCTTTCTCACCAAAATATTGGAGGCCTACAGAGGTGATCAGCTGGGGCACTTCTTTGATGCCTATGAGATCTCAAAAAATAGAAACATCTGAAAAATTGAGGGAAACCCAGACAATGTTCTGTGCATTTTACAAACTTTTACTCCATGTTTTCGTATCTATATCTATAATTATGCCTGAGCATAGCCTTAAATACTTGTCAAGTGTTCTGTATTTTCGAATATAATCCATCTGTATTCTTTAGTCACAGAGCATATACATGATACTGAAGAAAATAAAATAAATTATTTTCAAAAATACATTTAAATACATAAAACTTGCTTAGAAAAATCTGCTAACCTTTCATATTTCAGTATCTAAATTGCTTACAAGCAGGCTAGAACTGCAAAATACTTTGAGACAATTTGCTGGAATTTTTAAATGAATTTGTTTCAGACATCTCCTATTTCTTTTTCTTTTAAATGCATATTTGAATCCTCACGCAAGGGGATGCAATTTTGAGAGTGAGTGAGTGTGAGAAGTGCTTGCACACTCTTCCAATCAGAGTACAGAAATAACACCATCTGACAAATCTGCAGCTAACCAGCCACAGCTAACTAAGACAGCTGAAAGAGTGACTTGGTATAGATAATTGTTTGAAATCAGTCCACCATAGTTTTTAAAAAGTGTTGAATAATTACAAACAAAATAAATTTGAGGAAATTGCAAGACTGATCACATTACACATTACAAGCAGAAAGGACACTAAATTCATCAGCTACCTTATTCTGCAAATTATTAACTCATCTCTAGTAGTAAGACTGAAAACATTAATGTATCTAACATTATTTATTTAAAGTATTACTAGCTCTGTTTCGTGAACAATTTATTCATTATGCATTTACATCTGTATAATTAAGTAGGCAGTTATGAGTAAGTACCTTTTTTAAAAAAATTATATTAACTTTATGATAATTACAACACATTCCTTCCAGTAACAGAAAGAAAACAGATTAACTCTTACTCAAGAGTTTCTTAAGTAATAGTATATCTTGGTATTCTTCACACAGGTACTATGTACAAAAGCAGTGCATAGTCAGTGGTACAGTATATGAAAAAAGTTTATTCTCATAAAATATACGTTGACGCAGTAATTTATTACAGAAATAAGCCCGATAAAGTACATACAGGGGAAAAGACCCTACCTCAGAGTTCCGTGTATAGTACTTCATCTGTATCACCTAACCATGGATAAAAACTCTCTCAAACTATTTTCTTTAATTGGTTATGAATTATTCTGTAATTTCCTATTAGCCAGTTATGATGGGATGTGTTACTTATTGATGTGTAGATTTTTATAAATGAACCCTGGAAATTTTTCTCAGGCACATGCACGGTCCCAGCTGTGCTCCAGCTATAGGAATTATGGTGCCTTTGGGCAGATATCAAGGGACATGATGGAAAGGGGCCATGACCAGGATGCACCCCAGTGCAGGGTGAAAGTGAAGGAGATGTGGAATGCCTACTGCAAAGCACGTGAGGCAAACCACCACCCCAGTACTGCGCCTGCAACCTGCCATTTCTACTGGAGAGCTGGAGACAATACTTGGGGGCAACTGCACCTCCACTCCGAAGACCACCATGGACACTTCAGAGCCCAGTTCCACAAGGCAGGAGGAGGAGGAGGAGGAGGAAGAGGAGGAAAGCAGGAGCGAGGGTGCTGAGGAGGAAGGAAACAGCCTGGCATCCCTAGATGCATGCAGCCAGGAGCTGTTTTCAAGCCAGGAAGATGGTAGCTAGCCACAGCGGATGGTACTTGGGGAAGAACAAACACCAAAGGAGGTGCCTGGTAAGCAGCTTTTATTTTGAGAAGGAAGTTGTTTGGTGTGGGCTCTTGGGGTGAGGAGGGTTAGGGCTGCATGCATGCCTAGATGCAGAATAGGACATTGATGTACTCTCCCATATCACGGTAATTGGCCTCAGTGATCTCTTCAAAGGTCTCGTGCAGAAGCTGAGCAATCTGCTTGTGCAGGTTCCTTGGCAGAGCTAAAATATAGTCAAACTACTGCAGTCATTGGGGAAAATGTCACCCCAGCCATACTTTTGAAAGCTTCCTCCAATCGATGTATCTTTCCTGGATTGAGTTTTCTTCAACTTCTTCTCAACATAGTCCCAATCTTGTTAGTCATTAGGTAAGTAAAGACAGTACATTGTCTGGGTTTGCTTTAAAAAAAAAATGCCACTTGCAGGATGGCACTGAAGGCCAAAAATACCTCTTTAGCTCCCCCCGCAGTTTCACAATGCATAAACAAATACTGGGGATAATTGAGTAAACCTTTACAGAACTCTGCACAAAAGTAACTTCATTCCAGATGTGCATTCAACCAAACAAGGGTCTCAAAGCAGAATTAAATCTAGCACTGTCAACAAAACCTCACTGACAACAGTATCAAAAGACTGCCAATAGTTCCTAAAGAATCAGTATAGATCTTTGATCAGCACTAGGCTTGTTGGAGCACAGCTATATCCCTATTTTATCCAGTCTGAAAATCCAACTGGAAGAGATCAAGAAAATCTGAGACCTCCAGATGTCTGAGTTGTCACACTCTCACTTTCTCGATATTCTCTCTCAAAACAGAGAAAAAAAGAGACTGTACAAAAGTTAGCAACTATGTCATAGTCAAGAGATGGTTTCTTGAGAAAGAGACTGACAACTTAAGAGTTAAACTGGCGTCCTGCCACTTTAAGGATACCAAAATTGACAAAAGATCACCCTAGTTTAGACCTTCCACCCCTGACAGGAACCAAGGTGAGCTCTGAATTCAAAATGAAGGAAAGCAGGAAAAGACTGGACAGTGAATCATTTTGAAATACTTATGACTTTATTTTCAAATTTTTCATACATCACAAATATTTGCCCACTCCTTTTGAGAGCCAAGACAAGATATCGCATGGACAGTAGCAATTCTGCTATTGGGGGCCTATCCCACTCAAAGGGGAAAAAGAAATCAAAGGAAAATAAATTTACCTCCATCCCAGTGTTTCCACTTCTTCAGATGATGAATGCATGCAGGAATATTTGAGTCATTTCCTCAAACCCATTCAATTAGGAGCCCAAAAGCAGTACCAAAGCCCAGGAAAGGGACCAGCTCTTTTATGGAACAATCCAGCAGCCACACTGGAGAGACATTCAAAAATGTTTAGCTTTAATGAGCGTATGTCCCACTATAAAAATTTATGCCTGACGTGATGCAATCCCTGAAAAAAAGAAACGTGCCTGACCTCAGATAAGATGACTTTTTAAAATCAACTATAAATGCTCATATAGATGTCATTTCCAATCTGAATATTAGAATGGGGTTATTTGGGGTCAAAGGTATTAATCAACTGTAGTCTCCCTAACAATGAAAAGAGAAAACAGCTTGCCTGGGAGGCAAAGCTGAAATCTCTTAGGTTCAGTCAGACTCAATCTCACAATCTTCTACATATTACTGCCAATGCTGCAAAATTATAGGGAGCAGTGGTACTAGCCCATTGAGGGCTCTAAGCAGTAATATATCTCCCTCCCGCCCCCCGAATACATACTAATAACTAATATGGAGCCCCTGTGAGCTGCTTGAGGTCTAAGAAATTGCTTAGTCTGCTTATGCCTATCACCAGCTCTCATTATTGGAGTCACTTTGAATTTATCTGGAAAAATAGGTAGGTGCTTGTGTTCATGAACTTCCAATAAGCTTAATTGGTTGAATCCTAATTATCTTCAAACACTTCAGCTCATATCTAATTAAGATACTGTAGCAGCATGAGTAATCATCACATTATTGCCAGGATATCTTTCAAAAGCTCAAATTAACAATTAGCACATTAGGGTTGGGATAGTGAAAAACAACTATTTCAAATTTAAAATATAGCTATCAGAAAGACTCATTTAATGCCAAATGGTATTTTTTTAAAAAAGAAAGGGAAAACAAGTAATACTGCCACTACCTTTGATTTCTGTTCTCTGGATCCTAAGCAGAATATTCCTGCAAACGATGGGCCACTGTTCCTCATGATTTTAATAAGAAATAGACACAGGAGTCTGTTATCTAGCCAATATTCTTGTTTGTTGTAGAGAATTTATAAGATTGTATAAATCTGGACCCCAGGAAAACATGGCTCAGTTTAGGGACCCTGTAATCTAAAACATCTATGCTGCTTCTCTTTGTGTTGACAAGGTATCATAGAGGTTGTTTGCAGACAAATGCTCTGCTCTGGAAGACTGCACATGCAGCATAAATGTTCAATAAAAATAGAAATCCAAAAATATGGTACAATGGGAGTAATGTGAACTTTAAATATATTGAAAACAACCACGGTTTCCTTTTGCTTTATAAAAAATATGGGAAAATGCTATTACATTTGTGTCTCTATGAAGTGTTATTAACAGGCAGCCTACTCATACAATTCATTACCAAGTAAGCACAGTCTGGAAGCCAGATACGTCTTTTGCCCCCGCTGCTCCCCCTGGAAGGCTGAAGGAATCAGAGCCACTAACAAATGTGTCTTGCTACAGACTTTTTGCATGTAGAAACATTTATATTAATTATGAATCAAATAAAAATGAGGATTATATTTTCTACAGAAAGAGAGGCTGTTGATATAGTGTTTGATAGAGCAATGCCTACTTATGCCAGCTAAGAATCTGGTCCTATCATGTTACTATATTATTCCATATATAGGGATAAAACCCAATACAGCATTATAAAACACTGCCTTAATGGTACCATTTCTATTGATTTGTATTCCTATTCTGTTCTGATGCATCCGAGTACAGTTTCTCTTGTTTACTATAGCTATGCTCTGTGCTAATAGTTTCAAAGAAATTTTACACCATAGTCTAACTCCCTTTTCTTGTCAGTATAGAACATGATGCGTCTATTCAATACTCCTAGTCTGGTTCATTGCTTCCATACTTTTTATTTTACAGTTCTCTGCATAAAACTGCATTTCCATTTACTAACGACATCACCTACATGATAGAATAACTTTTTATCTTGGCCAATAATCTTTGGAGTGGAATCTTAGCAAATGGTTTTTGCTTTAAAAAAAATCCTCAGTCCAGATAGTTCTCCAGATCGTTCCATATTAGTTAAAAAGATCATCCTTTCACAAACTCATATTTCTTTCTTTAATCTAAATAAGCTGCTTTCTGAGTACACAAAGCTGATTTTAAATTAACCCATGTATAAACATTTTACAATACTTTGTGGTTATTTGAATAGTGGTGTTAGAGCTGCTAGTTTCCCAGTGTTCGGGAATCTGAGACTATCTTCAATTAAACTGGTAGCTGAGCATTCTTCTCATTTCCAGCCTTATTCCCTTAAGCAAATATGTTATTCAGATTTTAAGTTTTGACTTTAAAGATTATAATATTTTTCATGACCTTTTTATCTTCATATGCTTGTATAACACAAATACACTATTAAACTCCTGGGTTTAGGAAATCTCTCTTCCTTTTCATGGAAAGACAAAAAGGAAATTATCTTCATATTTAGGCAGATTTCTCTTTTTATATTTGAGAGTGTTCAGCAATTTGAATGCAATTTTGTCATTTCTTTAATGATCTTGAACTAATATATAGAAGAGATCACAGCTAGTTAGTAAGTTTATTTCTCTGGCCTGTTTGGTTGTATAAATCAGAATTTCTGCAATACTGTAAGGAAAGACCTATTTTACAAACATTGGTTGATACTATACATACTATAGAGACTTTAAACTCGCAATTATACTATAAGAAGCTAGATTTAAACCTTCTATCCTCTAGAGGGAAAACTTTGTTGAGAGAATCTCATCTGAAGATAAATAAGTACATTCCACAAAATGTAAACTGCAGACAGAAATGCCTGCAATTTGAATACTAGATCAACTTTCGACAGTTATTTTTATAATATTAATGATCACTAAGTGTATATTCAAAGTAAGGAATTATAACAAATGAGTCTGCTGAACCCTCAAGCATGGTGAACTATTCAAATCCAGGAGAAACGTATCATACAGATCGTGTAGGGAGGCTTGCAGATCAGTTAGTGAAGTGCTGTATGCAGCATTTATATTGTACTTTTCATTTTTCATAGCACTATTCAAACATTAATTTATGAAGTATTTAAGATTGCAGCTGAATTAGTATAGTATACAGTTCATTAGTAAAGTACATACAGCAATTACTATTAGAAACAGAGCATTTGACAACAGTTACCACAGAGTGGAGTCTGAGATTATCATATTTGCCTCTTTAGACTAGATGATTGGTGAATGATGATTTTTAGTGACTGTACCTTATTTAGGACTACAAAAGAGATTACATGTAATGAAATCTTCATCAAATACATAAAAATACCTTTGCAGATGACACTGTGACCAAATACTTTCTTCCCAATGAATATTCTTCACCTCTTCCCAACCCCTTTATTTCACAAGTATTCACATTGAAGTTGAACACGGTATAGGCCAGATTTGTCTGTTTCTGCAGTGGAGGTATAGTAGGGATGCACATGGTTCAGTATCTCCAAGCATATTACTAACAAAGGAGTTACTTAATTTCATAAATTCAAAGAATCAAGCAAGGTTCTGTACATCATGATAATTTTGTTTATAATGAAACACAATGGTGCTCAAATTCAGAAGTTTAAAATTGCCATTGAAGGAGAAAATTCCACAGTATAACAAGCTGCATGTAACTCTGACAGCAAAATTCACAAAAAAGGAGCAAGAAAAATAATGTATTCTCATAATCAAAACTGACTGAACATGTAAATTATGTAGTTACCATTGCTATCATCCTAAATGGCATTTTATACCATCTTAATGCCAAACTTCCCATTTTGTTGTCTGCTTATCACTGTTTATTGATACTCAGCTCCACTATCTGGTTACATTTGATGGAAGAAGATTAATTGACATAACTGATCTCATCATTCTACCAAATGCATATGCAGCTTTTTTCTTTAATATATAAACTGCACTCTTCCTCAGCTCTCAGACGCCTTCTTCATTACATTGAATACATCATGTAAAATAAGGTGACAAATGCATTTGCACCTAACATCTGTCTGGCATTTTCATCTTAACCTTTCATGTCCTCTCATCTAAACCTCATTTCAGCCATCATTAGTCCTTACTGCTATCTTGAATTGCTTTTGTACTGCTTCTAAGCTATTTATTTCTGCTCAGTTGAGTCCACCCTCTTTTTACTGTACAAACCCTGATTCTTCTATTAAAGGAAAAGAAAGTTACCTCACAGTAGAATTATTCCAAAGTTTGGATTTTCTAATAAAATTATGGGTCCGATTCATCCTTGGAGTTACATCACAGATGAATTTGGACTTTTATTTTAAGTCCATTACCCTGAAGATTACTGAGGTTGGATAATAATATAATGAATATTTTGTATTTCTGTAACACTTTGCATTGCTGGATCTTAACACACACTGCAAAATTTGTCCTCAATACTCATGAGTACTAGGAAATATTGTATCCATTTCAGTCTACAGCCATGAATCTTTGTACAGTGAACTTGTTACACCTTTCACTAAGACAGCAGCAGGGTGGGCCAGCAAGATAGAGGTTCTATATCATTAACAATGATATAGAACCTCAAGGAAATGGTGGAGGTGATGGAGTAGATTCCGTCCTCTGGCTCAATTCTACCAGTGCCCCAGCATGGTACTAGGAGTGTTATCAAAGGGAACAAAACTGTGATCACAGATCCCTCAGTACAGTACTTTTCATAAAAGATTTGTTAATCCCAGTATCCTAGACAAATTCCAGCCATCATAACTACATTCTGCTTGCCTAAATCCTCTTTGCAGATTACAATATCTGTGGTCATCTTCTTTAATATAGCCTCACTCTAAACCCTTCTGTGTAAAAGGGAAATCTCTGTATCTGCTAAACTATTGTGTATGTACCTCTGATATTTGCTCTTGAATAGTTATATTTTTGTTCAGTGGCAAGACAAGCAATTCCTGCATACCCTAGCAGTTCTATCAGATCCTTTGGGATGGAAGATTATATATTACATATAAAATTCTTATTTTACAAATCAGGTAAGTGATTCTTGTTAATCCTTACACTGAGTAGTGACAGAGTTGGGTCTGAAATCCAGGAGAGCTGACCACACCTCACTTCTATCCACTAGACTAGGCAAAACTTCCTCCCAGAAAACACTTTGATTTCAGCCAATTTATGACAGAAAAAGATATAACAATAAATTTATCATTTGTTATGTGTGATTGTGATTTGTTATAAAGTCATAATAAACTTTTTTTTGCATTTTGAATCATTCAAGCAGTTCATTTAATTAAATAAGTTACCAAATGTCTCAGTCATTTCAGAAATTTTCCTGCTAATAGTCTGAAGTCATATCTGTTCAAAAATTAATTAAACAATCTGAAGTGTCATGGAAGTGAGAAACTGGCACCCTAATTAATGGCATATTGAGTTTAAAAGATATTATGTAATTTCCCACTTGGAAGTATATATCAAAATAATTTCAATGTATAAAATATAATTTGGTGATTTGTCTATTTTTTCCTTTGAAGGCTGTGTGTATATATTGTTTTGGTTGGTTCTTATAGAAAAGATACACCATAAAAAGCAAACAGGCTACAGAATAGTGTCAGCTATCTAACTGTACATTATAAAGAATGAAAAATATACAAAAAATAAAATCCACATGAATTTTGATGATAAATTATTCAACCTTCATGCTGTCCCAGGTACATCCACAAAAGTATAGCTGGCCAATGCCATATGCATGCAGTGTGGCCATCTCAAACTTTTGGTGACAAAACACCTGAACCAAAGCCCACTGACAACAGAACATAGTTGTGTTCACCCTTCACAGTTTTGAATGGGGGGACTGGGAACCTTTCCTTCCTCAGATCAATTTTCATCACAATGAAAATAAAAGTGGTGCATATTTCAGAACAGGACAATGCTAGTGTCAACAGTGGTTTATTCCATTATATGTATCTGCCATATCTGTCTATGAGCAAAGATTCTGCAAAGTACAGCATAAAAGGGATAAGTCCAGCTTCATAGAAAAACTATGGGCCAGATTCTTTCTGCTCCAGAGCTCTGCTCAGCACAGGGGAGTGTGGGGTGAGCATCTGGTGCCCACATTCTAAAAGCCAGTCCAATCAGTTTAGAGCTTCTGTTGTGCCATGGTAGCCTTGATACTCAGAGATTAAGAGCTGCTGGAGTATAGCAGCTGAAATACAGCACTTGAAGGAAGCAAGGTCTCCCATGAATTCCAAGATTAACAGGAAAGGCAAATTAACAGAACCAAACAAACGTTACTGACAGTGAAAAAGCTTATCAGAAAAAAAAGGAGACAACAGAATTTAATGAATGGGGGTTCAAATAGTCAGTGTGCTTAAAAACACATTCAACTGATGCCAAATTTAAGAAAGAAAGCTGTATCAATTATTTGATAAGAGAAAAGAAATGCTAGGTTAAAATTTGACAATCTGGTCTATCTAAAATTAGGGATATCAAATCACCAGTCAATAGACAGTCTATTGACAGTTAATGGCAAGTTACAATTGCCAAGATTCTGAGAATTGTTGGTCATTCATAAAACAAGGTTGGTAGTTTTTTTAGTTTTGGATGCAGGCACCTTCATGTTTTCTTCCATGTTGCCCCTCCACTTGGGAGGAACTCCTCATAAAGATAAAAAAAGCTACCTCCTTATCCTCCTTCACATCCCTCCATAAAATTGCCCTTTGCCATGATGCTTACAAGAAACTTGATAAGATCCAGGCCACTGGTGCACCAAGCTGATGCCTGTCCTAATGACCTGTATTGTCCCATTGTGTATCCATTTCTTGTCCCTTTTTTTTTTTTAATACTTAGATTGTTAACTCTCTGCGACAGAGACCCTCTTTTGGTTCTGTGTTTATGCATCACTTAGCAAAACTGATTCTTGGTACATGTCTAGAGCTGCTAGGCACTACAGTAACACAAATAAGTAACAATAATAATAAAGTAGCTGGTTTATGGGGAGAAGATAGTTTGCCAAAGGATTGTGTGCCGCAGGGCATTTAAAGACTGGCATCCTTGGAGGGCAGAGTTAAGCTGTAAGTAAATGTAAGGACTTAGGAACTAAAACACAGGTCTGTAGAGCCTGGGGTGGCTGTTATTTCCACAGTGCCATGCAGAGGCACAGCCAGGGAGCATTATGGAGAGTAGGTGCTGCAGGAAGTACCACCAAAGAAACCCAGCATGATAGTACCCTGCGGCCCTCTGCTTAGCCAAGTGCCCCTACTTAACCCCAGCAGTGGCCCCAGGAAGTCGTCTGGGCAGCCACACAGACTTTAACCTGTTACAGTGTCAAACTTTGCCTCATCTTCTAGTCTCTGACTCGGACTCTGACTCCTCCCTCTTGACTCTAACCTGTTACTACTTCTGATCTCCAGTCTCTGATCCCAGCCTGACTCTGACTTTTGTTTACAGGACCTGACCTCACGATTCCTTCAACTCCTGCCTGATTACTCTTGTCCCCGGTAGGCAGATCTCAACCCAGTCGTGACCATTAGGCCAGACTACCTACACCCTAGTCTCTTACAGTAAGGGCCTGATACACTGCCTCCTGAAGTCTATTAACTTCAAAAGACTTTTGAATTATGCCCTCGTTTTATGCTGATGGTTATTTTACTGCTCGGACAAATCAACATTAAAATTGTATGTTAAGCTGTACAAAAAATCAGTATATGAGTGTTATTCCTTTTCTGCACAGTAACAGGCATTGGATTATAAATCTAACATTCTCATTGCAAAAAGAGCTGAGGATGAAAGTTAATCAAACTCAAAACAAATCCTAATTGCCAAAGAAGTGTGGTGCAAATGAGTTTCAAGGAGTTTCAAGAAAAGATTTACTGGCACATCTCCCACAAAACAAAGCTCTAACAAACCATTGATCACTTGCAGATGCATTTTGAACTCAAAACGATGATTTTAAGCATATTTAAGCCTAGATTTTAGTTTGAAATTAATTTGTGTGGATAAAGCACATGAGGCAATCATGTTATACTTTTCGTATCCCTGACTGATTGAGCCTGCCCAATGTCAGCTGAAGCAAAGCCATTTGCACCTCTGTGAAGTAAGAGAAACTTCATTTAATGTGTGTGATAAAACTGGAAAAATCAGAAGCCTCCTCCCCACTGAGAGAACTTACTCCTAGAGGCTTACACAGGCTTCACTCTGCATCACCTCAATGCACGCAGCTCCCCACATGGGATGAAATTCTCATCCTATTGAAGCTTAGTGATACATAGGCAATATGATGATTCTTTGTACAGGAGAGTATTTCACTTATGAAGCTTTTACAGGAGATCAGATCCTTTCTGTGTGTTTGTGGCAGGCAATGACCTAGACTATCATGGCCTTCTGTAATTCACCCCATTACTCTCAGTTCCATGGGATTATGGACATGTAGCTGAAAACAGAATTGAACTTTTATTGTTTGGTATAAGTTTAACTGGGAACTTATTTCCTAAACTTTGGAAAGACTGTTTTATGTCATCTTGCTAGAAGTATAGATGCTGCTCTAGGGCACATGGGGTCATAAGTAAGGCTACCTTTTAGTCACGGGTATTTTTAGTAAAAGTCACGGACAGTAAACAAAAATTCACAGCCTGTGCTATATGCCCTTAAATCTTCGATTCTCAGGGTAGTGTCCCAGGGGGTGCCACAAGTGCTCTGGGGATAACAGTCCAGCAATCGCAGTCAATGGAAGCTGCAGCGGTGGCGCCTATAGGCAGAGGCAGCATGCGGAGCTGCCTGGTTACACCTTTGCCTGGGAACTGAAGGAGGGACATGTCGCCTCTTCAGGGTAGCCCCCAATGAGATAAGTGCCGCTCAGAGCCCTCACCCGCTTCCATGTCCCAATCCCCTGCCCTGAGCCCCCTCCTACACTCAAACTCCTGCTAGTGGTGGAGAGAGGGAACGGTGTGTCCACTGCAGAAATCATGGAGGTCCTGGAAAGTCACAGAATCCATGACCTCCATGACAAATTTGTAGCCTTCATCAAACCCTGACTGACTGAGCACAGCCTGAGTGATGGAAGATACAAGAAGCTTCTCTTGAAATGCACAAGGATGTGGTTTTAGGGTTTTTTCCCAATCCTCCCAGATTTCAGTTGAACACAAGAACAGCCATACTGGATCAGACCAATCGGCCAACTAGACAAGTAACCTGCTTTCCAACAGTGGCCAATGCCAGGTGATTCAGAGGGAATGAACAGAACAGGTATTCATCAAGTGATCTAACCCCTATTGTTTCCTGCTTCTAATATACTCAAAAAAATATTTGCTGTTATGTTTTGATTCTTTGGCTAGCTGTTCTTCAAATTCTTTTTTTGGCCTTCCTAATTATATTTTTATGCGTCACTTGCCGGAGTTTATGCTCCTTTCTATTTGCGTCAATAAGATTTAAATTCCACTTTTTAAAGGATGCCTTTGCGCTTCTGACTGCTTCTTTTACTTCATTGTTTAGCCATAGTGGCATTTTTGTGGTCCTCTTAATATTTTTTTTCATTTGGGGGTACATGTTTAAATTGAGCCTCTATTATAAGGTCTTTAAAAAGTTTCCATGCAGCTCACAGGGATTTCACTTTCCTCATTTTTGTGTAGTTCCCCTTTCTGAAATTAAATGCTACCATGGTGGGCTTCTTTGGTGTTTTCCTCCCCCCAGAGATGCTAAATTTTATTATGTTATGGTCACTATTACCAAGCGGTTCAGCTATATTCACCTTTTGGACCAGATTCTGTGCTCTACTTAAGACTGAATCAAGAATCAAGTTGCCTTATTTTTTAAGTACCTATCAAATTCTGTGTAATTTCCACAGAGTTACTTAAATAAGTGTGTGTGAAATAAATACCATCAAAAGGTATTACCAAATAATGGGCATGGCACCAAGCTGGGAATCAGAAAAAATCTGGTTTTGTTTCTGTTTCTGGCTCTATTTTTAATCTATTGTGTGACCCTGGACAAATCACTTCCAAGGTCTTTGCTTTCACTTCCCCTACCACCTTTATCTCATGTATTTAGACTATAAGCTCTGCAGGGCTTATTATTTACGTATACAATGTGCAAAGTACTCTGGTGCCCCAAGCTCTGTTGGGATCTCTATCCTCCAAGGAAACAAAACATATTTAATAATATATAACAGACCATGAAAAAAGAGAGCAAGTATCTGGTTGGACAAGGCTCTGACTGCGTATACCTATAATACTATGCAAGTCAGGATAATCTTTACATTTGAAACCCTAAGAGATGTTTCAAAGTTTTCATTTACTGTAAATACAGATCGTATATTAACATAATTGGATTGGCTTAATTTGTTTAATGCTGCAGCTTTTTCATGGTTTATCTGTTAAACACAAAGTCCTGTCTTTAATAAATCCCACAGTAGTTTAGTATATTCTGTGTATTCTACTGAATTACATAGATTTTTTTCCAGACTAATAATGAGTAGCAGCAGTGCAATTTTTATTACATAGTAAAGTTTATATTTTAAATTTTAAACAACTGAAGATTGAATTGAATTTTGTATTTAGTAGTGATACAAATCCCATGAGTGCTAGTTTAAGCCTACTGAGCGTTGACTGTATTGCTTTAACGAACCAAAAGACAGTTATTGGTGAAAGTCATTTTACATTCAGTGCTCCTTTGTTACTAAGGGCTGTGTTATAAAAGACTTCAATATTTTTATTATTTTTTCTTATCTGGATGTCAAGTCTATTGAAATTCTCTATAGCCAGACATTTTATGATATGTTATTTAATATGGAACACAGCTGCTAAATTAAATAACCTAATGAGATGACAGGCTACAGCATCTTGTTTTGCCCTGAGTTAATACAGTGGAGTCTGAATTTAACATTTTCCATTTCAATTAAGGTGGGGGAATCAGTATTTTGGTGTCTCTGAAAATTTCAAAATTATAATTTAATTTCTAACTAAATTAGAATTTAGTTCTTATGAAAAGTGTTGGACTGTCAGACGGTGATGGGATGGGTCATCCACAGGAAAAAAAATACAGTTCACACTGTTGCCGTGCAATACTCCTTCCAATGTACATCGACTTTGAGCAGGAGGAACCATCGACTAAAAAGACAAGTCTAAGGACTTGTTTACCCTGGAAAAGTTGATCCAAAGTGTGCCTCAACATATCATGTGGCTTCACACTAGTGTTTTTTGTCTAGTGCTCAGTCTTTCACACTCACTGTTTGGATTAGACTCTCTCAAAGTAAAGTTAACTATGAAGTAAACAGAGACACACTAGTTAGTTCGCATGGGAAAGCTTGTTCTACTAATTCTAGTGCTGTATCTGCTCTGTACTTTAGTCTCTAGGCTGTCAATCCTACATGTACCAATCCAAACAAGTACCAAATTTACCCCAAAGAACTACCTTGAATGAAAAATATTTCCTTCTAGCTCGGGTGAAGCTTTCAAAGTCATAATCTGTGGGCATGGCCCCAATTCTCAGCCATTGCAAAGAAGTGAACCTCCATTGTCAACTATGGAATAATCATGCTGATTTACAGCAGCTAAGAATTGGTCCAACAATCTAATGTACTGGTTCCAAAACAGCAACAGGTTACAGAATAAGAACTGAATCCAAATGGCTTGGGCATCATCAGCTCCAGCATTAAAGATTTTGCAACTGGAGTGGCTATTAATGATCAGTTATAGAATCCTAGCGTCATAACTATGAAGGGTTGTTAGGGACCACAGAGGTCAAGTCCAACTCCCTGCACTAAGGCAGGACCACATAAACCTAGATCATTTCTGAGACACATTTGTTCAACCTGTTCCTGAAAACCTTCAATGATGGGGATTCCACAACCTCCCTTAGAAAACTATTTCAGAACTCAACTACCCTTATAGTGAGAAAGTTTTTTTCAAATGTATAATCTAAATCTCTCTTGCTACAGATTAAGCCCATTACTTCTTGTTTTACCTTCAATGGACATGGAGAACAATTTATCAGAGTCATCTTTATGACAGCCAGTAAAATATTTGAAAACTTATCAAGTCCCCTCCCTCCATTCATCTTTTCTCAAGACTAAACTGGCCCAATTTTTTGTTTTTTACTTTTCTTCATAGGTCAGGTTCTTTAAGTCGTTTATCATTTTTTTAATCTCCTCTGGATTCTCTCCAATTTGTTCACATCTTTCTTAAACTGTGTTGCTCAGAAATAAATAAAACTGAGGCCTCACTAGTGCCAAGTAGAGTGGGATAATTACCTTCTGTGTCTTACATATTACTTTCCTGTTAATATACTCATGATATTGGCCTTTTTTACAACTACATCACATTCTTGATTCATATTTAGTTTCTGATCCACTAAAATGCCCCACATTCTTTTCAGCAGGACTCTAATTTGTCAAGGTCATTTTGATGTTGATGTGTCAGCTAGAAAATAAGCCAGATTATGCTATCAGCTCTATTGGCTCTCAAGAGCTAACAAGGTAAAATGTAGGGAGGGAAGTTTTTAGTCAATAAAGTAAGCACAAATGATGTAGAATGCACACAGGACTAAATAAGAAGGTACCGTTTTTCATAGTCACTTTTATAACCATAGCCACACTTTAAAGGAAGACATATGCCCTTTTCACATGGTCTGATCCAAGGAAGCAGGAAGCAGTCACCTGAGTGCTGGAGAAATGGGAACACAACAGCTGATTACTGCATCGGTAAGTGCCTGTGAAACTCTGCTATATTGCTCTAAACAAAATCATCATCTTGCTAATTCTTAGAGGAGGTTGTGTGTGTAATTATTTCCTAGTACCTGTTACTAGTGCACATTTATCAGGTTTTAACCAGTTTCTGAAACAATGCTGGGCATGATTTGTCCTTGATTACCCTCTGTGGCTAAACAACATTCAGCACTAGCTCACCTGCTTTAACAGGTGATGCTAATGCCTGTTGTCAGCAACAGATACAGGGGATGTGGGTCAGCGTTCACATTGCACTCCCCATCAGAACCTGGCTAGGGAAGCTAATGATCCCACCAGAGGACCAGATTTGGTGATGAATCCTGATCACGTGCCACCAGAGACATGTTGCTCATATGCTAAAAAGAATCAACAGATCTATTTCCATGGGCTTGCATGCATCCGACGAAGTGGGTATTAGCCCACGAAAACTCATGCTCTGAAAAAATTTCAGTTAGTCTTTAAGGTGCCACAGGACTCTTTGTCACTTCTGCAATTCCAGACTAACACGGCTACCCCTCTGATTCTTTCCATGGGCTTGTCTACACTGAGAAATTACATATAGTGTCAGGACAATTTAATTACCACAATGTTAAACATGATTTAACACACAATTGTAGACAAGGCAAGTTGTCTTTAATCTATTATCACAGATGCTCCACCCTACGGTGACCACAGCTAGCTGACACGGTGTTTAAACATGACATGCTTTTCTCTACACACACGTTTACCAGCATTTTAGCTAAGGATGTACATACACGTAAGGCTTTAATGTGAATAAAGCCAGAGTCCTTTCGAAAGCATTTGCATGGAGGGTGATATTCTGTCATGCATCTCTAAGAGGTCTGGCAGAAAACTTGCATCCCAGATGGAGGGAGAGCCAAGGTAGTCTTGAGACTAGACTAGAGACAGCTAGACTAGACTAGAGACTAGACTAGACAGCTAGAGGAGCTGTCCAAATTATGGCAGTCTCCACGGGCTACCCTGTGTGCCGCAGCACTGCCTGCAATCTCCACAGCTCTGCATGCCACAGTCCCAGCCCAGAAATGCCCCATGCAGCTCAGTCCCACCCCCAGGACCCATTCCATAGTCGGGCTTGTGAGGGGGTCCATGGAAGGCAGCCTTACAATGGTGTCTACAGTTCCTGTCCAGGAAAATCCTCCCCGAGTTGGATACTGGGCTTTTACCAACCTGGCCATTTTACCTAGTGAAAAGGGGACATGGTGGAGGTGAGGACATCACCTACACTATGTATCGTCTAAGCCCAGCTTTTCATTTTATTATCAAATAAATATCCTCCATTCCTTCTGTTCTTAGTGCTAGCCCAATACCATGCTTTTGCATGCACTGATTGAAAGCATCAATGTGACTCTACTTCACTGTCTGCCTTTGAAGAATAGGGCTCATATTTTCCTAACAATTCCTTAATTTTATTCTGCTTGGTGTTGAGTATGAACTTACATGATAAAGTCAACTAGTCACAATTCACCACCAGCATTCAAACACTGAGCAACATCAGCCCTCACTTGTACTTGAAATAATAAAAGGCATGTGTGATTTTAGAAGTGTTCATAAAAAGTCACAACAACAGAGATACATGGATGTGTTCATATGATTGTGACACCAAATTTTAGTGGCTGTTTCCCCATTTTGTTGCTGACGTAAATCTATTTTTTCCATTCAGTCTGTGTTTGACTATTCTTTCAAGCATTCTGAATAAACTGGAGATGTTAGAATTCCATATTTTGAATATTAAATGCTTTGCTGTCAATTGGCACATCAATACCCAGGCCTTGATATTCGCTGATTTAATTGATCTATTTCCTGCTCATTGCATTTTTTGCCTATTTTTGAAAAGGGATTAAAAAAGCAAAATACTTAATAAAATACATGATTCCTCCTCTTTGCTGTTCTTATAGACGTTGATTCAACAAATAAAACCCAAATGACAAAGAATCTGTTAATTTTTTTTTTTTTGTAGAAGAACAAGATGCCTTCATATAATTGGCATTAGACAGAATTTTCAGTTTCTCGATAATGTATTTCAAAGTCAAACAGTAATGCATTGAAATACAATGGGCGTGGGGGAAAATTCTATTATAGTATTATATAAAATAATGGACTATATAAAATATGGCTAATATCTTTTTATTCTGGAAAAATATCGAGCATGTTACCAACACAGAGAATTCACTCCTGCCATCATCAAAATGCAGCACGTTCTGTGGGAAAAAATGTCAATTGTTCACATTGCACAGTAGTGAAGGAAGTAAAGAAAAATACATAAGCAACTGAAATTACAAAGGCAATTATATTAATGCAATTACACAAATTAGAGGTTGTTTCCAGAACTCCAAGGCTAACATTCTACTCTTGTGGAAAGTTCACTACAATTTTTTATGAATACATTGGGCTTTATTTTTACCTAACACTGAACTGGGTTATTAGTTCATCACTGACTCTTGGGGAAAGAGAAAGAAATGTACTGAACTACCAACACCACTTTCTACAATACTCTGATTTTCCTTATTTGACCAGGCCTGATTCTGTTTAGCTTGTGAGGTTTGATTAAATAGAGCAGTCTGAAGAACTGTATGCCAGGCTCTTAATTCTCTCATACTTCAATAGCATAATAAATCCACTAAAACTAGAAAGAAAAAAGTTATTAATTATTATTCATGATGCTCTGGATACCAGTGTGCTAACATGTTCATTAGGTTGCTACCATTGTACTATAACTGAAGTTCTTTCAGTAAAGGTAGATAAAACAATTTTTCTGAATCAGACTGTCATCTGGGGCACACAACTTTACATGCATGAAAAAGCAGTTTTATTTATTGCATGCACTTTAGCATACACATTTATTTGTAAATATAGATAAGACTATTACTGATCATTGAAACTGAAGCACTGAGATCTTTGCATTACTAAGATGTAATTTGTTTTTTGAATAAAAGGATTTCCATGATGGCAGATAAAAACAGCAATATAGAAAACTAAAATTTGCCTATAAGACATGTCGTCTTGTATTATATGATTGTGGTTCAGAGTAGTATTCATTCCATATTGAGGTCTATTTAAAAATCAGACCATCAGCTTATCATAATTATCCCTCATATTTATATGCCAGCAGTAATAGAAACAGTATAGGAGTTATTTAAACTGACATTGCCAGGTGGTTGAGGTCTAAAATTTGACTTGCTTCAAATTATAAATTAGAAAGCAGAAAAATTTCCCCAGGATTCTAAAAGTATTTTTTTCAGTGTACAGGTTAGCCACTGAGAAATTAAAAACATTGAGCTAGATCCTCAACTGGTCTACATTACATAGCTCCCCTGAATTCAGGGACACTAAGCTGATTTACGCCAGCTGATAATTTGGCTCACTATTATTTAAGAAGAATAACAAAATTGCATATACTCCCTTCACTGGCCCGGCAATAATAGCACATAGGTGAAATCCTGGCCCCACTGAGGTCAAACAGAATTTTGTCATTTACTTCAGTGAGGCAATTTGTGAGAAAACACATTTTTTTTTCATATTTTCCATAAATTGGTGTGAAAGACAGAAAGAAAGGAAAAAAAGAAAGAATTAAGCAGAACTACAATTTTTGATCTATTTCAAAATGAAATCCCATGTGTGACAATCAGCACTATGGGCACTGGGGTCAAACAAATTACTTAGTTATTTATTTACTTGGATGCAATTACAGTCCTCTAGGCATATTACACATCTTAAAACAACAAAAGCATTATTTAAAAACAAAGCTTTTAAAAAAAAATCTACTACACTGAGAAAACTTCTTCATCTTTGCCATCCTTTCCATTCTTGCCTCCCTTACAGCTCCCCTGTAAACAGATTCTTCTTGTAGAGTGTTATGAAGGTCATAAACTACAGGTTCTGACCAACCAACGTATGTATGTGCATGTGTGGGAAGAGAAGGGAGAGAGAGCTGTGTGATCAGCACCAGCCCAGCTTCAGGACTTTTCCCCACACCTGTGCTGATAATTGTGAAAAATAACTGAACCCAAACATAATGTGATTTCAGGTGTGATGTGAGCTATACATGAGTATTCCTATAAGCCAGTGCTGTCCAATACGTTCACCACTAGCCACATGTGGCTAATAGGCTATTGAATTGTGGCTAATCCATGTGGATTTTTTACAGTGTGGCTTATTGTGGCTTTTTTATAATGTGGCTAATAAGAAAAATTCAAAACCACAAGTGTGGCTAGCAATGTGGCTAGCATCGAATTTCTATTGGACACCGCTGTTGTTTCTATTGGGGAAAGAGGTCAGAGAATAGAGAGAGAGTTGTTGAAGTAAGAATTGGTGGACAGAAGTTTGGTTCAGGATTTGAAGTGATGTAGAAGTGAAACAGTAAAGCTTTTGGTTTTCTATGTAACTCACCTTTACATTTCTAAGCGCTCTCTATCTACGAAGATTTCAGCAGCCATTTTGTTCTCAGACACAGTGCAAACTATCAGAGAATACAGCCAGATTCTGGTGCTTGTACATAGAGACCTTTGTTCTTACTGAAGGTCTGCTTTCTTTTTGTGTGTGGAGAACATCACAAACATGAACTGGGGGACATAAATTGCCTGGAGGGCATTATCATTTGTTTAAATATGTAACAGCATGCTAGGCAAAACCATCTATAAAGATTTCCAGTTCTCATAGTGGAGCCATAAATAGAAAAAGCATCCTTGTATTTTGAGATACCAACTTATGAACTAGAAGGTCTATATCTGCAGGGTGTGTCAGGGAACATGGATTTGAGAGCATATAGATTTTAACAGAGCAAGCTGATCCAGGACAGTGAAAGGTGCAGTCATCAAAAGACTTGGGGATGGGAAAGTCAGAAAAGGAAAGAATGAGAGAGCAATGCAAACAGAAGAGTCAAGTGTGATAATGATACTTGAGAGAGTAGTTAATCAAGATGAGCTGAAGTGGGTAAAGTGTTGGGGAGTGTCAGAAAGAAACATGTTAATATGAGTTAAGAAACAATGGACTGAAAAAAGATTTTCTTATTTATACGTTATCACTTTCTTATTTCTATTGGCATAGTCCCTAAATATTGAAAAGACACAATGAGCCATGATACTAGCATGGATGTGCAGAAAGAAGCAGGTTATATTAAGAAAGCAGCAAAGACTGGAGTAAGATTATCACCTCCGTTCTGTCTCCTTTACGTCATGTTAAAGGCCCAATAGATAAAAAGTCCCTATGAGTCCTGAATCTGACAGCGGGGAGGATTACCCTGTATCAGAAATGGTGGAAATGTTTCTTTGAAAGCCTTGATGTCTATTCTGAATTTAAAGACAGATGTTCACAGAATATTAACCATAGCTAAACAAAAAAACCCCAGAGCTTCCTTTGACATTACGAAATTAATATAACTATTTTATACAAATATATCTGTCCAAAGCTTCCTTTCTTCCATATAAAGGTTTGTTTTTACATTAGGTGTTTTAATATAGGTTTTTAATTTTCTAAGTGTGTTCTATAGAAATATTTATAATGTTCAAAGACATTAAAATATATCATATTTTAACATAGAAATATATCAATGCATTCTATTATGTCTGCTTCACAGGAAATCAAATATTTCTGCCAAATAAATAAATGAACTGTGTGACTTCCTTTCTTCTAATTGCCATTGTATATTTTATGTGACTTTACCGCCATTAATATTGATATATTAGAAATCACTAAATCAAAATTTATTTTGAGTCAACTTGAAACACTCCCCCCACCCCTCGCCACACACACACACACACACACACGAATTTTGGAACTACCAGTGAACTGAAATAATTATTCATATAGCTCTAATCATAATACTTTCAAAAGTTAATATTAAGCTCTTATATAATGCTTTGCACCAATAGGTTTTCAAAGTGCATTACAAAGGAGTTCAGTATCATTACCCCCATTTTACAGATGGGGAAACTGAGGCACAGGGGTGAAGTGACTTGCCCTAGGTCACCCACAGGCCACTTGAAGAATTCAGGTGCCCTGACCCCCAACCAATAATTTATCCATTAGGCAACACTGCCTCCCTTTAAAGTAAACTAATCAGATGAGCTATTAGCAGAATGGTAATAGAACACTGCCTCATGCCCTTTGAGTGTTCACATGAAATAGCATAGATATTATGTTAACCATATTCCACCTTTTTCTCATTAATTTAAAACTAATTATCTGAAATATTTATAGGTCCTTCTTAGTTGCATTAAGATACAGAGCCTTTGTGAAGGCTCTGTTTGTGCCTAAAAACAAGTTTTAAATATGCATAAGTTTGGTGGACCATCACCATTTTGATTTAAATGATGGTTGTAGCATTAAACCCAAAAATAAATGTCCTCTTGGAATTTTTTTAAAATATCATAATCAAGCAAAGTGCTAATATTTTGTGTCATTATCTTTTATGGTGCCATCACAGTCTGACATAACATTAAATTCATGTTCATGCAAAGCTTAAACAGAGTGAAATACAGTTTTTAAGTCAGTTAGTTACAGTACTTTGCTTTTAATTTACATTGTGGCTTTTTGACTGCAAACTGATTACTGCAGCAAATAGGACCATATAATCGGAATAAGTGTCTGTCTTATTGTTGTCTGGCTTGGCAAACTACAGTGGACCAACTGTCCAAATTAAAGGTAAGTATTTTGGCAAATCACTGTATAGCAGCTGTTCTATCTGATTTTACAAAGCCTCAATATCCATATCCATTTAAAACATTCCTACTTATTTCTGCTCTAATTAAGGCACTAACATTCATATTTGCATTTCACAGAAAACAATGTAAAACTATGAGGAAAATGGGAGGCAGTTCACTAACAACCTCAAATCCCATTGATTCTCTTTGGAAAGAATGGGTTGTCTCTTGCATTTTTTAAGCTTACAGAACTCCAGTATACTAAACTTGCCCTAAAATCAACTTATGGAAACAAGAAAAAAGCTGCTGTGCAAATACACAGAGAATTTTTCAGCAACGATTGGTAGGTAATAAATACCTAATATTGCTGGCTCAGAAATGGTAGTGTTATTATCTATTGTGAAGACAGAACATTTTAAAATTGCTTGTATACTTACCCGAGATGCCCAAATTAGGGGGACAGCCTTATCTTTTGGTTAAATAGCTCATTTCCAACTTTCTTCTACAGCCTTCCTACGAAAGATTTAAAAAGCACATGCACAAACAGAGAAATTCTGAATATTTACTAACCTTACCGCATGTATACTCATTTTCATCAGAGAGATTTTTCATCTGAATATTCATAGTAACCGCATGACGGACAATATAATGGACTGAAACAATAAATTTGTAATTAGGGAGTGTTTTCACCAATAGTTTTTTTTCTCCAGAAATATCAAATTGTCTCTTACGGGGAAAAAAGTTACAGAAAAAAGTAACTTGTGCTTCAGAAACTTTCTTAGAAGTTTTTTTACGAGGCTCAGCATTGGCCTAACTGCTCCCATTGAAGTTAATGATATAGTTTCTGTTAATTTCAATAAGAGCAGAAAGTTGGGCACTTGTGTGCCAACACATATTTTTAGTTTTTTACCTATATATATTATATAGGTATGGATATGGAAATTAAATACAAAATATATGCTGAAATAATATTTGGGGATAGATCCTCACTAGCCCTACATGCCTCAGCAAGGGCATAAGGGAGAAAAGATAAGGCTACCTTTACCATGGGTTGCAGCATGAAAGGACCTACAAAGCTATTACTTCCCCCAGCCACGCAGGTGGATGGAATGAGAGAAGGTCTAAGGATCCACCACCTCAAGCAGTTTCTGTGCTGGTGCTCTGGTAGAGACATATACTGCCCCTGATATAAGCCTGCTGCAAGATATTTCTTCCCTGGAGCAATAGGGACACAAGGATCGAAGTTTGTAGATTGCATCAGATAATGGCCTATAACTGTTGCCTCTACCATGATGCCAAATCCTCTACCTTCAGAAAAACAGAAATCATTTCATTTTTGCAAAATGGGAAAAGGAAATGATCTGTATGTTGTCATATTGAAAGGGAGTTTGTTCCTGCTTTTTACTTTCGCAGGTGGCAACGTGCCATTTTGGGGGATTACACTGTGAATTATTTTCAGTCATCTTATTTTAAAGCACTCAGAGATCATCATATATTAGTGTATTAAAATGTACTATTGGTTGTATCATTTCCAACATGCAGAAATGAGTCATTCAATTGGTCATATAATTTTTCACTACAGCCTCTGGCTACCAATGTTCATTACAAAAATAAGAAATCTGTATCATATTAGGAATATAGACATTTTAATAGGCCCTTGGTAATGCACTTGTAGATTACATTTGTAAATACATATGATTTTCTTTAATCAACAAAACACAGGATATGGCCCTGGGCCAAGTGAGTGCATCCACCAAGGCAGCTTTAATAAAGCTGTGTCTGGTCTGCGTGGGTAACACTTCTTTCCGGTATAACAGTAACCAATTGTAAAGACTTGCAATCCAATAAGCTGTGCAGCCGATCATCAAATCCTATAGAGAAAAAAGTGCTGGTACAGTTTGATGGCAATTTTTCTGTTAACCCCAATTTCTCTGGAGAGTCAGACTTGCGTCTTTTCTAGTGCCAGCAAAATTCATTTACTTTGATCGAATTATAATCCTTTTATAGCTTCTAATTTTTAGTCCCACTGATAGTAACCCAAATAGTCCACTTCCAATTTTCCACAGTATATTATTATCTGAAGTTATCACATTTTCATCTATCTCAAATTCACCTTCTAAATTTGCTTTTTGACATCAAGAGCATTTTGTCCTTCAAAGAGAGAGAAAACTTGGACTATATTAGTCTGATCATGTCTTTGCAAATACTTGTACTGTCTCTGGATATAGCTATGTGAAGATTTGTACCCCGGGGAACCCAACCTTCTTGGAGCACGACAGACAAGGGGGAAGGCAGGACAAACAAGTCAATTACAACTCCTTGATTATCCAGCCAGCCCTACTCTCACTTCAAAATCAAGCACTGAAAAGCTTGGAAATGCCAAAACTAACATTACCAGTGCAACCTTATTTCTTCCCTATGTTCAGTATGATTACATTGCCCTTGTGTGGCAGAGCCCCAGATAAAGAACCCAGTTCTCCTGGGTCATAGCCTAGAGCTTAAGACACAAGAAAATATTTTTTTCACTTCTTGGAAGCCTCTACTTTGCTATTCATAATCTGTCCTGTGCACAGAGTTAGATTACTGTGGAACAAGTAGTATGTGACCAAATAACTAAAGATTGTATTAAAGTATGCACACAAATGGGCAAAATTAAGGCTGCCTGGGCAAAGTAATTTTGTATTTAAAAATAAACCAAAATAGATCCTGCTTTGTTTGTCCAATTTTAAACACACACAATAAGACTAGTATATAAAACTAAAACGGAATTCCTAGTTTTAGAAAGATTACAGACAAGGGGCATAATCCAGCCCATTTAAGTTAATGAGAGTTTTGCCACTGATTTCAGTAGAAGCAAAAATTGGTTTAATTATAATTACTCTACATTATGTCTTATTACATTAAACAGATGTCACCATGCCTCAGTGGGTCAGAGCTGAGGATGTCAAATTCAGGACAGACTTGAGAAATAGGGCAGACTTGCCCTAAACTGTTTTTTTTTATCATTAGATTATACCAAACCAATAACAAAAGTATACTTCTGTATTACTACACTGGTTAACAAGAAGTCAAAAATGCTGTCTCATTACACATTCCAGACCTACTTTCACCTCCCAGACAGTGGACTATATGATGAGTGGTTACTGAAAACCAATTTAATTAGATACATGGTCCTTCCAATCCCAAGAGATCAGCCACTTCACAGGTCAATATATAAATCAGATCTTACCCAATAATCACACTGATGCCAATCCTTTAGTAACTAAAACTAAAGGTTTAATAATGGGAGAAAATAAGAAGAGAGTTATAATGGCTAATAGATCATATACAAACAATTGCAAATAGTTGCAAAATCATTATCTGGTAACTTCCAAATGATTTGAAGGTCCTCAGTCCATAATTCAAAATGCTCCTTTTAGTTGTAAATTCACAGTACAGAGAATCAAGGCAGGAAAGAGGCAAAATGGAGGTATCTTATGGCTTTTTATATCGTCTGCCATATGCCTGGAAATTTACTGTCTCAAACAGAGCTCACAGCCTAAGTGCCTGGAAAATTACTGGCCCAAGATGGAGTCCAGGGTCATGTGAGCATAGCACATGTCCTTACGTGGTTTGATGACTCATGGGGACAACCATTGCTCATATTCTTGCTAAGGCATCCACAGAAAGGCTTACTGGGCTGCATGAGTTTATTCTATGGCCCATAGAGTGTTGGAGTGAGGTGTCCATGTTGGTCCCCATGTTGGAGTGAGGTGTTCTTAAGGGGCCATCAACACATACCGGTCTAGCCCTGATGTAAATCTTATCTGGTGGGTGTTACCAAGCAATACAACACATGTGTAAGATACAAGTTCATAGCCAATATTCAAAACTTTGGATACAAAGATGGTAATCTTACTTAGCAAATCGTAACTTTTCCATTGACCCCTTTCATGACATACTGCATACAAGATTTGTGTAATTGTATAACAGTGGTAACGTCAATGATATAAACGGCCATATCTAATCATTCAGCATCACAGAAAAATAGCATAATGACAGAGATGGGCCAGAAAAATAGCATAATGACAGAGATGGGCCTAAACCAAACCAAACCCAGAGAACCTTGAATTTTGGAGATGTGGTGATCCTAACAAACCTACTGGACATTCCACAGAGACTTAGATTTTTAAAACTGCTTGAGGGATTTGAATATGCAATCTCTGTTAACTTTAATGAGAACCAGCCTTTCAGTGACATTTTGATAGCTTGAGCCTTTGGGTTGCAAGCCTCAGTTCTCTCCACACAGGTTTAGGTAGGTTATAATACCTTAACTGCTTATTAAAATGAGATACCTCCTTTTTAAACCCAAACTCTCATCACTGAATGCCATATAGGGGAAACACCAAATATCATATGGGGGGATCCTTTTCTCTATGGAGGCATGTGGTTCCAAGCCTCTCCTCCCCCAGTGATATGAGCTGCGGGAGAAACAGCAGAACTCCTAGCATATGCAATGGTGAAAGGTTAGATATAAAATAGCTGTCTCTCTTTAAGCAAACAAGAAAACTACTACTACAAGTCAGCCTTTTCCCTGCTCACAGGTCGCAGAGCACGCTCATTTTCTACATTAATCAATCTCTTTAACAAACAGATGCAGCTTGTCTACTCTACACACAGTGTTTATATGACAGAGCTGTCCACTAAATGTTTCATGAGCACACAAGAAAGCAAGCAAAGAATAGAAGGGTGTGCTTTTTTATTTAAATTATCATTTCCATTTTAAAAGCATTATGGAATTATTTTTGAGGAGAAAGTTATCTCCCAATGGGAACAAAACAATATAGTCATCCTCAGCACGCTTTGCAAGTGACCTCTTTCCAAATTATTTAGGGTACATCTAAGATGCAATCAGAGGTGTGACTGTAGCTGGTGTAGCTATACCCCAGATACCTTTGATATAGGTACTAGAATAACTGTAGCAGTGAAACTGCAGTAGCACAGGTAGCAGCACAGCCAAAGTACCCAAGGTCCCAGGTTGGGCATCCTGTGCTCCTGCAGCTTCACTGCTCTTGTTACTGGACCTATCTAGATCAAATGTGGCAGCCATACCTCTTACTGCAGGGTAGGCATACTCTTAGAAAGGAATGTTCAGAAAACCTCAGGAAAATGTCAGGTGAAAATATATCAGGACAGTCTCTACCACATATCTTTGCCCCTTTATGCCACTCGGTGCAAAAGAAGCCAGGAAGCAACTGGAGTTGCTCAGCTTAGAATTCTCCTGGGAAGGAGGAGCTCGTAGGGAGTGCAGAAGCAGTGTGTACATGGCTCCTATCCCAGTTGCTCCCTTCTCCTGAGTAAGGTGAGAATCAGGTAGGGGAAAAGCTGGATCACCACTGCACTGGAACAATTCCAGGGTGGTGTATGAGCATAGCCAGAAGGTGTAAGTTAGAGCCTGCCAGGGATCAGCGCCAGCACAGATCTGCCATGAGAACTGGGAGCCATAAAAGACTCACCAAAAGCTCCTCCCTCACTACAAGAAAGAATCAGGACCAGTATGTTTTATCTTCGGTGAGAATATTAGTTAATGTTGTACATTACTTGGAGCATATAGATCAAAGCACTATAAGCATTTTATGTAATACTATGTTTATGTCACATTGAACTTTAGATTGCTACAATCTGACATAAATAATTTAAATCCTGCTACTGGAAATAAGATACTATAACCTAATGGTTCATTCCCTATGCCTCCCAAAGAATAAATTAGCCCCTGAATATTTTCTTTTTCAATATGCTTATAAACTGAAAATGTGCAATTACTGTAATCAAGCCAAATTTATGTTTGTTAATTATACACTCTCAGCAAAGTATAAGTGTTGGACATTCCCCCTCAGAATTCTTTAATTTTAATTCCTTCTGAGGCATTTCACCCACGTGTAACAATACTACTGCTCAAAGTATTCATGCTCCCACTGCAATAAAATCTCCAGATTTTATGTAGAACAAATGCTGAAATTATCCCTTGCTCTTGATAATTATGGCTTATGAACTGATAATTATGCCTTGTGGTGTTATGTTCTACTTTCATTATATATACACATATACATATACACACATTATATATACATACACACACACACACACACACACTTGAGAGCAAGCATTCTCTCACAGTACTAAAACATACCTTTCAACCAACGTTTTCAGAACCAGCCACTACTTTGGGGTGCCTCAGTTTTAGAGTAGACTAAACCTTAAATATTTCAAATTGAGTATCTAATATCAGTGAAGTGTGTCAGCATGGGTTTTATACGGTATGATATGCTGCAGAGTTCCTAGTGAGGGCCTCCCCAATCCCCTACTGCTGCCTGAGTTTCAGCTCATGGAGTTCTCCAGTTATTTTTTCCCTGAGGGTTGATCTCCCTCATCTCCATAAGAAGGTCCACCTCCTCAGGCTCTGAAACTACTGAGATCTATGCAAATCTCAGGGTGACGAATGGAGGCAAGGGACATTCACATGCACAGCTTTTAGCTGCCCTCTCCCACCCATCTCAGCAGTTCCCACTTGCTCCAAACAGAAAGACTGCTGGAGAACGTGTGCTTGCAGATCTCCCTGCCCTGATCATAAATGATCTACAGACTCCTCAGCTGGAGGAAGTGAAATTTCCCCTAGTGTGCAGTGTATGTTGTACATATACACAGTGTATGTTGAGAGAGCATCAGCCAGTATTTACTTCCACAACTTTTACCTGTGGAGCCGAGGCAGTAAAGAGTAAGAAGGGACCAGCCAAGTCCAACACAACCTCACAGCCACAGTTGTCAGGGCTTCCTCTGGCTCCAGAGAGCCAGAGCTGGTGGATGGGCTGCTTTTGGAAAAGGAAAAGAGAAAGATGTTGCATATGTAAAACTGACTTCTCATGTAGATACTGATTCCTTCAATGTGTAGAAGCAGAAGGGAGCATGAGCTCATTCTCAGCTCTTGAGGATAGGAACTGTGTCCTGCAATACATCTGTAGAGCACCTAACACAAAGGAGCCCTGATCCTGACTGAAATCATTAGATCCCACAGCAATAATAGAAACCATTTAGTTTTAATACATTTGTTTGTGAATTAATATTTGGCAATTCTCCGTGTCAGAAGCAGACTACAAATGGTTAACAAAAATGACTGAACAGCAAAAGGTCAGATGGAGTATACCTATCACATACTCAAGACCTATGGTGTTTGGCTATAGCTCAGTTTAAATTTATAGTACTGTACTCCCATTTATTTTTAACTAATATGAAAGTGCATAGCACTGGTTATGACGTTAGTCCAGAAAACAAAGATTAAAAGCTATAATAAGATGTGGGTGATGTTTTTGATTGGACTAACAAGAAATAAAATAGACTAGTTTTCAATAATCACACACTCTCAGGGCCATGGAAAACAGACTGGAATTTATTTTAATTACATAATCTCCTTTTAATCTAACTGGCTTTACATTTAAACACGAGGCATGAATTAACACCTCCCAACTATGGCTCTAATCCTGCCACTGAGTTGATGAGGGGAATCCTTATTCCCACACAAATCCAGCTGCAGTATGGGGTCTCTTTCTACCTCTCCCAACCTCAGTTTACTCTGCTCTGTTTTCTGTGTTCGCTGACAACGATTCCAGCTAACTCCGGTGTTCTAATCAAAGCATTGGGATAGATAGCAAAGTCGCGATCCATTTACTGTATCTGTCCAAACACCTGCTCCTTGCCCACCTGCAGTGGTTATCTGCACCTGCAGTGTCTTAAGGGCAGAGCACAATCCCACCCTCAGCAGTTACATGGCTTTTTAAATTTCTGAACTCTGAGTAAGCCTTTATGGCCAGGATCTCTCTTTTCTGTGTTTGTAGATTGCCCCAGTCTAGACTGGGCCTTTGAGTGTTATAAATATTTAATAATAATGAGGCAATTAAAACTGTTTGAATTGCAAATGTTAGCTACTTACACTAATAGGTACACCTTTAAGGGTAGTAATACTACTTTCTAAACTGTAGCCTGTGAAAGGACCAATTTCAAAAATGCTGTCTCCAAAGGACCTCAATTAAAACTGCTCATTTCTTTTTCTTAGTGCTTTAATAAAATTCCAAAGAAACAGAATTAAGCTAGCATTGTTTTCTGTTCTTCAGGTTGCCTATATTTATATCACTAATGCAATCACAATAACGCTGATATAAAAACACACATTTTTCCAATAACCAAAATGTAAATTCTCAAATTACTCTATGGATCAACTCATTTTGGACCTCATTCACACCATTAAGCTCCGATTGTACCAATGAATACATTGTTTCCATAGTAACAAATATACTTTGAAAGGAAAAAATGCACAAAGCATTGTAAAAACAGGACAAAACCTGATCAGAACAAGAGGCACATACAAAACATGATTATGATGAATACTTGATTATTGTCATTTGGCTTGGAAAGACCTGCATCGCTCATGCATAAGAATGTGCTCATTCTGAAAAGAGCAGTAAAATTTTTATAGCATAACTCCTTCATCTCTTCTTCCCACCTTTCCTCCCTCTAATATCTATCTATGGTATTTCTAATGCACTCAGCAGTATAGCATCTAGGCATCATATTAGATAAGGTGGAAAAACTCATGGGAACTCGATTCCTTTTATTAATGAGATCTAAAACAAATCATTTTATTTACACTGATGACAGAATTTGAAATGTCCAGAGAAATCACACAGTTAAACAATCAGAGGGGCCAATGGATGATCAATACGCTAAAGGAGAACTAATAAGAAGAGCCATACTGGATCAGACCAAAGGTCGATCTAGTCCAGTATCCTGTCTTCTGACAATGGCCAACACCAGGTGCTCGATAGGGAATGAACAGAACAGGTAATCACCAAGTGATCCATCCCCTGTCACCCATTCCCAGCTTTTGACAAACAGAGGTTAGGAACACCATCCCTGTCCATCCTACCTAATAGCCATTGATGGACCTACCCTCCATAAACTTATCTAGTTCTTTTTTGAACCCTGTTATAGTCTTGGCCTTCATAACATCCTCTTGCAAGGAGTTCCACAGGTTGACTGTATGTTGTCTGAAAAAAATACTTTCTTTTATTCGTTTTAAACCTGCTACCTGATAATTTCATTTAATGACACATAGTTCCTGTGTTATGAGGAGGAGTAAATAACAATTCCTTATTTACTTTCTCCACACCAGTCATGATTTCATAGACCCCTATCATATCTCCCCTTAGTCATCTCTTTTCCAAGCTGAAAAGTCCAAGTATTATTAATCTCTGCTCATATGGCAGCCATTAGATACCCCTATTCATTTCTGTTGCACTTTTCTGAACCTTTTCCAATTCAAATATAGATTTTTTTTTTTTGAGACCACATCTGCACTTAAAAAGAATGGCTCAGGTTTGGGAATCTCCCTCACACCCTCAACCGTGAAGACCGATGGAAAGAATTCATTTAGTTTCTCCACAATGGCCTTATAATCCCTGAGTCCTCCTTTAGCATCTCGATCATCCAGTGGCCCCACTGGTTTTTTAGCAGGCTTCCTGCTTCTGATGTATTTTTAAAAAAATTGCTATTACTTTTTGAGTTTGTGGCAAGCTGTTCTTCAAATTCTTTTTTGGCCTTCCTACTTATATTTTTATAGTTCATTTGCCAGTGTTTATGCTCCTATTTTCCTCACTAGGATTTAGCTTCCATGTTTTAAAGGATACCTTCTTGCCTCTCACTGCTTTTTTTACTTTGTTGTTTAGCCACAGTGGCATCTTTTTGGTTTGCTTACTATGTTTTTTTTAATTTGGGATGTACATTAAAGTGAGCTATTATGGTGTCTTTAAAACATTTCCATGGAGCTTGCAGGTATTGCACTTTTAGCGCTGTCCCATTTAATTTCTGTTCAACTAACTTCCTCATTTTTGTGCAGTTTGCCTTTTTGAAATTAAATGCTACAGTGTTGGACTGCTGTGGTGTTTTACCCACCACAGGAATGTTACATTTAATTATATTATGGTCCCTATTACCAAGCAGTCCACCTCTATTCACCTCTTGCTCCAGATCCAGTGCTCCACAAAGGACCAAATCAAGAATTGCCTCTCCTCTTGTCGGTTCCAGGACTAGCTTCCCCAAGAAGCATTCATTTAAGGTGTCAAGAAACTTTATTTCTGAATTCTGTCTTGACATGTTCCCAGTCAATAATGGTATAATTAAACTCAATCATAACAGAGGATTTCATTTTAATAGCCTCTCTAATACCTCTGAAAATTTCACAGTCTCTAATTACCATCCTGGTCAGGTGATCAGTAATATATCCCTCCTGCCATAGTGTTATTATTAGAGCATGGAATTACTATACAGATAGATTCTATGGTACTGGTCGGTTCATTTAAGATTTTCACTCCATTTGATTCTATGCTTTGTTTCACATATAGTGCCACTCCCCCACCAGCACGACCTATTATGTATTGATTAGCTTCATTCAACCAGGTTTCTGTAATGCCTATTATATCAAGCTCCTCATTTAATATGAGGCACTCTGATTCACCCATCTTATTATTTAGACTTCTAGCGTTGGTATATAAGCACACTAAAAACTTGTCATGTTTTAGCTGTCTGCTATTACATGATGTAATGGAATGGGACTTTTTTTTTTTCATTTGACTGTTTCTCATTAGAATCCTACCTGTATTTTATCATCTTCCATCCTCTCCTTACTAGGACATAGAGAATCTCCATTAATAGATCCTCCCCTAAAGGATGTCGCTATCCAAACCACATGTTCCTCTGCATCTGCCAGCTTTGCCCCAACGCTCTATGGCCTTTTTAATTTTAAGTGCCAGCAATCTGATTCCATTTTGGCTTAGATGGAGTACATCCTTCCTGTATAAGCTCCCCCTTTCCCAAAAGTTTCCCCAGTTCCTAATAAATATAAACCCCCTCCTTCCTACACCATCATCTCATCCACACATTGAGACTTTGCAGTTCTGCCTATCTGACTGGCCCTGCATGTGGAACCAGAGGTATTTCATAGAAAACTACCATGGAGGTTCTGGTCTTCATTCTCTTAACTAGCATCCTAATTTTGGCCTCCAAGACCTCTCTCCTATCCTTCCCTATATCATTGGTACCAGTATGTACCATGACCACTGACTCCTCCCCAGCACTACACATAAGTCTATCTAGATGTCTCGAGAGATCTGCACCTCTCTCACCAAGCAGGCAAGTCACCATGCAGTTCTGCTGGTCATCACAAAACCAGCTATCACTATATTTCTAATGATCTATAACTATTACCTGTCCTTTTCTAATAACTGGAGAGAATAATTCAAAGAAGACAAGGCTATGCGGAAAAGCTCTATGAATCCTTTGCATTGATCTTCACTGTAGAGGATGTATGAGGGATCCTCACACCCAAGCCATACTTTTAGGTGACAAATATGAGGAACTGTCCCTGACTGAAGAGTTAATAGGGGAGGTTTTGGAATCAATTGAAAAATTAAATAGTACGAAATCTTCAAGACCAAATGACATTCACCCAAGAGTTCTGAAGGAACTCAAATATGAAATTGCAAAACTATCAACTTTGGTACGTAATCTATCACTTAAATCAGCCTCTGTACCAGATAATTGGAAGATAGCCAATGTAATGCCATTTTTGTAAAAAAGGCTCCAGAGGCAATCCTGGCAATTACAGGCTGGTAAATCTAACTTCACTATGAAGAAAATTGGTTGAAACATGGCAGGGGTGACTGATTCTTCCTTACCCTCCTCTTCCCTGTGTGGACCCACCCCCCAACCCAGCCAAAAGCCAGAAAGCCCAAGCCCCTCCACTTGCTTGGAGTGGGGAGTGAGGACAGAACCGCTCTTGGCCCAATTCTCCACCTCCTGGGTCCCCCACTCAGGCCAGGTTGGAGGGTTCACAGCTTCCCACAACTGTACACTGGCTCTTACCCTGACCTGACTCCGGCGCCTAGCCTGGGGGCCGAAGAGCCGCAGCTGCAGCCGGGACATGCTGTAATCTCCTCACATTAGGAGGATGTAGCTTGCACAATAAAGTTTAAGATAAGATACTTCATGTGAATTTATGTAATAGATATAATTTATGAAAAAAGCACTATTCACATGCTTCAAATTAAACACATGCATAGGTACTTTTAGAATTGAGGCTTAAATATAATGAATCTTATTGTATTCCATTTATTATTTATAAAATACCTGTGCATGTAATATTAGGTAGTTTATTTACCATTTATGAACACTGAAAAAAACCTATATCATGAATTAAATTCATGCCCTTAAAAGTCAGGAAAATCAGATCTCAGTCTCAAATCATCCTTACTTCTGTTCCCTTTTCTTACTGAGATAGGAGTCAGAGGAGTTAAAATCCCCACCTCTAAATCTCTAACACTACCTGGAAAAAGCAGCAAAAGGAAGCTTGTAGGACAGTGATTCATTTAACAAAAGTTGTTTTCACTCATGTCTCGAAGCTAGAGGTGTCCCTGTGTCATCATTAACACTGTCTTCTTATCGAGATGTTAGTCTGTTCTTTTTACCTGCAGCTTTATCGTTTAGTTGCAATATCGTGCCCTCCATGAACACAGTGCACTTTTAATGGCATCTATTAAGAGGTGTAATTATAATTTACAGCTGTTATCAGCAATGATGAGTAAACTGCCAGAATAAAGCAGCATAGTAACCTAAATAAATTCAGCTTCTGAAAAGGAAAAAAAAAAAACACCTGCATTTTCAATTAACAAAAAAATGAATGCGTGATAAGGAGCCAAGCAAATGAGGTTGGAACTTTTTCTTTATATGAACATCTGCAGACAATTCTGAGATTTGTGCATTAATTTGAGAAAACTAAAGCAAGCAAGAATAATTTCCGTCACTATTTAAGAATGCCTCAGTGGTGGTAGAAAGTTATTCCTGCCTTAAAATCCCCCACTATTCCCCACAAAAAAATCACAGAAAGACAGAAACTGTGTTCCTTCTGTTTCATTCTATGAGCAGAGAGCACTCAGCCGCATTGATGCATTTTATCTGGACTCAACTTCTAGGGGCACATTTATACAAGGAGGTATAGTTGAACACAATTCCACATCTGCTGTGCCTCTGCCCTAGTTTATATTGCCAATAACAGTAAAAAGATCTTGGCATGGTGACTACTGTTAATAAGTCACACATCTTCATTATTAGTTAGAGAATTAGTAAGAGAACCAAAATAGACTGTTGATTACATTGATAATGATCAGAATTCTTTATGCTACACCCCACAGGGTATTGTATATCTATATCTAAAATGCAGCTAAACTCAAACCAGTCTTTTCGTTGAAGAATATCAGGTACTACCAAATAAACTTGTTATTTGGAAGATGTATTATAATATTGCCTGTTTCTTTGAAAATATTCTTTCCTTTCTGGCTTGATTAAGTTAATCTCTAAGTACCATCACAAGGCTAAAAATAACCATCTAATTTTTTATATATTTTGAACTCATTAACTCAGCTTTTGTTGTTTCATGGTTTCCTTATGCTCCAACTGTCTGCTGTATGCACCTGTTATCTTTTGTTTTATACTTAGACTGTAATCCCCTCAGGAGCTTTTTTTTACTGTGGATTTGTACAGCATCTCATATTTTGGTCTATAATTGTGGCCTCTACTCATTACTACACTACAAATAATAATAATTGTTATGCATTTCTATTTGTGTTACACTGTTTAGTTTGTCATTTATTTTTGCTCCTATATCTTGTAATCTAGTGTGCAACCTTAGAGCTGTGGTTGGATGAAAACTAGGGGTTGAGCAGACAGTGCCAGTTCCCACTAGAGCTAAAAGAGTAGCTAGGATCCATCAAATATATAGGACAATAGCTTTGAAAACACAGCTTTTCATCTTAAAATAGAACCTTACAGTGAATTTAAAGAAGAGCTGACATGAAAAACTTTCACAGACATTCCCTGAATTATATTAAATACATCCTATTAACATATATGGAAGTTTGAAAATGTGATTAACTGCAATTTTCCTAAGAGCTGGTTTTCACCAGAATGAATTAGACACACATTTAGGGATTATTTTGCATTTTTATTTCATGACTGGCCTATTTTGCTGATAGTTCAAGAGGCATAGAGACTAGAATAAAACCTTTGCTGCCGTCTCCAAAGCTTCTGAAAAGATGACATTGTGGGCCAGATCTTCAGCTGCTGTCAAAACACCTAGCTCCACTAAAGCTAATGGAACTATGCTGATTTATACCAGCTGAAGATCTGGCTTTTTTATATTTCGAAGGTTTTATTACTAATATTGGTATTACTATGATGATTAGTTTTCAGAAATTGACTGCAGTGCTCAATGAGCTGGTCTTCCAAGATGCTGAGCTCCTCTGACTTTCATCATTGTTCAGTAAAGACAAATCTTTACACAAATTGCCATTTGACTGCAATAGCAGTTGAAAGTTCAACTCTTTCACTATGAAGTAAGGGAATTAATTCCCTTATTCCTTCCCGTGCCTTAGACACTGATCTGATCAGCCCTAAGGAAGTAAAAGCAGTACTGAATCCCTCCACACCTATTCCTGGATTGGAATTTACAGAACAGCTCTGGATAACAGGGAGCTCCTGAAAATGACACTTTCTGTCCTTCAAGAACCCATCACAGATTCTCCCTGTTCATGCTTCATACAGGTAAGTTCACATACCAGCTGTATGGTAGAAAGAACCAGAGTTGGAGCAAAAAGAAAACTATAGCTTGTGAGGTAGTTTGAAGGGTCATATAAAAGAGTGATGTGCTCACCACTTACATTCTGACAGCACTGAGCACCACTCATCCTTCCTCGCTGGATCTAGGGCTTATGACCCATAAAGTACTCTGGCTGTCAGGCAGCTGAGGAGAATCCTGACTCTTCCCCCATTCCCTCCTTTTGCCACTCCTCTCCCCCTGACCACACACACACACAGAGCTCAGATATTAGAAAGGGCACTGCCTCCCAGCTGTTAATGCCAGCAGCTATCACTGATAAAGAATAATTTAACCACCAGATATGTTCCAACTCTTCCATCTAGGGCAGCTCTGGACAGCAGCACAGAAGCTATGTAGCTGCTTATGGTAGGATCAGGGTCCATTACTCTTCTAATGCCACATGGCCAAGGTAAATTGAGGTTCTGAAGGCAACATGGTTCAGGGATTTGTCCCAGAGTAAAGGAAAACCATAAAGATTCAGATAACTGTCTCTAGATTTGTTCTGCTATATATTAAAGTTAGTCTCCTGTTAGTTCTAATTTCTACTTTAGCAGTATCTTTATTCATAAGAGTATCTCTGAATTTATTTTGAGTCATAAATAGTGTCATCATATTCATTCCTTGTTTTAAGCTCATGCATGACTGTGGGAACTGGTTTTGAGTATGTTGTCTCAAAGGCAAATTGTTCATAGATCCAGCTGGAAATGCAATTACCAAGGCTTTAGCAAAACTTCACTTTCTGCTAGGGTTAACACACAGCAATGCTGTATTCATGGATTTAAAAGAAGATTCAGCATGACTCACATGTCCAAAAGGCAGGCAGAGAATCCATTTTAATTGAGGCCCAATATTCAGGAGGTTTTAAGGGAGGCTAAAGGGTGATTTCCTCTTCCCACAAATACATTTATGCTTTTTAAATTGCCAATATTGTGTGTTTAAATATTCTATATACACACAAACACACAGATATATATAAATGATATATGTTACACAGCAGGTAGAAACTCCTCCATGGATTTTAAAAGATGCTACAACTACACACTAAGCCCTGATCATTCTATAATATTCCTTGTACTTGTACATCAAAATAATGGACTAGGAATAAGGAACATTGTCATCCTATAACAAAGAGTCAAATTAATTACTATTAGCACACTTCATTAACTAGACTGTAGCACTCTGAAGCAGTCTCCACGGAGGTGCCACTAGAAGACAGAATTCTGATTTCCAGCACATTAGGTGAAAAATGTGTGTTATGTTGTGAAGTCTAACGGATTCTCTCTACTTGGCTAGACAAAATATCTTCCATTATCTGAACCACCTTGCAGGTTTCCAAAGCACCATTTAAAATAGTATGCACTGGCATTTATTTCACCATTCTGCAGAGGAAATAAGATGAACTTAGTGATGGGCAAACTTAAAGAAGGTTCAGACAGAGGGCAAATACAAAAAAAACCCCTATTCCTCTTTACTCAAATTAAAAGAAACAGAGAAAGAAAAATAAATTTGCATCACATGTCCTTATGTTTCTTTTAGATTTTACATTCACTGTATACTGTAAGAGGAATGTTAATGGAATCAGCAAATTTTATAAGCACCTTTCAGAATATTCGTTAAAAGTGAATTTTGAACTTTGAAACACAAGTATTTACATTGGAAAACTGACTAGGGAACAAACACTTCAGTTTCTTTCTAAACCAAATCATGCCCATTAGTTAAGCACGTCCAGTTTTCTATTAAAACCATACATAGCACTTACACAGCACTTGTCTTCCATAGATCTCAACGCAATGTACAAAGGAAGGTATCATCCCCATTTTACAGGTGTAGAAACAGAGAGGTTAAGCCACTTACCCCAGGTCATGCAGCATGTCAATGTCAGTACCTAACCTAATGGTCTTTTTGCTGGATTATGCTGCTCTTCCTATGGGCTTCTCTTTGTGAACAATTAGTGCATTGCAAGCTGGGGTGTAAATCTACCTCGTAGTAGCCTGCTACACAGTAAATGTCTATGTGGTCCCTGCTGTCACATACTAAAAGTTCTGTCATACACTTTGATCAACCCCATTTTTAAAGAGAAGATCAGTGCACACAAACAAACTTTTTAGTGTATGGCAGAAGGATCCACATGGCCACTAAGTGTGCAGCAGGCTAGTGGGAGGTAGATTTACACCCTACCTAGCCCCACACTTACTATTCGTACAAGCAGCCCTGTGATGCAATTTGTTATATCCAACCCAAATTCTGTCATGTTCCCCATCCTGTCCTTCTGCTAGCACAATCAGCTCTCTCTATCTGATCCTCACAGTAGAGTTCTAGTGACTTCCTACCACCATTACTTTCTATATTTCCTTCACACTTCAGCCCCTCTATTTTCTCCTCTCTAGCTCACAACCAGCTCCATTCTTCTCCCAGAGCCTTAGTTAACTGCCTTCTGCTTTGCAGCTATTTTCTGTCAGTCTCTGCTGGACACTGACTGCCTAATATCTTAAAATCTTTGCCTCTCTAAGGCTCAACTAGTGACGCATAAAATATGAAGAAAGTACCAGCACAGGCAATCATAACAGCAAAAACCTGTATGCATTGTATACAAAGGGTGTATCAGCAAAGGTAAAGGCTGTGTTTGGGACAAAGGCTTAAATCAGGTAGAAGGCTTACCTAACCAGAATTAATCCACACATTCAAAAATGTCTGTCTTTGATCGGGACTGTTCATAATTTCTCCACAGCAGTTTGATCATCCCAAATTCCTATAGGCTGTAGCTTTCAATTATTACATTGTGTCAAATTTCAGGACGTGACGACTGAGGAGGACTTGACCAGGCCTTGGAAAAAATGAAGACAAATTATTTGAGAGGGGATAAAGTTGGTCCAAACATCTTCCACACATATCAGAGATTTTTGTTTATCAGTCCTTCCTTTCTACGTAAACTTTCCCAATGGCATAACTGGGAAATGAGACTCTCACAATGATTTTAGTACAAAATTCCTGCTTGTGAATGAAGCACAACTGAACTTCTGTGTTATCATATTTATGTCCGATGTTATAACCCAAACTAGAATTCTCCAAATGGGACACACTGTCTCAGTTATTTCCTGTTACCTCCATTCTGTTCGACCTCCCTTCTGTTGCACATGTTACCAGACTTGCTCAGGTTCAAGTTAGAAGTCAGGTTAAAAAAAATGTCAGTTTTAAAGGCCAGTCCTGGTAGACTCAGCCTTAGATCATAAAGCCTATTTGGGTTCTTTATTTTCCATGCATCACCACCAGCAAAAGTCTACATTATACCTTAAGTTACACCTATTCAATCCCACTGAAGGACAAGATGGCTACATACCTATGTTTCAGAAAGCAGAATTTGGCCAACACTTCCTTTACTAATAGTGAGGATGTCTGAGAAGGAAAGAACTCGAGCTGGACACTCAGAATGGAGGCTAAATCCTTCCCGCTGGCCAAGTTCTGCTTGACACGGAAATAAATTACAGCTTCCTGATCCAAGCCTGTGCTAGCCCAGCCTTGAATTAAGGAGCCTAGATGCTATTCTAATTTATGCTACTGGCTTAGGGTTTCAAAGAAACATACAGCTTTGGAGGATCGATGTACAAGAGCTACAATCTATCACACGTCTCTCACCCAGCAGAACTCTAATTATCTGTACTGCAGTAGCATCTAGGAGCCGCAGTCATCGTAGACCAAGACCCAGTTGTACTGGACGCAATACACAGAACAAAAAGATTTAAATGATTCTACACTGGTATGGATGTGTCTCGGAGTAAAGACAGCCAAACAGGAGCTGGCTTTGCCAACTGAGAGTTCCCCTCCATCAGAAAAGCTAGCCATTGGCAGACAGAATCTAGCTCCTTTGTGCCTGCTAAGCAATACATCATGGGGCCAGATCATAACTGAGAATTTGACACTGAGTTCGCAATGCTGGCATTTGGTAGAGGAAAAAAATACAAAATGTTTTTAACAGAAAATCAATCACATTTGACATGGAGTCCTCAAGACACAAACATGGAACCTACGTTGTCATTTTTAGAGAGCACAACAGCACTTTAAGATGCACTTGAAAGCTGTGATAGTTCCAGCCATTCTATTCTCTTTCATGATGTAAGTGGGTCTCATTCTGGAAGCAATGCTCATCAATTCATAGTAGCTGCAAATATTTTTAAAATCTGCTTATGTTCCAGAAGCTCTACATTTTAACTTCTAATCCCCTAGCATGAACTAACCGCTTGTTCTATTTATCATAATTCTTTCATTTTTATTCTATACGTATAATTACTTCAAATAACTTCAGACTCATTAGTTCAACATATCTTATTTATCTAGAGAAAAGAAAAATAAATAACCAAATGGTTTTACATGCAAAAGAGTTAAAAATAAACAATTTTTTCCCATCTAAAACAAAGAAACTTGCTGCAGCATTGGTGCCATCGCTCTGTGCATTACCCACGTAAACAAAAAAAATTACAATCTTTTATATTCTACAAGGCAGTTGCTAAACTAAATTAAGTATAGTGGGAATTTTGGGATTGTACTAGGTGTGGCAGGAGGCATAACCAGAGCACACTGTGCTCCAGAGATTTTGGATTAATGGAACACAAGATAGAGCAACCCAAACCAGTCCCCAGAATTAGGGAGTATGGAGATCAGCAAGGTAGCAGAAAGCTATCTATATCCTCTCCTCTCTCCTTCTCTGGAGTGTCTATCAGAACTCAGGAGCATCTGAGGATCTTGTGTGTGGTGGGGGAACACATTCAACTCTACATGTTCTCCTATTAAAGTTCTCTATAATGTTAATTCATTTCATAATAAAGCTTTGCTAGAGTCAATGGTACTTGTTGCCAGGTTTCCAATAAATTGTTATTATAATCAATAGTAAGATTTCTAGATGTCTGTCAACACTCCCCTTTATCAAGCAGGCAGTGTTTAAAGGTGCGCTTTCCAACTATTATACAGTGATTTAGCATTAAAACACTGAGAGGATGTGTACAGCTAAATCCCCATTCACTAAAGTGAAACTTTTACCCTTTGTTTTTAGTATTAGCCCAACTCATTTCAGCTTGAATATTGTCTTAGAAGTACCGGCAAATACATGACAGCACACCTCATGATTTATGACATTGTACAGTCTCCATTGTTGTTGATACCATGAGTAATGTCTCTCAGTCTGCAATGAAGACTGCTTTGTTTCTGTTCAGACCTGGAATGTAACTCACTTTTGAATCACATGCTGTATTCTTTTTGGAATGTTGGCGAATGTGTACTGACACATACTGTGAACAATTTTTTCTCTCCCCTAAAACTATTTAATGTTGCATGTGGAACTTTTTAATTAATTCTTGTGACTGGACTGTCTAATTGCTATATTCTCTTTAACAACTTTTTGCCCACAGACCATTTCAATAAGGTTAGTTTTGACCTCCTCCCTGATTTATTGCTTTGAAATTGAATAGACATGATGTATTTTTTTATCCTGGCAAATGTAAGCAATTAAATCGAATTAATTCATTGTGATTTCCTGAAGAAGTGGCTTGTTTAATGTACTGACATCTATAATGACAACACTTGTACAATGCAGCATGTCATGCTGGAAATAATCCTCCCCTGAGACCACAATCCAAGAATCACTCTACATAGCAGAAAGCTGAGTTCCAAACTTTTGGAAAATCCCTTTTAATGCTCCAACTCCATTTCAGTCTGCATAACCACGACACAGACTCTCTCTCATGCACCCCTGATGGGCAAAGTAAGAGTGACATACTGTCCTTTGGAATTTCCAGGCTAAGACTCTTGTAGACATTGTCATAATTAGACATTGTGGGTAGTGTATTTTATTCTAATGGGATTTTGGGGGATGTGAGGGAAGGAAGGGATTGTTCTCAATTCATTGCTTCATTCTTCTTATTAAAGGAAGCTGGTGGTAGTAAACAGTAGCAATGTTGTTCACCCTGCTAGACTTAACGGGGACCTGCACCCCATTCTCCTTGTCCCCAAAATCTTTACCTTTTTTACAAATAGCACCTTAGGATACTAAAACTGAATCTATTTCATTTACTTTTCACTATTTATATTTCTTTATTCTTGCTAAAATTTACCATGGAATGAAGTACCCACAGTAGGTTCCTCATGTCACCTCATTTTTGCTGTGGGGATGAGCAGGGAGAGCTGTAAGCAGAGCAATCATGCAAGGGGACCTCTATCTCTGAACTGATGTAGAGGGGCTGCAGCTTCTACTCCAACTCTCTGAACCTATTCCCACAGAAAAGAGAGGCTGTAATGTCATCCTGCCCCTGCCCCAAAAATAACTGGGTAATTTACCTGCATAAATCCCAGTTACTCAGGCTTAATGCAGGTGAAAATAATTTCACTCTACAAACATTTTTCTCAGCTTGGATAGTCTGTTTCATTCATGTATTCAGTGTCTCCCATTCATTTATAGTCACTTTCTAGTCCATTTCACTTTCAGACTCCCACCCACTAGCTCAATACTGAATATTCTTAGATTCTAAGTTCAGAAGGGACCTTTGTGATCATCTAGTCTGACCTGTGTATAAGACAGGCACAGAATTTCCCCAAACAATTCCTCAAGCAGAGCTTTTTTTAAAAAAAAAATCCAATCTTGATTTTGAAATGGTCAGTGATGGAGAATCCACTTAATTTCTCCAACTGTTAAAAAGCTATACCTATTATCTAGCTTCAACTTCTGGTCATTGGATCACGTTATACCTTTCTCTGCTAGATTGAAGAGAGCATTATTACAAGTTTCTACATAGGGAAATATTTAGACTGTAATCAAGTGTCCCTTATCCTTCTCTTTGGTAAGCTAATAGATTGTGCTCCTTATAAGGCATGTCTTCTAATACTCTAATCATTTTTGTGGCTCTTCTCTGAACCCTCTCCAATTTATGAGCAACCTTCTTAAACTGTGAACTGGACAAAGTATTCCAGGAGCAATTGCACCAGTGTCAAATACAGAGGAAAAAATAACCTTTCTATTCATACTTGAGATCCCCCCATAATATGTCCAAGGATTGCATTATCCCTTTTAGCCACAATGTTGCACTGCGCACTCAAGTTCAGTTGATTATCCACCATTATCCCACAAATAATCTTCAGGATAGAGTCCCCCTTGCTGTAATATAGCCCACATTCTTTGTTCCTAGATGTATGAATTTACATTTAGCCATAGTAAAACACATATTGTTTTACCAAAAGATCCAGATCACTCTGTGAGTGACCTATCCTCTTTATCATTTACCACTCCCTTAAAGTTCTCAGATGACACAAAAATTATCAGTGATGATTATGTTTTTCTCCAGTTCGTTAATAAAAATGCTAATGTTTGGATTTCAAACACTGATGGGGAATATTTACTTATTTCAATAAACACCCATGTGCAATTTCTTCTTTAAACTCATATTTCTAGAAGTGTTAAGCTCTGTAAAAGCTTGTTTCTACACAGAGAAAAAACAAACCACTTTAGGCTAAATTCAGTCACAGTGTGTATTTATTGTTGTACTAGCACTCTCATTATTGATCTCAATTTTATTTTGTGTGGGGCATGAATCTAAACTATAATAAAAAATGTCCTCAAGATTAAAACTTGGCAGCCTGATGCTTTGTCTAGGAACAATTTTATTTTTAATAAAGTTTGAAAGATCCTGCATTCCTTGCGCATCCCAACTTCCACTGAAATGTTTTTTTTCTTGTTACTGTTTGTTTGGGTTCTTATGAGTTGCAGGAACAACTGCAATTCCTCAACAAAAACCACCACCACTCACAAAAAGTCAGTTAATGGTATGAGACACTTTAAGATCTTTTGCTTTAAAAAAAATGAGGGGTTTATTTTTAAAGATGCAAATTGACAGGTGGCAAGTCTGTGATATGGTCTAATAAACTGCTCCCACCTATTCAGCAGCAACTTTTCACAAAATTTGCCTGATTATTTTAATGATGATAAATTACTAAGCCTGCACCAACCAAAATCACCATTATATAATATTAAATCATTATACAGTCATTACATATTTTATCATATAATTATGTTTTAAAACTGTATTTTCTGCTTTTGAATAATTCACAAATGAAGGAAATTTACTTGAAGAAAATAGATTCCACACAATAACATTGTGACACAAAGAAGTAAAACATGCATTCAAGACTGACTTGCAATACTTAACACATCTCCTTAATGTACTCTTTTGTGCCCATGCACTGCCCTATACAAGAATCCTCGAGCTTTTATTACTTTGTGTAACAATTCACTGTATTTTCAGTGTGCTTTCTGCTTAGTGAAATTACTATTGTGCAACAGACATCAGCTGTTTTTATGCCAGAGAAATAATAAAATCCCCATTTATCAGAGATTTGTTTTCAGCTAGTATATCACTGTGTTTGCTAGCAATGAACTGGTAGATAAGCTGGCAGCCAAATTGGCAGTCAAATTAGCTATGAGCCTTGCTTTTATGTTAATTAGTCCCCTTTCTTTCTAAAGGCAGATTGTTTGATACACGAGACTCTCAAACTCATTTCAAATACATTTTTTATCACACAAAAGCAGTTACTTCAGCCAAGAGCTTACCATGCCCATATCCCAATTTATGTTGGCTCTCTACAGTGGCCCAGCTACTGCATTTTAAGTTCAGGAGTCCAGAAAGAGGGAACTGGGTCAGGAAGTACTTCAGCTCCTAAAGGGAGGGAAGAGCAAGTGATTCAGAGAATGGGCTCTTCCAGCAGAAGACACTATCCTGCCTCAGGTTCTCAACTGAATTTTAAGGGGAAACAGCATAAGCAAATTAGGCTTGACGGGTCTGTAAAACAAGCAGGGGATTTTGCATAAAGTGTATTAGTCCTGGTAAAAATGACAAACTTATCTATATTATAGTTGAAAGGACTTCTAACACGATCCAGAAGATTATGCTTCCCTATTGTATTCCTTTGAGGATTTTTTAAAACTATAGTTACAGTACCTGAGAGTTGTACATTTTCTGAAGAAAACATTACGTATTGCTGATCTAGGAATACTAGAAGGATGAAATTAATTTTCTGTTCTCTCATTGCGCTGTGATATCTGTGCAGCACACTGGGAAATCCACAGGAGGCACCCACTGTGCTCTGCAAAATGAAAAAGAAAATAATTGTATAGTGCAAGTGAACTACTATCATAAACAAATTGTAACAATTTAATATGTTTATTGAAAGCTAAATTTTCAGCATTTTCAGCAGGCTCTTGTGCCTTTGGGATCTATTGTATAGTTCAAACTAGCTAGCTGTCCCCTTCAGCAATAAAATGTTAATAGAGTGAAGCTTTTGGATTGTGTTACTATGTGAGTGATGCAATTTAATTTTATAAGATGCCATCAATAATACATAAAAGGTATTGTATAACACAATGTGATGATTTTAATTCCTAAAGCAAGGCTGAAGAAACACAAATAAATACAGTACTGTGTAGATGATGGCAGCATTTATATATTCATGTTAAATTCCTTATGCTAAGAAATGGCCAAACAAATAGGCAAGCATATAAAAACATTCAGCCACATTAATGAAGGGATAATTTCAAAAAGTTTTTTTTCCCCCCTCACTGAAGCTACAGTATCTTCTGTCTTTTTGACCTCTAATTAACTGTGCAGGAAATTGGTTGTAAAGGTGTTAATTTCAACAGGTTTAAAAACTGCATTAGGACAGATTCAGATAGATTAATACCTTGGTAAACAGGATTTATTTTTATTCTGACAATGCAGCACTGAACTTATCTTCTGTCATCATGTAACAGCATTTTGTCACTATAGACACGAGGAAAATATTATACAGATTTTAAGAACTTTTCACCATCAAAAGGATCCGGTTCTTAAAGATAAAGACAAGACAACAACCGGGACATACAGTAATATGATGTCACATCCCAAAATATCAGCATACCTTTTTCCTGAAAATAGAGGCCCCTGATTTACCAAGGACAGGTTTAATTTTTTTAAACTCAGCTGGGTGAGGTGATTGGTCAAGCCATTCTGCTGACACTTCCTGTCGCTGGAGTCCTCGCTAATGATGGGGTTTAGAAGTGCCATAGCTCACCCCAGTTTTGAGGGGCAAGAGTGAGTAGGTCACAGGATGCAATGAACGACAGGACAAGGAGTGGAGGACTTTTCATATCCAACACACATTAAATGCACCCCTTGTGCATGTCCATTTGTGCGCAGAAGGAAAACACTGTGAGGGATTTCATTCATGAGCCATTTCCCATTGGGTGGGGCCTATCTGGGATCCTAGTCTCTAGAATGGGACTTATATGGCCACATGGCAAGGGGGTGACTATTGGAAGTTTGACAACTGAGTGAACCATGTTTGAGGTTTCTTGTTCAATTGAATAATAAGAGTTATGACTAAACACTTAAGCCATAAACCATGTGTGGAATCCTTATTTGCCTAGCTTTGAATAGCACCAGTTTGAACTCTGCAAATACAGTTGTTTGAGTCCATATTGTTACTTAATGTGATATGTTAAATGTTCATGTTTGATTATGCATATATCAAAATACATTAATGCTACAATAATATGTAAATTATTACTAAATGTTCTATCACCAAAAGATCAGTTCAATAAACTAAGTCCAGATCTAGAAAATTTGCCAGAATAGTAATGTCAGTCGTGGGTGTGATTATAGGGGCATAAAAGTACTTTTGCTAGTGTTGCTTATTTTGCCTGGCAACCCTTCTCTTGTGCATACCTGATGAAATACATAATCTACAGAAAGAGACATTTTGGTAACATTTAAAAAGAAACTTTGGGCCAAATTCTCACCTGGTATAAATTTCTGTGGCATAGCTCCATAGAAATCAAAGGAAACTTGCAGACTTACAACAGCTGGAGATCTGATTTGCATAGTGTATATTAAGTGCTTTACTCAAAAATAAAAACTGAAGTTCACAACCACATATCTTTTAAAGCCAACATACACAGATAATTTAGGTGCTGTATGATGTGCGGAGATACAACAATTGGGCACTACATAGATGGCACAAGGAAAACTTCACATTTTTAGCTGCATACAAGAAGATTACTGAACGGTATCGTTTATTATTCTGGTTCTTAATGTGCATAGCACTTATTGTCAGCTTAGAAAAATTTTATAAGGAATATCAGGTGTGAAATATTCTGCAGAAAGTAGGTCCAAAAATAAAAGCACTCTTCATAAGAATATTCTCTGAACCACTCTTATGAGAAAACCAGGCTTTCCAAATTTGCAGCTGATGTGCTAGGTTATGACATCTGAAATCAGTTTGTAACATGACATGAGATCCAATCTGACAGGCTGAATCAGCTGAAGAGACAGCAACTGAAGTCTTAAAAAACATGTTTTTTTCTGAGCACTGCAGTTTTGAGAAAAGCACCATTTAAAAAAAACAATAAAGTTTCATAGCCAATGCCTACTACCACACTCTTAGCTGAATTTCATAGTTCAAGTAGATCACACAAACATGGAATGTTTTAGGAGTACCTATATACTTGCAATGTAAAGACATTTTATTTATGACTTGACTATTTCATGGTGTATATTCCTATTTCAAACCCTAGACATCATATAAAAATATCAATTTCCTTATGGGAAATATTTTAAAATGAATTTTCCATCTGTGAAAAGTGTCAAATTAATGACCTTGTAGACTGAAATGCAAGCCTGGCTTCCACTTCACCCTGCCTCTTATAGTTAATTTTATAGCACCTACAAGTGTGTTAGGTACATCATAGAAGGGACATTTCTGCCCTGAAAAGCTTACAGTCTAAACAATTAATGTGACAGAAAAGATAAACATAACAGATAACAGAGAGGGTGAGGAAGGACTCAGATTAAAGACATATGATCAGATGACCTCTCGGTATAGATAGATGTGGGCCAGATTTAGAGCTGATGAGTAAGATTCTGTCAGTTAGTTGCCAAACTTGTACTCTGTTAAATTCTCTTACACCTACTTACATCCATTCTCCTTGTATATGAGGGAGTCTAAGATGGTGTAATTTACATGTCAATGAATCAGAAGAAGGTACAAGTTAAAACAAAGTGGTGAATGCTTAAACTTAGTCCTAATTAAACAACCTTCTGGCTCCTCATTGCACATAGGACTTAAACCTATTTCCATTCAATCAAAGTGTAAGACTGAATGTAATTATGTCTAGTTTACAGTATTTTATCTATCAAATCTGAATTTCGGCCCTATGAGACATGAGTCAAAATTTTATTTTCAATTTAACATACACAGACACACATTCACATCTCAGATCTGGCCTGAAAAAGACCTAATTCCAGTTATTGCACTTCATGTTCCAAGTCCATGCATTCCTTGGCCCCTCCAAAGTGTAAAAAATAGTAAAGTTCACTAATTCTCAACAACCTGTGTCATCGTTATTAGCATTTAATTGACCAAATGAAAAGAAAGGATTTTTGTCTGTGTTTCTCTCTTCTTCTTCTTTAGTTCACTTCTTAACCTAAGCTGGAATCTGGCAGATGCTAGCTGCTGTAATACGCTGATGATGACAAAAATGTATTCTAAAAAGAAGCCGAAGAACAAAGGGTACATTTTCCATTGCTAAGAAATGTTGAAATTGGCCAAGAATGAAGAAAAAGTGGTGAGTTAGACTCAGTGGGAGTCAAATCCAGTTTACCCCAATGGTCCTCCCATAACAAACCATGGTACTTCCAAGCCACCTATCCTGTCAAGAGTCTTTTTTCACAGAATCCCAAGGAGGGTGCAATATAGTCCGGTAGTGGGTTATGTTGGATCTAAATATTGTGGCTCCTTATGCACGGTCTCATAGCCAGGGCCTAACACCATGAAATAACGAATCCATTGATGAAAAGGAAACGAGAGAGGTGATTACATTTGCATCACAAATCCCATATTCAGTGAATTCATTTGGATAAACACTATTTTCAGCAGTATCATCAGACACAGACTTGAAGGTCTGTGCTTCAAGTTGATTTCTTGGCTTGATAAAGGGAAAAAAATGCCTCCAATTAATTCTCTGCTGCAATTTAAAGTGATGAAGGCAGAGGACAGAAAATGATAGAATGGGCAACAGCCTACTTATTAAGGGCTTCATCCAAAGCCCAAAACACTGAAATTAATGGAACCTCCATGTGCTCAGTTAGATCAAGCTCTGCCATGAGTTTGCCAGACAAGTCCTGCACCCCACCAACCTCCTCCACTAACTTAATGTGATTTTACATCTGACTTCAAAATTGGCTTTATGAAGAAGTGCGTGCAGAGATTTCAAACTCTTTCCACATATGTTTTCTTGCTCACATATTTTTGATATTTCTCCCATCTCAAAAACTATATTAATAGAGGATATTTGGAGCATGATTTTTGTTAATGATAGATTCACAGACCTGACTTCATACTCATCATCTTTTGTGCCACGGTCATCATGTTAGCATAAGCACAGAAAAAATAATAAGTAATTAAGCCTTGGGCTCTCACAGATGCCTATAGGCATCAACCCCTCACATTCATGTACAAGGTGGGAAATATAGTAGTTGTTTAAGATTGCATAATCTGCCTTTGAAGATTTCCATTTAGACTGAAGAAGTTCCAACCATGTAAGGGAAAATGCTTTCTGGGATATGAGGAGATGTGAAAGGAGAACATATTCTAGTTCTATCATCCTTCATCATCATTTGCTCTTCTTAAACAATATATTCTAAATTAGGGGCATATTGTCATTTCACAAACAGTCAATACAGTGAGCTGAAAGGAAAAGTTGCAGACTGTGTGCAAAACAGCATGTATCCAGAGTCCACACAGCAAGAAAGTAAAAAAACAGCTTGAAAAATGATGACGTTTTCAGAGCAGTGGGATAGATCTCTGCCCACCAAGAGCAACAGACCTATGTCATCATTAGTTTATAATTACATAGAGGTGTGACTGCTTCCTCTATTATTAACTCTCAGAATCAGTGTTTTTAGAAGATTTTCATTTTTTATTTTAAAATGTCTAGAAACACTAATAGATAGGGATTTATTTCTCCATTCTGATATTTATATGGAGTCTATAATCTGCTATTTGAATGGCTTACAGAAGTAATATGAAGTAAACCAGCAGATACTCTGCGCCAGATCCTGGGCCAGCTATAAGCCCTCTGTGCCACTTCAGTGGCAGTGAAGCTCTCTTAACCTGGCAATTAAAGATTCCTCTCATATAGAGAAATCCAAATGTGATATAGAACCATCTCTATATCACTCCAGTTCACAAGCACCTGATAGGACGGGAGGGGAGTTGAGGTGTGGCCAGGGGAAGAGCTGTAGGGACTCTCTGTACTGAAATGATCCCTAGCTGTCGTTACCATTTGCTTGGGGCCAGTACCAGCTGGCACAGATTAGAGCACTCTTAGTCTGCTCTAACTTTTACCAGTGGAAGAACTGGCATCTGGTCAACTTCACAATTGGAAGTGGACTTATAAGGGTAGCAAAAAGCTATTTTTGCACCCCACTTGTGTCTTACACCAGTCGGAGCTTAGATGGGACCCAGTTTCTATACAAAATCCCCCTTTGCAGTAGTTAATCACTTTCCCAGATATTTTACTCTTTAGCTGAATTTTTTCATGCTTCATCTCAGCCCCAAAAGAGTATAGAAATGCTCCATTACTATCACATATCCATGTTTTCTCCTCACTGCTTTGAAACATCTAGAATTTCCTAACCTCTGACCGGGAAACTGGACGAACCTTAATTAGGTAAGACTATAGATTCATGTCTTCCTGCTTTTGGCATCAGGAATGGTGCCTCAAATCCTACTGGTCATCTCTGTGAGGTAGAATAAAAGCTCTTTATGGCCTATAACTGTTGATTTTGAGATCTGCTGGAGACTATCTGAGAATTTAGAGTGAATGGGATTTCCTTTAAGGACAACCTTTGTGGTAGAAACTTAATCTGATAACAAGATGAGCAAGGAATCAGATCCTCAGCTGGTGTGAACTGTCTATGCTTCATTTCAATGGAACTCTGACAACTTACACCAGCTGAGAGTCTGCCCCAAGATGTCTATGGGTCAGAAATAACATGCAATCACAGTTCCATTTGAAGTCAGTGGAAACTACAGGAGCTAAGCAGCTCTGACAACCAGACTATGGGACATATTTTCAGCTGCTGTAAATTGGCACCGCTCAATTGACTTCAGTATGTTGATTTAAAATAGCTGTGCATCGGGCCCCTGTGCTTTCAGCTACCAGACAGTTTTACTGCCCCACTAGGCCCTTCATGGATCTGTCCAAATTAGTGCAACTTCACCCCCATGAGAGAATTTGGAATCTATGTGATCCATACTGGGAGAAGGATCATAGCAGAGTCTCCAATGCTTTGGGATACATAGTGGGGTACTTAGCAGCCACATGCTGCTGTTTCATAGCCATGTTCAAACTTTTCTGGGACAGATCCTGAGATCTTCAGTGGAGTTGGTTTGGCTCCACTGAAGTCTATGTCAAATGAGTAGGCAACCTAATATATACTGCATCAGCTCAGACTTTCTTGAATGAAGCATAAATCAAATCACTTATGCCATTTCTACCACTGAAGGAATTCAAAATGGATGTACGAACTGCAAGTTAAAAATAAACTGAATTGATAAAAACAACTTGCAGTTTTAAGCCCAGTTAATGGTACTCTGATTTTGTTGTTATACTTCATAGTGAAATTGCCAAAATATAAAAGAAAATATTACTTCTAGATGAGAAACTTACTACTCGTTCAGACAGGGAGAGACCAATTCATTTTTTAAAAAATTAGTTGGAAAATTGGGTATTTTTGAAAATATGCTTTGTGGATCTAAACTAGCTTACTCCCTGCAGATCTGTAATTTCTGAGGAAACCTCTATAAATCTTGTAAAATATGCTGTATGAATAATTTGTAAAACAATTATCAGCCGAAGTAAATACGTGGCCTGAGAATTTGAAATATGTGCTCAGAAAGATGAGGGACTAATTGCATTGAGACAAATTTCAGTCTCCAGGATGTGACTCTACTAAGTCCAAGGGAATCACACCGGGGATGATTTTGGCGCATTGGGGTGTGTATAGTGTAGAGAGAGGCTTTGCAAATTTCACCAGGCAGCTCTGACAAAGCACGGCAATTCTAAGCCACAGCACACCCCTTATTGTAGTCCGGGGGCTCCCTTGAGCTCAGGCCATTTTACCAAATTATGTGGTGATTTTGTGATGCTAATAAAAGGCTAAGATGTGATCATAATTCACTTGAGATCTACAACAGTATTTGATGCGAGGTCCTTGGAGGCAAAAGACAATTGAACTATGCCTCTGCATTTTCTAACCCTCAGAAGAGGCATAATAAATTATCACTTCACACAAGGCCAGAGGAAAGGCAGGCATACCAGGGACATTCATCAGTGCGCATTTGAGGAATTTCTCTACTGTGCTTCTAAAAAGGCTGTAATTTTTTGAATGAACATCAAAAGAAATATTAGTGTGGTATCAAGGATTTCTTGGGATGATAGTGTGTGTGTGTGTAACCACAGTGCTGCATAATTAAAAAATTAAAATTAATCTACTGTGGAGATTGTCCAGGACCAATGCTTGGAAAACTTTTCTGGTACAAGAACAAAAACAGAAACCATCTACACTAACACTTTTAGCACCCCTGTTGAAAATGTCAGAAGACACACTGGTAGCTGAGGCTTGGCTTGACATGAGTAATTAACACATGGAAGGAGGCCTCATTTCTTGGAGGACAGAGTTATGGAGTTAAACAGATCACTAAATAAGGATAAGTAAATAGGCTGGTAGGCTAAATATGTGTAACTGTAGCCGTGTCAGTCCCAGGATCTCAGACAAACAAGGTGAGTGAGGTAATATCTTCTATTGGACCAACTTCTGATGGTGAGAAGAAGCTTTTGAACCACACAGAGCTCTTCTTCAGGTCTGGGAAAGGCATTGTCAGCACCACAGAAAAATGTAAGATGGAACTGATTGTTTAGTGCAAGTAATTAGCACATAGAACAATGGAAGCTGTCGAATTTAACCATCTGAAATGGAAACTCCACAACTTGAAGAAAAGGAAGCAAAATTTAACAGCAACAGCTACTTCCTGAGCAAATGCAAGAAACAAAACATCATCCCCAGTAGTCTCACGATCTATAACCCCCTGACATCTACCTTGAAAGGTCCCTTAGAATATGTGCCAACTGCTTATGCTTCACAATCTACTTCATCTTCCATTTTTCTGTGACGCTGGCAGTACCTTTCCCAGACCTGAAGAAGAGCTCTGTGTGGATCGAAAGCTTGTCTCTGACCAACAGAAGTTGGTCCAATAAAATATATTCTCTCATTCGCCTTGTCTCTCTAGTAGGCTAAAAAGACAAAATGTCTGAGCCAGCTAAAAAAAGAGGGAGAATACTCAAGGAACCATTTACTAACAATGGACAAAGTAACTTAGGAATGTAGATCTGAGGTCAAGCATGGACAATGCATGGACAGAGCATGCTGCATGGGGATTGAATCCTGCAAAGTAACCAAACCACTCCAAAGATGTGTGATGCAATGCATAGTAAATGCAATGTAATGTGTAAGTGTATATAAAGGAAGAGGTTTTCTGTTTAAATTTGGATGTGTGGTACATCCTATACCTACCCCCTATGCCTGAGTTTGATCAACTCAGCATAGCTTTGTTGTATGCTAAATAAAGAAAGCTAAGTGACAAACTCTGGAGTGAGGCTGAGATTTTTGGTTCCCAGAGAACCAGATGAAGTATTCTCCCAGAACCAGGCAAGCTGTTCTGGATAAACTGAGTGAAAAAGATCTCGGAGAGAATCCCAACACCACTAAGGACAGAATGAGGATGTAGACTAATTATAGAGACCTTGGAATTAATAAATACCTTTCCTAATTTTTTTTCTTTAAATAGTGCCCCCCCCCATACACATTCTCCAAAATGAGTCCATTAAGTGATGGGTGAGGTTGACAGTGGCTGTCCATCAGTATAGAGAGTGTTTTAACACAGAAAACATTAACACACCATATTCCAAAGCTCTTCAAATCAAATAAAGTAAATGACTTTTCAAACACTAGCGGCTTATATTAGAGGAAATTATTCCTCTCTCCCCTACTATAGGCTCTGGGTGGGGATGCGGGGTTGGGGAGAGATGCTGGGTGGGGGGTAGATAGGATGGAACCTTCAGAGAACAGCACCATGGGCACGCCACACGCCACTCCATGAGAAGGGGATGGAGACAGGGTAGAGAAGTACAGGGACAGAGCCACTCCACTGAGGGCAACAAGACAGGAGGCTTCTGCAGCCCTGAGCTGCAGCTGCTGCCGTGGAGTGACTCTGCTGATACTCCACAGCCTGTAGGGAGAATATTTCTCTCCCTGTTCCAGCCCCTTTAAAATATCCTAGGGCACAGCCCAGTTTCCTGGTGTTAACTGGGATATGGACTTGGGTAGGATAACGATAGTTCACATCAAAATTTAAGAAGAATTTTGCCTTGCAAACATTTGCATTTGTTTACACAATTTAACTAAAAGTATCTCACAAACCATTTAACTTCTATTTACATGCAGATAGTTCTGTTGCATACATGAATGACTTTACAATTACTTTAACAGCGAACTAATAGCATATGCTTTCTTCATAGATACTAATCATCTTTTTTCTCTGTTTCTTTCATTGTTTTACTCTCTTCCCATCTCAGAGCTCAAACTTAAAAAAAAAACCACACACACAATGGCTGGATTATCCACACAGAGCCTAGGAACAGAGGGGAAAACTTAGATCCAAGTTGATCTTTTTGGGAAAGAAAGTCATGAAATGGAGGGTGCGGAGAAGTGGAAGTAGTCTATGGTTTTATCTAATCCCTTCATCATTAAATTGAGGCTCTTCTAGATTTTGGATTCAGCCTGGAGCAAGGCACCAGCTGTTCTTCTTGACATCATCCCTGGATAGACATAGATCTCCAAGTGGATATCAGATTGAGACTTAAATTTCCTGGTTCTCCTCCATACCTGCTGCTAGGAAACCAATGTAGGAACCTGCAGGACCAGAACTAGGCATTCCAGGACACTAGCTTCTGCATTGCCACTGGCTAGGTTTCTGCTGGAGGACTGTGAAGCTACACTCTTCAGGAAGTACTGCCCAGAAGGGCCTGAGTGGCAGCCCCTCACAGCTCACTGATTGGCTGATGCAAATATTAAAACCAGCAAGCTATCATTGGGCACTGTCTGAGCAACAATGCAGACTGCCAGCCTGCTTCCATTCCAGACCCTACTTGCTGTAGACTCAGACTCAGGGTTCTGACTCTAGTTTGTCCTGGACTTTGCTATTTGCTTGCTGTCTGTAACCTGGCACCTGACTCGTTTCCCGATATCCTGACCCAGCTCAACCCTGCCTGAAACTTGGTGTCCGACTCTGACTTTCTGGCATTCTGACCCAGCTCACTCCCAACCCCCTTACTTGACTCCTGACTGCAATTGAGCAGCTGGCACTCAAGCAGCATACAGCCTAGCCCTGACACATTGCACATTGTTCCCGAAGGAACAATACTTCCAGTGGTTACAAAAGCCTAGGGGAGCCAGGGGAGCAGCACATATGGGTATCTGATTGGAAGTCTGGGCTATCTATGTGGCTTCTCCTTTCCACTCAGACCCCAAGATCCATAAAACTGGGGAGGGGTCAAGCCCTGATGTTTCTGAAGACATATCTAATCAGAGGAGAATAAATTTATAGAAACTTAGGAGTGCCATCCATGGAGTTTTCTGAGGGCTGACACACTTCTCATGGCTTTCTCAACAACAGAACAGGCCAGAAACTTTATTGGGAAAGTCACTTTTGTAAATATTTTTGAGCTTTGTTGTAGGCTAGTGACTAGTTTCAGAAGCCATACTATCAATGGTAATTGGCACAAATGAAACAAGGAGATTACTCATAACTTGTTCATTTTAATACATACTGGTTACAGTGTTTCCTTCCAGGCACTTAATATTTCAAGAAGCCTAAGATTTCCTTTGAGTCACTGTAAGTAGTTAAGTATCTCAGGTAAAACAGAGTTTGAAAATTGGACTATTTTCAAACAATAACTTAAAAAAAAAAGCGACGAGGAGACCTTGTGGCACTGTAGAGACTAACAAATTTATTTGGACATAAGCTTTCATGGGTTAGAACCCACTTCATCAGATGCATGGAGTGGGAATTACAAGACAAAGTGTAAATACATGAAAAGATGGGAGTTGCCTTACTAAGTGTGAGGTCAGTCTAATGAAACAATTCAATTAACAGTAGCATACTAAGGGAGGAAAAATAACTTTTGAAGTGATAGTGAGAGTGGCCCATTTCAAACAGTTGACAAGAAAGTGTGAGTAACAGTAGCGGGAAATTAAGTTTAAGTTTTGTAATGACCCAATCACTCCCAGTCTTTATTCAGGCCTAATGTGATGGTGTCCAGTTTGCAAATTAATTCCAGTTCTGCAGTTTCATGTTGGAGTATGTTTTTTAAAGATTTTTGATGAAGAATTGCCACTTTTAGGTCTCTTATTGAGTGGTCAGGGAGACTGAGGTGTTCTCCTACTGGTTTTTGAATGTTATAATTTCTGGTGTCAGTTTTATGTCCATTTATTCTTTTGCACAGAGACTGTATGGTTTGGCTAATGTACATGGCAGAGGGGCATTGCTGGCACATGGTGGCATATATCACACTGGTAGCTGTGCAGGTGAACAACCTCCTGATGGTGTGGCTGATATGGCTAGGTCCTATGATGGTGTCTTTTGAATAGATATGCGGATAGAGTTGGCACCAGGTTTGGTTCCTGGCTTACTGTTTTTATTGTGTGATGTATAGTTGCTGATGAGTATTTGCTTTAGGTTAGGGGGGCTGTCTGTAATGAGGACTGGTCTGTCTCCCAAGGTCTCAGAGTGAGGGATCATCCTTCAGGATAGGATGTAGATTCTTGATGATGTGCTGGAGGGCTGTAGGTGACGGCTAGTGGCATTCTGTTACTTTCTTTGTTGGGTCTGTGTTGTAGTAGGTGACTTCTGGGTACCCTTCTGGCTCTGTCAATCTGTTTCTTCACTTCAGCATGTGGGTATTGTAGTTTTAAGAATGCTTGATAGCGATCCTCTAGGTGTTTGTCTCTGTCTGAGGGATCGGAACAAATGCAGTTGTATCTTAGAGCTTGGCTGTAGACAATCTATCATGTGATGTGGTCTGGATGAAAGCTGGAGGCAGTAGATAAGTATAAGTAGGTTTCTGATATAGGGTGGTGTTTATGTGACCATAGCTTATTTGCACTGTAGTTTCTAGGAAGTGGACCTCTTGTGTAGACTGGTCCAGGTTTAGGTTGATGGTGGTGTGGAAATTGTTGAAATCCTGGTGGAATTCCTCAAAGGCCTCCTTCCCGTGGGTCCAGATGATGAAGATGTCATCAATGTAGCTCAAGTACAGTAGGGGCATCAGGGGACGAGAGCTGAGGAAGTGTTGTTCTAAGTCAGCCATAAAAATGTTGGCATACTGTGGGGTCATGCAGGTACCCATAGCATTCCTGTCGACTTGAAGGTATAAATTGTCCCCAAATCTGAAATAGTTGTGGGTGAGGACAAAGTCACAAAGTTCAGCCACCAGGTTTGCCGTGATAGTATTGGGGATGCTATTCCTGACAGCTTGTAATCCATCTTTGTGTGGAATGTTGGTGTAGAGGGCTTCTACATCCATAGTGGCTAGGATAGTGTTTTCTGGAAGATCACCCAAGAATTGTAGTTTCCTCAGGAAGTCAGTGGTGTCTTGAAAATAGCTTGGAGGCTGGAAGCATGGTACCCGAGGAGAGAGTCTACCTAGCCAGATAATCCTGCTGTCAGGTGCCAATACCTGATATGATGGGGGATCCAGGAGTCACAGGTTTATGGATTTTGAGTAGCAAATAGAATACCCCTGGTCGAAATTCTAGGGGTGTGTCAGCGTAGATTTGTTCTTGTGCTTCTTTAGGGAGTTTCTTGTGCAGAGAGTATAGTTTCTTTTGGTAATGCTCAGTGGAGTTAGAGGGTAATGGCCTGTAGAATGTGGTGTCAGGGTGTTGTCTAGCAGCCTCTCATCCATATTCTGACCCATTTATTAAGACCGCAGAACCTCATTTGTCAGCTTTTTGATTATAATGTCAGAGTTGTTTCTGAGGCTGTGAATGGTGTTGTGTTCTGCACAGCTGAGGTTATTGGGCAAGTGATGCTGCTTTTCCATAGGACCAAACCACATCAGCCATCCCATCAGGGGCTTGTTCACCTGCACATCTACCAATCTCCCTAGCCACTCAACAACTGGCCTAGAAGTGGCAATTCTTAAAAAAAAAAAAAAAAAACCTTCAGAAACAGACTTCAACATGAAACTGCAGAACTGGAATTAATTTGCAAACTGGACACCATCACATTAGGCCTGAATAAAGACTGGGAGTGATTGGGTCATTACAAAACCTAAACCTAATTTCCCCCTACTATTACTCACACTTTCTTGTCAACTGTTTGAAATAGGCCACTCTCATTACCACTTCAAAAGTTACTTTTCCTCCTTTGGTATCTTACTGTTAATTGAATTGTCTCATTAGACTGACCTCACACTTAGTAAGGCAATTCCCATCTTTTCATGTGTTTATACCTGCTCCTGTATTTTCCATCAACTTCATGCATCTGATGAAGTGGGTTCTAGCCCATGAAAGCTTATGCCCAAATACATTTGCCAGTGTCTAAGGTGCCACAAGGACTTCTTGTTGGTTTTGCTGATACAGACTAACAGCGCTACCCCTCTGAAACCTGAGTCCTTAAAGTATATTAATAATTTTGTCTCTAGACTTAGGACTGTTTAGTATTGGAATTATCATATCTCTCAATCAGAATATTGACAATATTCCCTTAAAGCCATGTTACTTACTTAAAAGAATGGTTACTATCATTACATTGTACATGGAGCAGTGTAGAACAGCAACTGCACTGCCCTAGTAAGAGGAAAAGTTCACAAAATCCAAAATACAGCCATTCACTTCTCCTCTGTTGAAAAATCAAAAGGATTTTTCTTACCCTTCAGTGCCTTGAATTTTGGTGGTGTAAAGAGGAAATTAACACCAGAGCTCTTCCTCTAATGTAATTGACAGGCCCTCAGGAGGAAAAGAATTACATTCAACAACCCTTTGTGCAACATCGAACAAAAATCCAGGTTTCACCATAGAAGTCTCATCAATTGGAAAAAAAATCCAAATTGTTCAGGAAAATTTCCATTATTACAGCTCTTCAGTTTCTATTACAAACTTAGGGAAAGATTCTGTTCTTCGCCAGTGTGGAATAGTATTTGAGAGAAGGGAGAAGGGAAGAACTTTCATATATTGTGACAAAGCTCCAAGTCCGTACTTGCGGGTCCTGCGCTTCCTGGCAGATTTAGGGGTCTCAGAAACTCATCTAGGCCCCAGAGTGACCTCCCTTTCTCAGTATAATTGGCAAGAGTCACCACCTAGTGAGTTACCTTCATCACAGGCCAGTATGGAAGATGGAAAAGGGGAGAGCCCGGGCCCGCCCGCCCTCTACTCCGGACTCCAGCCCAGGGACCCTAATAGTATCAGCTAAGATGGCTGACCTTTTAGGCACAAAACACAATACGATTGCCTGGGCTACTTCCCCACAGCAGTCCCCACTTCTTCAAACTCCACTTCACCCTTACCTCAGGGCCTCCTTCCTTCAGTATGATATGTTGTCCAACACTCAGTCTCACCAACAGCATAACTTCCTTCCACAGCTCCTGACACCCACAGCCCACCTGACTAACTGGGAGGTTTTTATCTGGTTTCACCCAGTCCCTGATTGGCTTCAGGTGTCCCAATTAGGCTAGCTGTTTCTACTCCTTTCTAGAAGGTTCTTAATTGGCCCCAGGTGTCTTGATTGGCCTGGAGTAGCCTTTGTTTGGCTATCCAGGGAACAGGGACCTGCACATCCTAAGACTAATATACCTGCCTTCCAGCACTCTCCTATATCCTTCTGGACTGACTCCGTCACAATATAAAAGGGAATAGTCATGTTGATTAGAATATTTTGTTGATGTCTGAATTAGATTGGAACAAGAACTGTACAACTGATGTTTGACCACCACCAAAAACACCGTCAGATAAATATTACTTATGTCAAAATCTTATTCCAATCCAAATTTCTTCCAGCAGATACTGGAGTTCTGCAACTCCCAGATTGATTTTCCTTTCATATTTCAATTTTACTTGATAAATAGTTGCATTAAGGTATGTTAAAATGAGTTATAAACTTGATGTCGTGGTGGTATCTAGTGGTTAGATCGGAAGACAATGAGTCCTAATTACTTGTGTCTATTTCCAAACTCTCCCAGACAGCAACGACGTTTAATAACGTTGGTGAATCAGTTGGAGATGCTCAGATCAAAGCTGTTACATTGCGTAAATCAGTAATATAATATTAGTCCTATACCGACTGTTTTGCCTTATCTTTGGAGATTCAGTATACTCTGTTTCAAGAATAATATGATCAATCAATAAAATTGGTTATTATATGGGTGTTGTTAGAAGGCTCCAGATCAATTACTCTGTGTACCACCAAAGCAAACTTATTACTAATCTGCAGGGACAGATGTTTTTTTAAAATGAACATTAACTATAATCACATGAATTAAAATTAAGAAAGTGGAATGAGCCTCTTAAATCAAATGAAATGTTACTAGGGAAAACCAGTTTATTTTTTGAAAAAATAAACTCAAGCTTCTTGAACCCAGAGTTTAAAATATGATGTTCAAATGGCTCAGCTATTTACATCCCATTACTCTCAGCCTTTTGTACATTTAGAAAAAATATGTTCTATTCCATCATTATCAGCACATCATTAAAGAGTACAGCTCAACAGGCTGCACAGCTTTACGTCCATATCATCCTTTTAAAGCTATTATACAAAATATGTTATTTCCATAAGTACCTTGTTTTAGTATTTTAGGTTTTTGGTACAAAAATGCAGGAGTATTTTTTTCTGTAAGATCAATGAGAGATTTCTCTTCCATATATGATCTACTCCTAACAGTGTCTGAGGAAAAACACTGTAAAAACAATACAGAATATGGCCAATGAATACCATAGTAACTGGTCCAAAAGTCCTAAACTGGTGTTTAAAAAACAATGAAAATCTATTACTTTTTAGCTGGATTACAAAAACAAAAGTGTTTTTAATAAGGCAATTTAACTGACCAATTTAAATAAATAAGATTATAAATGCAGTGAATCATTTATGATGCTGAAGTACTCTTTGTATTTTAATTAAATGTAGTTTACAGGCAGAGCATAGTGAGCCAGAAATTCATTACAGCATGTCAGATTTTGTTCTGAACTTTACCACTGAACATGTGACTACTGTCTTTGAATAGTACACACTAATGATTTTTTCAGCTGGAAGTAGAAATACTAGAAGATATGAGAAGTTTTGTGTTGGATAATAAAATAAATTAGTGATCTCATTTATTGTTCTCATTAATTTTGGAACTAATTATAAGTGCATAAAGTTTAGGTTAGAGTTAATACAGTTGACATGAAGGCACTTATAACGACTGTCAGATTCACAAAAGCACACAGACAAAAACAGAAAACTGATGGCCAAGATCATGTCTTCTAGATGCAATGATGGAGAGGATCCTCTGCATGCTGAAGGGGTTTCCTCAGCTACCTCCACAGCACCTTCTTCCTTCTCTGTCCTATCTGGAGTCCACGTTGGCCTAATGGCAGGTCTACACTCCGGATCAGTGGGTAGTAATCAATCTATCGGGGTAGATTTATCGTGTCTAGTCTAGACGCGATAAATCAATCTTCGAGTGCTCTCCCGTCGACTCCGGTACTCCACCACCACAAGAGGTGCAAGTGGAGTCCATAGGGGAGTGGCAGCAGTCGACTCATGGCCATGAAGACGCCGCGATAAGTTGATCAAAGTAGAATGACTTTAGCTATGCTATTCTTGTAGCTGAAGTTGTATATCTTAGATCGATGCCCTCCTTCCCAAGTATAAACCAGGGCTAAGTGGGACAGTAGGAGGGAGGGATAATCCATTGCTCACCTCCAGGGCACTCAAATTGATTATAAGCACTAGAAATCTCTCTTCTACAGACCCCCACTTCCAGGGTACTGGGGACATCTTAACAGAAAGGGTGATGATCAGGCCAATTGGCTTCCTGGGGGCCACACTATCAGAGAGACAGAAGGGTGTTTGTGGGGGACGGGTGTCAAAGTTGGTCCAAAAGTACAAGGCTCCCTTCATCTGGTCCTAATCTCCTGCAGATATCAGAGGATCTGTGGAGTTGTGTGCCCCAAACCCCACCTGATGAGAGGGGGATCTCCCCTTGGGAACAAAGGTGTCCACTCTCTAAATCACCTCATCTCTCCTACCTGATTTTCCAGAGGCCTACAAATTTATAAGAAATAAGTTTTAAAACCTGTATCTGCATCTCAGAGGTGGCAGGGAATTAAACTATTTCTTTAGCCAGTCCACAAAAGGCAATATATTGGCAAAATGGACCCCCAGCCTATCTATTCTCACTCCCTGTTCTCAAAGAGCCATGAGAACTGCAAATCTATTTAAATCTTCAAAACAATTTTTTCTATTTATACAGTGAGCAAGGACATATTTGCCTGCAATTACTGATAGTTGTCATTATTAAAGACAATAATAATTTATTAACAATTTATTTTATACATTTTTAAAAGAGGACTGTAGCTTGACTTCTTTAAGCTCAGTACCAATGTGGATGCAAGAACAAATGGATATAAACTGGCCATCAGGAAGTTTAGACCGGAAATTAGATGAAGATTTCTAACCATCAAAAGAGTGAAGTTCTGGAACAGCCTTCCAAAGAGAGCAGTGGGGGCAAGAGACCTATCTGGCTTCAAGACTAAGCTTGATGAGTTTATGGAGCAGATGGTATGATGAGATAGCCTAATTTTGGCAATTAATTGATCTTTTACTATTAGTGGTAAATATGCCCAATAGACTGTGATGGGATATTAGTCCATCTGAGTTACTAGAGAGAATTCTTTCCTGGGGGTCTGGCTAGTGAGTCTTGCCCACATGCTCCAGGTTTAGCTGATCACCATATTTGGGGTCGGGAAGGAATTTTCCTCCAGGGCAGATTGGTAGAGGCCCTGGGGTTTTTTCACCTTCCTCTGCAGATGTGGCACGGGTCACTTGCTGGAGGATTTTCTGCACCTTGAAGTCCTTAAACCATGATTTGAGGACTTCAACAGCTCAGACATAGGTTAGGGGTTTACTACAGGTGTGGGTGGGTAGGTGAGATTTTGTGGCCTGCAATGTGCAGGTGGTCAGACTAGATGATCATAATGGTCCCTTCAGACCTTAAAGTCTATGAGTCTATGAAAGTGCTAATTATTGTATTAGGATCAGTTGCAGACCTTCCTAAAACAAAATTGTAAGGTTGCTATATAAATACATGTTATTAGTAACGACTAGCAATTAAGAAGATACAGGTGCTATCATCAAAGAAGAGTCTCTTTTTGATGAAAAACAGTTTGCATTGGGGCTCATAAGTGACCCCTGTAGTGAAGCAAGGAAACTTTAGTCAAGTTGAGAAGCCAGGAAGTTGCCACATTTGGTTTAGCATAGCTCTTAAAATCATGTGATTTTTTTCATGTGTCAGAGTGGGTTTTCCAACTAAAAGCCAGAGCAACGAGCTAAAAGAAACATAAGCCCAATTTGGCAAAATAAGCACCTACCAGTGTTGAAAAGGGGAACACACCATTATCCAAGGAGACACTGGAGAGAAGCAGCTTTGGCTGCTGGCCTATTTGAGCTTGATTTGTGCTGCTAAACCCACTTTAGGCAAAATCCCTATCTGTAGGGATGGCACATTTGAAAATAAAACAAAACTGGATAGGGGAACTATGCATTAATCCTGTGTCTGCTGTCTGCACCTAAAAGAAATAACTAATTACTCAGATCCAGAATTCACTAATTGCTTGGCAAAGCAGTAGTATTTTTCCCTGAAAGCTATGTAAGTGATTAGCAAGGCAGAGAAAATGCTACCCCATGAATACCATTGATTAAAAACCTTTGTTAAATTTATAAAATGAAGGTGTCATCTGAAATATGTGCAGCTGATTATGACTGTTAAGATGCAGTTTGTTCTCTTTCAGTAGTACGTCATATGTAGTAATTAATCATATAGTAATCTATACATCTACTTAGAAGTGTTTGTGAACTAGCAGTAATTGTTTTAATAAATTCCAGCCTGGAATATAATTTGCTGCAGTAAGCCACCCACGGTGGTATTAAAAAAACAAGTAATCCAATTAGAGGAGCATATTTTATCAACTAAAATAAGTTAGACAAATAGTGCTTGTTTTTTACATTAATTCTTTAAATTTTTATATACAAGAATTTATGTTAAAGAGGCAAGTGTATTGAGACAGATATTCTAAATGAGGTTTTCACTGTAACACTATACAAAGTGAATTATATTTTACAATGTTGCTACTTTAAAATGTTATTCTAATATTTTAGAATAACCTCACTGTAATTAATCGCAATGTCTCAGAAGAATCTCAAGATATGTTGTGTCCAGCAATTGGTTGCCCTGAGGTAGATATGTCTAATTAACACACAACTGGTGGCAGGAACTCTTGTATATCCTGCAGAGTGGTCTTGTTGAGACTTAAACTATGATCCTCAACGTCCATTATCAACAACTCTACCAGAGGACACCTAAAGAGTCCTTTGCTAGATAATACTAATATTTTATGACCTCATGCTCACCTTCTTGGTGGGTGAGCACAAGCAAGCAATGTCCCTGAATGATGCATGGGCATGAGCTCTATAGACGAGAGAACATATTTATTACTAGAAGAGGACAGAAAGGCAGCCTACTGACTCCAAAAAGTCAGTAGGCTTTACTTCAGGGCAGGAAAGACACCCCACTCACTCAACTTCCAGAGATCAGGAAGCCACACCCTTCAGGGACTGTCTGTGGATGTGCACAGCACAGCAACTATTACAATCCATAATACAAATAGTTCACCTTTATGAAGCTAAACATTTACAAAATGAGTCTTACATCTCTCTCTTTCTCTCTCTCAAGAAAAATAACACTTGTGGCTGACCTATAACTGATAGGTCTTGAGCATGCTCAAGGCTCCAATTTATTGCCCCACAAAGCCAGTAGGAGCAGTACTAATCTCATCTCAGCTGGAAGTCACAATCTGACATACAAATTAGAAAGTCATCTATTGTCCACTGGCCTCTCAAACCACTGACAGCATGATCTGGCTTACCCAGCATAGACCTCTCTCTTTCTAGAATCAATGTATGTCTTTCTGATTGTATCTTTTTATTTTTACTACCTGGGGGCAGAAATCTAGTAGCATTGCCAGGGCATGATTCACTGAACCCTGAGCTGCAGTTTTATGGGAGCTTCTCACAGGACTGAGTTGTAGATGCTCAGCACATCTAAATATCAGGCCACTTTTATTTAAGTACTTAAATATCAGTTAAAGAAGTCCACATATTTCAAGCACAGCAGCCTAAAGTTAGGCCCCTAAATACGTATTTAGTCTGCCAAATAAAAGATCTGATTTTCAAAGAGATACGCAGCATACACTATCCCCTATTCACTTCTGTTTCAGGAGATGAACATCTGTGAAAAAATCAGGTCCCTTTTATCTAGATGACTAATCAGAGATTTTGGGGCTTCACTTTAGGCATGCAAATTTGAACAGTGAAGCCTGACAGATGAGGATATGCTAATTTATTGGAGAACTGCCATTAAGAATTATTTCAGAAAAAAACACCATAGCATCAACTAATTAGCTTCTGATACTGAAACAGTATTCCCAGAATTGTTACATACACAAAGATATCCTTCCTGAATCACACCAATATGTGTAACAGCAGCATCTCCAGATGCTTCAATTACTAAAGCAAGAAAGGAGTAGTGTGTTAAACTCTGTTGCAAAACTTTTCCAAGTATTTGACACTCACAGGCGCTGAGTTAGTTAGAAAGGTGAGCCAGAGAAAATTAGATTATATATTCTACACTAAAGATTTATCACCCACCAAACAGACAACTCCTCCAAAAATGGGGATACCTGGTGACTAATAAGTACAGCCATAATGGATCAGACCAGCTAGCCCAGTATCCTGTCTTCCAACAGTGGCCAATGCCAGGTGCCCCAGAGGGAATGAACAGAACAGTTAATTCACCAAGTGATCCATCCCCTGTCGCCCATTCCCTGCTTCTGGCAATGGGGAGCATAATTGTTAAACCTCCCATTATACATTTCACAATAAATTGTACTATAATTGTTACAATAATCTCATTATGGAAGGTATTAATGGTTGCCATCAATCACATGCCTGGTTAAAGCTCATGGGTGTAGTAAGCACCCATTGTTTGGGCTACATGGCAGGAGCAATTAAATGCCCTTTTCTGCTATGATAATTGAAACAATGGAAGCCACACCCCAGGCATAAGCCAGTCTGGCAAAGCCACATCAGAAGCTATGCCACATGGGCAAAGGAGTTTACCTGGGGACTAATTGCAAATACAGTGATTAGGGCACTGTTTGTCTGTGGTTGTCAGCAGCAGAAAGCCAAAGAATCAGGGGTGAGCATTACTCAGGGAGAAACCAGGAGACAGGGTACAGTACTCTTTTGGGTACAGTACTCACTGGAAAGAGAGACTTGGATTTCTGTTGCTAAGGAGCTCAAAGAAACAGGGCATTGTGTACATTCTTTGTAAGTGAACAAGACTAAGAAATTTCTGGAACATTAATTTCTTTTTCTAACAGAAACAACTCAGTGAGTCCCTTAATACTGGTTAACTGACTGGACCAAAAGATCAACAATAAATGAAATCAGGTCCCTTTTATCTAGATGACTAAACAGAGATTTTGGGGCTTCACTTTAGGCATGCAAATTTGAACAGTGAGGCCTGACAGATGAGGATATGCTAATTTATTGGAGAACTGCCATTAAGAATTATTTCAGAAAAAAAAAACACCATAGCATCAACTAATTAGCTTCTGATACTGAAACAGTATTCCCAGAATTGCTACATATACAAAGATATCCTTCCTGAATCACACCAATATGTGTACAAGTAATTTACATGTAATTTACTAAAACAATGATAATGATACTATTTGTATGGAAGGAAGGTTAACCATAGCTCTTGTTAAGCAAACCATTAGCTTTGATTTCTTGGTCTTGCCATACAGTCAACATTTAGTGTATATTAACAAAGTGAGTTAACCATGAAGGGGAAGAAAAAAAAAAAAAGCATCAAACCTGTCTCATTTTCAACAATCTTAGACCAAATCCTGTAAAGATGTAGTTACATGCTTAATTTCATGTGGAATCTCATAGATTACCCTGGGCTCCAAGTCTGTTCCCCAATTTGAGTTTACAATACATTGTGAGCTATAATTCATAGATTCCAATGCCAGAAGGGATCTCTGTAATCATCAAGTATGACCATAGAACTTCCCCAGAAAAATTCTTAGAGTATTTGTTTCAGAAAAACATCCAATCTTGATTTTAAAATGGTCAGAGATATAGAATCCATCATGACTCCTGGTAAGTTGTTCCACTGGTTAACTATTCTCATGATTAAAAATGTATTCCTTATTTCCAGTCCGAAATCAATATTACTGGTCTAAAGAGCAATTCAGCCAACTCTTTAAAAATTCTTAGATGAAAGTTATCTGGACTTGCTGATTTAAAAATGTATTACAAATTTTTAGCTGTTTAACATCCTTCAGAGATACTAGCTGAATAGAAAAGTGTTATCATTTGATGTAACTACATCGTTTTTTTACCCAAATACAGAACATTTCTCTCATTTCTGTATTATTATTATTATTATTGATAATTCTACCATTTCCATCTAGTAATGGACCAATACCATTGTTAGGATTCTTTTTGTGTTCCTAATTTACTTAAAGAGCTCCTTCTTATTATCCTTAACTCTGCTGGCCACAGATTTCTCCTGCTGTCCCTTTCAATCTCTTATCAATTTGCTACAATTCTTTGCTTCTGTTTATGTTCATTACTACCAAGTTACCCTTTATTTCCTTTGTAATACAGTATTTTTATAGCTGTCTTCACTTCCCCCTCTAAACCAGGTCAGATTTTGTAACCAATATGACTTTATCATTTGTGTGATTGCAGTTTTTGGACGTCCAAAGAACAAGAATAATTTAAACGATGTCAAATTATCACATGCATTCTTCTGGTTAAATTTTTCCTCCCAGCTGATTTGACTCAGAATTGTTTTCAGCTTTATGAAACTGGCCCTTTTAGAGCACCAGTTATATTATATACATCACAACAATGCCTTATTCAAGGTCACTGATTTACACACAACAATAGTGATACTGATATTTGATCTATGTGCCACCTCACCCAGCATTCCAAGCTGTTTCTTTTTAATGAAAAGCCTTTTTCCTTGATTCTAAACATATCACTATTATTTACTATGTACATTATGGTAGTGCTTTGAAGGAAAGGCCCCATTAGGCTAGTCACTGTACAAACATTTAAGCAACAAACAATCCTTGTCCCAAACAGTTTACATCTACGGGTGAAATTCTGGTGCCACTAAAGTCAATGAGAAAATTCCCATCCATTTAAATGAATCTAGGATTACACACTAAGTGTAAACCTATTTCAGTATTCTTCTAATACAGCATGTTAAACTGAAGTTGCTCCTCCAAATTTAGATCAGAATTTCATTTGTTTTCTGTACCTTTAGGGTTATTTTAAACATGATTTTTGCTTCTTTTTTTTTAGTTGTAATAGCATGTAATAATTTTCTCTCTTCAAATCTTAGCCTCCATAAAACTGGAATTAGGACTGTAGTTTTGTCATACTGCAAATATTTAGCAGTGTAGTCTCTACAGACCTGCATTAATACTTAACTCCAAGAAGTCCTTTATTACCTGTGATGCCTCTAAGATCTGAGTTGCATACATACATTAGATCTTTTGCCTGCATACATTTGTTAGGCGCAAATGTTGGTTTCCAATTGTTCACGCCTCATTATAAAAGCCAGACCACAAATGTTGACAAACTCTTAGCATTATCATAATTAAGATTAATTTTTTCTTAAAATTAAAAATTGGTATTATGGACATACTAAAACATCTGAGCCAGATCCTGAATGGGTGTAAATCAGCACAGATCCACTGATAGAGCTACAACAATTTACATCAGCTCAACATCTGACCCTCTGTATTTTTATATTTGAATGTAATCTATGATAGTATATGCCAGCGGTAGGCAACTGAAGGCGGCACAGAAGCCGATTTCAGTGGCACTCACACTGCTCTGGTCCTGGCTACTGATCTAGGGAGCTCTGCATTTTAATTTAATTTTAAATGAAGCTTCTTAAACATTTTAATTTACTTTACTTACAATAGTTTAGTTACATATTATAGGACTTATAGAAAGAGACCTTCTAAACATGTTAAAATGTATTATTAGCACATGAAACCTTAAATTAGAGTGAATAAATGAAGACTCGGCACACTGCTTCTGGAAGGTTGCCAACCCCTGGTATATGCTATCCACTTGGTACTAATGTTAATGGGCCCAAAACTGAAGCAAATGGGATCATTGCCTGAATAAAAGAACTGGCTATGTACTCTGACACAGAATCCCCACTGGCTTATCCCACAAACAGTCTACATTGCCTTCAAATTACTTGTAAGATTCTGTTAGAGCTCTGTTTACTCTCTTGCTGACTTAGTGGCTGCTCCTTCATGTAAGTTCCACAGCTCCCTATCTGAAGACATTCTCCCTCAAAAGCAGTTGTGCGCCACTTTATGACCATCCATACCTTCCCACAACTAAAGGCTGAGACATTGATTTTGTTCTATCTCAGGGAAGACACTGATATGCTCCCTACTCCTTCCAAAGATCTGAGATAGGTTTGTTTCTCAGCCAATTAGCTTTGGGGAAGATCCATAAAAGATCTGGCCCTACATTTAAAGAATTATCATTCCATACCTGCCAACTCTTAAATATATGACCCCCCTACATGGCAACTTGGCCCCTTTGTGAATGCATGTTGTGGACATTAGCGACACAAGGTGGGTGACATAATATATATATTTTTTGAACAATCTTTGTTGAAAAGAGAAACAAAGTTTTCATCTTGTACATTGCTCTTCTTCAGGGCATGTATAACAATATATTTGTGCATTAGCAGCCAATCCAAGATCTCTCTGAGCTGGGAAAATAATAACATGCTGCCCACTCATGAGGAGCCAATTGCCACATTTCAGCCTATACTGAATTTTTATGGCCAAGTTATAAGAAACAATGATGGGGATTTATAATAGAATTGCCAAGACTCCCTTAATATAAATGTTGAGATATTATACATAAACAGCATATCATTCTTCCTAAGAAGATAATATTCAGCATAGTTATTGGTAGTATTGCACATAACATACTTATAAGCTCATATATATATTAGGAGCATATACATAACAGTTTCTTCAGGAAAACCCACCAACAAATGACACAAAAATTACATGGATTCCATGTGCAGGATCTAAACTAAATTCTTTTGATTAATAAGCCATTAATGGTAATGGTAATGAGTATGCCACTATGGATACTATAAAATATGTAAAGCATGGAAGATTCTCGATAGATCTTGGCAAGCGCCTCATTTAACCTTCACAGTTTATGAAAAACTGTTCGATCCTCTTAGATTTAGACATAAAAACTACTGATTGTTTACAACACTGTATGACCTTTTGTGACAAGCAAGAAAATTTATGACAGATTATAATTCAGTCATACAATGTGCTCTAAATTATGTTGGTTTTCAAATTCTGACATTGTTTTAATGCATTTATTTTAATTTTGGGTCTCACCTATGCTGAGCCAATCTTTGAAAAAGCTATGTGTAAAAACCTAATTCAAACTGAAATGTTACTTATAAAATCCAAAGTGTAGATAAACTGCTATCACCAGGCTAATCTTAACCTGAAAATGAAAATAAATGGTTGTAATCAAAGAACATCTAAATAAATGAACTTGAGGGCAAGAGGTTTTGTATACAATAAACTATGTTTTTTCTTCAGGGAATTGATTAATTCATTATTATTTGTATTACAAGTGTTCCTAGGAGTCTCAGTCATGGACCAGGGGCCCATCCTAGGCACTGTACAAACAGAGAACAAAAAGACAGTCCCTGACCCAAAGAGCTAGTGATGAGACCGTAAGCTGGTAAAAATACAAAATATTTCCAATCATGAATGTCAGTTCATCAGCATCCAATAAGGCAAAAGTTCACTACACTGGACCTTATTGAAGACTCTTACTGAAGCTATTAGGAGTTGAGAGCATTCTGTATCCCACACAATCTTACCCAATCCTTGCAAGAATTGAAATGTAACATGGTGCTTAATTTTACAGCAATCCAACCTCATGGGAGCTCATTCATCTACCTCCTAATTATATCTTTACTGTTCACTTTAATTCAAGCTCTTTTATCATCAGCGCTGACAGTCTGTAGTGATAGTAAATTACAGTTTGTTTTGCTGAACCCCATAATTACAAATGATAATGAGTGACTGTGGAAATGGCTCTTTGCAACATAAACATCAAAGAAAAATATGGAAACTGGATAAGTAGTGGCAGAGAAATATCTTACTGTAGCTTCTGTAGAACCCTCATGCAGTACCTATTTAATTGTAACCTAATAATTATTTGCTACCAACCTATATGGTCACTGGAAACAGTGTCAGTTCTTTGAATGACCTTGGATATATATTATGATGTACAGTCACATAATAGAAGATGACTTTATGGAACTATATATGCAAAAAATTTTAAATTGGTTATCTATGTTTTATTTCGGATACTTCAGGGTAAGATCAGGGGTTCCTCCGACAACTTAAAGTGACAAAAGAGCCACCTGTGATGCCCAGAATGCCTTGTTCTCTAGCTGGTTGGTAACAGCTCCTGCAGAATACAGGGCCCTGTCAGCCTTCCCCTACAGCACACCAATTGTCAATTTCAAAGCAGATGGACCGCAGAAGAGATAGGGGTCAACTGGGGAGGCTCTACTCCATTGGAGTCCCTCACTTCCAGAAAGAATGCAAGATCTTCAAGAGGTAGTAGGGGATGATTTCAAGGTCCATGGTCTCCTAGTCCCACCGCTTTGGGGCAATTCCCCGTTCCACACACACAAACTCTACCACCACTCCCTCCCCCCCACACACACACATTCGCACTGTCAATCTCTGGCAATTTCCTTGACATCATTAAATTCACCATTGCTTTGAACTGGGAATATAGGGGTTCTCTACATTTTCTGCTCTGACATTTTTTGCTGGTTCTGTCTTTTTCTATCATTACAATGCCTCTGTTACCTAACCTCTATCTCCCTACCCTCCATGCCTTTTCCTTCTTCTCTTCCTCCTTCTCAATCTCCACTTCCTACTAGTCCCTTCCCCCGCCCCCATTCTTTTGTTACTACAGTCTCACCTCATCCAGAATATTCCTCTCTCACATCTAAACCCACATCTTAATCCCTATCTCCTAAATAAAAAAATACCTATTATTACAAGTGTTAATAAAATAAATATATCTAACCAAGCACTTGATCTTGTTGCCATTCATAAATGTGTGGTCTTTTCCCTCACCAACTCTTTGTTATGTTTTTGTATTCTATTATTATGTCACATCTCTTTTTCAAATGTAAATCCTTCAGGGCTATGCCCAAGTGTTGTATATATTCTGTAATATGTCTACCATATTTCAGGTGTTATATGAATGGTTCCAGTTAACAATATTTGAGAAAGGTAGAAATATATCAGTTTGAAAAACATCACTTTTCCATATTATCAGGGATATAGATAGAAATGGTAAATAGTAAAAACATGTATTCAGTTTAACAGTAAGTTGTCCCTATTTTTCAGCCTCAACTCACTCAGCTTAAGTCGTTGTCATAAGTGTGAAGTAGCCTAGAATTAGTGTTTACCTGTAAGAGGTTAAGCTAAAGGTAACCTGAGAGGTGGACAACTGACCAATGAGAAATTCCTCAAGAGACAAAGGATTTTAAGTTTCAGTTTCTCTCTGGGTCTCTCTCTGTTCAACTCGGCTATGGGATGGACACAGCTATGTCTTTCACTATAACTATACGATTCTATCAAGTACTGTAGTTAGTAAGTTTACCTTTTTTTATCACTTGGAGGGTTCTCAGTGGTGAGTGTTGGCTGGGTGCTTCTTGATATTGTAAGCTTCAGCAGAGATATCAACTGTGGGAGAAAATTGCCTCGGGGGAGAGGTTTGGTTTCTGAATCCTTTTGTTGATTATGGTAGATGCTTTTCTACTGATGGTTATAAGGGATTTATTCCCTTCTTTTTTCTTTTATTAAAATCTTTCTTTTAAGAAGCTGACTGCTTGGTTTTCATTGTGTAAGATCCTGGTTTTGGATCGGGCACGTCTCGCAGGATCAGGCGAGGTTTGGGGGTTTTTTTCTCTCAAGCTTCCCAGGGAAGGAAGACGTTTGGGGGGTTAGTGGAAAGGGAAAGAAGGGTCCCCAAACTACCCTAGACCTAGTTTGGTGGTGGCAGTGTACCAGGTCCAGATACAGAAGAATTTGTGTTCTGGGGAAAAACATTTTAACCCAAGCTGGTAAAATAAGCTTGTGGGGGTTATTTCTTTTTTCATGCGGGTCCCCACATCTGTACCCTAGAGTTCAGAGTGGGGAGGCAATCCTGACAGTCGTCTTCTCCTAAAAAAAAAATCACAATTTTGGGGGGCAATTTTTATGCACAGGCTTTCCTCCCTCAAATCATAAAGCTTACTGAGCTTCACTGTTATTTTTAAAGGATGTTATGTTTACTATAATTGTAGGTGCACAACAGAAGGGTCAGTTTGCCAGTTACTTAAGACACCATGTCATTCATCTCCATTCTACATAACTACCACCTAACTGCTGCCTTGTACTTGTACAACGAATATAATCATAGCGGGTTATATTGAGGTCTGTTTGCCAGATGAATACAATGAAAAGTTATTTGCAAATATTTCAATGAATTGGAAACCAAAGGCCAAAATCCCAGGTGCCAATGCAGCTGCTTTGTGCTCACCCAACCTTATTTTTGCCTCCTTTTTTTGTCCTTTAATGGAAATATGATTATGCTGTTGGATGTATATGACATACTGGTTTCTGTGTGTTACCTATCTCCATCTATCTTGTCTACAAAGCATGTGGGTCTGCTCTCTCTCATCTAGACTGGAGACAACTCTAGTGGAAGAGGCTCTTGTTTTTAGCATTAGAAGCCCCCAGTTAAATCCCCGATAGAGAACAAAGTTGGCGGCCATCATATGTACACCATTGAATTTGTATAACAATCATTTTAGGTGCAACTTTCAAAGCTTTCAACATATGTCTAACTCTGTTTTCATTGACAGCAGTGGAAAAAGTTAGGCCAACACTGGACACTATTGAAAATTCAACCGAGTGAGGCAATATAGTCTGAGAGTACAAATTAGCCTTGTCAGGGTTCTATAATTTCTCATGGTGTGATAACAATATAGGCACAATTGACCTTTTTAGTGTTATGCAATTTGGAGATTAGATGGTGTAGTGGATTAATGGAAGGGTACAACCCTGTATTATGTAGCACATAATGATGCTGGTAGTTGGTTATTTTTTACCTAATGTGTAGCTTCTCCCTTGAAAAGGAAACAGTTTTAAATAATAAAATTACTAATAGTATTTTCCTTTGAATATATTTCTTGCAAATTTTCGGTGACGGGGAGAGGGAGGGCAATGTAAACCATATGGAATGATAGAGATTTGTGGAGGAATCCATACCAATAGGGACCTAGCTGGATACTAAACTATTCATTTCCAAAAACCGAACAAATTCCCTTATGCTCAAACAGACTTCCTTGCAGCTACTTATACCTGCTCTAACAATGTCTAAAGGCATCTGAAGTTGGTTAACTTACATACTGAGGAGCCAGAAACAAAGGGACTGAAGGTGTAAATGAAAGCAATCCACACTTTATTTTAATTTACATTTTCTCTGACTCTTTGCTATGTATTCTAATATCAATGGGAGTACTCACTTAGTAAATGTTTGCAGGGTCACTTTCTTTAGACCTTATTAACAAAGGGTATGAGCCTCAGGATTTGATTTTTTAATGCCTCCAGTTTTCATTGTATACAAATATTAGTCCATTAAGTATAACAGGATTAGAAAGTATCATTTTGCATTAATTGTTATATGTATATGGGCATGAATGCACACGTATACCATTTCAATATTTGCAAAATAGTATCCATTCTTTTTTAGTTTGAGAATAATGTAAAATCTCTCATCCTTTTTTTAAATCAAACTTCATGTAGTTATTTCATCCTCCACAGAGTATACAGATCATCCTAATCCTATTGACAAATCCATGTCTAAGTTTCCCTCCCCAGTTCTGCTCATCATATAGTTAATATATTGTGTATTTACTTTCGTTGAAGTGATTATTTTGGTGATTTTGCTGCTTCTGAGCCACAGTTAAGAAAGAATACACTCTTATCTGAGAACTCAAGGCAGAAAAAACTGTAATTTCCATTAAATTATACCACCAGTCACTAAGGCCCAGATTTTTCAAGCTACTGAGGCACTGCTCCACTCAACATTGCAAAGCCCAAGTGATTTAGAGACAGTTAAGCTCCATTTTCAAGTGACTTTGAGCATGCCTACGACAATACCTGTCAGCACGCAGCAAGCCAGTGTGTAAATCTACAATACTCTAGTTGTTTCAAACAGCAGTATGTCAAAGCACACGAGGGAACTCTTAGTCCATGGTAGCAGAGCCCATGTGGACAGGCAGTGTGCAGCAAGATAGAGCACTGTGGATTCACTTCCTGGCTTACTGCATGTTAACAGGCCATGCAGACAAGCCTTTAGGCAATTAGAACTCTAAGTACCTTTTCCTTGCAATGAAAAGAACTGCAGGCATTACTTCTTTAAGATTTGCAACCACACACAAACAAAAATCACATTGACTACACACCTTAAGTTTTATATGTTATCTGCAGAAGTAATGCACACAAAGTATTCTAATATATAAAAAAAAAATCAAATCTTTTAGGCCAGAAGGGACCATTGTGATCACCTAATCCAATCTTCTGCATAACAGAGGGCCATGGATATTAACTACTGCTTCAACTCCAAACAGCTGTGGTTGAAAAACATCCAATTTTGATTTTAAAATTCCTGTGATGGACAACCCACTGCAACCAATGGTGAGCTGTTTCAATGGTTAGTCACCCTTAAAAATATGCACCTTATTTCTATTCTGAATTTGTCTTGATTCAGTTTACATAATCTCAGGGACGTTAGTAGCATCACAATGAAGTGAGGAGCTTGAAGTTTTGGGATAATGGAGGTGGCAAGCTCATACACCTTATACATTTTAGGACTCACATTTTCAGAATATGGTGTGTACTGTGACAGAGTCAGACCAGAAGTATATAGGAGAGTGCTGGAAGGCAGGTACATTAGTCTCAGGGTGTGCAGGTCCCTGTTTCCTGGATAGCCAAACAAAGGCTACTCCAGGCCAATCAAGACACCTGGGGCCAATTAAGAACCTTCTAGAAAGGAGTAGAAACAGCTAGCCTGATTGGGACACCTGAAGCCAATCAGGGACTGGGTGAAACCAGATAAAAACCTCCCAGTTAGTCAGGTGGGCTGTGGGTGTCAGGAGCTGTGGAAGGAAGTTATGCTGTTGGTGAGACTGAGTGGTGGACAACATATCATACAGAAGGAGGGAGGCCCTGAGGTAAGGGTGAAGTGGAGTTTGAAGAAGCAGTGACTGCTGTGGGGAAGTAGCCCAGGGAATTGTATTGTGTTTTGTGGATAAAAGGTCAGCCATCTTAGCTGATACTATCAGGGTCCCTGGGCTGGAGCCCAGAGTAGAGGGTGGGCCTGGGCTCCCCCCTTTCTGCCTCCCCTAATTAGTCTCTGAGATTGGGAGACGATAGAGATTGTGCCAGGAAGGATAGCTTCTCCTCACTGGTTTGTGATGGAAATGGCTCAATAGGCTGTGACCTTATCTCCAGAGAGAGCAGGGCTCCATGGAGGGTCACAGTGAGCCACTGAGGCTAGTAAAAATCTGCCAGGAAACACAGGATCCACGAAGATAAGGACAGAGCTTTGTCACAGTACATAGTTCGCACATACAATCATCACAACTAGCCACACCAGTTACTAGTCAGATGCCACTGTCATACGTGTGTACAAACACATATTTTGTGTATTGATGTCTAGTTTGTAGTGAGATGATGTAGCAATAAGACTAGTGATCACCTGTGATTCATATGAAGTAGCTAACAAAGGTGCATTATGAGACAAAAGGGCTTAATGATAATCTGTGAAATACTCACTTTAAGTGGACATAAAAATCAATGATTTTTTGCAACTATCCATTTTCATCAATTGCTCTTTGATCTGTTTACTGTTTGGTTTAAAGCAGAAATAAAAACCAACAAGGGATGTTGAGCGAGACTCAGAAAAGAGCTTTTTATCAAAGCAACCAAGATCAAAAGTAATTCACGACAGAAATAATCTAAAAAGATTTTAAATCAATGATACAATGGTGCTCAAGTGTTACACTTCGAGTGTTCTGCAGCACATACAATTCCCATAACATTAACATCAAGAGTAGAATATTATATGTCTATCGTCACATCCAGGCATAGTGAAAATGTTGGTTCACGATTTGAATTGTCCTTCACAACTTTTGCATTCTGTTTTAATATACTTTGTTAGTAATAACTATACAGGCACTGACTGAGATTTTCAATACAGTGCAGTGCTTTTAGTAATTTAATTTTATATTTATGTCTGTCTAAAACTCGTATATGGCTTTGAAAAAGTCAACTTATTTTTTTTTCTTCTCAGCACTGAGTATTTTCAGACACTCTATTTCCTCTGAATATGTAATGTGCAGAGAAGGTACATTAAAAAAATAGACAAAAAAAATTCAACCCTCGTATAAGCAAGTGAAATCCCACTGGAATCAATGGGTGTGTACCAGGACTTGAATGGGGCTCAGGAAGTGGCTCAATATTAACTGGACAGGGGCCCAAAACAAAACCCCAGAAAAGTTCAGTTCTAGATCAGGCTACTGCTGCTTGAGCCACTCTCCAGTACTTGTTAACCTACATCTGCTGTTCTATACATTAATATATAATGAGAAAGTAAAAGGAGACAAGGTAGTTTAAAAATGGAATAAAGACCCAATCGGAATCCTATAAGGGCAATGCAAAAACTCCCACTGATTTTAATGGAAGATGGATTGAGCAATTTACCAAGGGTCATGGTAGATTCTCCAGCCTTGGCAATTTGTAAATCAAAATTGAACTTTTTTCTAAAAGTTTTGCTCTAGGACTTATTTTGGGGAAGTTTTATGGCTTGTGTCAGACAGGAGATCAGACTGGGTGTCACAATGGTCTCTTCTGACCTTGAAATATATGACTCTAGGTAAGCATAGGGAAAGAAGGAAAGAGACCTTGAAAAGAAAAAAGGAAATGAGAGAGGGAAGAAACAGTTGAGGAGACAGAAATGTAGTGAAAGGAGGGAGATAAGGGTACTATTTCTCAGACTGTGCCAGGCAGGATGCATAGGGTCAGATTTTGAAGGTTATCTTCACAGTCATTGAGTCATAAGAGCTAGAAACAGTTTCTTATTTTAATGAGAACTTGCATTTTGCAGTACCTGACTGCCATGTGGATAACATAAATACATCAAGCAGGCTGGGAGTCTGATACCCTGCTATTGGTTGTACTTGTGCAACAAATGTCCTCTAGTTGATTGATGGACACAACCTCTCTCTCTCTCCTTTCGTGCTGTCCATAAACCATCAAATACTCATTTTGCCAGTACAATTGATACCGTCACCTTTTTACTGAAGGCTCCTTTATTGTTCCATGTACACATTGTTCACATTGTGCAATGCAGTAATGCAAACACTGAAAAACACTAATTAAATTTAGAGAGATGGGTTAATATGCTCTGTGCTAAGGACAGAGACCTACTTCATGGAACTACTAGTTTCTGTTTACTGCATGAGACAAAAGAGACAATAGCGTGCAGACTCTGCTTGTGTTACTGGCCTTGTGTTGCACAGACAACACTAAGCATTAAACTAATGCCAGGGATAGAACACACAAAAAAATTACATTAACATTCATAAAAATATGCTGCTGCTTTTCTCTTTCTAGTACTCCTAAAAGTATGATTCACTCTGAACATATTTCACCAACAAAAAATGCTATGGGATTAAAAATATATTTAATCTTTGATACATCTGTCAAGATGTCATAAAATGCAATATTCAAATTTTAAAAGATAGGACCATATTTTGATACTTATGCTCAGGATTATTGAATTTCAATGGAACTGCCTGTGGAGTAACATGTATTCTAAGTAACCAAAGATGCCAGAATCCAGTCCTCAATACCATGGCAGGACTATCTGCATTTTGTGTTCTGTTCTGCCACACTTACATTGGGAATCAATAGGACTGCACATTGAGTGGGGTCGTACACAATATCCGTAGTGGTGGGGAAATGGGGTCTACACATGAATGATATAAACGAAGCATCGATATACAGCAAAGAAAATATAAATTACTCATGGAAGGAGGCAGAGAAAGCTGAATTTCAGAATACCTACGGAGTACTCCTCTCTCTACAAAGTCTATCACTGAGCTACAGCACACCCCACAGCAAGCCACTTGCAACTAACTTCATCTAGGGAAGATCAACTTGCCCTAGACTAGAACGATCACAACCAGGTCATGGTACAGTGCAATATTAGGGCCAAATTCACTGTATTGTCAGGATCTTTCTGTAGGTCCATTTTTTTTAGTAAAATGGCTACAACGTTCTAAATAAATAAGGAATAATGTACCCACTAGATTGGAGAACATGAAAGATTCCCAGATTCTGACAGATAGCAGTGACCTTGATGCAGCTCTATGACTGATGTAATGTAGGGCCCTAATAGACTTTATGCCTATGATGGATTGGTGCAGCACAGCAGAAGGCATACTCAAATTGGAAGGTGGAGGCAGAGGCTCAGAACATAGCTACAGCACTGATGTGGCATCAGAGAGCTCCCCTACACATTGGGGAATCATCTAATGTATATCTGTTTTGAGATTATGGCCCATTTGCACCAATTTAATGGCACAAAGTTGTCAAACTAGCTAGAGAACAAATATGATTGCCAACTGTAATGTTCACATTTTCTGTGGGGCATTGAAGTCCATGGGACTACTTGCTTGAGTAGCTATCAATGTAAGTAAAGTGTTCCCAATCTAGTCCTAAGAGGCAAACCAGTTTTGAAAAGAAAATGTGTACCCCACTTCTGTTGAGTAAAAGACAGTCCCAAAGAAGTCAGAATCATACCCCTCAAGTAAGATGAGCATATTTTGCCTTCCTTCATGACATGATATGACTTTAAAAGGCAAAGATATTGTTACTGCTTCAGGACACAGCACTGTGGGTCCCCTACACCGATCCAAAGTTACAGGGAAATAAATAGGATTTAACATAGATTCAGGAGTCTTCACTAGCAGATTATACAGTTCAGAGAAATATACTGTGATTTGATCTTCAGATTAAGGACAATCATGCACATGAAAAAATACCTATTTCTAGTACAAGTATGAGAGAATTCATTTTAAAAAAAACATTATGTAGTCTTGTGTGTGAATCTTTGATCCAACTCCAATACTCAGAGTAGGCACAATGAAGATAGGAACAGAATAAACATTTGGAGCCCAACTACATTACACAAGACTAGACACTAAGTAATTCTGCATGTGTGCTATGGCTTGTGGGATTGAGACTACATGGTCCAGGCCAATCCTACAAACTCTCTCATGTGACTAATCCCTACATATACACAAATAGTCCTACTGGATTCAATGGACTTGCACCTATGAGGTCAAAACAATTTGCTTCTAGTGATCTTCTAAACATCTGTTGCAAACCTCCATCATGATGTGTCCTTGAAAACTGTATCTCTGCATAGGACTGAAAATGAGGTCCCTGAAAGCATGAAAAATACTACTTGCCAGCATAAGACCTTGCAAGAGCTCCTTTGTGAAAAGCAGCAGAGTAATAAAGATAATTCATAGAGTCATGACTCACTGCACTAATCCTCTGCAAGATGAATCTGTTATTAGTTACATTCATGACTTACATAGGAGCTGAAAGAATAAGTTTTGGGTAACCCAGTATATATTTGGACTCTGAGCTCCCCCAGAAAATATACACATTAGCTTGTGCCTGTCCCATTCTCTCAGGCAACAGCTAAGTTAATTAAGCTCCAACTTTCCCACTTTGGATGTGTAAGTCAAAAGCATACTGACCTTAAAGGAAGGTGAAAGTAAAATTGTACATCAGGTACAGTTCTGTGTTAGATGACCAGTAAGAACTATTACCACTGTTTCTAGGTACATCCAAAAATCAAACAAAAAGAAAACTATAGTTGATCACAAACAAAAGATTAAATGAATAATTCCACAGAAAGGAGAATATTGTCACGTTAAGATCTTAGAAAGTGGAAAATCTTCATGTCATCCTATAAATTGAAAGTGTCTTCTTGCCATCTGTGAGAATGAGTGCCTATGGTCAAAAAATTATTTTCTCGCTCATACACTAACTGAAATGAACTTTTAAAGTGGAAACAATTCAAAGGTGCAGAGTAACTGCAGACAAATAACCTGGTAGACCAAATATGAATAAATATACAATTTATGTTACATAAGGGGAAAATTTTCAATACCGAAAGGAAATCTAAAAGCTTCCTGATTTTCTTTAACGATAATGGTCTTAAATTTATCTAGCCCTTCTCATACAGATGGCTCACAAAGCACTGCTTGAACTCCACTGATTGCACAAGCACACATAGGGATCACTTCTCCCAGCCGAATTTACAGCCATCTCTGTTGTGAAATGCAGCAACAGTTTAATAGCATGCAAGAAAACTACACATCCCTTCAGGAAAGGAAGGGACATCATGCAACTGAAAACTACAAGACTAATTTAGATAAGCAGAATGTAACTACCTGAATTCCAGACACTGGGAGTTGCACCATACTTTGGAGAAATGCTATGGGATCTTTAATGAATGTCAGTGGTCTGATATTTAGTTTTTGGTCTCATTTGATAGATTGAGCCTCAAGCAATATACTGTCCCCTTAGCTCAATCCTTGGAAATTGAATAATGACAACTCAGCCCATGGAACCAGGACTCTGGGAATGAGTGCTGCCACCTGAATCACTATCAGCTCGAACTCCAGCTCGAACTCCAGCTCCTTAAAGTTTCCCGAGAAGCCTTCTATCCTGTGGACCAACACTTGTGAAATCTAATGCAATTTCAGTTAAACACAGTTGGACCATACAGTTAAAATGGAGGCCCATATTTTTCTCTTCATATTAGATTTTGTAAACACACATGAAATGCATTTTATATGAAGCTCTTGAATAATCCAAATTCATACATCCCACAAAAATCGTAATTTGTCATTTTAATACTCATTTTAGAAGTGTGTGCAATGGTCCATGAAGTAGTTGTGTCTTCAGAACATCATAACTGCTATAGAAATAGGTTAAGTGTTTTCCATTAATTCTAATTATCAGCAGCAGAAAAAATGTGAAATAAAAACAATGGAGATTTTTTTAAAAAATGTGAGTAATTATAACAGTGTAAATTCCCCTTTGTATAAAATCCTATATTAACCTAAGATGTTGGTACCATAAAACATTCACTAAAAATCTTTTTTAAAAAAACCTAACATTCCCAAACTTTGTATCTGAAGCGCAAAGCATAACAATTGTTTTGTTTAAAGAAAAGACTGTAAGAAAACGTGTGTGTGTTTGGAATTTTGGTTGGTTGATTGGTTGGGTTTTCTTTTTTGAGGCAAAGAGGAGGAAGTCTTTGAGAGAGAGGGAAGAAGGGATCCGCAATTCAATCCAACTCTAACTATATCATTAGGTGAGAACAGATAAGGTAAACTCAGAAATGCATGTGCTGTCATAATGATAACTTGGTATTTGCTGCTTTTTGCCTTTACTCAGAAACATTCACTGTTGCTAATTGAGGAGATCCCACTTACTCTGACATTTCATCTTTCTGCACTTTCTTTTAGAGCTTGTTGCATTTTGAGTGATGTAGACTTTGTCCCAAATATAAAGCAACATGTACTACATTTATATTATAGCTACCAATCAACTTGACTTTCAGTAAGTCTTTCATATATGCTCATAAGCAATTACAGTGATGATTTTCTGATTCAGAGGTCACATTGTTAAGCATTATCTTAGCTTTATGGCAAAGAATAAGGTAAGCTTTTTTTTTCCCCACTGTCACATGCATTTGTGTCCTTTTGCTCACTTTCAATTTATTATCTATATTCCTTGTTTATACTCCAATGTAGGATGTTATTGCAAGCATGAATTACATACTTCATAATTACTACAGCATATAGTTTCATCCCTAATGACCTGTTTATTTCATCTATAAGATAATTAATGCAAACTTTTTTCATCTTATATGTCATTGTTTCCATAATGTTCCTTATGTAACTTACTGTTAAGTGAGTCAAGCTATTCAACCAAAAGAAGAATAAAAATCCACAGATGTGGCTTAAAATATGATTACGTAACTTTCACATGACAGGACCCTTATTATACAGATTTTCAGGTGAGACAACTGACATATGCGTTGTCTGACTCCTATGAAGAAATCATATTTCACTGTTTATATTTGAAGGGTGTTTGGGTCAAGGAAAAGTGAATTTTTGAAGAGAGAACTTGAGTTAGAATTATATATGTGTTAGAGATTTAAAAGAACAGGCCCACAGAATACTGCAGGAACATGTAAATCTTTAAAATATGCTAAAATATAATACAAGTAGTAGATTCAGGCCTCCATGTGTGCAATCTTCATTGAAATGAGCCTTTAGTTTTGCACCAGTGTACTTAATAAACAGGAAATACTATTTACTGCTACTGCATTGAGAGATTTACCAACCAAATTGCTTGACTGGTAAAAGAAAAACTATTCAAGCAACATATTTGAGAAAAAATAACAACCGTATTAGCATTTGCTAGTATTTGAAAAAAATGTAACTTGCTTTTTTTAAAAAATGTTTCATTGAAGTATATATTCGTGACATGAAACTCTTCCAGGATACAGCTAATACTAACATCTAAAAAAGGCTGCAACAGTGGATTCTTAAACAACACTATGAGCTATTCAAGGGGTGGGCAAATTTTTTGGCCCAAGGGCCACACTGGGGTTCAAAATTGTATGGAGGACTAGGTAGGGAAGGCTGCGTCTCCCCAAACAGCCTGGCCCTGCCCCCATCCAACCCTCTCCCACTTCCCGCCCCCTGACTGCCCCTCTCAGAATCCCCAACCCATCCAACCCCGCCCCGCTCCTTGTCCCCCAACTACTCCCTCCAGAGACCCCAGCCCCAACCACCCCCACCAAGACCACACCCCCAATCTAAGCCTCCCTGCTCCTTGTCCCCCGACCTCTCCCTCCAGAGACCTCCCTCTGCCCCCAATCACCCCCCCACAGGACCCCACCCCCTATACAACCCACCTGCTCCCTGTTCCCTGACTGCTGCAGAGCCAGACACGCTGCCGCACTGATTCGCCGGAGCGCGCAGCCCTGCCCCTCCAGAGTGCTGCTCGTGTGGTGCACTGAGTCTGCAGAGGGGGGCCAGTAGGGGAAAAGGGAGGTGCTAGCCTCCCCAGCCAGGAGCTCAGGGGCTGGACAGAATTAGCCCCCGGGCCAGATGTGGCCTCAGGGCCATAGTTTGCCCACTCCTGAGCTATTGGATTTGAGCTTGCTAAGGAGATCAAAGTGACATCTTAAGGCATACTCTATCCTTACATTAGAACGATGACCTCAGCAGGCAATTTTATAAACATTATTGCATCGGAAAGGTGGAAAAAAAAGAGTGAATATACACTGAACACATCACAGGACATCGTCAGTATCAGGTCGAGTAGCCGAGACCACCGGCCAGGGAAGCAACCCACCCCCACTTTCCTGACAAACAGAGGGATGCACCCCACCCATATACTTATCGCCTGCACCGCCACGGACTTGGACTCTCGCTACACACCATGGGTGGCGTACCCGAACGCACCTATACACTAACGCTTTCAAAAACTCCCACACCCTAGTCTGGATCTGTGCTGGATATGAAATATGCATGTACTTTGAAAACCCTGTAGCTTTTACATACAATCGCCCATAACCCCAGCCTGACTCCAGATGTCCAGCACCTTACTTCTTAACTTGTGTATGTTTTCATTTTTTTAACATTAGTTTTAATAAAGTTTTAAATCTGTTTAATGGAATCCAATACATGTGGAAGCCAAGGCAATGTGACTATTTCAAAGATCGCCTAACACAGAATCTTTTAATGAATGGTGACAGTACCATACTCCTAAAAATCCAACCTAGAGTCCTTATAGGCAACAGTAAGGCTAGATTCCATAAAAACAAAAAAAAATAGTTCAACAAGAAGAGGGTAAGAGAGAAAGCTAATAATTAGTAGACCGTTGGGCAGTTATGTAATGGCATTAGTGGAAAACTAGGACAGACATGACAAAACTAAGCAGATATCCAAACAGAATGACAGGGTGCAGGCCAAACTTGACAATAGCAACATTTCATTCTCTAGGGAAATTACACCTTTCAGGTCTCTACCTTTGACGTATCCTGTTAGAGTGCAAATTAAAAAAAAAATTAAGAGCCATTGTAACTCAAGACAAAGCCAGTAGTAAAGTGCCCTCTGCTTCTCTGCCTCAATCCTGAAAGGTTTTGAGTGCTCTGGCCACAATCCAGTATGCGCTTAAGTGGTTTTCCGGGTTGCACCCAGAGTGCTCAGCAGTTTGCTAAATCAGAACATCTCCCAGCTGTCCTACTTTCAACCCTTCTTTGGTCAGCACTACTCACTTTCTGGACATTACAGGACCTGGTGCAGAGTGGCATTATAGCTGCCTTACTGCACTGAAGCTCACCCAAGCTCATTGTCAGGGACTTTTCCATGCAGACTTTGGGTGAATTTGAACAATAGTCACAACTGCCCAGAAAATCCTATGCTACTCTATGGCCTGGAGCAAGGAAGAGGATTTTACCGCAACAAGGACCATTCCTTCCCTGTCAACTCTCAACTGCATACCACAGCACCCATTTATTTGACGTTTGCCCTAGAGAAAGTATTTCCTGCTAACCGTTAAAGTCATATTTGGATATTTCAGGCATTCAAAAAATTGGCCATTTCCTTGATGGTTTAAATGAATTTCACACATTATTCCACATATTTTCTGTATTGGCATTAAAGTTGATGGTAACTATCAATAACTATATAATGTAATTTTCTTCTGTACTGGGAAGTTTCTATATCTGATACTGGAGGTACAAACATCACAGGACCTTTAAGAGACAAGTTCTCAAAATATGTCTGTGTTCACAATTTTGTATGCATAATATTTGCCCACTATAACAACAAGTACATGCAGCTAATAGAATTTGTACACGCAAAACTCATTTGCACTGGATTTGTTCACACAAACATTTTTTCATAGGTAAATTGCTATTTCTGTGAAAATGGGCAACTGATTTGCATGCACAGTGGCAGATGCATTAGAATAGCCAGGTCAAGACCCTTCTGAAAATGGGGTGTCTCTGAAAATTCCTTAAAAATAATTCAACTATATCTGGTAATTTTCAGACATGCCTTTCTATTAAATCGCCCATTATTACATTGACGGAGGGGAGGAGTGTCACAGCTGATTTTACCATACTGAAGAGAGAATTTCTCTTTCCTCTAAGTTCTAAGGCTAGATTCTGGCCCACGCTAATGCCCTTTGGGACCTATGGCACAAAGATGCCTTTAAAAGATGCCATAAATTGGAACTGGAGAATTTCAAAAGCCTGAAACAATCCTCACCTGGTATAGATTGCATAGCTAGATCTATGCAATCCTCTCCTGCCTCCTGTGGCATATTGAGCTTTTTGTGTTCTTCTGTTCCTTGACACTATTACAGGTTTTAAGTATGTTACCATAGACATTCTCATTGAAGCAAAAGTCTCTTTGGATGTTTAACTATTTTACTAGTTTCCTATATTTAGTGCTTATATATAGGACATCACCAAATTCAAGGTCCATTTTGGTCAATGTCATCGTCATAGAATTTTAAAAACTAAATAGCTGAAATCCTGAAATTTAAATCTGAAATTTCATGGTGTTGTAATTGTAGGGATCTGACCCAAAAAAGAGTTTGGGGTGGGGGGGATTGCAAAGTTACTGCAGGAAGGATTCCAGTACTGCTACTCTTACTTCTGCACTGCTGCTGGAGGTGGTGCTGCCTTCAGAGCTGGAGAGCAGAGGCTGCTGGCTAGAAGCCCAGCTCTGAAGGCAGAGCCACCACCAGCAGCAGCGCAGAAGTAAGGATGGCATAGTATGGTATTGCCACCCTTACTTTTGTGCTGCCTCTCATAGGGCACTGCCTTCAGAGTTGGGCATTCAGACAACAGCTGCTGCTCTCCGGCGGCCCAGCTCTGAAGGCAGCACAGAAGTAAGGGTAGCAATATCACAACCCCCCTAAAATAAACTTGTGACTCCCTGCAACTCCCTTTTGGGTCAGGACCCTCAATTTGAGAAACACTGATTTTCCTCATGAAATCTGGATAGTATAGGGTAAAAGCACACAAAAGACCAGATTTCATGGCCCAGGACATGTTTTCCACAGCTGTGAATTTGGTAGGGCCCTACTTATATAAAAGGACACTTTCACTTTCTCATTAACATGCTACTGACAAATATGAAATGTTGGGAATGAGTATAGCACCAGAAGTGGGTTTATGTTCAATTGTGTAGGATGGAAACATCTTAAGACTTTGAAAAAACAGAGCCTCTTTAAAATAAAATACATCTCTTTCCCTTCTTCTCCCCTCTATTCCCCTCTACATCCTGTTTTTCCAAAGAAATTTACCCTGAAGGATAAGAAATCCCCTGCAAAACAACAAGAGGTGTTGATCTATAGATCAGTAAAGTGTGCTACTTTCCAAAACAGGTACTGTTGTGGCTATGAATGAGTGAGACAATTCATATACATCTATATACCACAAATCTAAAATTCTGGTTGGCTGAAAATCTAATGCCTTCCCTAGAAATAGTGCTTAGGAAAAAGTTAGGGGATTGAGGCAAAAACATGGGGCCAAATTCTACTTTATTTACATTAGTGCATAAGTGTAGGTAAGAGAAGAATGTCCAACTGGAGGAATCTGCCCACGCTGAAAGAAAGATCTTTAATCGTAAAGGAAATAATTCTATCACCTCGTACAAAGAAGGTGTTTCAGTAGCTGATGGCAGCACCAAGACTCAGAGATTCCAACCACTCCCTCCTAAGATTGCTCACCAGGATTAGTTTAATACCTGTGCACAGAATGGCTATTTTGGTGGTAGCTGTAGGTGCCAACAACTATCAGATACTTTCAACGCCTTTCAACACAATATTGTTTCAAACTTATACATGGGGAAAACCCTCACTTTCTTCTCCTCCTACAACTTCTGTCTCTGCCCCAGCCTTGCTCTACCCTTCCCCCCTGCTTGTAAACCAGTAACACTCCCCTTTTCATACCTTACCAGAAGGAAGTTAAAGATTATTTACATTTTGGCGAGCCAGTCTGAGGGCTATTTGTCTCCACCTAAAGAGACTACAGAAAATGTATCTATATTCTAGTTTGTGTTAGATTTAATCTCTTTCTTAAAGGGAGAGCTTCACAGTTTTGAGTTGAAACTATTGAAAATTTTGATGTATTTTAGGATCATCCTCAGGGAACATGGACTAGTGTGGGGAAAGTAGTAGAAATCTCAAGAGAACAGGAAAGTTTGGGAGGTCAAACCAGACTACTTTCTTGATGCAGGACCTTGATTGAAGTTCTAAAGGTCAAGATGCTTTGAAGATACTTTCCTTCCTTAGCACCGAGAGACAGCAAAGAAAGAACTCATTACCAGCCCTTTCTAAACATCCAAATTTTAAGGACTCATCTTTTAAACAAGCATATATCAGGGAAAAATGCTCTAAAATTCAAAGCAATTAAAGCATATTGCAATGAATATTTATTTCATACGTTAATTAGTGTGATCCTCAATCTTGAATTCTACTCAAGGAACTTCTTTTGAACTTCTTTTGATGATGAAATAAACAAAAAATCTGTTTTCACTTGACAGCATTGCTCAATTTTAGCTGTACTTTCACAAGCTCTAATATTACTAACAAGAAAACAGTCAAAGGAAAGAGGTGGGGAGAGAGAAAGGAGCCTGGAAGGAAGAAGTAGAGGGCATTGGGGTCACAGGAAAGAAGAGTAGTGCAGGGGGGAAGGGAGAGAGAGAGAGAGAGAGAGAGACCTGAATAATGTAGGATGTTGTGAAATATGGCATTTATTATTAATCCGTATCTGTGCTGATTTATTTATTAGGGAACATATTATAGTGCTTAAGGCATCAAAGATTCATCCTCTAAATTAAAATCATATGGATTCTTTTGCCTTCAGATACAAGTAGTGATCAAAGAATACTTTTATTTACAATCACTTGTATGGTGGTATTCCTTCACCAGATTATCAGAACACCAACATAATGAAATCAATTGTAACTGACGAGAGCTTAAAACCGATTGCTAAACTTTAGATATTTCCAAGCTTGGCATTTTTCTAAGAGTCACAGGTAGAGCTGTGAATTCTTTGTAACTTGAAGTCTTTATACCATTATTTGAGGACTTCAGCAACTCACCGAGAGATTAGGGGTCTATTTCAGGAATGTGTGGGTGAGGTTCTGTGGCCAGCAATGTGTAGGAGGTCATAATAGATCATCATGATTGTCTCTTCTGACCTTAAAGTCTAGGTATCTATGAGCTAGTTAGAAAGTGGATTTTATTCCCAAACAGAAAATTACAACCTTTCAGTGAAAAAAGTCAAAACTTGAAATATTTCAGCCAAAAAACAAAGTGCTTCAATTTGGAAATGCCCAGATTCACCTATTTTCCTCTGTAGGCTGGTCTCGCTGGGCAAAATACATCCCCCATGATACACCACATACTCCTCTCTCAGTGAGCCATGTAGCACATCATGGGAGATAAGTCTGGCTGGGAAATCCAGCCATAGAAACATAAAATTATAGGGCTGGAAAGACCCTCAAGGGGTCATCTAGTCCATGCCCCTGGACCATTAGATCATTCCTGACAGGCTTTTGTCCAACCTGTTCTTAAAACCATCCCTTCATGGGAATTCCACATCCTCCCTTGGAAGCTTACTTCAGTGGTTAACAGTCCTTGTGGTTTTAAAGTTTTCCCTAATATCTAACCTAAATTTCCCTTGCTGTAGATTGAGCCTCTTACTTCTTGTCCTATCTTCAATTGTTTTCCATGGCCATTGATCATACTGCATTTATAACATCCTTTAACATATTTGAAAATGCATCAGGTCCCCACCTAAGTCTTCTTGTCTCAAAACTAAAAACATCTATTTTTTTTTTTAACGCTAGCTCATAAATCAGGTTTTATAAAACTTGTATCAATTTTGTTGTTCTCCTTTGGATTCTCTCCAGTTTGCCCCCATTTTTTCTAAAAGTATGGCACAAAGAACTAGACACAGTACTGCAGCTGAGACTTCCTGCTGAGTAGAGAGAACAGTTACTTCCCGTGTCTTACCTATAACATTCCTGTCAATGCATGCCAGAATGAAATTAGCCTTTTTTACAACTGCATCATGTTGTTGGCTCATATTTAATTTATGATGCGGGAGAACCCACAAGTCCCTTTCATCAATACAGTCACCTAGCCAGTTATTCCCCATTTTGGAGCTGTCATTTGATTTTTCCTTCCTAAGCAAAGTGCCTAGCACTTGCCTTTATTCAATTTCATCTTGTTGAGTTCAGACTGTAGAGGGACGGCGCCAGGCTCATCCCATCTGCGGGGCAGTGGGGCACTACACCGCCTCGCTCCTCACCGGCAGCTGGGTTGGGGAATACCCAGGCTGCAGTCCGATGCTCAGATCAGGCTGAGCAAAACAGTTCAGTAAGCCCGGGCCCTGAGGCAGGGCGAGGCAAGATATAAACAGTCAGGGCCCAGACCCTCAGGGAGGGGCTGAGCAAAAGCAGTTCAACAGGCCCAGGCCCTGAGGTAGGGCAGGGCAGCAAACAAAGAGTCAGGGCTCAGATCCTTAGGCAGGGACTGAGCAGCAGCAGTTCAGTAAGCCCAGGCCCTGAGGCAGGGCGGGGCAGCAAACAAACACAAAGAGTCAGAGCTTAGACACTTAGGAAGGGGCTGAGCAAAACCAGACAGGTAGCACTGGTGTCTGGTAGAGGGGGAGACTGCCACCCACGAGTAAAGGTGGCAGGGGGGACGCAGGCCCACCTACTCCACTGCATCCCAGCCCAGGGCCCTAGCAGCGGCAAAAGATCCGCTGCAGTCAGTGGGGATCCTGACCGCAACACACTGACATTGGTTCTGGGTCTCCCACCCCGGGCTGCTTCCAGACTCCCCCTCAACTGGTACCTGGTTTAGGGCCGTGTCCTGAGAGGGCTCCAGGACCATGGGCTCCTCAGGGTCGCTGTCGAGGGCAGATCTGGCAGCTCCTCTGGATACCCAGCAGGCGGTAGGCACAGCTCATCCTCCGGGTAGCTGGCTTGGGGTAGGCCGGGCAATTCCTCAGGGTAGCAGGCACAGGGCAAGCTCAGCCAGTCCTCCTCCAGGTAGCGGGCGCAGGGTAAGCTCAGCCAGTTTGCGGGCTCAGGCTGGGCCACAGAGGTTTCCCGGTCAGGAGCTCCACCAGTAGCGTCTGGCTCCTCCAGTGGCTGCCCCGTAAGTGAGCTCTGAGCTCAGGCTTTTATACTTCCTGTCCTGCGCCATGACCTCTGCGGGGCGGGCGCAAGACTCTCTAGCTCAGCCTCCTGTGGTGTCTGGGGAGGCTCGTCCATCTGCTGGGCGGTGGGGCAGCACACCACCTCAAATTTGCCAAGGTTATTTTGAATTCTAATTCTGTCCTCAGAAGTGCTTGCAACCCATCCTAGTTTGGTGTCGACTGCACATTTTTTAAGCTTACTTGCCATTACCCAGGGCATTAATGACAATATTGAATAGTATCAAACCCAGGACAGACCCGTACATCCTCCCCAAATATTTGACAGTGAGCCATTGATAATTACTCTGAAAAATACAGTCTTTCAACCAGTTGTGCACTCACCTCACAATTTCATCTAAACATTTCCCTAGTTTGCTTATGAGACTGTCATGTAGGGCTATGTTAAAAGCATTATTAAAATCACTATTATAATATCTATAGCTTGTCCCCATCCACTAGGCAGTAACCCTGTCAAATAAAGTTTGGATGGTCTGGCATGATTTGTTCTTGACAAATCCATGTTAGCTATTACTTATTACCCTATTATCCTCTAGATGCTTAAAAATGGATTGTTTAATCATTTGTTCTAGTATAGTTCCAGTTATCAAAGTGAGGTGGACGGGTCTATAATTCCCTGAGTCCTCAATACCCATCTTAAAAAGGGGAACAATGTTTACCCTTCCCCTGTCCTCTAGCACCCATTCTCCAGAGTCCTTAAAGATAATGGTTAATGGTTCTGAGATTGTTTTAGCCAGTTCCTCAGGTATCCTAGGATGAATTTCATCAGGTCCTACTTACTTGAATACCTCTAACTTATCTAAATATTCTTCAACCTGTTCTTTTTCTATTCTGACTTATGTTCCTTCCCCCTTGGTCCTTTTTCTTAAGAGAAAACTAAAGCAAACGAGTCATTAAATGCCTCAGGGTTCTTGGAGTCATCCACTATTAGCTCTCCTCACACACTAAGCGGTAGACTGTGATGGGGCACTCACCTCTTTTCAGTGCTTCCTGTTGTCTGGGTGTGGCACTGCACTCTTTTTTGCACCTAGCAACTCCTGTAGGTTGTTGGTAGGTCTTCAGTGGCTCAACCCTTCAGACAAGTCACAAGTTCTAAAATGGATGAATCCACAATCAGCGGGGGTGCGGCACAGAACTCCTCCAGCTGCAGGGGGAAAGTGAGCTGCACTGGTCCTGAGACAGCACTGGTGTGGGAGAAGCACATGTGCTGGGAATCCTGAGGCAGTGCATGATTTTTTAAAAGACCCTTGTAAGCTGATGCACATTACAGCAGCAAAACCCATGACAAGGTAGAGAAACAGAGAGCCATAACCAGCTCTCTAATAAGCTCCCCACTCCCTGTTGCGCCCAGCAGAAGCTTAATGCAGCTAGAATCTGTCCTGACCCCCTTATGAAACAAAAGAGTTCACAAAGGGGAAATCTGCTGTGTAGGTGGAAAGACAGGGAACAAGCTAGCTTCTCTTGCTTATGTTACAAGGGCTTGATCCTTCATCCCAGGAAATCAATGGCAAATATCCCATTGACTTTAATGATGCAAAATCAGGGCCTAATTAGTTAAATTAGTGTAGGAAGGTGTGAGAAAAATTAGCAGCCTTTTCCACTCACTACCCCTGTTAAATTATATTTTCTACATAAGGTTCTTTTGATAATAATGCACTCCACCAAGATTGGTCAGGTTCAGCGAGCAAAGGTCAGAGTTAATTCACTGCAGACCCTATACTTTATGTACTTGTCTTTTGCTATACAACAGTCATGTGCAACTGTTCTCAGATATTATTTTGAGTTTCACTGGCAAATCAGATAATAAATGTTAGACTTCAGCCTTTATTTAATAGCGTGACTATTTCTTTAATTTTTAAAGAACAGGCAAAGTGCTGCATAATTGCACATGGAATTCAAATAGCATGGAACTCACTTTTAATGCTTTTAAAAGAAATAGCGTCCAATTAAGTAACCAAAGTGCTGGTTGTCAAATGACAGAGGCAATCAAAAGCTGGGAGTAATGTTAGGTACTTTTATTCCTTTTTTTAAAAAAATAAAAATAAAAAATAAAAGGGAAAACGTCTGAGATATATTGACCTGGCTATGCATCTGATTTCTTGGGATTAGAACAACCCTATATGCAATGAAATTAGTTTTCAATAACTGCTCATTATACAGAACAGTGTCCGGGGGGTGAGATAGGGGCTGGAATACCTAAGGAAACAGCATCTCTGACTTCTTGTTAACTAGTGCGGTGAGACAGAAGTTTGCTTTTGTTACTGGCTTGGTATAATTGAATGATAGAATAGTCACCAGTTTAGGGTGAGTCTGCCCTATTTCTTGGCCATTTGTCTTAAATCTGGTATTCTCAGCTATGACACACTGACACACAGAGAGCGTCTGACCCCAAATGTGGTTTTACTGTAGGTCTGTCATAAGTGTGAAGTAGCCTAGAATTAGTGTTTACCTGTAAGAGGTTAAACTAAAGGTAACCTGAGAGGTGGACAACTGACCAATGAGAAATTCCTCAGGAGACAAAGAATTTTAAGTTTCAGTTTCTCTCTGGGGCTCCTCTCTGTTCAACTCAGCTATGGGATGAACATCACAACTATTTCTTTCACTATAACTATAAGTTTCTATCAAGTACTGTAGTCAGTAAGTTTACCTTCTTTTTGTCACTTGGGGGGTTCTCAGTGGTGAGTGTTGGCTGGGTGCTTCTTGATATTGTAAGCTTCAGCAGAGATATCAACAGTGGGAGAAAGTTGCCTTGGGGGAGAGGTTTGGTTTCTGAATCCTTTGGTTGATTATGGTAGATGCTGTTCTATTGATGGTTATAAGGGATTTATTCCTTTCTTTTTTCTTTTTCTAATGCTTCCAGTTTAGCCAGCTCTAGCTTAGCAGTTGCTCCACTGGTACTCATTTTCCTGCTTTACTGTACTCGCCTACTAGACTCCGTAAACTAATTACAAAGATATCACTTGGAAAATTCTCAGCAGGGTTTTAGTACTACCAGCAGAGGGAGAAAGACCCCCTACACTGATTCTCAGAAAACTGAACTGACCAGTTCCCCACCCCCTGCCCCCCGGACCACTGGGATGGTTACCTAGCACTTAACGAGCCTATTAAACTCTTAACAGCAAACCTGGGCTACTCTCTGCTATCCAGCAGGAGAAAACCCTCTTAAAAAAAACCAAACCTTCAGCTCTCTGCCCTCAGGCAGCTGAAAAAGACAAAGCGTGGAGCTATCTGCAGCTCCCAAACTTGAAGAACAAGTTTTACCAGAGTGACCCCCTGTGGTGTTTATCTCAGCACCATTACCTGATTTGTACTTGCTGAGAGGTCATTAGCATTCTCACCTTAGAAAAAAACTGCTTGTTCTGAGTAACTGTGGAAATTTAAACTGCTTTCTGCAAAATTCTGTTTTTTAGATTCACAAAATTTCATCCCACCACTGCCAACCATGTCAGGATTGCCTCCCCACTCTGAACTCTAGGGTACAGATGTGGGGACCAGCATGAAAAAAGAAATAACCCCCCCAAGCTTATTTTACCAGCTTGGGTTAAAATGTTTTTCCTCAGAACACAACTTCTTCTGTGACTGGACTGGTATATGCCGCCACCATCAAGTGAAAATGTCTCAAAAACTATTGGACATAGGCCACTTGAAGCCCTTCTTTCTCTTTCCACAAAACCCCCAAACTTATTCCCTCCCTGGGAAGTTTGAGAGAAAAAAAAAAAAACAAACCTCGCCTGCTCCTGTGAGACATGCCCAATCTAAAACCAGGATCTTACACAATGGAAAACAAGCAGTCAGATTCTTAAAAAAAAAAAAAAAGACTTTAAGAAAAAAAGAAAAAAAAAAGGAATAAATCCCTTATAACCATCAATAGAACAGCATCTACCATAATCAACCAAAGGATTCAGAAACCAAACCTCTCCCCCAAGGCAACTTTCTCCCACTGTTGATATCTCTGCTGAAGCTTACAATATCAAGAAGCACCCAGCCAACACTCACCACTGAGAACCCCCCAAGTGACAAAAAGAAGGTAAACTTACTGACTACAGTACTTGATAGAAACTTATAGTTATAGTGAAAGAAATAGTTGTGATGTTCATCCCATAGCTGAGTTGAACAGAGAGGAGCCCCAGAGAGAAACTGAAACTTAAAATTCTTTGTCTCCTGAGGAATTTTCATTGGTCAGTTGTCCACCTCTCAGGTTACCTTTAGCTTAACCCCTTACAGGTAAACACTAATTCTAGGCTACTTCACACTTATCACAAGATCATATTAGGCATTTCAACAATTAAAGTTTTAGAATTTAAAAATCTAAATATTCAGTGGAATTGTCTGAGTCAGAAGTTATTGGCAGTTATATAAGTGGCTGAAATATATTGTACAGTACTTGAAAATAGTCACTAATTAACTGAAGAAATACTAGTTGCTGTCTCTTAACTAGGAGAGAATTGTGTGGCAAAGTACCCTCCGTATCTCACCCGGTATAAGTCTGTTATGCCTGGGAGAAACTGGTTTGGGCAAGGTACTCCTCCTAACTCTCCCAGAGCAAACTTTTCCTTCCCTTCAGTAGTTTTTTGGCCAGGATTTTTTCCCTTCCGGCCAGGGAATGCTGCCTCCCTTCTTGGAGGGGCTCCTTGTCCTGCTGCCCCCGCCTGCTGGCAGCCTCACTCCCTCTCTCTGTCTTCCCCCACCCTCCTCACAGGGGAAGGTTTAAAAAGGTCTCCTTAACTGGCCTCAGCTGATCTCAACTGAGTCTCTGGCAACCTCTACTCAGCTGAATCCAGTTAACCTGAGGTTACCTTTTCTCCTTTGGCAAGGAGAGGGCCTTTTACCCTTCTAGGACTGCTTACCACCACTCCCTCCTGTAGCAGTCTGCTCTGGGTTTACCACATATCCCCTCACCCCCCCGCTCAACACTACGGGGTTGGGCTACTTGGGTCGGCAAGCAGTGTACCCTCGACAGGCCATCCGCATTGCCATGCATGAGTCCGGACCTATGGTGCACTCTGAAGTGGAAGGGTTGTAGCAACAGGAACCATCTTGTTACTCTTGTGTTTCTGTCTTTGTTTTGGTGCATCCACTTCAGAGGGGCATGGTCCGTGACAAGGGTAAACCGCCTTCCACGTAGGTAGTAGCGGAGGCTTTCCACTCCCCATTTCACCGCCAGGCATTCCTTCTCCACTACTACATATCTTTGTTCCCTGGGCAGGAGCTTCCTACTGAGGAATAGGACTGGGTGTTCTGCATCGTCTCTCGTTTGGGAGAGAACTGCTCCCAGCCCCACCTCAGAGGCGTCGGTTTGAAGGATAAACTCTTTCTCCCAGTCTGAGGCTATTAGCAAGGGGTCGGTGCAGAGGGCTGTCTGTAGATCTGTGAAAACGTCCTCCGCTGCATTGGTCTATTTCACTAAGTCTGGGCCACGGGCTTTCGTCAGGTCCATTAGTGGGCGTGCCCTGGTGGCAAAGTGGGGAATGAACCGCCGATAACATCCAACCAGTCCCAGGAACACTCGGACCTGTTTCTTCCAGACTGGTCAGGGCCACTTCTATATTGCCTCCAATTTGTTGAGTTGGGGCTTTACCACGCCCCTCCCCGCTATATATCCAAGGTATTTAGCTTCTGCGAACCCAGTTGAGCATTTGGAGGGATTCGCAGTCAGCCCCGCTTTCCTCAGGGTGTCTAGCACTGCTCCCACCTTCTCCAAGTGTGTCTCCCAATCAGGGCTATATATTATCATGTCATCGAGATAGGCGGCCACATACTTGCCATGTAGCCGCAACAGCTTGTTCATGAGCCTTTGGAACGTAGTGGGAGCCCCATGCAATCCAAAGGGGAGGTCAGTGTACTGATATAGGCCCTCTGGCTTTGCAAAGGCTGTCTTCTCCTTGTCAGCCTTGGCGAGGGGGATCTGCCAGTAACCCTTGGTCAGATCAAGGGTGGACAAGAATCGGGCCTTTCCTAGACGGTCAATTAGTTCGTCTACTCGGGGTATTGGGTATGCATCAAATTGGGAAACTTTGTTCAGCTTCCGGAAATCATTGCAAAACCTCACACTGCCATCCGGCTTAGGTACTAAGACCACTGGACTTGACCATTGGCTATGAGACTCTTCAATGACCCCTAACTTTAGCATTTTCCTGACCTCTGCCCCGATCTCTTCCCTTTTCGCCTCCGGGATCCGGTATGGCCTGATGTTCACCTTCACTCCAGGCTCCATGAGGATGTGATGGTATACCTCAGTAGTTCTGCCCGGCTTCTCTGAGAAAACATCCTGATTGCATTTGATCATACCGATCACTTCTCTTTGTTGGTCCGGAGTCAACTCTGGGGATATTCCTACTCAGCCAGGCTGGTTGCCTCCAAGGGGTGATGACCCCAGTGCAACCACCTGAGCCTCTCTATCCTGCCACGGTTTCAGCAGGTTTACATGATAGATCTGCTCCAGCTTCCGGCGACCAGGCTGTCGGACTTTATAGTCGACCTCTCCTATGGCTTCTATTGTCTCATATGGCCCCTGCCACCAGGCTAGGAGCTTGCTTTCAGCCGTGGGTACAAGCACCATTACCCGGTCTCCCACCTGAAACTTTTGGGTCATCGCTTGGTGGTTATAGTACATCTGCTGGGCTCCCTGTGCCTTTTCCATGTGTTCTCTCACGATAGGGGCGACTTGGGCTATTCTCTCTTTCATCTGTAACACATGCTCAATGACATTTCTCCCTGGGTTCAGCTGTTCTTCCCAACCCTCTTTAGCAATATCGAGTATGCCGCGAGGGTGGTGACCATATAGCAGCTCAAATGGGGAGAATCCCGTTGAAGTCTGAGGTACCTCCCTCACAGCAAACAGTAGTTAGGGGAGCAGGGTGTCCCAGTCCTTTCCGTCCCGGCTTACCACCTTCCTTATCATGCTCTTCAATGTTCTATTAAAACGTTCAACAAGGCCATCAGTCTGTGGATGATAGACTGACGTCCTTAGGGTCCGTACGTGGAGCATTGCACACAAATCCTTCATTAACTTAGACACAAAGGGGGTCCCCTGGTCTGTCGGGATCTCGTTAGGTATCCCCACTCTAGACAAAATTTGAATTAATTCTTTGGCTATAGTCTTGGACATAGTATTCCGCACGGGTACGGCCTCAGGGTATCGGGTGGCATAGTCCAGCACAACCAGTATGTGCTGATGGCCCCGGGCCGATCTCTCCAGTGGCCCTATTAGGTCCATAGCTATCCTCTCAAATGGGACTTGAATAATGGGCAGAGGTATTAGCAGGGCCCTCAAGTGTGGTCGGGGACCATGTTATTGACATTCCGGACAGGAGGCACAGTATCGAACCGCTGCATAAATTCCAGGCCAGAAAAACCTCTGCAGAATTCTATCGAGGGTCTTGTATACCCCTAAATGCCCCCCGAAAAGATGGCTGTGGGCTAGATCCATCACGCCCCTCTGATGCTTCCATGGTACCAAGAGTTGTTCCATGACTTGCTCTTGGACCCGGACTACTCTATATAACAGGTCCCTCTTGATTACATAATATGGCCCCCAGTCCTTGGCTCTCCCTTCCACAGGGACCCCATTTACCTCAACTACTTCTGTGCAAATATTGCTGTAAATCGGATCATTAGCTTGGTCCTGTCCAAAATTTTCCATTGAAGGGCCAATTTGTCCAAATTCAAGGGGATCTACTTCTGTCTCCCTCTCGGGTGAAGTCCTTGGGGAACTAGGTCCAGCCACGGGGTCTTCGGTGACTTGCACAGCCCCTCTGTCAGTTGGGCCTACTCCTTCCCCTGCAAGCGTAGGCTTCTGATACTGGGCCAAGATTCTCATTCTCAAATTTTTAGCTGCCCTCCTTTCCCTCCGAGACTTCCTGGGCTCCCCGGGCAGGGAGAATAACACTACTATACAGCCAAAGTGCTTCTGAAATAAATGTAGTCAAACTTTGCTAATTCTGGGTCACTGAGAACGAAAATGATGCTTAAAATTGTTGACTGACTCTAGTTTTCAAGATATGCTATTGGGTCAGTATATACGACCCTTGACATGGGAATGACGGAGGATACGTGAGTTATAAAGGGAAGGGATCTCAATTTAAACCAGAAATGACTAAAATACATCTTTGACTGGATCTATAAATAAATCTATGACTGGGTTTGGACAGTATTTGCTTTTTAGGCAAAACAATGAATGATGCAATCTGAAGCTGGTATTGCATCATACATGATATGAATTGCATCACGTTATTCCTAGACGTCATGGATGATGCAATCATAATGAAGATTGCATCACTCTGCTGAACAAATTGCCCTATATCAGCTCTAGAAATCATACAGTGTCATGCTCTCTTATTTGTCAGTGTTTGATTTTGCAAACGGACACATTTCTGTTTAGCCAAAGTGAGCAGAGATGCCTCGTACTTGTGTGAACAGTGCAGATAACTTCTGCTATGTTTGTGGTGAAGTGACTTTTGCATCACAAAAGCGCAGTCTAACCACTATGGTTAAGAAAGCCTATCACCTTTATTTTGGCTGCAAAAATTGGAGATCAGGACAAGAGGTGGGCCCCACACATATGCTGCAACACTTGTGCGACAAATCTTTGCCAGTGGTTGAACAGGAAAAGGAAATCTATGCCTTTTGCAGTGCCAATGATTTGGAGAGAGCCAACAGATCATACCAGCAATTGTTACTTCTGCATGGTGCCTCCAGTTGGGAAAGGTGTGTCAAAGAAGAAAAAGTGGACTGTGCATTATCCAAACATTCCATCAGCTATATGCCTAATACCCCACAGAGAAGGGCTGCCGGTTTCTGATGCACCAGAATCACTCTCACTTGAGTCAGACGAGGAAGAGGAAGAGGATGAAACTTCTGGTCCTGAACCATCAATGTCACAGGACCCACATTTTCTCCCATCCTCTTCCTCTGAACCACATCTCATAACACAAGCTGAACTGAATGACCTTGTCAGGGATTTGGATCTACCCAAGAGTAAGGCAGAGCTGTTGGGCTCCAGACTACAGCAGTGGAATCTCCTGGCAGGTGATGTTAGGGTTTCCATGTTCCGTGACCGTCAAAAGGATCTTGTCCCATTGTTCTTCGTGGAAGGTGATCTTGTAGCCTGCAACAACATCAATGGTGTGATGGCAGCCCTCAACATCGTTCACGATCCAGGTGAGTGGAGACTCTTCATTGATCCATCGAAGACGAGTCTTAAAGCTGTTTTGCTGCATAATGGCAATGTTTTGCCATCAATTCCAGTTGGTCATGCAGTCCATATGAAGGAAACCTATGACAACAGGAAACAACTTTTGAGGTGCATAAACTATGACCAACATCAGTGGCAGCTTTGTGACGATTTGATGGTTGTTGCTGTCTTGCTTGGTCTGCAGACTGGATACACAAAGGACTGCTGTTTTCTCTGCAAATGCGATAGTTGTGCAAGAGATTCCCACTACATCAAGAAAGATTGGCCACTCCGACAGTCATTGGAGCCTGGGAGGAAAAGTGTTCAGCATCCACCACTTGTTGAATCAAGGAAGATTTTGTTACCACCCTTACACATCAAGCTGTGTCTGATGAAGAACTTTGTCAAGGCCATTGACAAAACACCAGCAGCTTTCAAAGTACCTCCGTGGAAAATTTCCAAAGGTTAAGTGAAGCTAAGATAAAGGAAGGTGTCTTTGTTGGTCCTCAGATTCGGGAACTTCTTCGAGATGGTGCATTTGACCATGCACTGCATGGCAAGGAAAAGACGGCATGGAAAGCCTTCCAGTCAGTGGCAATACATTTTCTCGGAAACAACAAGGCAGACAACTACAGGTTGTTGGTGGAAAACCTCCTCAAGGCATACACAAGCCTTGGTTGCAACATGTCACTAAAGATACATTTTTTGCACTCTCATCTAGATTTTTTTTTCACCAAACTGCGGAGCAGTGAGTGACGAGCATGGCGAGTGATTTCACCAGGACGTTGCAACAATGGAGAAACGCTATCAGGGCAAATGGAGCCCATCAATGCTTGCAGACTATTGCTGGACAGTGACAAGAGATGCTCCATTTAATGAATACAAGAGACAACCAAGAAGCGCCGAGTAGACACTGAATAGGACTAAAGTATGTACATAATAGTTTTTTGCCTTTTGTTTCATAATACATTTTATTTATATAACCCTTTTGCTGATTTTTAAAGTGTTACATAAACAGGACAGGTGAAATATTATCATGTAAAGCAACCATAAACACATGAAAAGACCTAGGTTTACAATTTATGATTAAAACTCTATCTACACAATATACATAGACATAAAATGTAAAAACTTAAATATCTTAGAAACAGTAGCCAATCAGTTGTTTTAATTGTCATATTTGAATTCAGCACATCAAAATACATAATAAATATCACATTTTATCTCTGAAGCAGACGACTTCTAAAAAATTGTAGACCAGTGTAATTCCTGGGCAAATTCATGGAAGACTGGGAGGTTGCCAACCATCGGGGTCAACACCTGGGTCCCAGTGTTATCTCCTTCTGCCTCCTTTCCGGGGAGTAGGCTATCAAATCCTGGGAAGTCTCGTCCAATGAGGACTGGGTAGGGGAGTTTTGGGACTACTCCCACCATCACTTTAGTGGGGCTTCCCAGGACCTTTATTTTTACGGGGATTGTCGAATAGTAATTGACATCCCCATGCACACAGGATATTCCTGTGCGCTTGGCCCAGGACAGTTGGTCTTGCCCAACCAGCTTTCCCGAGACCAGCGTGACCGCACTCCGAGTTCATTAGTGCGGTGGTCTCTATGCCATTCATCTTAACAGGCCTAATATATCTATGAGGGGCCATTGCTACCCCTACTTGATTTATCAGGTCATATGGTCCTCTTATACTTCACAAGTCACATTGCATGGGTTCTTCTAGATTCGGGCATTAGGCAGCTATATGCCCTATCTCCCCACATGCATAACATCGATAACCTGCTCGGAGTAGCCCCCTATTTTTCAGGCTGTTAGGCCTTACCCCCTGAGTCTTGCTTTCCAGTCCCCAAGTCTCTCTGTGATCTCTGGCTGTTCTTCAGCCTCCTTTTTCTCCTCCATATACTGGCCTGGGGTCATGGCACCCCAGGCCCTTGGTGCAGAGACCTGTCTCCTATTCTGACGCCTTCCTTCCCCAGTAGTCCGAGACAGTTCTTGGGTGGCTAGATGTCTCTCTCTGAGGGTAACTAGTTAGTCATAGGACGAGGAGTCACTCCTGCTGACCCACCCCCTTATGTCCGGTGGCAGCCCTCTCAGGTACCTGTCCAGGACTATGATTTCTACAACCTTCTCCGGGCCATTGGTCTCAGGGCGCAGCCACTTCCAGGTGAGGTGGATCAAGTCAAACAGCTGGGACCATGGTCCTTTGCAGTCCCGGTATTTCCACTCATGGAACCACTGCGCCCTTAGGGCTGGTGTCACGCCTGCCCTTGCTAGGATCTTGGCCTTGAGCTGGGGGTAATCCGCAGCCGCCTTGGCCGCCATATCAAAATAGGCCTTTTGGGCCTCCCCTCATAGAAAAGGAGCCAGGATACTTGCCCACTGCCCTCGGGGCCAGGCCTCTCACAGTGCCGTCCTCTCGAATGCAAGGAGGTATGCCTCCGTGTCATCGTCCAGCGTCATCTTCTGCAAGTAATTGCTGGCCCACAGCGGCCGGGTTTCTTGGGGCCCACAGGTTGCAGCATGCAGGGTCTTTAGCTGGTTCATGATCTCATTAAGGGTACTCGGTCCTGGGCTGCCTGGTCCATCAGTAGTTGGTTCGTCTCCTGCTGCACTCGCACTGATTCCTGTTAGGCAGCCATCTACACCCTGGTAGCTTCTTGCTGGGCTGCCATGGCTTGCACCAACACCTTCACTACGTCCTCCATTTTTTCCCCCCCTCTTTCTTCAAAGGGGTGATTCGCCCTGCCCTGAGATGGCATGCCACAAAGCCTCACAAAACATCCCACCTCTAACACCACATGTGGCAAGTACCCTCCCTGTCTCACCTGGTAAAAGTCTGTTATGCCTGGGAGAGACTGGTTTGGGCAGGGCACTCCTCCTAACTCTCCAAGGGCAAGCTTTTCCTTCCCTTCAGTAGTTTTTTGGCCGGGATTTTTCCCCTTCCCGCCAGGGAAATGCTGCTTCCCTTCTTGGAGGGGCGCCTTGTCCTGCTGGCAGCCTCTCTCTGTCTCCCCCACCCCCTTCCTAACAGGGGAGGGTTTAAAAAGGTCTCCTTAACTGGCCTCAGCTGATCTCAACTGAGTCTCTGGCAACCTCTACTCAGCTGAATCCAGTTAACCTGAGGTTACCTTTTCTCATTTAGCAAGGGGAGGGCCTTTTACCCTTCTTGGACTGGTTACACCACTCCCTCCTGTAGCAGTCTGCTCTGGGTTTACCACAATTGCCTCTTACTTTATATATCCATGGTTTTAGGGTTTATTAGTGATTATCCAGATCTTTACTCTGGTATACAAGATACCATCCCAAAGTGATTTTTTTAAAATTTGAAATTATTTAAATCCAATGCATTATTTTCATTATAAATAGGCAAAAATATGTAATTAAGTAGTGGTTAAAAATATTCTTTCATCTCATTCTGTACAAAAAATGGATCAACACCTAACATACAATAAAGTTTGAGATAGTATTTTTTAACAAAAACTTGAAAAATCTAGAGCTATCCAAGTTTTTTTAAAAAAAAACACACAAAAAAAACCACAAGACACATCTGTTGTTCATTAGCTGTGTATGCAGTAGAACAGGACTTTCCACTCCCACAACAAGGTAAGTTTAATGAGGACAGAGACCACAACAGTCCAAATAATTATACAATTTCACTGAGACCTATGTGGAATCTTAAAATGATAATACAAATATCTGAGTGCTCGAGACTTATCTGGAAAAGAATGTTATGACAGTAAGAGACAGGAAGGTTGAACAGTCTTTTTCCTTTTCTCGGCTCATGTCAATCTAGAATAAAAAAATACTGAAAATTAGGGGGAAATTTTCAAACGCATAAATACAAGACAGGCATCCAGCTAACTTTGCATGGCAGCTGGGTGCCTGATTGCAGCTTGCCTTTGAAAATCTCCTCCCATGTTTCAATAACACTCCCCATTTAGGCATCATCTACAATACAGCTGAGATTTTATGAGGGACCTATTGGAGTTAGGGACCCAAGTCCCATTGGGAAATAAAAAGTCACAGAAGTGGAAAGATGGATGCTTGGCACTGGTTACACTGACACCAGCAATGGTCCCATCGACGCAAAAATTCAGAACTAATCAATGTCAGCTGAGGTTGCTGGGCTAGGATGACCAGATAGAAAGCTTGAAGAATCGGGACAGAGGATAATAGGTGCTTATAGAAGAAAAATTCCCAAATATCGAGACTGTCCCTGTAAAATCAGAACATCTGCTCACCGTACTGCTGGCAAGGATTTAAACAAACAAACAAACAAAAAAAACACCCCACCTGTTCGCTGCTGCAGTTACTAGCCAAAAAAATCAATGGGAGTCAGGCACCTGAGATCCCTTTGAAAATCCAAGCCTCCAATTTTAAACTGAGTTTGTCACCAGTCAACACTATGCATGGTTCTAAACATTGTTTCGATCCACGTACGCCACAATAAATACCTGAGCTGGAATTTTAGACTGAAATAAAATCCATGAAAACAACAGAGTTCCAGCTATCCCAACAGATATAAACTAATTACAAACTTACTATGAAACCACAAGCACTGTACAAAGAACACTATTTATTTTATCATCAGTAGTGCTCAACTCAGACTTAATAGTATGAAATTTAATTTGCAAATAAACAACTTCAGGTGGAGGCAGCTAAATATTAATTTTAAGAGTAAATTTCACAATTTATAGTATTACTTCCCCTTTTATAATTAAAGCAATACTGTTTATTTCTCATCTTGTAACAATATCCATGGCATTGGGGTATACTTGCAATAAACTGCTTTCGCAAGGATCAAATGCCTTATCTTTGTTTTGGAACTAAATCAACAGCAGAAGCTGTTTATTGCTTCATATACACTAATGCCATGAACATTAGCCACAAAATTACTATAATTAAGTGTGGGTTTTATTAATCAAAACTAGTGTAGAAATATCAGGTTTGGTTTGGGATGTTGGAACCTGCCAAGTTTGAGAGATCTGTAAAACAGGTTAAAAATGGCATTTTCATGTGACCAACTGTTCCTCAATAATTTGTTCTGAATTCCATAAATATTGTAGTTGCATTTAAAATAAAAGTCAGTATGTGAACTGATAGGCCTTACCCAAATGCAAATAAGCACATCATTTGGAACTGTTGTCATGAATTGAGCATTTATGCCTTTTTATGTGAACAGGTGTTAAATTCTGTGGCAGGTGGGTTTTTCTTCTATTTGTATGTCAGAAGAATACACAAAACTGTAGATAGCTTACTCCTTAAAACATGTTTATAATCTATTATGTGATCCATATTATGGGTGACCTGATTTGTATTCTGTTATTATTACATACTAAAATGTAGAATGACAGAATGTAAAATAGGAGTGTGTGCGCAAACTTTAAAGTAACATGAAAAGTGCAAAGTCAAGCACTCAAAAGTAAGAAAATGCCACAATTAAGATTTGCTTTGCAACTTTAATTCAGTCCTCTTATGCACATCAATCATGATAGTCACATGATCACATACTATGTTTTCCCTAGAACTCTTGCCTCATTCGGTGAAGGGAACGGATGGTGCTTCTTGAGTAGATAGCTATTCAATATTTCTTTTTTACCTTCATTATTCAATGTATGGCCACAACTCTTAATTACCAAACAGAATTTAAATACTGCACTGAATAGAGGATTATTAATTTTCCTGTGAGCTTTCCTATGGCACTCAGCACTGTAGCATTTGAGCATTTCACAAACAAACGTTTGTATCTTCACAACATCCCTGTATGGCAGTAGAATTACCCCAGTTTTACAAAAGGGCAAATGAGATTTTAAGGCCTAAATTATCAGAAGCATCTACTAATTTGGGGCACTCAAATTGAGATGCCCAGGGTCTGTTTTCAAGGTAGCTAGCATTTTCGTGGTACTTTATATATTTCAAGCATAACTACTACTGACTTTACTTGCCATTGGGTGTCAGCACTTTGGCAGATGAGGCCTCAGGTGTCTCAGGTTGGGCACCCATAAAAAGAGAAACACATAATTAGTGACAACCTCTGAGAAGTTTGGTGTAAGTGACTATAACACTTGTCCATTTCACTTCAGGTGCGTGCATGGTGCATTCAAGTCAGAAACGTTTTCCCTTTTGTGATACCCATCCTGGTGATACACGCACATTCCACTGCCTTATGTTGCTGCATGATAGTGTAAAGTTTGGAAGCTGACCAAGTTCCCCTGAGTTCTTCTGCACTAGACAAACCCCAATATGTGGGAGGAAAAAGCGTGGGTCATTGAATGGACATGTGCAAGATGTCTTGAAGAACCACCATTACAGAACAGGTTAGTAACCATTTTTTCTTCATTTAATGATTGTATGTGTCGATTCCACTTCAGGTCACTCAAGCAGTTGAATCAGGAAGTGTGTGCCAGTGTCTACCCAAACAATGTCCTCAGGGCTACTCATCCAAACTTGACATCATCTCTGGAATGCTGAGCTATAGCATAATGAGTTGCAAAGATATGCACAGATGACTAAGTTGAAGTTATACAAATGTCTGCTAAAGTACTTGGAACCAAAAAGGCTGCAGAAGCTGCTTGAGATCTTGTAGAGTATTCTACTTCACTACTTGGAGGGAGTGCATTGGCAATGTCATGATAGCACAGATGTATGCAGGACAAAATCCTCTGCATCGAGTTTGGAAGGCCTTTTATCCTGTCCAGAAGTGATACAAACAGCTGTGATGACGGTCCAAGAGAACTAGCATGTTCAGCAAATGGCAAGCCAGGAGTACCCTAGGCTTGCACCTTTCTGAGATGCAGTCAGAGGTGCAGAATCCATCATCCAGGAGACTCTGTGCTTGTGTAGTCTCAGACAATTTACTGTTGTAAGAAAATTGGCTTTGAGATCTATGGAAAAGTTTAACATAGTCTGGAATCTGTCTTGAGGTAGTAATGCTCTGGCTATTGCAGAAACCAGGATCACCCCCTAAAGTTCTATTTTCTGAGCTGGAAAGAAAACTGACTTCTTTTCATTAATCAATAGACCCAGAACATTGAAGAGGGATTGAATCCTGGATAGACTGACTTTTACTTGGAGCTTTGATTGACCTCATATGAGCCAATAGTCCAGGAAAGGGCACATGCACATTTGCTTTCCTTAGGAATGCAGCTACCATCACTATGCATTTTGTAAAACACTCTCAGGGCAGAAGACAGGCCAAAGGGTAGGACCACAAGCTGATAATGGATGTTGCTTAACAGAAATCTTAGGAATCTGAGGTTTTGATGGATAGCCACATGGAAACATGCATCTTTCATGTAGGGGGCAGCATACCAATTACCGAGATTCAGGAAGGACATGGTGGAGACTAGGGTGACCATGCAAACATTATTTTCTTTATGTGTTTCGTCAAGTTTTGCAAGTCCAGGATGAGTCTGAGACCTCTCTTTGCCTTTGGAATCAGGAAGTAATGTGAATAGAAACTCTTCCCATGCTTAAGAGGGTAAAATCTCTTCTACAGCTCTCAAATAGAGAAAATACTTTATTGCTCTGAGGAGGGCATTCTTGTGAGAGTGGTCCCTGACGAGGAATAGGTAAGGGGATGAGGAATGGAAATAAATTGTAGGATGTATCCCTGTTTCACAGTATTTATGGCTCAGTCTTAGGTAATATGGGATCAACATTATAGGAAGTGGGATAACCTGTGGGGAAAAAATAGGGAGATGGAGAAACTGCTACAATGTGATCTGCTACTCCGTCAAGCAAACTATTTGGGATTTCCAGACTGTCTCAGAACACGCTGAAGAAAAAAAAACTGAGAAGGTTGTGGCTTTCTCCTGTGCTTTTCATCTCATTTTCTGGCTTGCTCAGGCTGTTTCAGACAGGCATCTCTGCAGAGATTGAGGGAGGAAATGCTTTGTTTTAGGGAAAAAGTGTGTAAATTCCCAACTATTTCAACATAGTCCTCAAATCTTTGACGCTATGGAGCATGTAGTCTGTTTTGGCATAGGACCTTCAAAATGGTGATCCTGTATCATCTGCTGGAGCTCCTGCAAGAGATCTGAACATCTGCATATTAATATTGCTGATGCCATAGCTCTGACTGCCGAATCTGCCCCATCTAAGTGTAACCCTTCTGCCAGCAGCCACAAGGGCCAGGTTCAGTATCTAGGGGTACCTTTTCAACAATACAACAGAAAAATGGCTTGATCCCCAACCCAGTAACCTGGGACAATTACACACCACCCCTGGGCACCTCTAATAGGCAATACTTCCCCTCTCCCAAGCAGAGTCTGAGTGTATGAAAAACTTTTATTAAAAGAAGGAAATTAACTAAGCATTAATTTGAGAAAACACCTCAACTAGGGCGCATAAACACAAACCCTGAGCAAAAGATTCACCCCCCCAAGTAACTTGGGAAGTGTCCTTTTCCTCTCAGGGTCTTAAGTCCAGCAACCAGAGTTCAGAGTTCATCCACAGAGTTCACCCCGCCACCCCACTGATGGGGGTCTGGAGTGGCTCCCGTCCTCTATATCATCATGCAGTGGCACAAGACAGCAGAAGGAGCATACGCTACTCTGATGGGTACCGTTAAGGAAAAAAATCCTTCCTCTTTGGCACAGTGGGGTCTCTCACACCTGAAGTGGAATGGCCACATGCAATCACCTAAAGAAGACCTACATCGAAGATATTCTGTGCAGAGGCACAATTCCATTTTCCAGGTGAGTATTCACCAGCCTTAGCCATGAGACAAAGTTTTCTTCATGCAGTCTCCTGCCTCACTCATCTCACATCTTCCAACTTCTGTAATAAACAAGAGTCCTACAGACCACAGTTTCATTCAATACAGTCGGATTCATTCCCTAAGTTCTGTCCATTTTGTGGACTGAATGAGGCAAGGGTCCTAATTTTTAAAGACTTCATTTTGCAGCAGAATGTTCTTTTAACAATTTCCTAAGCTTTTTTTTTTTTTTTTTTTTTTTTTTAAAAAAAAAGGACCAAACTCCATTGTGTGGCACCATATTAATCTGCAATTTGAATTAATACAGCAGGATGGGAAATTTTAGATCCGCAACTCAGATGTCTATTAGTTGATTCAATAGACTGGCTGGTTACAGTAGTAGCTTGTTCACCTATATGTAGGCCAACTGGATGGAACACATATTTTGCCACTGGGTTTTCACAGCTATTTTCTAGACAGCAAAGACGTGTTGAGACTCAGGAACCCTGAGTTCAATTCCAGGTTCTGGTTGTGTATTCTAGTGATGGCAGATTCTTCTATCCCACCTCCTAGCATGTCCTCTCAATCCTTTTCCCTTTTGTCCCTGTGCTTGCTCTTACCACCTTCCTTATCCTTCCCTACTCCCAATCTGTCCAACTTAGTATTCAAGTCAAGCTGTTCCTCCTCTATACTGTCTGAGCAGCAGCAGATCACTGAAAGCAAAGGAGAGAGAGTCACTTCAGCCCCGGGCTTTGCCTGACAGCAAGGGAGGAGTAATTACAGTGAAAGTCCTACTTAGCCGCTTTAACATGAGGTCGGAGTATGTTTAATGCAGAGGGAATTTTAGAAAATTTAGCGGCCAAACTCTAGCTTGCCTCTACTAAGCATTTAAAAACAGCAATGGCCAGAGGTTTAACACTCAATAAAATTTAGGTGCATCTCCACAGGGCTTAGAAAAAGGCAACTCTAAGGAATTACACTGCCAAATTTCAGCTTCCTGTTCCAATGATTGGAGGCATTATGGCTTCTCAGTAAAATGTGAAACTGAAAACAGGGTCTCAATGAAAAGTGTTAGGAAAATTTAACAATATGCATTACTGTCAGCCCCAGCTATAATATACACAAACATTTACATACTGAGCATTGATTGTGTCATCTTTGTGATGCAATTATACCAACTGTATAACTTATGATTATATACAGGGTGCCAGGGCTAATTTTTAAGGTGTCAAAACAAGGAAAAGTAATTCCTTTTCCTAGCTTGTCTACAGCTGGTTAGATATAAATGCCCCCACTGAATAAGGTAATTGATGCAAAACATATCTGCCTAGAGGTATCCCTTGTCACCTTCTGTGTTCTTACTCTAAAATCAAAACCTTAAGGGCTGCTGAAGCCAATATGCCAAATTAGAAATTAACTAGCACTGACATCTCCTGTAACTGAAAATCAAATCAGTGTTTCAGAGGAAATGCAAATTAAATATACCCTTTACAGTGTGTTATTTAAGAATGCAGTGGGACAGCTTGTAAATCAAATCTATAGAGTAAAATGTTTCTGGAATTTTTACTATAAAGAATATTTACTGCTAACCTAATAAGGATTTCAAGAAAATACGTAGTTTCCTATACATTTAACAAGAGAACCCACTAAAAGCTATTAACTACAAAAAATGAAAAAAAGAGTTAACACTGGCAATTTATAAAAGAGGTACTCCATTTACTGAGAAGTGAAATATGTGACTGAAAAATAAGATGGTATTAAACCTCTTGATTTATTGACTGGTTTGAATCAAACATACAGAAGTCAGATAAATTGATTCTCAGGAGACAGTGCCAAACTATCATTGATCTGGAAGTTCTTGGAAGAGTCAAAGAGCCGTAGTAAATATGTTGCCTGAAATGCCCTAAGAATGTTCTGTCTGAACAGGTCATTTCCACATATCACTTTTGCCTACATTTGAAAATCTGCTTTTGTAAGTTCCTACATCCCAGAATCAGGTTTGTATCACAGATCCTCATGATGGTTCAATACTTGTTTTCTCTGAATATTTTGCAGTATATAATTATAGCATATATGTTCTTCAGACATTCTTGCTTGTAATCTCACACAATAGATTTGCAAAATATTAACACAGTCAAAACAAATTAGTTTAAACATTTGATGGCAATTATTGGCAGTACTCTCCCAAGCTACTATAAAGAGAACTACAGAAAGTTAAAGATTTAGCAACACTTGATTTATCAATGTATGTTCTTCATTGCTCCTTATATCATTACCTTTCTGAGGGCCAGATTCATAGCCTGCTGAATTCAACGCAAAAATTCCCACTGAATTACTGCCTTGAGTTGAATTTTTCACCGCCTGAAGATTATTCTGATGTGTCCATCACAGTACAGGCATGGATACCTAATGAGCCTCTTATTATTAATTACTCTTTGCTCCTACCAAGACTGACATTCATTCCTTCATATGACAAGTTTCCTGCTTTTTACGCATGAATACCTGCCTACTGAAACTCAGACTCATAGACTTTAAGGTCAGAAGGGACCAATATGATCATCTAGTCTTACCTCCTGCACATTGCAGGCCACAGAATCTCCCCCCACCCACTCCTGTAGTAAACCCCTAACCTATGTCTGAGCTACTGAAGTCCTCAAATCATGGTTTAAAGACTTCAAAGTGCAGAGAATCCTCCAGCGAGTAAATCATGTCCTATGATGCAGAGGAAGGCGAAAAACCCTGAAGGCCTCTGCCAATCTGCCCTGGAGGAAAATTCCTTCCCGACCCCAAATATCCTTCCATAAGACAGATATTCCATTCCTCAGATCATCCTAGAAATTCAGACCAACCTAAGTAAAGAAAGAGAAATTTCTTGTGAAGAGTGCAAGCTGAGATTATCTTTAATTATATTAGAAAAGCAAACCATAAAGAAAATAAAATACTATCTCTAAGAGGGTATATAGAAATTCAAGAGAATTCAGGAAACCATGACCACGTTAGTTAATACTGAATTTTGTAATACTTTAATGTACATTACTGACTGCAATATTTGAAACTTTCCATTTTCAAACTTCACTCACTATACGTTGCACATTTTGTATTTTACAGATTCAGCAAGAATACCTAGTATATTGCAAACATATCAAGTAATGAAAACAAAGAAAGAAATTGTAAAGTAGATAGGGATGTGTACAAACTTCCACCTCCCTCTGCAATGACCATCAGAGTATGGCAAAGTTTCCCACGCAAGAGAACCTGTAGAAAAGAGAAATTTATAGCATCCTCTCACTCTCTTTTCAAGCCTATTTTATAACAGCTCTGGAGTTATACTGGAGGCAATAATCCTTGGAGTATAAATTTAAATTAAAAACAACAATCAAAATTAGGTCTCTCACGGTCATGGAGAGCTCAGACAAACAATGTTGCCCATTAATTCTTGTAATTAGAAAGTGTTGTATTGGTGAATTTCAGTGTAGTAGCTACCAAAAGCATCTGATATATAATGAAGAGATGCCCCCTGCTTCAAAGAGTTTACGGTCTAAATAAATCTCATTGTTTGCTAGCGTAAAATGGTTCTGAAACACTTAAAAATAAGTTAGTTTACCCACTTGCTTCTATAGGGGTCTGATTGATAAAAACTAACCATATCAAAACTTCATTTCAATACAATTAATTACTTTATCAGAGTATCTTTGGAGCCCTCAGATATCTACAATTCATGCTAGCTAAGCGACCAACAAGTTGCTTAAAATAATCTTTATCCTCTGCAGCAATTCGGAAGGACAAAATGAAAAACTTCAAGATGTTATTTTTAAAGTCTCTCTACATGCCTCCTTGACTACACACTCTTTGAAAAATTAATGGAAACAAAATAGTTTGCCAATTATAATACAAATTTCTTTAAGAGACCTCACATAATAGTACAGCACTTCTTTCATTTTATCCCAGAAGGGACTGGAAGAAGCCCTATTTAATTCAACCAATGCATTATACAACTTGTATTAGCTCCTATAGAATAGCTTAAAATAATAAATATTGTTACTAGTAATCAACACAACAAAAATGTGACCTTGAAAACAAGCACTTGCACAATATTCTTGCAATGGGTTTTTTGACTATCAGTGCACACAATACTAAAGTCCTCTTGGACACCTTATAACAATTTAGCATATACCTGGTAAGAGCATCATCAGTTGTATTATTATTATTAGTTGCCAGCAAACTACTTATAGAAACCTATGCTTATTTAAACGGCCTCCTTATTAGCTATTTCTATATGCCTCTTTTCCTCCATTGTTCTGTCATATGTAACATAGCTGAGAGAACGGGTCATGAATATTTCTATAAAATTCTGCATTGCTCTAAAGAGCTAGTAAAAATCAGGGCCTTCAAGTGAGTTGGAAATTGAATACAACACTAAGTTTGGCTGTGCCTCTCTCACAGTACAGTCAAAGATATATGCCAGCACAGGAAAAAAATAGTTTCAGACATTTGTCCTTTGTATACATGGTACAGAAAAGGGCAACAAAAATGATAAAGGGTATGGAACAGCTTCTGTAAGGGGAAAGATTAAAAAGACTGGGACTTTTCAGCTTGGAAAAGAGATGAATGACTAAGAAGGGATATGATAGAGGTCTATGAAATCATAAACAATGTGGAGAAAGTTAAGAGGGAAGTGTTACTTACTCCTTCATATAAACACAAATCCCAGGATGTGCCAGTGAAATTATGAAGCAACAGGTTTAAAAACCAAAACAGAAAATACTATTTCTTCACACAGCACAGTCAACTTGTGGCACACATTGTCAGGGATGTTGTGAAGGCCAAAACTATAACAGGGTTCAAAAAGAATTAGGTAGGTTCATGGAGGATATGTCCACCAATGGTTATTAGCCAAGTTGGTCAGGGATGCAAACCCATGCTCTGGGTGTCCCTAGCTTCTGATTGCCAGAAGCTGGGAATGGATGACAGGAGATTGATCCCTCAGTGGTTGCCTGTTCTGTTCATTGCCTCTGAAGCATCTGACACTGGTCACTGTTGGAAGACAGGATGCTGGGCTAGATAGACCATTGGTCTAACCCAGTATGTCTATTTTTATGTGATTGGTATAATATAGGAGTACTCTTAATGGTTAGAAACCAGAGGAGGCCTTTGGACCCACAAAGGCAATGACCATAAGCTCCCTTGATTTTTGGCACTTTCTAAATGTCAAGTATAATCTCATTTTTATTTTTTTAAAAATAATGAACATAAAATAGCTAATGCCCTGATCTCATGAACAACTTATACATGTGGTTAGACTTAACATGTTAGTTCAGTATGGGTAATCTTAGATTTGAATTTGACAAGAGCTACCTACATGCATAACATTAAATTTGGGCATGAGTGTTTATAGGATCAGGGCTTAAGTTTGTCCAGTTAATGCCTCCTAAACCACAGATTATTTACAGTTCCCTACTTTAAACAGGGCTTGGTCTGTGTAGCCATTTGGATGACTCTTGTGCCAATTTGTGGATGCATGTATAGTAACATCAGCAAGTCCAGATATCAACACAGCAGATAGCTTGACCTGGTCACTTAGTGGTCTGCCTGAACCTACTCCTGTGCTTGGGTCCAAATATGCCATCTGGTAAAAAAAATCAATAAAAATAAAAAGAATGAAAGAGTTTTGAGATGGAGGGGATGGATCAGACAGAAAGAAAAACAGAAGCAGGGGATAAGAAAAAATAACTTGTAGGTCAGTGAATTTGATGTCTTTAAAAACTATCGTATCTCTCTCTCTCTCCATTTGAGGGAGAAAGGCACGAGATGGATATTTTGAACTCGTTAACATTGCTACCCATCTTCTGACACCATTATCCTGTTTCTGAAACCAATATTGCACCTGTGCTAAGCCGTAGCAGATGTCCAGAGCCTTTCACATTGGCTTCTTAGTGAAAGTAAAGTCAGCAATTTCATATTTGTATATGCTAAGTGTAGCATCTTTTATTTACACATATATGCCAAACCTGTAACAGATAGTCAAACAGCATGCAGGGCGATCTCTTCTTCCAGGAATCTCAGACCAACATCCGTGGGCCAACTCTAGCTCAAGAATTGACTCCAGTCACAGAATATGGCAAAGAGCAAACTCTCTAACTGCTCACACAGCATCCTCTATTCAGAACCTTCCATAACCAAAACTGATATCACCATACACCAGGTCTTCCAAACACACACACACACACACAGGCTCTCTCCCACCTGGTGAGTCTTTCCATGACAAAATATATGGCTGCTGTGCTTTACATTCTATAGTTAAGAAACTGAAGAGAGGAAAAAAGCTACAAAAAATAACTTCAGTTCACCAGAATGCACAGCAGATGGGAGCTGGGGTTATGAAAAGGGAGTGGATGGAAATCCCCAATTTATCTGTAGGTATGTCCCTTGAATTTTTGTAATTCAAATTTTTGTGAATTTTGGAATTACTGTTATTAAATGTTGGCAGCTAAGCTCAGACCTGAGTATATAGCAGCTGGACTCTACTTTTGGTGCAGGAAGCTGGTAGAGGCCTGAAGTGTCTGCCCACTGTCATTTTTCTATGATTGAGTCAAATCATGAAGCCAATCCTCCACAGAGGTGTGATCACAGAGGAAGGCAGAAGTTAATTGTTAATTATATTTGGAATGGAGGGCATTGGGTTTTCTCAGGCACACCTCAAAATGCTCGAGGGGTACAAGTTTTAAAATAGCAAATAACTAGGTTTATCTGGAAGTATTACAATAGCCAACTTACTGAAATCTGATGTTATTTCTGAAAAGTGCTATATTTAGATGGCATTACATCTAGCAATTCAAGCTGCACACTGTTATTCTTGCAAAGTGCAGCCCAAATTCCAGCTCCATTCCACAAGCCAGCTGGAATTTCTGTGAAGCTCTAGCATCAGTTTTAGCTCCCTGATTCCTTTGAGAGTTGTCCCTGTTCAAGAACTATAGTTCATAATCTGGTTAGAAGGTAATTAATAAAATAAGAAGAATAAGAATAAGATATAATAAACACTTAGAATATAGAATTGTTGTGCAGAAGCCTGTACTCAAAGTTGCTCAAGCTCCATAAATACTACAGTAACAAGTTGAATGCATGCTGTTATTTAAAACAATTTATAAATACTTGTAATAACTTGTGTTTATGCAAAAAATAACATTAGAAGATTTAATGAAGCCACAAATTTGCTATAGCACTAAACCAAAATAATACTGAAACAACAGGAAATATTTACAAGTGGAATCAACAAATTGTATCAGAATTGGGTAATTTTGTATTTCCAGGGTCAAAGTGGCAACTTGCTTAAGTTCACAGCATAGACAGCTTGACTACAAGCAGAGGTGGGCAAATCATTTTTTTCTGTTCACTGGCAATTTTGAAAAAAGTAAAACAAAATTGAAACACTTTGTTTAGATAAAACAAACAAAAACCATTTCATTTCAATTTCAGCCATTTCAAAATTATTTTGGAATGTTTTAAAAAAGAAACTTTTGAAACAATTCAAACAAAAAATTGAAATATTTACATTTTGGGGTGAATTTAGGAAAGTCTCAAAATTAAACATTAAAATTGACAAGTTCATAAAATAGTTCATTGTCACCACATCGTCGAGAGAGAGAGAGAGAGAGAGAGAGAGCGCTTTGTCCAGCTCTACTTACAAGGAGGAGCTAACCAGCAGGTAGGAGACCAAGCTTCGCTCTCAAAGCCACCATCTTCTAGGATGCAGGAATGTACTATAACACATTTGCTTTCCTAATCCAGAAAGATGGTCAAACCAGATAGCATAAGAGGAGGGAAGTAGATGACATCACCTCCTGCACCAGGTTCAGATAAATCCTAATCAGCATGTCCCCCCTTCCAAGTGTGATTCTTCCTTCCTCACCTTAATTCTCCTCTTTCCCATACTCCTCTCTTGCCTTATGTCTAACAAGAATCTGGCTGACTAAACAAATCCACTCTGGAACACTATTCTGATGAAGGAGGCAAGCTAAAATCATGTCTTTGTATAATTTCTGAACAGCTAGTTTGCAAGTAAGACAGGGTGGGGGAAGAGAACCTGCATTTCTCTATCTTTGCTCTTCACTTTTTTGTATATCTGGATTTCAGCACCAACTTAGGATCGATCACTAACTGACTTTTTGTAAATATAAAACTGAACACAAATAGCTCTTTTATAATTACAACTATACGTATAAACACATACACACAATTGTCTCAATTAGCTGTTATCACTCAAGAAAGTAATCTTGGAGTCACTGTGGATAATTCTCTGAAAACATCTGCTAAATGTGCAGCAGCAGTCAAAATATCCAGCCGAATGTTAGGAATCATTACAAAAACCATAGATAATAGTACAGAATATATCATACCACCACTATATAAATCCATAGTACACCCAAAATTTGAATATTGTGTGCAGTTCTGATCACCCCATCTCAAATTATGCATATCTTGATTTGGAAAAAGTAAAAGAAAGGCAACAAAAACTATTAGGGTATGGCACAGCTTCCTTATGAAGAGAGATTAAAAAGATTTGGACTGTTCAGCTTAGAAAAGAGACAACTGAGTTGGGTATGACAGAGGTCTATAAAACCATGAATGATGTGGAAGAAGTGAATAAGGAAGTATTATTTACCTGTTCACATAATACAAGAAACAGTGATCACCTAATGACATTAATAGGCAGTGGGTTTAAAACAAATATAAGGAAGTACATCTTCACACAACACACAGTCAACCTATGAACTCTTTACCAGTGGATGTTATGAAAGACAAAAGTTAAACTGGGTTCTCAATAGAATTAGGTAAGTACATAGAGGATAGGTCCATTCATGGCTATTCGCCAAGATGGCCAGGGATGGAACCCCATGCTCTAGGTGTCCCTAAACCTGTGACTGCCAGAAGCTGAGAATGGATGACAGAGGATGGATCACTTGATAAACTGCCATGTTCTTTTCATTCCCTCTGATTCATCTGCCACCATGGACCATTGGTCTAACTCAGGGTGGCCCTTCTTATGTTCTAATGTTCTCCAAATGGTGCATTCTGCAAGCCTGATGAAATGTCAGTTTTGTTTACTATTAGGTCTTATCTCTTTAACTCTACTGGCATAGTTAAAGCTGTACAAACCTTCCCTCCCTCATGTGGATGCAGCTGTAGTCTGATCTACACAAGGAAATCAAATTTGTATGTAACTACATCACTCAATCCACACCTCTGAGATATGCAGTTAAACTGACCTAACGCCTGATGTAGACACCACTAAGTCAATGAGAGAATACTCCTGTTGACTTAGCTACTATATCTCGGAGAGGTGGAGTACCTAAGCCAATGGAAGAACACCTCCTGTCAGTGTAAGTAGTGACTTAAAGTGCTACAGCGGCATAGCTGCAGCAGTGCTGCTGTAGAGGTTTATGTGTAGACAAGCCCTCAGTATAAAGATATTTACACTGGTATGGCTATTCCCCTAGTGAAAGAGGAATAAGCTGTACTATATAAAGCAGATTTATACTGATATTATTTTGTTCACATTATGGGTTACACAGGTTTGCCTATTTTGGTATAAAAATCACACCCCTCATCAAAATGGTTAAATTTATAGAAACTGTGGCTATGACAAGCCTTTAGGAATCCTGAGAGCAGGTCAGTCTGTATCAGGATGGAATGGAGGATGAAGGGCATTAGGAGGGTGGCTCTCTTCTGGGGGGTTAATCAAGTTGAAGTTTCTTTCAAACTTGTTTTGATGAGACTAACTTCATAGAACCTGATTTGTTTGCTTACTCACATTAAGTAGTACCTAATCTCACAAGCACTCTCAAAGGAAGAGAGTGTGTCTGACTGTGGAATAAGGTACTATTTTTTGTAAGTAAACATTTCACACATCTAACCCAGAATAATATTTTTGGTAACACTGACACTCAGGACCTGACACAAAGCTATTGAAATCAATGAGAATCAGGCCCATAAAGTTTTAGTGCTTATTAATAGTAGGCTTTTTGCAGTTTGTTTTATCCTATCTAGTTAATATATTCTCTTTTCTGTCAATATTTATTAAGGAAAACAGAACAGTCATGATTGTTCTCTTTTCCAACATGCTATTTACCAGTATCTGTTGTATAATCATAAGCAGCAAGATGTACAGGATATTCTCAGTTTGACACAGCCATGAAATTATCTTTTCAAATTGTTTATTATTTGTTGCACACAACAAAGTAATTTGCTTCACTGATCCCTCTATCAATCAGTAACAATACACTGCAATTAAAGATGAGTTGTTACCACCTACTAACACAAAAAGTTCTGACACACTCATTCTCAAACAGTTGGGAACAGACATCTTCCACAATTGGGCAGACTTTAAACAGCACATCAATCACCAATGATATGTGAACTATTAGCAATTGACACCTGTGAACGACTATTTTTGTTTCAGACTATGCAAAATATTGAAGTTTCCAGATCTTCTTCTAACGCATAGGTGCTGACTTTTGTTTTTGTGTGTGGATGCTTTTAAAGGTGTGTGTTTGGGCGAGAGGGAAGCATTCTACCAGTTTTGGGGGAGGCTATATTCAGCATATTTATACACTTCTTCCATATTCTAGTTTTTGAATGTGTCTATCATTATATCTTTACTATTTTAATAACAATGCAATTGTTATGAACTACATGATCACATTATCATGGATTATGGTATATTAAAGTCATTGCAATCACAAGCTGTCTTCACTAATGTCCCAGTTTAAAAGAGATTATGTCTCACTAGCTTTCTGGAATGAAACTGTCAGCAATCGTATTCACATCTAGGTTCCATTATTCAGTTGCATCTATCCCATTGATGACTGGAAATAATTTTTAAGTTTTCTGGAGCTGGAGAATGAATTCAGATGATACAGACACAGTGAGAAGGATTCTTATGAATTTGCAGTACTCTGGAAACGCAGTGCTTCCAGAGTACTGCAAATGACTCCAAGAGCTCTTTCTTGATGGGTAACAGTAACTTAGGCACCATCACTTTGTATGTATAGCTGGATTATATTTTGCCATGTGCATTGCTGTGCATTTAACACTGAATTTCATCTGCCATTTTATGGCCAAGTCACCCAGTTTTGAGAGATCCCTTTGTAACTCTTTGTGCTCTGGTTTCACAGAGGAAGCCATGTTAGTGTGTGTCAGTAAAAAAAAAAAAAAAAAAAACACACACCACACAACACGAGGAGTCCTTGTGGCACCTTAGAGACTAACAAATTTATTTGGATATAAGCTTTTGTGGGCTAGAATCCACTTCATCAGATGCATGGAGTGAAAAATAAAAGCAAGTAAGTATAGATATACAGCACATGAAAAGTGTGGGGGGTCAGTGCTATCAATTAGGGTGTTGTGGCCCATTCCCAACAGTTGACATGAAGGTGTGAGTATCAGAGGGAAAATTATTTTTTTGTAGTGACCCATCACTCCCAGTCTTTATTCAGGCTTAATTTGATGGTGTCAAGTTTGCAAATTAATTCCAGTCAGCAGTTTCTCATTGAAGTCTGTTTTTGAAGATTTTTTGTTGAAGAATGGTCAGTGGGACTGGGAGTGGCTGGGTCACTACCACAAATAATTTCTAAATCCCCTAGCATTTAGTCTCATCCAAAACCTACTGAAATGAATGGAAATCTTTCCATTGAATTCAATGAGTTTTGGAATAAAGACTTCATTATAGTTACATGGCACCAAATCCTCAGTTCTTACTTACTTATTTTGAGTGCAATTTTGCCCTAGGAAGGAGTAGAAGTCACCAGACGAATCTATTTCCCTACCAGAATAGTAGGAATTTAAGGTGTACAGTTTCTCCTGGTAATTCTGCATCATTAATTATTATCCATGTATTACTCAGAAATCAGAGCAAACTTGCTCCAATGTTTATTAAATCAGTTTATCAAAAACTGGAAAACTGTCAAGCAAAATAAGTTGCTCACAATTTCCTCAAAAACAATGCAGTCTAACATAATTTAGTGTATTCTCTGGGATACTGAGTCTTATACGTATTGCTCTGCTTTGCATAGCTGCCTCCCTTTGAGGTGGCAGCACAGTCCAACAAAAGAGCCTTTCAAAATCTCCAGGAAAGAAATTTAAGATTAAGACTAAACTGGTCAAGGAACTGGGGACCCAGTGATAGGAGATGTCAAGTCTCTCAAAACTCCAGTTAAAAAAAAAAGTGAACAGCCAACAATTGCTGAGTCTTAAACCTTCAGCAACTATAGGTAGAGTTTTGAAAAGTGCCTCAATGACTTAGCCCAGTCTACACTGGGGCAGGAGGGAGAATCGATCTAAGATACACAACTTCAGCTATGAGAATAGCATAGCTGAAGTCGATGTACTTATATTGACTTACCGCAGCATCTTCACGGAGGTGAGTTGACTGCTTCCGCTCCCCTGTCAACTCCGCCTGCTCCTCTCGTGGCAGTGGAGTACCAAAGTTGACAGGAGAGCAGTTGGGGATCAATTTATCATGCCTACACCAGATGCGATAAGTCAACCCCCGACAGATCTCACAGCATCGATCCCTGCTGTAGTGTAGACTTGCCCTTAGAAGCACTAATCCTATGGTCACTTAAACTACATCTACACTGCAATTAAAAACCCACTGCTGATCTGTGACAGTTGACTCGGGCTCATGGGGCTCAGACTTATTTCAGTGTACACTTTCCAGTTCAGGCTGCAGCCTGGGCTCTAGGACCCTGTGAGGTGTGAGGGTCCCAGAGCTCAGGCTCCAGCCCAAGCCTGAAAAGGTCTACACTGCAATTAAACAGCCCCTCAGTCCAAGCCTCATGAACCTGAGTCAGCTGCCATGGGCCAGCCATGAATTTTTAATTGCAGTGTAGATATACCCTTAGACACTTTAAAAGTCAGACCCAACCCATTTAGCTGTCTAGAACCTGACGTATTAAAAATGCCAACATCTATATTTATCTGCTTGGTAGAGATCTCATTTTTGTTGTCTCTTTACGTATCAAGCATCCCCATGCACTTTTTAGTAATAAAGATGATGCTTTTTAACAGGAAAAATTGCATCACATGGTGAGAGCAGAAGCAGCTGTTGTACAAGATAGGCAAAAAAAATAACTCTCTGAGAAATATGCAAGTCTGGAACTTTCACACATTTATCGTGCCTTCCAAAGAAGAGAAATATATTAAATTATAACTCTATCCCTCCCCCGCCCCCACAAAGACCTGGCCACGGAAATCCAGGCATTTGTCACTTCCACGCTGGATTACTGTATCTCACTGTAGCTGAAGTTGAATGGGGAAGATGATGCATAGGCACCAGCTGGTACAGAATGCAGGTGCCCCACTTTCTGTATGGTTCAGGCTGCCACAACACATCAGGCCCATGCTCAAGTCTCTCCAATATCTCCCAGTCAGCTGCCAATTCCAATTTAAGATCATGTTTAAAGTCTAATTTACAGAGCAATTAACGAATCAAGCCCCAGCTACATCAAAGAGCAAATTTTGATTTATGAATTCCAGCCACAGTTGTGCTCCTCTGGGACAACACAAATCACAAAGTCCAGGATAAAGCACATGAGAACTGGGGACCAAAGCCCCCTCAGTTAAGGGGATCCAATTGTAGAGCAATGTTCCAGGGGAAGATTTAAGAGCTTGGCTATTTTTAGGAACCATTGCAAAAACAAACATCAAGAAAGTCTTTCCCACCATAAACAACACTCATAATATGACCACCCACTTTCTATTCCCATAGCTCCTACCAACCCACCCAAAAACAAAATCCTACTCGAAGGACAGTTTTTATCCCAAAATAGGAGAAGACCCAGAGTCCATGAAATCCATTAAAGCCATCCTTACCGCTATTGCCTTTAAACAGAAAGTGCTCTGATACTACAGTGATGGGAAATATAAAACCCTAATAAATAGTTATTTTTAAAAAATTCTGTGGCTCTAAAAGCACTTCAGAAATGAAGTATCATTATACCCATTTTGCAGATATGGAAACTGAGAATGGTAAAGTTAATTTCATTGCCCAAAATCTTTTACCAAGTCAGTGGCAGAACCAAGAAAACAGGTCTCCTGAATCTAAGTTCACTGCTCTAATGTCTGTAAAATGCTGCATTAACTGAGATAGATTCTTATGAGGGAGTAAAAGAGGGAAACTTAAGTTATCCTTTCCAGCTTTAGATAAATAGCAGCATTTTTACATTCCTATACCAGGCACACACACAGAACTTTACATATATGTAATTAAGTAACCCATTTATTTAAGGAGGGGAAAAGCACTTCATTTGTAATATATTTAATTACAATATACTTTCATCAAAAGTTCTTAAAAACCTCAAAAAAATCTCTGAACATTAAATAAAACTTGGATTATGTTTATAATCTTGACCTTCATTTTTATTTAATTTCTCCCACACATATACCCTTGTGGTGGGCATTGGTAGAGCAGATCACTTTGGGGCTGGAAAATATATCTATTACATGGAATTCAGTAAATTAGATTGTAATGTACATCTATATTGTAAATGTACAGTAACTCCTTAAAAGTATGCAAGGCAAAGTGTGAGAACAATAAAAGAGACTGCCTAAAAACAACATTAAAATTTGATATAGTAATAAGTAATGTACTGCTGCAGTGACCTTTAAAGCTAACTGGCAAGAAGTTTCTTCTATATGATAAGAGAAAATGAGACCCTATAAAAGGTAGTGAAGAGAGGCATTTGTTGGCATGTCTCTATAGCAACAATCAAGGCAATATAGATGTTTGTTGGAAGGAAAAGCAATTTGGCTTTAGCATTATTGAAGTCCCACAGATTTCTAATACCCTAAAAGCTTTTCTTACTAAAAATGCTCTTAAACTGTCATGTACTGGATGTAAATTCTCTCAATCAGAACCACTAATCTTTCATAAAATAAACTCTTTGGTTAAAAAAAGATCTCTTGGGACTTGTTGCTAAAAGCTTAATGATTCATTTTTTTTTTTTGTATCCTTTTTAATGAAGCCTTACCAAGTACACAAAATTTACAGTGTGGGGTATTTCTGTTTGTATTTTTGATGAATTTCAATGCTTATACAGGTACAAAACCATGCAGACAGTTATTTGGTGTTCAGCAAGCTGTTAGTGTACAACTATCCATAAAACAGCTTTGATTACAATATCCTAAAAACTATGCTCTGATTTTTGGAGTTATACTACACAGCTTTAAAGATTTAGCATTTGTAAGCAGGGTCTGAATGAGTTCTCCCCTGCCTTCTAATGATTTCAGGAAGAGATCATATTTGCTTATGGTTCCACCTAGAGCATCAGCACCTGCGTTGCCAAAGTGATCAATTTTGGTTGTTTTGGGTTAAAATTAACTTTAGTTAATTAACTTTAGAAAGGGTAATGAAATATTATCCTTACTGTATGACTAACAGGCAGCAAAACTGTACTTAACATGCCCTAATTGAGGGAGTCATCCTATATTTAACCTCTCTTGCTGATATAGAATTAGTCTTGGATAGATATCAGAAACCTCTTCTGGTCACAAACCCTACGTCAATTTTATACTTTGTATGCTGCATAAAACATTAATTTGTTGCCTTCATAGGTCACAAGATATCAAAGTGGATCACAAACCTTCGTAATCAGAATGATGTGATTTGTATCTCGCTTCCCCATGTACACACTTGAATTCCAATGTGATTTTTAACAGGTGTTGCTTCCATAACCAGTACAACTAGAAAGAAATCAATCAATTTGCTGAGGCATCTGGGAGATCTCTGCTTTCACTGACATAATACATTAATTTTTCACTAGTTTTTTTATTATTTGAATTTGATGAGGGGAACCTAAATTTTTCTCAATACAAATCTGATTTTTCAACCAACAAAGTTATTGGAAGTTCAGATGAAAGCTCATATTTTGAGATGCTTAAAAACACAAGACAAAAGCATCAAATGATTTTTTTTTCTCATTTTTAACCAATGCCACTCTCGGTATATCCATAGAATGCCAATGCCATTAACTCCATGTCTCTAAATTCAAAGTCCTATGAAATATAATTAGGATTAAAGTTTTTGGAAGTTACTTTAAGTATCTTTACCATGATTTATCCAGCTCTTCCATGAAAACCATAAGAAGTTCAAACTGGAGCTCCTTTCACTGCTGTTTCATCTACTCTAGCTGCACATTTCCTGGTATCAAGTTCTCACCAGACAACCCAATCCCCTGAATTTTTGAATAAGGAATCATTCATGAACAAAAATGAATGAATGAAGAGAAGATTAGAATTCAGTTTACTATGAATTTGCTGTCTCAGAGAGACGTTTACAGAACAGGCTAGAAAAAACAAGTACACCCACCCACACAATTTGGAAACACAAGCACAAATACTAGACTCCGGACATACTCCTGGTAGTACAACTCCTCTTCATAACTAGAGGTCCTAAGGTCTCAAACTGCATCTCAAAGGAACATTAAGAGCTTTAGGCTGGGAATATCTTTAGTTGGATCAAGCTGTTACAGAATGAATACTAATAACACATTGAAATCTTCATCTTTCCCAAAGTTTTTAATATGCTAATTAGAAATTATAACATCAATCTAAATAAAGTAATCAAACCAAGCTACAGACCAGTAACTGTTGGAGATTACCCTCCTTGTTCTACCTTTGAAAATTAGGGGAAAAATAAAAATGTTTCTACCAGTATTGAGATTAGTAGTTTCTACATTTGTTAAAAAAAAAAGAAAGCTGGTGAATGAGTATGCCATTGTGATCAGACCATGGTTAACAGCTATATTTCACAGAAACCATGGAGTGTTTGCCAAACAGACCTCCTACATAGTTTCAGACTAAAGCTTTAATGTTCTAAATACAAAGAAAAAATCAAAATATTAAAATATATATAAGAATTTAAGAATGACAATTTACAGTTATTTGTTTGCTTGCTAAGATTGCTAGCTACTTTTAAATTAATGGAGGGCCTTGTGACAGCTTTGAATATGCATGGCACCATGTAAAAAATTGTCTTATTAGGGCAGTGAAAGAAGCCTTGAGAGTCCAGTGTTACAAACTTTGGATTCACTGAGTGTCTTATCAATCACTGTAGTGTTAATATGGATCTACATCGATTAGTTAAACTGAGAAAGATATCGACTCTTATTTTAACAAACAGATTAACTAAAATATAGCTTCCATGAAAGAAAGCTTGTCAAAGCTGAGACTTACTATCCTCCACAAACAGTAAAAGAAACTACTTTCTGTAAGTTCTATGTATACAAATCTAATAGTACATAATACAAATTAACCCACGATTGAATCAGAGGAATAAGTATATCCACAGGCCGCTTAGAAATGTATGTACACAGCTCCGTGCACTCCTTGTCCCACTTGACAAAAACAGCTCAAAGGAATTCTGAAGTTTCTAACCCCAAATTAGGAAAAGGAATTAATTCTAAATGTAATTGAAGCTGCAGTACACGTTAAATATGATGAAGCACTGTCAAATGAAAATCAGAATCAACATGATTCACTAACCATACAGTGAAATATATTCATAAAGACTATCTCAACCAGAACTAATTATTATTTTGAACAAAAATGTGTTCTGAAAACACAATGCATTAAGGCACACACACACACGGTCTGACGCTAGAGGCATTATCAAGTTTGTTTGGTCCCAAATTTGCTTTTTGAAAGTACGTATTTTTAAAACGTTATGCAAAAATATCAGAATGTTTTTATAACCTGAAAAATCAAATTATAGTGGAAGAGACTACTCAGCTTTAATATTCAATTTAATATACACATAGAAATGGTTAATTTATTGATATTAAATATTAATACATTTATCAGACATACATATTAGAATGCACCCTATGCTAACCTCTAGAGATTTTGGTATTAACCATTTTAATGAATAACTAATAAAGAAATAACTCTGCTCAATTTAGTAGAGGCTACGGTTACTGGATAAAATGGTTACTGAAACATTAAGTGTTGGTTACCTAACCTGTCTCTCTGCTCTGAATCAGGATGACAATCAATATATCAAATTTTCCTTAAATTTCCTGATAAGGCATTACTTCTCCTAAAGACATAATACAGAAATGTAGTTTTGAAATGTGTTTTAAGTCTTCATCGATATTTCATTTCCTCAGTCATATTTTTCATTTTAGTATGTAACTGCTCGCTGGACAGACAGGTCCAATAACTTTATAATGTATAAACCAGAAATCCAAAAGCATATGGTAGTGTGTCAGCATACTGGTGAGGGCTGGCTGGTCATCTACATAAACCAATATGGACAGAGGGAATCCTTTCCTTTTTATTATACAAATGAAATGATCTTGCCTCATATTCTGCCTTTGGGGCTGTGATTCATTCAGATTTCACAGACTGAGATGAACTTGGTTGGTACTAAATCCCCAATACTCCATGGGCTGGAGGATAGCAGAAAGGTTGATTAGATGGACAAAAGAGTGCAGCAAAGCCTATCACATACACATGCGTGTGCACACACCCCCTCCTCCCCGAAGGGAGAAGAGTTTATAAACCCTCCTAACTAGAGAGTCCATTCCTTCCCTTCTTCCTCCCAGATTAGCACATGACTGAGTCTGCATGCATTGTGCTAGTTGCCCTTTTGGAACTGGAAAGGAATTTTTCTTTCACTGCCAGACTGGACAAGACGGGAATTTTTTACCCTCCCTTCAGTCATCCAGTGACCTGGTGAGTTGTCACAGATTACATGCTATTGAAACCTATCACCAGAGGGTCTGGTTGCCTGATAAACCAGCAGTGGAAGTTGGATTATGAGATGGCATGACGGGTTCAGTCACAGAGATCCACTTGGGACTGTCACGTGACATGCTGAAATTATATCTGAGCCCGTTTTCCCTGCCAGCTGGGACTCCAGAATCCTGCCTTGTTGAACCAGACACACTAGCCCTGCTGCAGGTCTGGGCCATACCCACAAAGCTGCAGACTTTAACCAAAAACTGCTTAGCAGGTTACCTGCCTCCAGCACTGAGCTCCCAATGGGATCCAAAACCCCAATTAAATACTTTTTACTCTGTATAAAGTTTACCCTGTATAAACTCAAATTGTCCACCCTCTAACACTGCTAGAGAGATATGCACAGCTGTTGGCTCCTCTAGGTATTAACCACTTAGTCTGGGTTATTAATAAACAAAAGTATAAAACGTAGGATTTAAGAGGTTTCAAGTAATAACAACTGAACAAAAGTAAGTCACCAAGCAAAATAAATCAAACACACACAAATCTAAGCCTAATACAGTAAGAAACAGATTACAAGTAATATGTCATCCTCAGAGATGTTCCAATGAGCTTCTTTCATAGACTAGACTCCTTTCTAGTCTACGCCCAATCCCTTCCCCTAGTACAGTCCTTGTTAGTTCCAGCAGACATCTCAGATGGTAAACAGGGATCTTCTCATAACTGGCACCCTCTTTGTCCTGCGCCACCCCATTTTTATAGCTTTTGCACAAGGTGAGAGTCTTATGTCTGAGTCCTCACCTTTCCTTTTAAATGGAAATCTACTAGATTTAAGATGGATTTTATCATCAGGTGACATGGTCACATGTCACTGTAAGACCCCTAGTCTCCATCCCCCATGGGCTGGCCCACACATACACAGGAAGGCTTCCAAGTAACTAAGGCCATTTACAACTGATTGTTTCTGGAGCTCCCTTAACGGCCTCCACTTAATATGTGGTACGAGTTTATATCTTATTCTTCTAACTCCAGATATAGAAGTAATACATATAAACAAATAGGATAAACACGCTTAGTAGATTACAATTTTTCCAGTGACACCATACAAGGAGTATTTAGCGTAAAGCATATTCCAGTTACACCATATTCACACTCATAAGCACATTTCCATAAAACATATGTAGTGCACATCACAGGGGGCATTCTCTAAAAAAGGTGGGGAATGGGGTCGAGGCTCTTTATGTCTGGTAGAGAAGAGAGACAATCCCCTCTTCCTCATCCTTTTAACCCTACAAGGGGAAGACATCAAGGTTTCAGTGACTGTATTGGGACCAGGTTAACAGTGGGGTCTGTCAGCAAGCCTCCAGCAGGTAGAATGGATTACAATATGAAGAATGACCTGCACTGGATATTTACTGCTAGGTAGTTCACAGGTGTATTACTTAATAAAGTTGTAGCCTAGTTAAATCGCATTCCTGGTGACTTTCTTCTACAGACTTGCTTAGCTAACATAACAATTGCCATACTGGGTCAGACCATAGGTCCATCTAGCCCAGTATCCTGTATTCTGACAGTGGCCAGTGCCAGGTGCTCCCATTATTGTCATTGAGAGGTAAGCATGTGCTGGGAAGAAGGATTAGATATCCAAATTATAAGTAACGGAATGGTAACTCAGGCAACAGAATGGTGATCTATTTAACAAAGCTACCGATCACACAGCTCACTGCGATGCAAAATGTGTACGTGATCCATTGTGTCAGGGCAGTCATAGGCAATGGGATATGATGCTGGCCACATCACTCCTCCTTATGTACCACTGGGTATGAAAATGACGTGCCTTCACCACATCAGCCCAATGAGTCCTTGGGCTACTATTCACACAACTATCGGTGCCCTGAGGAAGTCAACTGTAAATCAGAGAGTCCATAAGGTTGGAGCTCTGGAAAAGGAGGTGCTTAACAGCTGTGTTTAATTTGTGCCAGGATTTGCGAGGGCTGACCCCCTCCACCTCTAGGCTGGGCAGTTCATAGCCCCAGCACCTCTGGGTTTGCTGCATCAGTTATGAATATAAAAAAATTGCTTGAGTCCCAGCACCTCTTTCATTACAAATTAAGCACTGCTTAATGATGAGCCTGGGGGAATCAGCACTAGTCTCAGACTGTAGGCAGTTGGATTACAGGGTCTCACAGCTCATAGAAGGGGGTATTAGAGAAAGCATCTGTACTCTGATAGTGCACATAGAAACCCAGTGCCAGGACTCTGATCAGACTCAGGAAAGCTTAAAAGCACATAGGTCCAGCATGACGGACCCTATGATGGGGTCGGGACTGACCACCATAATGCCCCTTGCTGGAATGTCTGGGAATTAGCTCTGTCCAGTGCAGGGTGCCCTCAACTAGTGGTATCCCATCTGTCTCTTGCCTTCTGTTGGCGCCTGGACCATTTTGCTCCTAGCTCATGGCATCCACTTCAGGTGCTTTGGGTGAGGCAGAATGGGTCTCAGGGTCCAGATATAATGTGCACTTTCTGTACAAAAACTAAAATCTAAAAATTTACTCAGGAAAAGTTTGACTTCAGATATATTCAGACAATTTTAACTCTCTCTACCACCTTATTCTTATTTTTCATTCTGTGACCATGACATGAATCAAATAATTGAACTACAGCATTCTAAAGCATAAGCCTGAACATTTATCAGTGCTTTTGTTAACAGAAAGTAAAATGTTTCTGCTTCATTTAATGCTCCAATATTTAAAGATTAAATCAGACAGCTCTATTTATTTCCATATGCTGGGTAGCTTAATTCAGATTTGCATAATAAAACTCGTATGTAGAAATCCTATATATCTGAAAGACAAACAAAAATTCCCAAAAGCAAACAAATAGTTCTCAAACTTCCATTCATCAGCAAGGTCAAATTCTTGGTGCAGGCTTGTTGATATCACATGAAAATAATGGATTTTGACATTAAAATATGAAGATTAATTTCCTAACCTTAAAAATACATGGCATTCCCTATAAATAATTAACTAAAACAAGAGCTTATTAAAAATGCAAAAAACACTGATATTCAGAAAAATGCATGTATAGAATACATAAGTGTTTGTCTTTTAAATACATGCTTCCCTTTAGCAGAAGGGTACTCTGATTAAACTTTCATCAAAGTGGAATTCAATAAAGTTATCAAAACATAATGCATGAACCAAGAGGCCATTGGAATACGGAATTTATCTTAGCCCATCAGAAGCCAATAAAGGCAGGAGGGCCACTCATGCTTTCTGACAAATCATTCAAAGGAATCAGTGTGCATTATTGTGATATGGTTGAGGGCCACTGTATCTACTACATATTTTAAAACCAAACCAGTATTGTGGACAAGATGATGACAGGAGACTTAATAATGAATAGAGAAATATTTCCAGACCCGCTTCATGATCCAATGGGAGCAAGCTGTGTTGGAACTTATGTTCAAGAATTAAAAGTTACCAGCTTAGATCTTTAGGAAGTTCTCTAAACCTAAAGGTGAAATCACTAATGGGAATTACTGATTTATGTGCCTCATTTTGGAAGGTACCAAGAGCTTCCTAATAGTGCTCGGAATTAATAGGTGAGTCAGAAATGGCAATTTCCTCCAGTATTGTGGGCAAACCTTATTAAAATAAAATTTATGCATCATTGTGAGGAAGTGATTGTATGTAATTTTTTGGGAGAGAGGGACCACAACCCTTCAGGAACTAAGATTCATTGGGTGGGGGATTAAGCAAATTCACTCATGATGTAACACTTCCAGAAAGCTACCACCTCCTGGGGAAGCTTGCATACACTGGATCAAACTTGATTCTCCATGGACAACAGACAAAGAAAGGACTTTTGGATAAACAACCTGAAGTTTAAACTGACACAGTCCTTCATTCTGATTCAGCAAATGGACAGGACCCTCTCTTCAGGGGGAGGCCCCCCAGTCCTTAAGGAAGCACTGGAAGGACTTACACTGACCAGAGCCCTTGTGAAGATGATCTCTGGTAAGCTTATTAGCATGAATGTAAATCCTTTTGTTGTTTTTAATGTTTTCTCTGTAATGCTTTTACCTCAAGAATAAATGTGTTGCTTAAAAAGAGCTGTATGGTAACTTAATTGGGGCCATTACAGCAGTTACCATCTCTGAGGTGAAAAGTAAAGCTGGTCTGCTTAGACAGTCTGACTTCACTGAGCAATTCACAGTGTTGGCAGGGAACTGTATTGTCTAAAAATACCCTGGTCAGGCAGGAGAGAGGCTCATGTCTCCACCAAAGAGAGGTGACAGCTGGAGATCCAGAAGCCTAAAAATGAGTGTCCTTGATTGACCATAGAGGGGGGAATAGAGGTGCAGTTGCCTAGAACTGTGGCATATAGTATCCTAATGCAAATATTAACAGAAAAATTAATAGAACTAATACTATAGCCTCAGACAGCCTTGGGTTCCAGAGCTCCTGAATTCCACCCACATGCTGTGTGTGTGTGTCTAAGAGAAGCACAGATCGAGGTGGTGTGGCTGAAGGTGATACTACTGCACTTTCACCCCTTATAAATGCAGTTTGTAGAGGCAGGCAGTACCAACAAATCCCAGTATTGTCAAATTCTGTGACAATGTGAACTTCCATTAAAAAAACTCCTCTGAAATTATTTCAGAAGCCTCTGTATTACAGGTGCTCTGCCACTGCTAGTACAGAATTTATTACCAATATGTTTGGAATTTTGGTCACAGCACTTTTGTTGCAGTTCCTTCATGGTATCATTGTGTGTATGATAATGAAGCTGCTAGCTCATTACTGGGCACTCTGTTCACCCGTTTCAATATCCAGCCAGCAGAAACCTCCATAATCCCCCAGAATACAGGAAAGGGAAGCATAACCCAAAATCAGAGGCAACAAAGGAGCTAGAATCTGCATGAAACCAAAAGCAGCAAACTGGAAGTTGCCACCTAGGAGCTAGCTGTGGAGGGAAGGTCAGACAGCAGCAGGCTTCCTGATCGGAATCCATAGAAACACCTCCACTGTAATCTCAAGTAGAACTCTGGAGCCTCAAAATTCCACCTGTTCTATAGGGAAGTTATGGTTTTAATTAGTAACAAATATTAAATGCTATTTACCATGACAAACCTCTGTCCTTGTCTCAGTGGGTCCTGCACTTCCTGGCAGATTTTGCTGGCCTGAGGCTCACTGTGACCCTCCATGTAGCCCTTCTCTCTCTCTAGAGGGAAGAGTCACAGCCTACTGAGCCATTTTCATCATAAGCTAGCAAGGGAGGTGAGGAGAAGCAATCCTCCCTTGCACAGTCTCTGTTGAAGCAACAAAGAGTCCTGTGGCACCTTAAAGACTAACAAAAGTATTGAAGCAGTCTCTGTCTCCCAGTCTCAGTGATTAATCGGGGAGGGGGGAGCCAGGGGGGAGCCACCCTCTACTCCGGGCTCCAGCCCAGGGACCCTAATACTAGCAGCTATGATAGCTGACTTTAAGGAAACAGAACATGTACAATTCCCTGGGCCACTTTCCCACAGCACCCCCCCCCCCTCAATATCACCTTCACTGTTACCTCAGGGCCTTCTTCATTGCACCTGATATGGCTTTGTACCACTTACTCCCTCTAACCATATAGCTTCCTCATACAGCCACAGCCCCCACTGACTAACTGGGAGGCTTTTAACTAGTTCCAGCCAGCCCGTCATTGGCTTCAGGTATCCCAATCAACCTAGCTATCTCCACTGCTTTCTAGAAGGATCTTAATTAGCCCCAAGTGTCTTGCTTAACCTGGAGCTTGATTAACCAAATGAATTTGGAGCCATTTGGTTATCACGGTATCATTGTTTAGCCTTGGGCTAATATACCTGTTCCTCACCACTTTACAATAGCCGTCTGGCCTTGCCCCGTCACATTACCCTTCAGGTCAGGAAATCCTCTTCACAGAAGGTAGACATTTAAGGCTTTAGGACAGTAACCTTTATCCTATTATTGTATCAAGATTTTGAAACAAAACTAACATTGTTAAGAAAATATGCAGTACTGCCAACTCTCATGACTTTATCACAAGTCATGTGATATTTGGTGTTTTTCTTAGAGCTCCAGTTCCTGGAGATCTGTGATTACATGCAAATCTTAGCTTTCATTTAATTGTGTTTTTAAAAGTACATTTCTAGTCCTATTGGTTGCAAAGAAAAGCTTGTAAACATTACCTGAATACAACCCAAACACCTAAAAGCTGGAATTAAAAACAAAAAGAATCCTCCTTTTAATCTCAATTTTTAAACTAGTTGTATAATTTGGGAGGGCTGATTTTCAGTGCTCAATGTTGGCAATGTTGAAAGTGTTGGCTAGAAACAAGTCATTAAAAAAAGTTAATATGGTCAAACGTCTGAAGCTATAATCTCAAAGCACTTTACAATGATTAAACAAGCCTCTCAGTAGGCACATAAGAAAAACATCATTATACCTATTTTACACAGAGATAAACTGAGGTAAAGAGAGATAAAGCAGCTTTCCTAATGTCATGTATGCAGTCTGAGCAGTCAGAAACAGACCCCAGGAGTCTCAGTTCCTCACTTGCTTTGATAACTAGGTCATAGAGGCTAATGCACTGATTATAATTATGTTTGCCAGAATACTACCATTATTTAGCAAGTCTTCACTTTAAAATATCAGTTTCAGTCCAGAAATTTTATTGTTTATGAAACTTTATAAAAGTTTATGAAAACGAATTATTGTAGGTTATTGAACTGAAACTACAAGGGAGATTATCAGTTTTATTTTCAGATAAAAAAGAATCATGTTAGACAATATTTCATACTAAACTAATACAGGGTGTTTTTGTTGTCCTTTTGCTAAAGGAAGCCCCAATATTCTACTTAATTGTAAATAACAGAAATTTACTGAACCCTTGAGGTGCATAAAAGTACGGCTAGCCAAACACTGCCATACATAAATTTAATGAAAAGCCTCAGGTTTCCATTGACCTAAAAAACAACCCTGATTTGCATACATATTTAATGAAAAACAAGGATAAAATGTTAGCAACAACATTCATTGCTTACTTATATAAAAACATGTTAAAATAGCATTAAGATTGGGATAAAAAGCTATAAAAGCCAAAAAATTCAAAGTGGGATTGGTGTCCAGTCTTTAAATTACAGAATTACCCACAGATCCCTCATCATTTTTAGGGTCTATCCAGTTCAAGGAATTTTCAGCTTCCAGAGTTATGTGGGTTTTGACAGGTTGTGGATCTTGGCTGCATTCCAGGCCAACCTACTGAGGAGCAGTGCCATCTCTGAATACCAGAGTAGAGAGTTTAGCAACTGTTCAGAAGGGAATAGCTCACACAAATCTGCTCTTGCTCCTATGTTCTGCATCTCTTTGTCCTTGTTGAAATCCTACACCCTCTATTAGAGCCATATCCTTAGAATGGGAGGTAGCAAACTGGGGATAAATCATTTAATACAGGGGTTGGCAACAACTCTCTCATATCTCTGTTTGCCATTGAGGAATAATTTGGAAGGTCAATGGGGCAGTGTATAGAATCAAAGAATCATATCACAGAAATGTAGGGCTGGGAGGGACCTCAAGAATGTCATCATGTCCTGCCCCCTGCACTGTGGCAGGACAAAGTAAACCTAGAACATCCCTGACAGGTTTTTGTCAAACCTGTTCCTGAGGTTTCTTACTCCAATTATAGGGATTACACAGCCTCCCTTGGAAGCTTATTCCAGAGTTTAACTACCCTTATAGTCAGCAAGTTTTTCCTAATATCTACCTAAATCTCCCTTGCTGCAGATTAAGCCAATTACAGTAGACTCTCAATTATCCAGGATTGGGTTAACCAGGCTGTGGATTAACCAGGACATCAACAAAAAAAAAACCACGTAAGTCGCAGGGCTGGCTCTGGCTTTGTTGCCGCCCCAAGCGCACACACACACACAAAAAAAACCCCCACCAGGGCGTAGGGCAGCCAGTGAACCAACACTCCCTCCCCCGCTGCAGGGTGGCAGATGAACCAACCCCGCCTCCCCCATATTTCCTAAGGATGGTGATTATCCAGGATTTTATTAACCAGGATTAATTTTTTCCCTATCATCCTAGGGAATCAAGAGTCTACTGTACTTCTTTTCCTACCTTCAGTGGACATTGAGAACAGTTGATAATTGCCCTCTTTATAACAGCCCTTAATACATTTGAAGATTTACCATGTCCCTCCACTCCCCGCCTCTTAGTCTTTGTTTCCTAAGACTAAACATGCCCAGATTTTCTAACTTTTCCACACAGGTCAGTGTCCCATCCCCAAGCAGATGTGCTGTGACTCCATTCTCTCTCCAGGCAGCCACAAGAGTCTAAGTACTTCACAGACTCTATGCTCCTTTTCCTCCTTCGACCTGTGCACAGCTTACTTGGGAAAGCCCTTATCCAAAGCCCTTCACAGAGAAGGCCTGGAAAAGATTTACCCTCCTTTTACACAGCTATGTTGCAACAAAAAGGAAACTTGTAAAGGTTTAAGGGAGAGGTCCCCAAACTGTGGGGTGCACTCTCTATGTGGGTGAAGAAAAACATCCAGGGGGCATGGCAAGGCCTGAGCCAGCCTTCACAGAGGCCGGGGAGGGAGCACCCTGCCCTACTCTGCTCCAAGCTGTGCTCCAGCTCCACCCGTAGCTGCGGTCCAGGCTCCAGGCCCCATGCCTCGCTTGGCCCCTGACTGCGGCCCAGCAGCGGCTCCATGTCCGGCCCTACCCCCAGCCTCAGCTCTGTTGCCGGCTCCACTCCCTCCTCCACCTGTGGTCTCAGCCTCAGCCCCCTTCCCCATCCCCTCCCCTGGAGCTGCAGCCCTGGACAGGACAGGAGTAAGAGGGAGGGGACTCAGCCAGTGGTCCCCAAATATTTCAGGTTTGTACTAAGGACCCACACAATCACGAATACTTTAACTCAAACAGCTCCTTAACAGCTCTCTGCATGTCGTTACTGCAAGGTATCTTTCACTCTGGAGAATTTCTTGGTGGGTGTTTATATATCAAAGACCCCGCGCGTATAAGCCATTAGCACCTTTCACCATAATGTGCACTTGGTGAACTTGCAGAAATGTTAACAAAATGAGCTGAATTTTTAAATCAGTGCTGTTGCAATAGATCTATGTCAACAGCGAATGTGACTTTCAGGTTTTAGGCAGACCCTACACAAAATTCTTGCCCATACCAAACTCATTAATGGAGCTAGATTAAAAATAAGAAGGGCCCACAAGCCAACTGTTGAGAAATGTGTTTGTTCTTTATAGTAACTGTAAGAATAAAACACACCGGGATATAAACACCTCCATCAGCAAGATGCACGGATTTGCACTTCACTCATCTAATGAAAAGAAGGGGCATGGGAAATATACTAAAAGAACTGACCTCCATTCCAGCAGTTCTTTCAGGTGACCAGAACAGCAGTGTTGCCCTGACTAAGCAAATGGGAGGTAGTGTCTTGCTTCAACTCAAAGTCACTCCTCATACTTCCAACCACTGCATATATTATGGCCCGGATCCTGATACCCTGAGTCAGATAAAAGTAGTTTATTATCATGCAGTTAGTACATTGAGTGATAGGTAAGGTTCTTATCAAAATGATTAAAGTTAGCAAAATCAAATACATAGATTTCAATGGGATTATAGGCAGATCATAGGTATTATTCCTATTGTATAAGCATGTCAGAATCTGGCCTTTAGAGATTTTATTTAGAACTTTAACCACAATATTAAATTGGTATTAAAAGAACAAAATTGTTCAGGTCTGAGAGATATATCATTCCAAAATGCTTACATTTTGGAGGTAAATCAGATATTTAGGAATTTCATTGATTAAAAACTTGCATATTTTTGCTTAAGCATAAATAGAAAATGATTAACTTTTTTAGCAATCTGGCCTTTTACAACCTGAGTCTGAATTAAATTTTAATTTGACTTTCTTATTATTTTCCCAGTGTGGTTGTAGCAATTATAATTCTTTTCTAACAGTAAAATACTTGGGTCAACATACAGAAAACTGATTCAATTATTTAAAATGCAATTGCCCCCCAAAACAGAATAAGAGATTAATGTAGCTTTTTGATGATTTATCATTCTAAAAATCCTCTGCCTTCTAATGGGAAAGAGAGAAAGTTGGGGTTTTTTTAACTTTATTATTTGTATTGGAGCCTAAGAGCCTCAGTCATGGACTGGGCGCACATTGTAAAAGACATTGTGCTAAGAGATCAAAAAGATGGTCTATGGCCTTATGAGATGTCACATGTGGCAGTCCCAGAATAGAACTGTCTGGGGACCCAGGACTGACCTTGCTGGGAACAAGTGGAAGCAATGGAATAGGAAGTCAAAGATGACAGATCAGGATCATGTCAATTGTTTGATGTATAGAGTATGAATATTTGCCCTTCCCGTTGGTCCTATACATTTTTGCTAGGTTCAGCAACTTCAAGGCAAAAGATTCTGTTCACATTTAAATGGTAGAACAACAATCCCACATATTCAGTAACTCCACTTTGAGTTGCAGATGCTTAGCTCCTTTCAGGATAACATCTTCAGTCAGTAAAAAAAAGCCTGGGGAGAAAGTAAAAAACAAAAACACACATACACCCTTGAGCTTCACATATATGGAAATACAAAATATATTCCCAATGAACAGAATGTTTAAACAGGGAGATCTATGGGGTATCTGGAAAACAATGTGCATGTGACCTCTTAGGATGTTTGGGAGATTGGGGTGATAAAAAACTGAGTCACCTGTCTTCCTGAATAAGATCATCAAAATCTCATGAGACCCTGTACCAACATATACAATTCTTTAAATGATTATTACTTCTAAGACAGTAGTGTCTTGGAGCTCCAATCATGGTCCAGGGTCCCACTGTGCTAGGCCTTGTACAAGCACTGTGCACAGAATGAAAAGTCAATCTCTGTCCCAAGGAGCTTATACTCCAAGTATAAGACTAAAGACAACAAATGGATACAGACAGGTGGGGGAGTATTAAAAAAAAGAGACAATATTGGTCAGCATGATAGGCAGTGGTTTCTGCCCAGCAGCATCAACCTATTGACAAGTTTGTTGTAGGTTCCATGGCAAAATATAATGTTGAGAAGATATTTGAAGGTGGATATTGAGGTGGCTTGAAGATGTTTATGGTGAGAGCTTCCCAAGCATCTGGAGCAGCACAGGAGAAAGCACAAAGGTGCTTGTTTGAAAATTTAACAGGTAGTCAAAAGATGCTAGAACTTGTACTGAATGATAGACCCTTTTGTGGATTATTAAATTATATGAATCAGCCACGGATCCTGCAATTGAAGTAAATTGGGTTCCCTGTGTGCAAAGCAGCCCACTCATTTTTAGGTTTCGGGCCTTAGTAAGTAAACAAACATGATTTTTTAAAAATGTCTATTGTGTAGCTTTTATTTAATTGAACTGACAGTTCAGTGTTAAATCCCAGTGAATCCAGCTCCTGTGTTGCTAGTTTTAACATCAACAGAGTGAAAATTACCCTTAGATTTGGATGCTGTAGAAACACATGAAGAACAAAGACAGTAACTATAGACACAGTCACAAGTAAGAAGTCTTATCGGTATTATAGGGTTTGGGGTTTTTTATCTGCTGAGATTTTGTGTAAATTTTCCACCATTGCAAAAGCAAAATACATTATTTTTTAAAATGTTATATATTCCCCCAAGGTATTTTTAAGCATATTTTCAATAAATAGAACATGTAGCTCATAACACATTTAGGCCTCAATCCAACACTCAAAGACATTAGTCAGTGGGAGCACCCAGGTACTTACAGTTACGTATCCTTTTAGGATTGAGATCCTCAAAAAAATAAATGTATGGGGTCTGCCTCTCATTTTTACAAATGAATTCCCAGGTACTTTGATATCAAATCCATTTTTAAAAACTTCTTAAAGAATTGCATTAGCAATACATTAGTCTTTGAAAATTACAGATAGCAATATTTGATTTTATATAATATTTCCCTTGCTGTCATCAATTTCCGTGATACTTCACACAGTGTGGATGACATGACAACTAACACAGTCTTCTTCTTTCATATGATTGGTGTAGAGCAGCAACTACAATTTCACCTGAAGTTGATCAAGCCAAATGGCTATATTAGAAGTAGCAGCATTTATTGCAGTAATGCCTCCTCTATATTTATGACTAATTTATTTATTGACACATAGTAATGAATGATTTAACTACTTTGGGACTCAAAAAAAAAAAACAATGAAAAACATTGTTTTCTGGAACACATGGTGTGTGAGATGGAAAAATAAATATTACAATAAATGATTTGCTCTACACTATCAGACTTGGTTCCATCTACCATACCTGATCTTTTATTCCTTCTTCCCTAAGAAATCTATACAAGAATCTCAGATGAGCAATTAGGACTATCTGACTTGTTCCATTCCATGATATTATCGTTCTCATTATAAAAGTGTTTGCCTCAATTACCTCATTTCAATGTATATAGAATTTTTACAGCCAGGTGGATTTGTTTAGTTTATACCTTAAAATTATGTATATGCTAAGGAAGGAAGCAGCTCATATTGGGGAGCTGAAATCAATACAGGATTGTTCACACTTTTCCCAGGAATTATTCCCATTCTAAAGAGTGGCCCTTGCCATTTGATTCTAAAACTAACTCATTTTGACTCTTAATGTCCCATATCTAGTTACACAGAAACTGGTCAGACAGTTGTTCCAGGTCACGAATAATGGCAGAAAGGTTATTGCCCACAAAAGAGCAGATCTTCACATGGTAAAAACTATCATAGCTTCACTGATGTCAAAGATCAGCCCATTTGCCCATGGCACATTTAACTGAAATAGAGCCATGACAATTTACATCAGCTAAGGATCTTTCCCAGTAAGTCCATTACTGCTCTTTGTTTTACAAGTTTAATATTGTCAGCCTTTATTGACATAGGCTCTGAGGTGTTATAGCACTGGTAATAACTAAAGTTGAAGCCTCTCATTATTACAGGATATCCAGCTGCAATCATTCCCAGAATTTGACATGTGTCTTAACAATACAAGTTCCTGAATTCATTATTTAACAACCTGTCCTACAATTTCATTAAGGAGGGAACACATTTCACCTCCAAAATACCTTGACTAATTGGCTTGGATTAAGTGCACTGGCCATCTGTGCCCTGGGTAAATTTCACCCTAAGATTTTTATAAGTATACATCTCAAGATTTAATAAGGACACTTCATTTTAGGAAATACTTCTTTAGGACCTTGAAGATCTGAACAGCCTCATTGTTTGAGTGAACCACCTATTGTCACATCTGTTAGATATTATAAGATCTCTACCTGTACAGGACATAATGAAAGACTAACCTAGTAGCTTTGAAGAATGGTTGCCTTGTGTGTAGTGCCTCTCCAACATGTACTGGTCATAGTTAACTCTGAGTATGCAAGCCTAGTTTGCATGTTGGTTTTGCTACTAATCCAAAAAGTCATATTTTGAACCTAAATTCCTAGAAATCAGATATTTGTTAAAAAAAAAAGTAGATTCAGATAATGCAGTGATCTTTTGACAGCTGTCTTCTCAATATTTTTCCTAAAAAGAAAAAAACCCCACTTCTCAAATCTTTACTTTGCTAACCAAGTGCCATAACCCCAAAAAAGCTTTTAAAAATATAACTTTTATAAGCTTATAAAAATTTTTGATTTGCAACAATGATTTTCTGAATCCAACTTTTCTATGTTTTAAAAATAATTTGTTTACAAATTATTCAGACCATTTCAGATTAATGAAATTATATATGGCACTTGAGCAAGTAAAATCTTGAAACAGAGCAGAGATAAATCCTTTAACTTGCTCATTTTAAGCCTGCTAAAGAGAAAATGCTGAGAAAGGTGATTTTAGAGAGAGAATATCTCTGCTCTAAAATCAATTCACAATACATTCAAAAATTAAATATTTTAGTCTAGGGCAATTTTTATTGCTAGAAAAACACTGCATAATTAAACTATGTGAATGAATAACAAGAAATTTTATTTTTTGGTTTCTCATGAGAATTTCCAGTAAAAACTTCCACTTGGTTGCATCATGCTGTACTACTTCTTATACAGCTATACATACCATATTTGACACATTTGACCATCATTATTAGAATTACATTCTTTAAAGGTCAAATGCAAAACAACTCATTTTAGCTAGAGACTTGTAATACTAGTTAGAAACATTTAAATGGTCAGGATCATTATTACAGTCCATAAATAGCAAAACTGCATTGATAATCTTGCTAATTAAGACCCTGATTAAGCAAAGCATTTGAGCTCATGCTTAAGCATCCCCTTAAGCATTTGAGTAGTCATTGATTTTAAGTTACATGTGTGCTTAGGTACTTTGCTGAGTAGCAAATATAGCCATTACTGATTATCTACTGAAGCTTCTAAACTTTCTGAATCCAGATATCTAACAAGCTGGTCCTGCACACCCTACCACAGGGTGAATCTCCAGTTACCCTGTGAAGAGAGCTTTCAAGACACCTTGCACCACCTGAGCAGTGCAAAGAAGCCAGAAGTGGTATGTCAAGGATCTCGCTCATTAATTTTATTCATGGTCTCTCATAAATTGCATTTTCTCATCCTCTATGATTTGTTGTTCCCTTGCACTGAGATCAAGGGCTTGTCTAGAAAGTGAGGTAATGCACACTATGGGGATGTGATGTCTAAAGTTCACTAAAATGTTGCACATTAATTGGTCTGTGTAGACCCTGCTGGTGAGCACTAAAGGTTCCTTCATGTGCTTCAACATTAGAATGCTCTTGGGAACACATATTGTGCACCAGCAGGGTCTACACAGAGAACAGAAAAATACCTCAAATAGCGTAATAGACTTTTTTTTTTTACTTTGTGGATTTTTCCTTTTTTATAATTTCTAAGAATTGTTTCCTCTCTTGTGACACTGTTGCTCTGTGTTCACACATAGAGTTGCTACAGATCAAGAAGCCAAAGACAGACAATAATTGAAAGAGTTACTATTAATTCTTCCACTTTCATAGATTTGAAAGTTAGTGTATAGAAAACAGGAAAAAAAAGAATGAGGTTGTGTCATTTCATGTTCCATTTCATCTCCCCCTTCATCAAAATTGTCTCTAGTGTTCATCATGAGGTGTTAGTGATTAGTCCAGTGTGCAGAGGATGAGGGAAAAGAACAACTACATCTTGAAAATATGATATGCCATCAACACACTTTATACTGTGTCATTACCTTTGGTCTTTCCATCATTCTAAGCAGTAACATTCACAACCTTTCCAAATAAATAGTACTCATTCTTTTACATGTATGTAGCTTGGGGGAGGCAAAGAAAGTTTAGTCCATTAAGGTCACAGTGAAAAAGAACAATTATTAATCAATCACTTGGACTTTACCTGGTAGGTCAATCCTACGAATCGAGTTTCTTTCAGCCTAATTTCAGTCAACTGCAATGATTAAAAAGTGACATTTACTAGAGGAATAAAAATCTATTAGAAAAGGGAATTTGTCCTTCCGGGCTTGTTTTTCTAAAGCCTTTCAATTTTTCTTCCAAGAGGCTGTTGGTAGCTAAAAGACATCTGAAATTATTCACAGATATGAAAGGCTGGAAATGTTTCAGAATTCATTTTTTGGTTCCTTTTCACATGTTAAAGTCTGGTTGGCATTGCAGAAGACAGATATTTCATGTGATATAGTTTCACTTCAAACTACAAGAGAAGATTCAATAATTGGGTACTTTTGGGAATCTATTCAAATTTCTGATGTACAGTCTCTTCATGTGGTGGTGTTTTTAAAACACATGAAACAATCTTGTTAATCTTAGAATCCACACACAGAATAAGTCTAATTTTATTTTCATCCAGAAAGGTATATTTAGACAATAGGTAACAGAGCATGTCAGGATCATACTGTAGAGGAGGCCTAGCAACCTCTCAGAAGCTTTACGGTCACATACATTTTAAACATTTATAATAATTTTAAAAATTTCAGTCCTTCCCATAAAGAGCTTAAAATCTAAATGGCAAGGATGCTATTCTCTGGCAATTATTAGGACCCAGCCCTCAAGTCAGAAAGATAGTGATGGGTGTGCAAGGCAATGTACATAGAGCCATAGTTCTTGTTCACATTATATCTTGTAGGCATTGCTCGAAAATGAAAATAGCTGTGTGGAAGACTTACTTTTCTTTAGGTTCAGGTAATTTTCATCGTGGCTTTTAGTGTCATCAGCTGATTTCTGATTCAATGACAGCCATTGCTGACCCTTGTTTGATTAACTAGTTAATGTCTAGGACACCTTGAAGATCATGCCACTGCTAAATATTGTTTTAGGTGCTGCTTTAGGACATCATTCTTTCAGAGTTCACTGCAAATATGGTACCGCAGATACCATGGCTTGCTAGTGAGGATGTGTTATCCTAGATATAATATTTGTGTGTGTCTGCCTACTTTCTTTGACACTCTATTGAGTTAAGCCTTATACAAGAGACAAAGGGTGAAGTATTGTAGATAAAGCTAAAAACAAAAACGGTCTGCACAATAATGTTATGTTGGACCATCCTCCACAGCTCAGTGGCCACCAATTCTAGGCTTGTCTTGGTAGAACCAAATGTAGGAAATATTAATGGTTCATTTTTCCTAGTTGACTTCCTCTAAATCTCATTGTAGTACAAAAATTAAACAACTTGTATGACTGTAGGGGCTCAATAAGAGACAGCTGTATTATTTATATAATGATAACACTGAAAAACCCAGGAAGACACCATTGTGCTAAGTGCTGGACAAACACAGAACAAAAAAAAAGAAAAGAAAAAAGAAAAAGGCTGTCTCTGCTTCAAGAAACTTATTTCAGCCAGAGTCATTTTCTGCCCTCAAGTCCCAACTTCCTGAAGAAAGTAGATATTCAGAGATTTGAGGTCTTGGGTGAAATGATTTGAGTCTACTATAGATTTATATTATTCAGGGCTGGATAAAGACCTTTAGCAGCCCTAAGCACTGAATAAATTATGGTGCCCACCCCCACCCCCGGCATATGTAGTTCAAAATAAAAACCAATACTATACTGTAAAATAAAATTTTATTTTTCAAAATGACACAAAAAACTTACATGTATGCTGAAATTAAAATAGCTTTTTTCTAGATTTTCTGATTGCAAAATTCTAGATAAGTTCATCAAAGCTGACTCAACAAAGCGTGTCCACTTCCATACACAATAGAGAAAAATGAATCAAGTCTGTCCTGGCACATTGTTGTTCTCTGGGGTTTTTTTATTCTTTTCAGATGAGAATACTGTTCGTCAGATAAGTTCATATCATTTAGAAAAAAAAATTTACTTGCTACTACTTTGTACACTTTACCTCTCCTCTTGAAGTGCATCTATTATAGCGTAGTATTTGTCTCTAGGATTCAGTGTTATTTCTGTTGCACTGCTATCATTTGCTTGTTTTTTTCCTGATTTGCTTGTGGGACTGGGCTTCTCTGTGGTTAGTATCAGGCAAGATATCTTTTGATATGTCTTCAAACCTTTCTAAATCATTCCTCAAAGTGTGTAAGTGGTCTGCTAATTATTGACAGATGTCTGCACATGTTTGCAAATCCAATTCTTTTTCTTGGAGAGCTTTACTTGTGTGGTGAAAGTGTTGTAAAATTTCATTCCACATGGATAACATGAATACAAACTCTAGTTCTTGCATCTTGTTTGCAATGTTTTCTGCTTCTCATATTGTTTCTCCCTTTTGTGATTGGTCTTCAGATATACTTTCTAATGCATCATAATCTTTGAGTAGGATGCTCCCCTGGTTTAGATGGGATTAAGTAATTTAAAAAAACCCAGAAAAACAGGGAAAGAGTGTGTAGTGGAGTGTAAAAGTCTAACAAAGTTCTGATTTTTCCCCCATGATGACTACTTCAATGCTTTTTTTTGAAATATCAAATACCAATTTTTTATTAAAAAAAAAAAACACACACACACACACACACAACCACACCTCTCTTTTGGTGCCCCCTGCTTTGCTGGTGCCCTAAGCATGTGCTTAGTCTGCCTATTGGGTAATCCAGCCTGGTATTATCATTCCCCTTAATACTTATCTCTGCAACAACTGTAAGTGGTTATTTTTCCTCTTTAAAATCTGGCTTCTAGACAAGTTAAAGTCATACGGGGCCAGATTTACAGAAGTATTTAGTCATATAGTGGGATTCTGAAAAGTACCTTAGCCAGTTAGGAGCTTAAATCCCATTAAAATCAACTGCTTAGGTGCTTTTGAAATCCCACAAGGCACATAAATATCTTTGAAAATCTGGTCCATTTAGATAAACATAGCGTGCTCTGTCTAATCTCCTCACCAAGCGAATTGAATGCTAATGATATTTAAAACTTGTATATCAAGTTAGATGTGAGATTTTCATGTATTCATAGATTTTAAAGCCAGAAGGGACCATTATGATCAACTTCTATCAGGTTGTACATAAGATGATTTTACCAAGTGGTTTCTGCACCAATCCCATAATTTCTTACAGAGCTACAACATGTCTTTATAAAGACATCAAAGCATTTAACAGGTCAAGCTATTTCATGTAGGCTGTATCCTGTAAGAGATTCAATAGCATCCATGGTTCACAACACTTTCCTGATGCCTTAATATTTCTCTGTATTTTTCTTTTCATGTTAATTCGGCTCTATGTTTCTGGCTATGGTACATTTTAAGTCCTGAAGAAAGAAGTCGACATGAGTATCAAGCAGTGTTTTTTCCCCTAATGTGTGCTACAAAGTCCATTATACAGAGGAGAAAACCCACTTGTCAGATATGCCACAAATGAAATATCAAATCTGTAATCCTGGGAATCCCATCATAGAATAAGTCTGTCCTCCTTCAATGCACACCTAGCCCATATTTTCACCAGCTCTCAACCAAGGGGATAGCAACTTACTGCATGTGCATGAAAATGGCCACATTTCACCTTTAACCAGCCACAACTAATCTTAATTCATATACCATATCTCTAAATTAAAATTACACCAGCTCAAATAAAAAACAAACATACACCCACCTTTAAATGGATAGAATCGTAGAGTAAATATGAATTAAAACAGAATGCAGAGGGGTCAAAACGATGTGTCTATGATTTTCAAACACAAATCCTATGAATAAACTCTGCCAGTAAAACATACATGTGAGAAAGTCTCCAAGACAATAATAATGTGGGTTATGTGCAGACACTGGAAATCTGATCCCATGACTTAATAGAGCTGCTTTGCACTGCTCTTAGTCCCAATGCCAGAGGATCCAGACTGCACAGGAAACCCCTAGTGCAAGAAAATCACTGGGTTTATATAGCATCAATGTAATGACTCCTGTGCAATCCCTCTACTAGCCACTGATATGGGAAGCATAATCAGGCATGACCAAGGCTCATTTACATCCCAGTAACAGTGGCCTCTCAGAAATGTCCTACTGAGGCCGTGCTTGCTGGCATTAATTACTGCAGCCTTCAGGTTACTCTAATGTACACTGAGGATCCAGCCCAGTTGCAAAGTAGCTGCAGTACCAAAATGATTTAAAGCCACCTTGCCACTTTGCAGCTGCATCAAGCACTCTTTGGCAGTATTGCCAATTCCAAGCATTCAAAAACCTTGAGTAGGATCCCTCCCAAAAGCAGGAATTTTTTTAAAACTTAGAAAGCAGAAGTTTAAAACTTAGAAACTGGGGGACAAATCTACAGATTTCAGTGGGCTTGCCCATTGTCAGTTCAGTATTTGGCTTCAGATCTGTCATGTCACTGGAGTTCCTCTTAGTGAAACAAAAACTGGGAGGAAGTTGATAATGAAAGGAACTCCCTTGATGAAAACTTGGCATTCCGCTTTCATATCACTATCCATGTTAGAGAAAGTGAGCATGTGTATGTGTACCTATGTGTATGCATAGGTCAACATATATGGACTAATTGCTGTCAGGTAAGATGACACATTTTCATACAATCATAGGACCTTGAGAGGTCTTCTAATCCAGTCTCCTGCACTCAAGGCAGGACTAAGTATCTTCTCTGACAGGTGTTTGTCTAACTGCTCAGTTTGTCTAACTTACCCCAGTTGAGGCCTAATCAACATAGAATAGAGCAGATGAATTACTTCTTGTGTCTTGCTTAGAACACTCCTGCTAATACAGCCCAGAGTGATGTTTGCCTTTTTTGGAACAATGGTACACTGTTGACGCATATTTAGCTTGTGTTCCACTATGACCCCCAGATCCCTTTCCGCAGTACTCCTTCCTAGGCAGTCATTTTCCATTTTGTATGTGTGCAGCTGATTGTTCCTTCCTAAGTATAGTACTTTACATTTGTCCTTACTGAATTTCATCCTATTTACTTGAAGCAACCTTGCCTTACATAGGACACAGAGGGCAGAACAGCAGTATACAATCGTACCTTCAGTGGCACAGTTCATTGTAAATCAATCGTCTTTTATTGCAGTCAATACATTTGCAAGACACAAGTGATCAATACACTTTAAAATGAAGCAAGGTGATAAGTAGCATAATTCCATCAAAGTCAATAAAGTTACACAGGGGATGAAGCTAGCCTTAATATTTCTGTAAAATAAAGTATGGTATTGAACTGCAGATTATATTAGTAAAATATCAGCAAGAGCAACATTTTCCCCCCTCCAGTGATGGACTATTAGGTCCAACAATCACCGGTCACCTTCCTCTGTGCTCCTTCACTTCAACCTCACTACTGGTGTCCTCCATGCTCTTTTCTATCCTCTCTCCATTCTTCCCTTCCCTATCCTTTCCTCTCATGCATTTTTTCCTTTTAGCAAATATCTTCCTTTGTCTCACACCCTTTCTGTATAATACATTTAATATATAATTACATGCAAAGTAAGCAGAATATCATCCTGAACTCCTCAAAGTAGGCAAGCAGAGGTTGAAATCCTGCTTCCTTCTGCAGCAGCCAGCACAGCTGCCTCACCTAAAGAAAAGTGCATGAGGAACCTCTCCAAAATAGAAGAACAGCAGGCATATTCCCGTTTATTTCCTATAGACACTGGATGAAATCCTGACTTCGCTGACTTCAATGAACCCAAAACTTCATCCATTGTGCCTACTTTGGGAGCACTCGAAGTTGGCACTCCTCTAAACCTCCCACAATGTTGCCAGAGACTTCACACCCATAATCTTAAAAGGCAGAGCAACAGCAATGGTGATGTATCATCTGTACAAAATATATCCCCATTCGTGTGAGTTATTTGCTTCTGTAATAGCATAGGAAAATTTGCATGGTGAAAAAGCTACCAGAATGATTGTCTGCTTCAATAAAATTAGCTATGCCTTAGTTGACTTTGATGTCTCCACTTGTTTGCATTATGTGGATATTTTTTGTTGCAGGTATCATTAAAAGAAAACAATCATGGCTTCATTTGTAAAAGTAGCACAATAAGTTGATTGCCAAATTTTACTCCTTTAACTTTCTGTAAAACTCAGACTGCCTTTGACAAAACAAGATTGAGCAAAATAGGCCCCAGTTTCCAAAAGCATAAGTGGGCTCTGTGCGCAGCTGACTTGCATACATTCACAATGCCCAGTGCATGGGAGTAAGTCATGTATTTAGAGGCAGATAGGTCTAAGAGTGTTTGCAATACAACTTAAATGTGTGCACTCTAGGCATTCTGAATGCTGGGCATGTGCAAAAAAATTTTTTTCAAAATATGGGCCTTGCTGACTTAGAAAAAATAGCTAATTAAAATTAATGCACAATGGCTAGTATAATCCATATTTCAGCTCTAATTACAGAATTGAAGTTTACATAGCTATTAAATATGATCTTGTGATCATTTATGCAAATAGCCTGAAGCCATCAGAAGTTTGGTTGTATGTGTTAAATACAAAGGCTCCCTTCTTACAAAGGCTCCCTTCTTAAAAGATTTCTTATAATAATGTGTCTGACTTCGCTACTAATAAATCACTAACAAAATGCCAAGCCATTTCAAAACTGTTTTCGCTTTTAGCACAACTAATTGTTTTTAAATTTCATTTTTCAGCACAAACTATACAATATCATCAAAAAAGCATTTTTGTAGCACATTAGCCTTGCTACAGATTAACATGTTAGTCTTTTAAGTATGTGTATCAAGTGGGTAAAAGGTACCAGGTGACAATCTGGCCCTTAGATTTTAAAAGGGAGTCCAGTCACAAGGAAACTCGTTTTTAAAATAATGGGGTTTTAGGAATAAGAAAGGGCAATTCTACTTAAAGCCAGTTTACTTCTCTCCAATCAATAATTTAGGAACATGTTGTTTAAGCACCAGTATTATTAAATACCTATATTTATATTTTAAAAATAGACAGAGCCTTTGAAACTAAAGTATTCTGTCAGCTGTCTGCTACCTTTGAAATGGATGCAGTGGATCAGCATACAAAATAAAATCTTACATTTTAAACTTCTTCAGTTTTTTTTTCAAAGGCTCTGGAGAAAAAGGCATCTAAAGACTTTAAGAAAGCTCTTCAATTCTTTACTGTATTATTCTACCTCAAGTGGTAGGAATAGATCCTACTATTGCATGTCCTCTTATTTTTCTGCTTCTTCATAGGCACATGGCAATGAGTGAGTTTAGATAGATGGAGATAAATACTGAAGCTGGTTCTCTAGTTGTGCAATCACAGCCCACTTCTTCAACATGTTTTATAACACAGTGATATGGTCCAAATCAGTCTTTTTCTTCGTGTACCAAATATCTAATTTTCCCCAAAAGTAGTGGTATAATCTGAAAATGAAATAAGAGTGCACCAAGGAAAAAGACTAATTCAGCTATTTGAATAATTTTATTTCAACCTTCCTACCACAGTTTGGCCCAAAGAATGTTTAAGTGACTAGCTAGGTAAAAATACTTTGGATCTATACAATCAGAATGGATATAGGTGGTTTCATTGAAATGAAGTACATTTAACCATAAAGTTAAAACCACCACAATCATGTCTAGGTAATGGCAGAAAAATTAATATCCTGTGTAATTTGCCAGTGGAAGAAAAAAGTATAAAGCTGTTAATCACCAAAAGAAATTCACTTTAACCACATTTCCTAGTGTCTCTAGGTCATAAATACGCTGGCAACTGAACTATGAAAGAAAAAATGAACAGGCTTTCTGAAGACATCTGGATATAGTTCAATGCATTAACAGAAGACACTAGCATCTTCTATGGGACCTGGGAAGGAAACATTCTTATATGAGAATTTAAAATCCAAGTGTGTGTATATAAAAGAGAGAAATGATATTGGAGTTTATATAAATTAGAAGAATAGACATAATTAACAGATTCTGTTCCCAAAAGAATCAAGAAAGCAGATACACTGAAGTCCTTATGCTCTACAATTAGATACTTTTTCATCACAAATTGCATTCCTGTCTCTTCAGAGAAATGTCTTCAGTAAGTTCAGCTGAGTGAATTTGGGAATACATACAGACAGTAAAAGCAAATATGCAGAATAATACCAGGTCAAAAGCTCTCTAGAAGGAATCCAAATGTCTTGCAGAGAAAACAAATCAAAATACTATGATTGCCAAACCAGTAGTTCTTTCCAACCTCTGAATGAGGGTCATAGGAGAATCATAAAACTATCTAAAAACCATACTGCTGAAATATTAAGATGAAGCCAAACAAATCTGAAATACCTGAAAAACAAACAAGCCTGAAAAAGATAAGAAAAGGATTGAAAATAAATTACAATGTTAGAAATGAAGAGTTTGTAAACATGCTCAAAATAGACTAAAAAGGTGATAATTTTAGGAAGAACACAGTTTGTTAAGAGGACACATAAGAAGCATAGAAAGAAAAAAACACTGGAAATGAAATAACCAGACATTATAACTAATAGAACTAAATGCAGCATCAAGTCTTAATAAGTTAGTGACATATATTCCTAATGTCACAGAAGTAGTAGTTTAATAAGCAATCAAAAGAATGAAAGGGGGCAAAGCAAGAGGTCAAAAGAAGTTACCTTACATGCTATATTGGGAGATGAATCAAAGTGAACAGAATTCATTAGTTTATTCATAGTGAGTCTGTTAGACTAAAACAAAAGTAATAATAATTCCTAAGAATCACAAAAGTTAGAAATGGAAAATATGAACTAGGTCACATAGTCCTTCCTCACGGCCAATATAATATTCCTTCATAGTCAAGGGAGCTTTTCCTCACTTTAATCTTACTCCTCAACATATTTTTTTATTTCCTCCTCTTCCTTTATGTTTATTTTCTTCAAATATTTGAAGCATCTCAAGTCACCACCTTTCCCATCAAGGTAACATGTCAGGACTACAGACCCATTTGCCTATTGTCAGTACAGGCGAACCGCATCTTAGGCGCATTTAACATACGTGTTTCAGCAAAGAAAAAAAAGAGAAAAATAACAATTTAAAAATTTTATCTGTAGGGCAGGCAATTCCGCCCATCATTAAACTCAATAAATTTTGACTGTACACAGTTTTCGCTTTACATGTTGAACGCGGAACGTAACCCCCTGTAAGATGTGACTCGCCTGTATTATGTATGATCTGCACAGGAGGAATGACAAAAACTGCATCAGCATTTGAACTTAAACTGACCATGAAAGCAGCCAGAGTTTAGATGTTGTTTCTCAAATATGAAATCACCTGCATACAGTGAATCAAGTGCTACTGAAGACTGTCACCTCCTGCACCCCAAAGCCCTCATCCCTGGCTCCACCCCAGTGCCTGCAGCCCTAGCCCAGAGTCCTGACACCCTCCTTCACTCCAACCCTCTGCCCCAGCTCTGAGACCCCCAAACCCAGAGCACCCTCCTACACCCAAACCCATCATCCCTGGCAACACTCCAAAGCCTGAACTTCCAGCCCAGATCTGACTCTCTCCCCACCTCAACCCCGAGCCCCTGAACTCTTCATTCCCAGCCCCATCCTGCAGCCCTCATCTCTACACCCCAATCCTCTGGCCCAGCCTTGAGACCTTCCCAAACCCCTCATCCCCAGCTCCACTGGGTTGCAGGCATCAATTTTCTTCAGCTGGGTCCCCAGAAAAAAACAGTTTGAACACCATTGAGTAAGACAATGCCATATAATTGCACATCTCTTGCCCAGTGGAGCCTGGTAACTCAGTCTGCACCCTGGAGAAGTAGTTAGATGGCATTACTACCTGGATGGCTCACTGATGCTTCCAAAAAACACTCACATCTTTCTGCCAGGTAAGAGTCATCGGTAAAGGAAGCATGATCTCCCTGTGCCCTCATGTGTGGGAGGGCACTTCTAAAAGCAGCGGTCATTATTTTATTCCATACCAATTCCATTGTAAACCACATGAGAAACATAGTATCAACTGTTTTATTCACTTATTTGTGCCACATTGACCTTGCAATAGCAACACATGGTCGGCTCAATTACTCTAACTCCTTCAGATAGCAAGACTTTTCTGCTGCTTGCACCTACTGCAGAATACAGCAGCATGCTCTCTCGCAGGACTGAGCAGCTCTAGTCACAAAATACCTGCATGGTGTTATCCACACAGCTTACCTAAAAAGTAGTGGACTGATTTTAAGCTGTCCCTCATGACCTTTACACCCCAAATAGCATAGACCATCACTTACATTCAAGACTCGCTTCTTGAGCCACATTCTGATGTGTTTTACGCTGTGCACTCCCCAGTGTCAATGCATGATCACATTCAGTGTGACAGCTTTTGGATTTGGAGTTGCTCCCTTTGCCTCTAACATCTGCCTCAGCATATACCTCTCCTCTTAAATTCAGAGCTGTCTGATTTAATCTTGGTTGAAAGCAAGGTGGAGAAAACTTTGTTTTTAAAACTGGATGTTTTTTAACTTAACATTAGATTTTTGTTAAGTATGTTTTTTAAATATATTTTTATATTTAAATATTTTATATTTATATAAAATATATTTATTTAAAATAACATTTGAGATTAAATTTTCTAGATTATAATTAATGTTAATAAAATAACGTTAATGCAGAATCATAGAAATGTAGGGGTGGAAGGGAAATTGAGAGGTCATCTATTCTACTACCCCATTCTAGTGCAGGATCAAGTATATGTAGACCATCCCTGAAGGCTGTTTAATTTATTCTTAAAAACCTTCAGCAATGGAGATTTCACAACCTCCCTTAGAAACCTGTTCCAGTGGTTAAGCATCCTTATTGTTAGAAAGTTTCTCCTAATGTTTGTTGCCAGCTTTTCAAAGTCAAACCACTGAACTGGTGGAAGTCACTGGTTAATCACCTGTAATCAGAGTTGAACTGTTAAACCAGTTTTTAACAGTAGTTGCCTCTTTTGCAGATACAGAGAATATTGTCTTCAGCTAGTTCAGTTTAATGACTAGTTCATTCAAAGCTGAAAAACCAAACGGAGTTGAAAAAAGCAGCAAGGCTTGTTTTCCTCTATCAATCTATATCCAGTAACGAGTTCTAAGAGGATGAGAGCCACTAGCTCTAAAACCTTGAAAGATATGATGATCAGAAACAATCAATTCAATATAGAGTTATGGATAAACAAATGAAGCATTAATAAAATCATTTTTAAATGCAAAACAGGTTTTGATAAGAAATACTAGGATATCCAGAACAATTAAGGCAGTTTTATTTAACTAGTAAAATTTTAAATGCTTTGTATGTGCATTCTGAGAGTTCCAATTTATATCCAAATATAACCTGACACAAGTGACAAGAAAAAAAAATAATCTTCTTCTAGTAAATAAGTCTCATTCACCATATTTATCATACTAAGAAAAAGTGTAAAAAATAAGAACCTGAATACATTGATGTTAAGTTATATACTTGCTTAAATAAATGTGTGTGGATATAGAGTATCCTCCTGGTTAGAGGGAAAAAAAAGTATTAAATTTAATGTAAAGGATGTAACTCCAGCTGGGAGTCTGGAGGCTGGTGGGCTCTCTGCCAAAGCTATGAACCCTGATCCCAGCAGGTTTCCAGTGGAAATCTGCCTGTGTTTGGGCAAAATTTAATTGCAGCTATAATAGAGGTGACAAAACATTTCAGACTAGCAAAGCAAAGTTTCTGACCAGATCTATTCATAAATATCAAGATAGCAAGAGTAAGGTCAAGAATATCCATTAATTTTGGGAACTGAATTTCAGAGCCTAGAACCTGAGTTTGAGTACTTAGCATTAACTAGTCCTGTGTGTGTTCAACGCACAGCTCCCATTATAGGCAGCACTTCTACATATCAGACACCAGGGTTCAAACGGAGGCAGACAGAAAATGAGGAACATTCAATTTGTGATCACGTCTGGAGAAGGAACTATGATTTGAAAAAAGTTTGACACGAGATGCTGTCACAGGATAATTGTTAAGGGAAATTGTAGGAGGGGTATATTGTGGGACAGAGACTAAAAAGAATTCATGCCACTGGGTGCACACAGACAAAAGCGATTGGGACTTCTGCACTGAAGCCCCCACCCAGAATATTAGATAGGAACTTGTCGGGGGGAAGAAGGTTGACTTGCAATGATCATTGGTTGACTTCTGCAAGGAGAGGGAGCACAATTTCAGGAGGAGTTGAAGAGCTAGACTGTGATCATGAGAGGTAATACTGTTGGGCTTTTCTAACCTTAGGCTGTCCCTATTAGATTAAGCAGTAGGAAAGTTACTGTCTGCTATTGTTAAGTTTGTGATGTTTACTCAGGTTAAACAAAAGTTCAGTGTTTTGTTAGGAATCATAGGAATAGACAATCAGTGGGTTTGAAGAGATCTGCAGGTTCCCTGAAATAAAGTTAAGAAAAGCAGCCAGGATCTCCTGATATTTACAGTCAAGTATACTGATGATTAGATGAGTAAACAAGCTTCATGGGCAATCTGGTGACATTGGTGTTGAATCACATGTGAGACTAAAAAAGTGAAGGCTGTGACACCACCTGTGAAAATTCGGTTCAAGAGACTTCCCAGCATCACATACGACCTCTGTGCCAGAAACAGCTACAGAATGCAAGTCTCCTAGGCAGAATTCATAACATCTGTAATCCCTGGTCTCATTCACTACACACCTTCCAACTTCTGCAACAAATGGAGCAGTAGTCCAAAAGTACTCCTTCACCACGCAACCACTGTCAGCGCGTGACCCCTCCATCCTGCCCACTCTCCACTCCCACACTCCACTTGCACCTCTTCGCCCCCTCTCCAGCCCTCCCGACCATCATTTATGATTCTTAACCCCCTCATCCACTGGCCAACCAGCCAGCCACCACTCACACACAAACCTCTTCACCCCCTCTCACAAGGTTCCCATGCAGGCAGAGCGGGGATGGGAAGAGACGAAGCCTCAGGCGAAGAGGATGAGACAGAGTGGGGCCTCAGGACAAAGTGGGGCTATGGCCAGAGCACCCACCCTTTCAGCAGTGGTGCATTCCAAAAGCGGCAGGCTGGCTGTTTGGGAAGGCTTAGCCTTCCCAAGCCTATTATACTCACCACTTATGTGCACAATCCTGACATAAAGGCTACTCCCTGCTACATTTCAAGTCTCTGCAGCAAAATATGGGTTGTACTAGAGCATTTACAAGGAAAGACCACCAGCATTTTTAATACTAGCTTCAGTCTCAAACAGAGATGCCATTTTGTCTGAAATTTTCCAAAAAACTGACACATATGGCCTGAAAAATTTCAGCCCAAAGGTTAGTTTGACAAGGCAAAGCAATGAGCAACTAAAGACAGGGTCTAATAATTAGAAGTGTTGCCAGTCACACTTATTATACTGTGTATGCAAAAAGTCTCTCTTTTGTTGCTTATTTGCTTTGTGAGAGATTGGATATTTAATAAATTGGCTATTTAGAATAGCCTTCCAATTTCATTCATGTAAAAAAACAGCCAGCATGAATAAACTGCAGCAGTTGTGATCAAAGACTAACATTTGCCTGACAAAGATGACAAGTTCATGTCCCATGAGTCTTCAAAGCTAATGGATTAATCCATGTTTACCATTCTGAAGAATTCCTTAATTCAAGGATATTTTCAATTAAGTTTCATTTCATTCCAAAGAATCAAATCACCTAATGAATCACCTCCTTCTCACTAACTAAAATTGTTTGCCTGGCACACGTTAGTCATGGACCTTAAAGAACATCTTATATTCAGCTGAATGAAACACAATAATGTGTAGAAATACATGAAGAGTGAAAGGCACATCACAAATACATTAACTTCAAGTGCAAACTGAGAAACAGAACAAAATCCTGCGGATGGCTAGATCAATAATAAAATTTTGCTGGTTTCAATGAGAAGAGAAGAAGGCCCACAATTAAGTCATTGCTTTTCCTCTGTTACTTTAAGGAAAAAATTAAAACACTGGACATTCTTAAATTGACAAAAGGCAGAAAATTCAATGGCAAGATTTAACCTCAAACTTTAAAATGCTCCCCCATAGGGCAAGGTCATTTAAGAGTCACTGGACATGATTTAACATACCATATATCTTAGAATCTCTCTATAGGACTGAACAAATGCTGTTATAAACACATATGCATGCAATTTTTAAAAAATTCATCTACCTCGCTGTGTTCACACCCCTTGCATTCATTTTTATGAACATTCATACAATATAATTCTATAGTACAACTACAGTTTTTAAGTTTCTTAGCTCAAATACTTAGGGAACAGATGCAATACCATGGACCTAGATCTCGGCCTAAGCCGTACAAGTTAAGCCACACTTGGGAATTCTTCCTTACACTAAAGGCAATCCTCCTCTAGGCAGTTAGGCCACAGGTAAGTCTATTTTGTGCCACCAGTGAGGCACAAAGACGACTCATCCTGGCCCAGAGTTTGGTTCTATATGATTTAGAGTGTATATACATGGTGCAGCAGTGCATGCTATGGAGGTGTGATTTCCGAAGCGCACTAATGTGCTACACGTTAATTGGTCCATGTAGGCAATGCTCATGAGCTTTAATGTAGTGCTATTTGAAACAATACTACATTAAAGCACATTAGGGAATCTTTAGTGTACACCAAGGGGCGCTACATGACCAGTTAATACTTAACACATTAGTGCACTTTAGTCACCCTAATGGGGATGTGATTACTAGACAGCAAAATGTAAAAAAATTGGAATGAGGGTTGGGGGTAATAGGAGCCTATATAAGAAAAAGACCCAAAATTCATGACTGTCCCTATAAAATCAGGACATCTGGTCCATAGAATGCATTACCCACCACGTAGACAAGTCCTTATTTAATCAAGCACAGCTGAGCATCACAGCTCAAATTTCAACTTTCACATTTTGAATAGCAAGCCAGAGAGCATACAGGAGAAACGATATCTGAAGGAATTAAAATTATAGAAATATTTGAGAAGAGTCACATCATCTGCTGCCAGGCATGTACCCAGCTATGATCTACACCAGTGATGCTCAGACTGAGGCACACAAGCTGCAAGTGGCTCTTTAATGCATCTCCTGCAATTTGTTGCAGCACACAAAACACTGTGTGATTTATTTATTAACCAGTCTAAGTTAGTAAACGCATCCCAATTGGTTAATAAGTTATTAAGCAATTGTAGTTGATAAAATAATCATATTTGGTCAGTCATTTTGCTCTGAGAATATGTAAACTAAATATTTTCCTGCTTATGCTGTTTAAATATGATTATAGTAAACAAAACAATGAATTCTCATTACTGTGGCTCTTTAAGGTCAAGTTGATTACTAATTTGGCTCCTGAACCACTGAGATTTGAGTATCACTGAATTCTACACTGCACAATAAGCCCAAGGAGCAGCAAGAAGAGAAATGGACAAAGCAGAAAAGCAAACCCTGACAGATATAAAGAAAAGCTATAAAGAGGAAAATGGCTTTACAGAACAAAAGTCCCAGCTGAAACATAGCTGGGTTGACATTTTTAATTGTTAAAGTTAATCCACAGGGAGGGGCTTTAGGTTTAAATCCATTTTACAGCTATTGTGTTCAGAGCTGCCTATAGGCAATGCTTTTCTGTGTTCTTAGTTTTTGTAAATATTAGCTTTAGGCAGCATCATTACTGCCACCCTGTTACGTTCAAACCTGTCTTTATTTGCCTTGTAATTAGGGAACAGCCCTAGGAAGGGATACTGATATGTATTTACAGCAAGACATCACGCTGGTGGTGACAGGTTGAGATCACCCAGATTGACTGCAGCAGAAGTAATTGCAGCATGTTCAATGACATTTCACAAAACTCTCCAGTCTTGCTAGAATCTAGCATCTCGGAAGGACTTTTGATCCAAACAAGTTCCTTTGTCCTCATATTTGAGCTTGTAGTTCACCCTCCAAAGTCAAATAAAAGGGTCTGAATGTGTCCCCATTCATGTGGAATGAGATCATATGGACTTCTACAGCACAGTATCTACTGCCCACTGTAAGACACAGTGTCAGGGATCCAGGAGCAGGTAGGGTGATAAACTGATGCATGTTGTTGTATACAGCATCCAAAATATCCAAGTATCTGGATCTTTCCGCATGGACCTCTCTGCCCCACAGTAAAATCGGTCCCTATGCTCTCGCGTCCCAGTCTCCTCATCACAAGTACATTTTATTGTAGGGACATCTAAAAGATTGCAATACAATCACACATTACACCTTTTCTACATAATGAAGTATTTTGTTTCAAATCAGACCTATTTCCTAATCACCACCTGTTTTCAAGGTGCAATAAAAATGAACATCTCAGTTTCTTTTCCAACAAGAATAAAATAAAATAAAAGCTATGTATACATAGTTATTCTGAAAATTGTGTGATAAATTAGATGAGTAATGATTTAGGCTTAGTACACCTGTGGATTAAGTGTGCAATTAGTAAACAATGCACAATAAAAAGCTAAATGTGAAATGAGTGACATGTCTCTTCCACACAGATGTGTCTGGCACTTTTGATAACTTGGCAAAAATATTGCTCTTCAAATTTTCTTACTCTATGTCTGGATCCCGTATTCATATCACTACCAACACTGCTGATATTGATTATCTGCACAGAATTAAACATCTGCTTAATTTAATCTGGCTTCAGCTCTCTGACACAGTAATTAGTTGACCTGCTTCAGGGGGGAAGTGTTTGAATATTCTAATCAGAACTGAGAGATTAGTCAAACCATGAGCCTGTGATTTCATTAGCCTAAAAGAAGAGCACTTTTAGCAGAGACATCACAGTAAACTGGCTGATATTAAATGATATTGCACCCTACAGCCTCCTTAGCACATTAGATTGCGTGCTTCTCCCCTCCTCTCCCCCGGCAGATATCTATACTTCAAATGTGTTGGATGATGTATTGCTACCACCTTTTGTATTTTATCAACTAACATGAAAAACTTAACTTCCTCAAACCCTTGAAACATCTCTATCTCCTGCACATTGACACCTTCATGAATAGCATAAGGCATACATTGTGTGTGTGATCACAAACAGATAAAGGTATCTCACAGTGAATTTTGAAGAGTTGGGCAGAGCTAATGTGCGTTCAAATAGAAGCTACATGGAACAGGTGGACCTACTATCTTAAATCTTACATTTAAATACAAGAACATCTTCAGAAGCAGAGTGTTTTATTCAGCAGCCACCTGTAATCTGTGCAATTTAAAAACATTAGACCATCCCTTGAGAAGTAATTAACAAAAAATAATTGTAACTTCTATGTTGAATGTAAGTGAGTTGGTCACTATTACTTTTTGATTTACATAACACCTTTCACAACTATCAAGGAGCTTTACAATACAGAGCAAATCATATGAAGCCAAAAACTGTCCCCAATGCTGAACAGTCAGGATTTGCAGTGGAGAGAGCCACATCAGCCTGAGAGGAATTCTTCCCCTCCAGACAGTGGTGAAGTAGCAGCTGCACTTCCTATGCACCACAACTCCAATGCTGGGATAATGGGCTTCTGGAATCCTGCCCCATTACACTACTCAGCTAAACCACACCAGTCCAACTGCCAGCAGGAGTGAGGGAAGGCAAGTATGACACATGAAACACTAGAATATGTACCACCAGTCACAGTATAGAAACCCCTACATTCCTCCCTTTCTCAAAAGAGCTAAGTCTGATCTTAGTGTCACAACAATACTTGGGGCACCTCACTAAGGCTGGAAGTGATATATCTGCAAAATAGCCTGAGAAAGTTAGATGCCCAAATCCCACAAATGCAGCCCGGGTGTCTCACATGCCAGGTGAGTGCTCTTATCGGGCTATAGCACATGGGGGGCTGGAGCCTCCTCTATGCCTGGTGGTTTTTTTGCATAGGATTTCCCCCAACTGCCTTCGCTTTTAATAAAAAAGCAGTTTCAAATGCCCCCATGATGGATAGCCAGAAAGGGTTAAGCATCCTGCAGGATAAGTGACCCAAAGTCAACCATTAGAAACATGGTAGAAAAATATGTGAATGGTAATTAGGTCCACTCCATGCTAGATAGGCTAGAACTTTGAAATGCAAACCTGTATGGTTAGAGAACTGGAGGCGATAACTAAGCTGGTGCTTGGAGCCAGCCCTGGCAGTGGGAAATAGAGCAACCTGGCCCCAGCCTGCTCCACGCTGCTGGTGAGGTCTGCGGAGTGATTCCCTCCTGCCTCCCCAAGTCCCAAGGCTGGGAGCCAGGGGAGCAGAGCAGAGTGGGCTGGGACTGGGTCACTCCATGTCCCGCCACCCCATGAGTGCTGGGTCAGACCCAGTAATCACCGGGTGGCAGGAAGTGAAGTGACCCAACTCCAACCCACTCTGCTTGCTCATGCGGGGGGGGGGAAGATTTCCATTCTGCCCCTCTCCCGCCCCCACCTCCAGCCGCAAGCCTACTCCTGTCCCCCACAGACCTTGGGCGCAGCCCACCACCCACACGGAGGCCTGGGGCTGCATAGGGCACCACAACATCTAGGGAAGGCCCTGCCAATCACAGTTCCAAAAATTGTTTCAGTTTGAACTAAAATGTTTTGTTTTGGTTCTGGGTTTAGTTTTGCCAAGTAAAGCATAAGTTTCCTTTTGGTTAATCCAAACTGTTTCAATTTTTCTTCCCTTGTACTCAGCCCCACATACTTCCCTCAGCTCTCCTTCATCCCCATTGCCCCACACCCAGCTCTGCACTCTCCATCCTGCAGCCCATCCCACACTCTTACCCAAAGATACAGTCAGTTTCAAGACCACTATCCCCACTATAGGCCAGGCAGTTCTGGGAGCAGCCCAGCCCAGACCTATCCTCCTTATGTACAGCACTTTCCCAGAAAGTGCCTCAGCCCAGATCCAATCTTCTTACCTTCCTGGTGACCCAGGTTGCGGCGTTCCCTGCTGCATTTCTCCAAGAGCTAGGGGTGCCCAGTGCCCATTGGCACCAGTCTCCCAGAAGGACCGCAAAAGTGGGTGGCCAAGTGGCTACATTGAGATGCACCACAACTTAAATTTAACCCAGCCACTCCTCTGTCATAACAGAAGGGCATTCAAGCCAAACCTGAGTAAGTGGGCTTGCCACCTGCTGCACAGGTTCACAGCAAGCACCACTCAAATTTCACCTGGTTGCCCCTCCGTCATGACAGGAGAGTGCTCCAGTGAGGAGACAAAGTGGGTGGAGCTGGCCTCCCTGTGCTCTCCTCCCCCAGTTGCACCCATCAGAAAACTAAATCGTAAGGAATCTGGTGATACATTAACATCTTGAACTGCGTTTCTAAAGCTGGACACAGAAAGGATCCAGTGTGATCTCTGTAAAAGAGATGGGTGGGTGATATGCAAGATTGGAAAAGGAGGGGGATGTGATGTTCACAGTTCCTATTGCCATCCTTTATAGGGTCAGAGTTTAGATTGTGTTGTGGGTCAAAACATGACCAACAAAAATACGACTTGGAGGAGCATGTTAAATAAATCAAATAAATTCTTTACTGTATTTAGCAATCCTTCCTAAACATACAGTAGCACTGGACTATTTTTATATATTATTCCCAGACAATATTGTGCAAACATGGTTCCAAGTACCTTCCTGCAACTGATTTAGCAAATCAAAACATGCAATCTGAGTGAAACTCAGCATTCATTCTCTATATTTATAACGAGGATCATTTTTTCCTTTCACCTTTTCTACATATGTACACAATTGTGTAAAGTCCCAAAGCATACAGGTAAGGGCTCATATATATTTTGGCACTGCCAGCAGAAGTTTGTAAGTCTGAACCCCAAACTAAACACTTTTTGTGGTGCATAGTACAGATTTCTAGATTGTGCAATCATGCAGTTGTTTTTATTACACTGTTGTAAGCAAGTCTAGAGACTGTTTATAAGTGTCCTTCATAAATATCAAAAATGCAGTCTTTCCTGTTTTGTCATTGGGTATGTCTTCACTACCCGCAGGATCGGCGGGTGTTGATTGATCTTTTGGCAATTGATTTATCGTGTCTCATGAAGACGCAATAAATCGATCGCCAAAGGCAGTCCCGTCGACTCCAGAACTCCAGCTCACCAAGAGGCGCAAGCTGGAGTCAACGGGAGAGCCCGCTGCCGACTGCTGCCACTGTGAGGATGGCAGGTAAGTCAGTCAAAGATGTGCCAACTTCAGCTACGTTATTCATGTAGCTGAAGTTTCGTCTCTTTGGTCAACCCCCCTCCCCAGTGTAGACCAGCCCATTAAGAGACCAGATATTTCTTGCTGATTTCCATGTAATTTTTGCCTACTCATTTACCATGTGGCTCTCAAGCATATTTAGACACCATTATTACAGATTTAAAAAAATTATGTAAAATTATGAGTTTGGTGGGCACAAAAACATTGTTTTCTCAGAAACAAGGGCAAATCACAGTCAGGTGGTTTCCAAAATAAACCATTTCAGAAGTTTTAATGCACAGAAGCAACTGTAATAATGCCACAGATCTGGCCAGAGATTATTTTTATATGGTTGAGAAAAAGGTAAGCATCAATCTGCCTCAAACAGATAAGCAATATGCAGATCAGGTCTGGGTCCAGAGTTCAGATGTTTGATAATGATTTATTCAAACCCTCAAGTGAAGAGAATGATTTAAGAGCTCCAGCATTACTGCTGCACAGAGGTATTATGAAGGGCTATATCTTGTTACCATGTTATTTGCTCTGGCTTCAGAATCCTTAGGAATCAGATCAGAAACAAAAAGGCTATAGCAGGTACAAGAGGTGGTGTCAGGCTGCATAAATTAATTCAGCATGCAGATTATATCCTTATTAATAAGCAACCCAACTAAAGCTACTCCTGCAACCTTGGAGAATTTTGGATAATATCTCTAGCTCTAAGTTAAATTATTTTAAATCAGAAAGCTTACCCTTTATGAGAATCTGCAGTTCAGCCTTGCTTAGACATTTAGAGTTTAAGCAGGTAGCAAATAACTTAAGAATTAAGTTGAATATGGAACAGAATAAACTGGTTAAAGATAACAGAGATCAATATATACAAAGTATCAAGGAAGATTTTTAAACAGGCAGAATTCCCTAAACTGGAAGGGGAAGGGGGAAGTGGTAGAGCTAGACTAGTTCAGCAGATTTCTGCTCCAGAATTCAATTTTCTCACTCCCATGTGTCTTTTCAATGTTGGAGGGAGGCTTATTTCAGTACATTAGAGACATTTTATATCAGCATTCTATTGGGCATGAGAGAAATGTAAACATAAGACTTCTCAATAAATTTAGAATAGCGAGTTCTGAAACATAGAATTTCCAGAATCTTCAATGAGCTTTTAAGTTATCACAAATAAACCATGATGGATCCCAGGGGTTAATTCATTTCTATGGATGTAGGTGCAAAGAGATATCCCCAGTTCAAGAAGGCACAGTGAATATTTGCAGTTTCCTCAAGAAAAAAATGTAAAGCAATAAACCATATTGAACTCATCAACCCGCTTTCCCAAATACATGCAAGAGAAACCAGGGTTATAGCATTGCCAGTAGCTACCAAATTTAAATCTGCCATAGAAGAGATGGAAACCCAACAGCTAGAGATCTGTGAAAAGGGGTTTTCCTTAAAATGTATGTTAATTGTATTAAAATTCCTTACTGAATTATATGTAAGTTCTCAAGGAGAACATTAGGGAAGGAGAACCCATCACGCTGCAGAGTTGGCATCTTCCAGTTGCTTTTATCTCAGAAAGCATAAATGTATGTCCTCTTACTTCTGTTTATATTTCTCTGGAACAGGAAGAAGCTAACGTTTGGTGATTGTATTGGAGTCATTTTAAGTCAGGTGAGCAGTGGGGCTAGTAAGTACTGCTATTTGTGTCTTTACACAGCACCCTCAAGTTAGGAACACAAAATTGTAAGGTAGGCAGCACTAAAGCTTAGAATATGGCCCACCTGGAAGAGTGGAAAATGACTAGAAGCTAGTTCAGTTGTTTGTTACTTGGGTAATTTGCTGGTTGTGGCCCTTTCCTTTGTCTTTGCCCAAGGAAGTAAGATGGAAAACTTTTATTTGGAATTTTATAAATCTTTAAAAAGGGTGAAGGAGACAAGAGTGGACGAAAAAAAATAATAATGTGGAGAAGTGGAGGGAGCTAACTGGATTAAGCCAAAATGGGGTTAAGCCATTCTAAGGTTTAGTGCTGGGCATAATCTTGCTCAAAGGCTTTTAGGGAGAGGCCTTTCTTCCCTTAAGGATGGATTTTATAAAGGACTGACTATTTCATATTATTATTGTTAATGGAGCTCTCTACACTGAATGTATTTTTATGGAATTTTAAGTTTCCTTTTTGTCATATTTTCATTGGACTCCTGGTTTCTTTCTGCCCTCTCTCACTATCATCATGAGTCTATAACATATATTTCCCCATCTATTAAAAAGGTAGCAAAATATCCTTCTCATCCCCAGAAGGAAATTGGAAGTTACCAAAATACCACACAAGAAAGCCACTGTTTTCAGGATTTCAGGGCCAATTAGAAACAGGAAGCCTTGCTAGCAAGCCTGTTTTAATAACATTTTCATGCCTGTTTCTAGACCAGATTGATCAGATGCTTATCTCACCTGAACTCCAGCCTCACACACCTGCTTGATGTTTAGCTTTAACTAGCTGTATGGAATCTTTCAAACTGATCGCCTCCTAGTACTTCTCACTTCTTCAAAAGCAGGTGTCTATGCCAAGTTTCAATGTGTAGAATTAGCAAAGGGAGAACATTATGTACTGTGTTTAAGTCCAGTGCCATTTTTTAATTTAATGTTGATTGATCTCTAGTCTTACATTTACCTTTGTTTTTCCTTACTGACTTTATATTCGAACAACAAAAGTGTATTATGCAATTGTATTTTATTTTACTGTTTTTAAAAAAATAGCATTTTTAGACAGACAGCCGAGAACGCAAAGTTTGGCTATCCAGCAAATCCTAGCTTTGATATTCTGTTTTATCTACATGCAAAGAACTCCAGCTTCTATAAATGAGAATGCTACACATGGCAGCACACTAGATTATTAGACTCCAGGTCTAGTTTTGGATCAGGTGGGCCATATTCTAAGCAGCACTCAGCACCTGCCATTCTCATTAACTGCAATAGGAGTTATAAGAGCTCAGCTTCTCGCAGCATTTGGTCATTTAAATTTGCAATATGCATGCATATGGCAATTATAATCACTGCTACAGAATTTTTGGAATCCTAGGAAGCAAGTGTAATGATTATTCCTATCCCAATTTTACAGCTCATTTAGCCCTATGAACAGAACATGGAACCTCCCAAGCTAAAAGCATGAGCTACTACAACTTGAATTAAAGCTCTCTAGCTGGGGCTCTACATGACTTTGATGCCTGTAAATCTGATATAGATAGGGACCCCATAAACAGATTTACCTGTGGGTTAATGTGACAAATATGAAAGAATGTTCAAGCTTTCATGTTTGTAGCTTCACAGGAGTTATCATGAAGCTCCTTGCTCATCATAAAGGAAACAGGTTACCTCCGTTAAAAACAAATCAGTCAACTAATTAATGAAATCTTATTACATAAATGCATTATTACCAGTAAATAGGGTTTGGATTACTGAAATCAAAGAAATGTTTTTCTTTCAACAATCACTGGAGGTAATTGCTACCAGCTGAACTTCTGTTGCATTGTTTAAATAAAGGTGATAATAGATTTTGGAGGAATCTCCTAGTTAAAAACCTATAAAACAACAAAAACATTTTAATTAAGAGACTAAGAATCACTCTCCTTTAAAAGGATGATTGAAAATGTTGACAGAAACTTAAATGAACCTGTTTTAAATCATGAGTTCATTTAAACATTTTCTTCAGGATCAGTGAAGGAAGACTAACACCTCCAAAGATTCACTTTGAGTATTAGATTAAAAACCTCTCAAAGATCTTTATAGAGAGCCACAAAATTCAGCCAATCGGCTGACAAAATGCACTAGGTACTGTAAAAACTGGGTAACTTCAAGGATGTTTCCTATATATTAATTATACCCTTTCATGTTAATAAGCTATCTTGTCAAGGAGAAGGTGGCTGTATGGAAATAATATGAAGTTTGTGCTATAAAAAAAAGTGTTTTTACCACACTAAACAACCCAAATACACAATTTTCTTGTTTTGTGAACAGTTTGATTTTCTTGTCTCATACAGTTTACGGCATCTGCTTTAAGCCATGAGCATTGATAGTATTTTCTGTAATAAGCCAGTGTTTTGCTATGCAGTACATGAAATAATTATTTGTTTTATTATAGCTCTGCAGCAGCTGTACTATATTGAAGTTAGGGTTGAAATGGCAGTCAGAATAAACATTGTTAGTTGCTTATAAACCTTGGAATAATATAGTTCTTTCTGGATGGCACATTTGACACATACAATCTCAAACTGGAAGCAAGTTTTAGATGAACTTTGATTTTATTTTCTTTCATGTAAGTATAACAAAAAAATGACTGAAGTGAATATTTTCAGTGAGGGTTTCCAACTTTGTCTGCTCTTATAGAACTCAGAAATGGCTTCAATTTTTCAAAACCAAACTTGTCAAGAGATTTATTAATCCTTCATGAAGGCCAACTTTTTTATTCCTGTTTTAAAAAAATATTTCTGAATATTTTAGGCTTGTGAATCATCATATGAGCATTTTTAGAAGTGGTGTTGTCAGCAATATGCCCCTGAATAGAAACTAGCTCGCAGTCAGCATTTTAGAAATCAACATTTTTCCTTGGATGAAACTATACCTACCACTAAAGTGTATCCTAGTGCAAAAACATGTCTTCAAAGGCCCACATTTTTATGCTGCACACAATCTTTTAATGGTCATTGTTTATTACTTTCATCATATTGTAATGCTTGAGGACCGCTGAAGTATGTGTAAAGAAATTAAACCTACTTTAGTTTAGGATTTCACTTTATTTTCTCTTTACTCTCATTTTGGGTGCTTGTCAAATTCCTAAACAAGGGCCAGATATTTTGTATGTGTCAGATCGATACACATGAACAATACTATTTCATACTACAAGAATTTCATCAGAAGATTCCCAGCCAGTTTGATTAATTTGCTTCCTTCTATAGCTTTTCAGAGAAAAAAAATTCTCAAGCAACCTGGTATAAAAGTTAGGGCCTTAGTATTATCAGTGTAAACAATGGCACTCCAACATGTTGCTATCACCAAGATCATCCTTTTTTCCTTCAGTTCTGACACCACAAAGGAATCCCCCATAAAAATAATCAAAATTAAAGGCCTAACCTTTTATTGGATATTGAACACTGTACTTACATTATGTGTTGGATAAGCACAAAGTGTCATGCAATCCCATTTTATTACCACAGTTTTGAAATTCTTAGTTTTCTTTATCTACACAGTATTATGATAGCATTGGATAAGACCTTTTATTTCAATGTAGGAACTTAATCTACAAAATTAACTTGTATTTTCATATACATAGCAGAGGCTATGATTTGACTATTACACTACAAATAGCACAACACTTTCTCCATTTTCATTACTGGAAATCTGACAATTACTGACAATCTCATTGTCCAGAGCTTGGATATCTGACTGTAGGATGTGGCAGTTATAGGATCATAATACAATATGTCCTATGAAATCAAAATATAGTATTTTTAAATCAAAATTATGTTTAGATTGGTGTGTGTTGAATTGTAAAAACAAAAAACCTATTAAAATGGATTTCTTTTTCTCTTCTGAGTACACTTTCCAGCAATATAAATGCCATTGATAATTACCCCTGAAAAGATGAGTTTAAGGGAAAAGCTTGTTCAATAAAGTAGGAAAGTGACAGTTGCATACATCAGGAAAATATTTAATAGCATAGGTAACAACATGGCCTATCATATGCCATTAGAAGCTATAACTTATAGTATGTATTTTATAGTAGATTAAAACATGTATAGGGTACATAGCAAAAATCACCAGAATAATTTTACAATGTCAGGCGCTAAACTGCTTCTCATGAACCCCAGTGAACTGAGTAGTGTTGTAGTAATTTAGATGGAATAAATAGGCCAAAGGTGTTAATATAACCCACTTATTGTGCAACCACATTGAACAAGATTTGGGGTTTGATACATAGAGACCTCAGCCTCCTTAGTACCATGCCAAACACCACTAAAAATCCTTTTAACCTTTAATAAAAGATTGAGAGAAGGAAAAAACAGTTAAAGCATAAATGACACATATTAAGTGTGGCTGTTATTTTCGCAACAATTCTTGCTCCCTTTCATTTAGCTGGAACATTTTAAAAGGAAAAAACCCTTGTTTGACCATCTCTTAGATGGTATCAAAGATGGTAAGAACTGTCCTTTTTGGGAAAAAGAAAAGAAGTTAGTCAAGATGAGCTGGAGCTGTCCTTGTTGCTTGTTGTTAAAGTTCGGCCCCATTTCATTCCCGGAGGTGGTGAGATTCAGCTGGCGCCGTTGGAAGTGTTATCTGGGTCCCTCTCTCTGCCCCTGTGGGGTCAAGACATTCATCAGGAGTCAGATGAAAAAGGTCTGGGGTTCCAGGAGACAGCAGAAGTGGCAGTCAGGATAGTGAAGCTCACTCCAGCTTCCTTCTGTTCTATATCCTGCCCCCACGCCACCCCCAGAGTCTTTTTCTTTAGGACCCAAGAAGGGAGTGATGGGTGCAATAGCTCATTCCCATGTTACTCTGTCCATCAATTAGTCCTGATATCCAATACACGAATTTTGGTTCATTTATTTCCAGTTCCACATCTTCTATTTTTACCAAGCATGATTTCAACATAGTCCATTAATTATATCACTGTAGCTTGTTTTTGCCTGGACTAATTTAATCTGTTTGGTGCTTCTGCACTTGTTTTGAATGTTTTTTACTGAAATCAACTTACAGTAACCTATAATGTTGATGGAAGATAGGGTATCATATGAATCTTACCTACATTTTAGCTCATAATTAAGATAAATTGGTTGAACCAAATATCAGAACAGTACTTTGCAAATGTCAGACAAGGAATTCTTGCGATATCACAGTTAACATTAACATGAGCAGAGATTGATTTGACAGATGGAAAGAAGCTCCAAATGTAGCACCAGTGGTAATCTTCCACAGAGACCTCCAAGCCTCAGATGGCAGTAGTAGTTATTGTGTGGAGACGAGACTCTCTGTACAGCAACAGTAATGAGCTCAAAAGGAAGGAAAGTATTGCACATATTCCAAGAAGACAGTTTTCAATGTAATTAGATTGCCTTGTAAGCTTTAAACATTAACGATGTCCTAGAGCTGTTCATATATTGTAGGACTATTTATCAATTGTTTGATATGTTTCTTCTTCTGCACTGCTACACTGTAATGGCATAACCAAATAGTATGGATTGTGTGTGGACATTGGTGCTTGGGGACAAGGGGCTAAAGCCCCCTGCCAATAAAAATTAGAAATTATATGAATAAAAGAACAACTGAGTTTAGAACAGAAGCTCGTTTATTTCCCTTTATTAAGTGTGGCAAATCAGCTCTTATATTTACCTATGTTTCACCTCCTCTCCTTTCCCCTCAATAAATAGGTGTCTATGCCCCTGTGGAAGAATGTAACAGGTGCACCCCTACATTCCTCCTGCCCCCAAATCACAATGGAAAGTCGATGGGAATTTGGGGGGTGTAAGGAATGAACACTAGGCTTCTGCATCCAGGTACTAACATCTAAGCAGTGTGACAGTACAGAGGTTCAATTTGTTCAGTTCAGATGATAGAAGCAACATTATGGTCACATACAGGCTGATTAACAAAAAAAAAATGTAAACTTGCAATGAATCCTGGGGCATTTCCAGGCCCCCAGTGCCAGGTTTGGCTCTCCATCAGCCTCTCCCTGAATAGTTTAGAACTGCTTTAAGGCTACTCTACACAATGCCAGTTTGTCTGGGGTAGGGTGGTAAGTGCTAGGGATTGATGGAGCATGATGTAGGCCTGGGACTTAACTCATCCCCACAGTAAACTAGCCTTGGGTAAAACACAGGAATTTCACCCCAGCAATTAAGAAAAATATTCCCCTGCTAAAGGCACCTCCACCTCAAGAATGCCCCTAAAAAGAGTTATAACACCAAGGGTTGTAAAGTGGAGACACCCAGGCACCGGGAAGTTTAGGGAGGAAACAGAAAGACCCAACAAAGGGGAAAATAGATAAGAAAAGTGCTAACCTGCAAATTTATGCCGACCATCTGGCATAAACAGAGAAGATCATAAAATAAGTTACAATTTGGGCATGAGCAATAAAACTTTAAAAAGTTTTGAACAGGAAGGAGGAAACATATGGGCCAGTGTGTGATTGGTTAAATTTTTGTTACCTGGGGATATCATATTATTTGATAGGTTTAGTGAAATTAAAGGGGGTAGCTAGTTTTACCTATATAATGTAAATAAACAGTTCTCTTCGGGAACCATCTCCAAACTGCAGTTCAACATCAAGCTGTTGGAACGCTCACTCTTCTGCATGACCGTGATGTGCAGAGGCATCCCCGGAAACTCCCTGAGGAGTGGATTGTGACTAGCCATTGGGTGCAGTTTGTCTGTATACTGGGAGTAGTGAGCATAAGAGATTTGCTTGGCATATGTATTCTGTTTGTGTTGTTAATAAATAGATATTTAAAGCACAGCTGTGTAAGGCTCTTCCACTGGGAAAATGTTCTGCAAACCTGTTTAGCCCTGAGCCCATGGGAAAGGGTAGGTGCTTTACACCCTGAGCCTTCAGAAAAGAAAGGGTGAGAATACCTAAATTAACTGGGTCATGCCTTCAGCCCTCAGGAAGGGTGCCCTAGATTTTTCCTGGAACATTCAGACTACATCCCTTCCTGCGTGACCCCCGCCTTTTTCCTAGGCCAGGTGAGGGCTGGGAATGGTGGAAAGAATTATGCTGCACCTCACTTAAGACAGCTTTCAGCCCATGTAAATGGAGCAGTATAAATGGTCTAGAATATGATGGCCACTTGTATGTACACTTTAATATAAAGTCAATAATAACTGCAAAATTTTAAAAAAGATATTGTTCCAATTACAAACTGGATATTTTACAATGTCCTGACTTTGAAACCTTCTGCTAGAAAATACTCACTATGAATAACTTACACTCTGTTACTCAAGTGGCTTTTAAAAGCTGTGAAGTGCTTCTTTATAACTATTTTAAGAACAATGGAAAAAACTTCAATCTTAGTTATTTCAAAAGTGTTAAAGACACTAAGAACTGGAATGATAACGTGGCTATCAGAGAAACAATGGAAACACTGAAAGCTGCATCATCTTCAGCTTGACCACTTCTCACTGCAAATATGCTCCCCTGGCTCAGGGTAAAGCAGCAGGCCATTCCTTAAAAATCACTTGCACTCCCTCTCCCTGTTCCCATGACATCCCATAATGCATTGAGCAGCTCATGCATAAAGCTGCAAGCTTAGCTCCAGCTTCTCTGCTCCTTCAAACATCAGTTGCAAGAGTCCAGCCCCACAAGTAGGTGTTCTATCTACTGTCCCTTTTAAAACAGTCTGAAAAATAGACATTTTATGATATGAAGAGCAAAAAAAGATATTTTTTTTAAAAAAAAGACAAATACAAAACCCAAAAGAGATGGGTGGATGAGCTAGAGGGAAGGAACATGGACAATTAAAAGGAGAGATGGTGGTATTTTCTCATGACATGGAACAAAGAGATCTAGGGACCCCAGGATTACTTCCTCAGACTAGGTGTTCAGCAACAAAAAGATTTGAGTACCTCTGCCTTAAAGCCAGATATTTCAGCCATTTCCAAATATTATCAAGACATATGGGGGAGAGGGAGAAACATTTCAGGCTGTAAAGTTATTTATTTAGGAAGATGCCTTTTCACTAAGGAATTTGTTTCAGACTTTTGTTTATTCAAAACAATGAGACAAAAAATATTGGCTGAAGAATATTTACACCACCACTTATTCCAGCTGTGTTGTAGTAGTGAACATGGGGACTAATTTTTATGACAACTCAGGAAAGCAGAAGTTTATTTTAATAAAGAAACCAGTCTTTTTACCTTAGGGGCAAAAATTGGCTTAGAGCAACAATATAGAGATAACAGATGGTCAGCAATTTAATAATAATGTGCCACACTTGACACTTTACCTAGGGGGATAATGTCTATGACAAAAGCTAAAATCTGACTGTATAATTGTGAGGAGAAGTTTCAGCATTAAAATAGCATCTAATTAGTTGTCTTGTAATGTATCAGAATACTTAATGGTGAGAAGTCTACCAAACCTCAAGGCACATAGGCAAACATGCTCAAAACCAAACTGAGGTACCACAAGTTATTGAAGACTCACAGTAGAAAAAATATAGAAGATCAAAAGCAGGAAAGGCAAAGGGAGGAAAGCCATCTTCTGAGATAATGTGTGTGTGAGAGAGAGAATAGGAGAAAGTTGGAGCAAACAATCAATCTTCAGACAGCAAACACCCAGCTCAAAACAGTGACAAATGCCTCCAATTTTATGAATAACAAAGTACACTCTTAATCTTAAGGGCTGAATTATTCCTTTAAGGAGTCTAAAGAAACAAATGAAGGTGCAGTTAAAGTTTAGAGGCAAGTCTCCATGAAATCTGTCAGAGAAGTTACATAAGAATGGCTATACTGGGTCCATCCAGCCCAATATCCTGTCTTCCAGTCATGGCCAATGATAGGTGCTTCAGTGAGTTTTGTTTATCCTTCTAAATAAAGAACTTAAGGATTTATGGTACTTATACATGACATATCAATATATCCCCACCTTCTTGTAAAAATCTCCCTTATGTTTTGCTGTATTGTGAGCTAAGAAGCTAAACTAGAGAGAGGGATTGATGTGTTCCTCCCTCCAGTGCCATTGGTCCTGTTTTCCCAGCAGAGGCACTCTCATCCTTTTCTTATACCATCATATTCTTCAAACATCTGCTTTAACCTCTTTAAAGGATTCTGATGTCTTTTGCCATCATTGATAGTAATGGGACAATGGGCTTCAGGTTCATTTTATGTGAAAATATGCCATAACCCGCAGAAATAATTTGAGTTGTCTCCAATATCAAAGGACATACAATTTTAGTAAGAATAGGAGAAGTAGCTCATCCTCTCAGATTTCCTAGTTGCCTATTCCAAGTTACTCTTTCTTTCATGCACCATGAGAAGTTCTACCTCGTTAACAATTAACTTGCACAAATCTGGATGAAGTATGGGTATTGCCTACAAATGTGTCTAGCTATTTTTATGTTTAGATCAGAGACACTCCCAAACCAAATATAGATCTAAATATCTCCATAATTTTGGGTGTTTGCCTCTCTATTACAATTGTGTAGGGTCAAAGTTTCCACACCTGCTTATCGTTCAGTAACTGAATTAGTAGGTTGTTTCAAAACAAGCATATATTAGCTGTGCATCCATAGCTTTTGCATGGCTCAGCTCCCTTGGATTCTCATGGACTGCCAACCAGCACCAGATGTTTTAGCAGCTGTGCACTGCTTCAGTCTTAACTCCCACTGACACATGGTTGCAATGAAGGTGTTTTCAAAAGCTAGTGGTAGACATTGCACCCCGGACAGTTGTCTAAAGCATGTTTTCCATTCTCTCTTCACTTTTGGCAAATAGTTTAATTGTCTGTAAATTCAAGATCACTAACATCTTTCTATAGCTGTGTAGGGCTACAGCTGTTCACCATGTTTAACTCATGCTTTGGAGAAAGCTTTCCATACTTGCTGAATTATGAGCTTACAGGAGAGCTGACAAGATATTTGAGTTGAGCTGACAGAATATTGATACTGTATCAGTTAAGGGCCTTAAGAGGTAAAATGTGGGGGATGGGAATCTTGCTAATGTGCTTCCTAAGAATGAAAAAAATGACAATTAAAAGTTCCAAGTCCAGTGACTTCCTTCCCCATCCTTCATCACATGGGTGTGTGCATACACTTAACTTTCAAAATTACTAAAGCATTTAAAGGACAAGATTTCTGTGCCTAGTCTTACCTGTCTTTTGACTATTGGTAGCTTTAGCTGTTAAATCAGGCTTTAGATACTTTGTGTGAATCCTGAACTCACATATTAAGCTTCAGTGTAGGCCCTAAAAACAATTGCTACTCTCCCTCTTTTAATTCTTTACCCCAGGCTCCTAACACATCATACTGGGATTTGGGAGCCCCATTTGAAACAAATTGTTTTAATTAAAATAGTAATTTTCATCCCCGAGAGATGTAAACTATTAGAGAGTTGCCAGGAGAGAGATATACTAATGAGAGCAATGAGCAGTTACAGGCAGTCTGCTGTGGGTTCTCAGAGGAAACACATTGGGAAAAATAGACCAATCACTTGCTAAATAACTGTTTACCTCTATACACAACAACATTTAAAAGCTATACAGGTTTTTCCTTCTGTAATCCCTCACCAAGTACACTGCTTTCACTTGTATTTCATTAACACATTTTCACATACAAGAGATCTGAGCAGCAAAGTCAAGTGAAAAGAACTCTTTTTGTTAATAGTTTCTCACTATCAGGAAAAATCACTTTCTTCTGCTGAAAGTGAACCCTGTTTTGATAACACATGGCTTGTCAAATTATTTTTCTAGAAGCTACTCAACCTTTCAGGAGCAATGGTTTCCTTAGAAATGCAGCAGCATGGAGAGGAGCACCTGGGAAGCAGGGAATCTTAGGCCATGTCTACACTGGGGGTGGGATATCAACCCAAGATACGCAACTTCAGCGTATCTTGGGTTGACACCCCATCCCCAGTGTAGACATGGCCTAAGACATGAATAGCATAGCTGAAGTAATATATCTTAGGTAGAGTTACTTGCGCATCCTCACAGTGGTGAGTCAACCACTGCCACTCCCCCGTCAACTCCGCTTCCACCTTTTGTGGCAGTGGAGTTCCGGAGTCAATGGGGAGAGCTCTCTGGGATCGATTTATCACATTAGACATGATAAATCGATCCCCCGATAGATCGATCACTACCCATCAATCCGGTGGGTAGTGTAGATGTACCTTTAGTCAGTGATCAGCACAAGGAACTAAGAATCAGGACTCCTGAGTCCCACTTTTGCAGCTGATTTGCTGAGTGGATTTGGAAGTTACAGCTATGAGCTTGGAGCCTAAATTCTGGACTTTAATCCCCCCAATCTTTGGTGGTGTTTAAAATACAGATTTAGATTTCACATATATATTGAGCCTGACCAAAACCTTGCATTCAAGAACATCTCCAGAGCCCAGGTGTTTGACTGCCAGAGCCATACATTTTGAACCTTGAGCCATCTCTACCTGGGACTGTTCATTCCTACAGTTTGGAAGGATTGTCCAGAGGTTAGGGTTCTTGCTTTAGCATTTGGCAAGCCAGGTTCAGGTCTCTGTTCTTCCACAAGATTCCTGCATGACCATGGGATAAATCCAATAGTCTCTCTGTGCTTCAGCCATCATCTGTAAAATGCAAATAATAGTACTACTTCAAGGCTGCAAGATGAACCTAGATGAATCCAGCCTGGATATAAGGCATACATTTTTAATTGTGAGGGTAATTAACCCTTGGAACAACTTACCAAGGATCATGGTAGACTCTCCTTCACTGAATTTTAAAAATCAAGATTGATATTTTTAAAGATAGGCCATAAAACTTCCCCAAAATAATTCATTTTAACTATGGCCTATGAGAGGCAAGATTAGATCAATATGGTCCTTTCTGGCTTTGGAATTTAAGAACCTGTAATACTGTAGTATTGTGAGGTTTAATATGTTAACAATTGTGATGCACCAGATATGACAATATAACAGGATCCATTCCCCACTCTAGCACCTCTTCACCCTGTCTTGGGAATTATCTCTGTGGATGAGTGTGCCCCCTTCAGGTGGTGCATTGCCACCATGACCCTGGCTCTTGGATCCACATCTTTCCAAGGACCATGGCATTCTCTTCAGCGACACAGCCCTCCTGCCATGCCAGCAGGGGACCTGCAATCTGCTGTTCAGCCACTTCCCATCTGTGGCAAACTGCAATCCACAGTCTAGCGACTTTCCATGTGACTCCAGAACCCTCTCTAGTATACTATCAGGGCATTAGTCTACAACCCCATGGAAACCAGCTATGAGCTGTCTGGCTCTCTCAGCCTCTGTTTGGGGTGCTCTGTCCAGGGTGCTGGCAGTTCTCTTGGCCAAGGGCGGCAAACCTGATCCTAGAAAGGAGCCAGAATTTACCAGTATACATTGCCAAAGAGCCACACAAATATGTCAGCAGCTCCCCATCTGCATCTCCTTCTCTGACCCCATCAGCTGTTTCATGGTGTGCAGGAGGCTGACGGGGGAGGAGAAAGAACTTGGCAGGCTCAAGGGAGGGCGTGTGAAGGGGTGAAGTGGGAGTATGACCTGTGGCAAAGCCAGGGGATGAGCAGTGAGCACCTCCCAGCACATTGGAAAGCTGGCACCTGTAGCTCCAGCCCCTGAGTCTGTGCCTATACAAGGAGCCACATATTAACTTCCGAAGAGCTGCATGTGGCTCTGGAGCTAAAGGTTGGCCATCCCTGTCTTGGTCCTTCAAGGACACAGTCCTTCCTTCCTGGACTCCCAGCAGAGAACTGCCTTGCAGCTCCCGTCTTATATGGACCTACATGGCCATGACTGGCTTCTCCCCTCAGCCTTCCTCCAATTGGCTGCCTCTAGTGCAGCCTCCCTAGGGGATGCTTTTAACCCCTTTTCTGCCAGTGAGGGGCAGCCGCCCTACCATAGGGACCTTAAAATACCTTAAATAGTTTACACCCTGCGGTAATCTTTTTTTTTTTGTCAAGGTCAAAATTTCTTGAGCAAGGTAGTCAAGGTCCAGATTCCAAATAATAATAAAAATAATTATTATTTTATTTTAAGTAAATGAGAAGATGTCAGGGTTGGTTCAAAAGCATCTGGGGGTCAAGATTCATCCTACAGTCTGCCTATTGGCTACCCCTGGATTACACAACTGCAATACATATACTTAGACCTCAGAAACCCTGTGAGGTAGATAATGAATTAATGTTTTCCAAGAGCTGTAAGATGCCATTTTCTAATTGCTCTGCTAGTTGTGATATTTTGACTGTAAATCTTTACCACAATTGGTCTGAAATATTTAAATTCAGTCAAAACAGATTTGTAGTGAGCAAATTGTGCTCTCCTGGACTTCAACACTATATATAGAGAAATACACATGAAACCCCAGAAAATAATAGTGTTTAAAGTTACAAAGGATATCATTTGTAGAATATGATTTTAGGCTTAGGCTTGTTGCCATTGTAATTTGAAAATATTTAAGATATCTTTAATTTATGGCCTACTTCAAATACAGATATTGTAATATTTATTATGATGGTTTGGAGTATTTTTTATTTGCAGTTTGTAGTTGCAGCAATTTGAAAAATAATTATTATCAAACTAGAGTCAGCATTTACAGAAAGACTGCATCTCTAGACCTGAGATCAGGAAATAACCACTTGTTTTCAAAGCAATCAGATCCCTATTTTGGCATGCAGTTTGACACACTACAGCACATTAACATACTCCTCAACAAGTTTCAAAGTCACTATCCTACTTTAAGGGAAGCGATCTGTGCTATCCCCTAGTCAAACTTTCACTTAAACAAATTGCCTCTCCCTACCTGAGAGAATCTAATATATCCTTCTTCTGGAAAAAACTATGAAGAGTTATTTGTTAACTTCTGCCTTGCTCGTGTAAAAGACTAAAATGTTTATCTTCAATTTCTACTGGAAAGGAGTGTATATTAGCACTGGTATATTGAGCAGTAAGCCACTTTCTGGAAATACTTTCAAAGGAAAAAAAAGAGTTCTCTCTCTTTTGGGGCAACTGACCTTCAGATTTTTTTTTAAATACCTGTTTGTACCTTTGTTATCTATCCTTGTTTTCTGTTAATCAACACAATTCTGCCACCCAGAAAGAGTGGTGCCTTACTTCAAAAAAGTAGTCCCTTTCACACCAGTTGTATTACCCATAATGTAAAGTACTACTCAACATGAGGTAAATGGACAGAATTAAGCCCTAAAGTACATTAGAATTCCCTTCTCAGTTAGGTCCTGATCCACAGCCAAACAGGATGCAAAATCAATAGAAAGATTTGACCAAGACATGCAGGTGAGAGACAGACATACACAGCGATGGATTTAAGCACAACAATTTTATTTGCTTAACAATGGGGGAGAGAGAAGGGTGCTATATACCAAACCTCTCCCCTAAATTCTTCAGAATTCCCTTCAAAGCCCACTGAAGTCAATAGGAAGGTTTAGTATTGACTTCAATAGGTCTTTGAAGCCTAAAATACTTGTTTCAGAGAGGTGGACATTGTTTATTAATAATAGTATGTTTGTTCTCTGAGGTAATACTTTTTTTTACTAGACACTCACTATATTTTACTTATGGCTTATATTGTAATAATTGCATAATATTAAGTAGAAGCACTTGTGAATAGGAATCTCTGGAGAAATCAAGATTCTTTAAAGAGTTCCTGTGAAGCATGTTTAAACAGACATTCCACAAGGACAAACAGATAAATTATGCCTTCCCTTAGCAGTCTGTGGTAACAACAGGAGAATACTAATCTGAGAACATAAGGGACATGTTGTAGAAAATGTTCTGCTTTACTTTTATTTAAAACATAGCTGTACAGATGAACTGCCTCAAGGCATTAACCATCGCCAATCAAAGTTCATGTAATGAATACTTCTTATAAATGTTCTAAAGTCACTACTCCACAGTATTGCATAAGTCATTTGAAGATTTTCCACAGACATCTATCTTTTTTAGTGTTTTAAAAGAACACGATTTTTCACTGGCAAAGAAAGCCTTTCAAGTTGTCCAAATAGCTGTGGAAGTTAATAAAAATGCAATTCCATATTTATAGAATCATTTTCCCCACTTCTTAAAAGCAGTTGCAAAGTTTAGTGTAAAATATAGATATTTAAATATAAATGTGTCTCATGACAACTTCATATGCATTTAGGTAAATACTTTTTTAGTAAACTGGATGTTTGCATATTTTCAAGGTATACTGAAAGATAATATATTATGGGATCTAAAAGCAGAATTAGTAGTATAGGGAAATCAGGTTTTGTTATTTAAAATTGACTGCTACTTTGTAGAAGCCAGAATAATGCAAAGGGTGTACTAAATTACATAAAGCCTTAATGGCTCAGTAAATATTTATTGCATAGTTGATTTAGATCACTATAGGCTTGTCTATACTGACACTTTACAGCACTGTAGTTTTCTTGCTCATAGTCCAACAGAACACCCCCTTGAGTGGTGTAAGTTTCAGCACTGTAAAGTGCCAGTGTAGACAGTGCATCAGCGCTGGTAGTTGTGCTCCCAGCACTGGAAGCTATTGCCTTCATGGGGGTGGGTTTTTTTATAGCACTGAGAGAGCTCTGTCACAGCGCTCATGCCGCGACTATACAGCCACGTTAAAGCATTGCTAATGAATTGTTAAAATTAAGAACAAGTTTCTTTTCTAAGTCAGCAGAATTATTAAAACTGTGTGATGAAATTTGGTAAAAGTAGATAATATACTATGTAAGACAGACTGACAATATCCTGAATGAACTTAATTCAGTAAAGATAAGCCTTACCGCATCACTTTTGAGGCACATTGCATGAGAATTGAAAATATTTGTGTACTATTGTGAGATTATGTGGCACATCTTTAGAAGGAAGACAAGATTAATGCAATGTCTGGAAGATCTGAGGAAGTTCAAAGGTCTTTTTAGAATAATACATGAAGTGGCTTTAGTTAGGAAATACCTTGAGGTGAGGGGAATGCAATTCTTCCCCTCCAAAACCAAGTTTTTGAAGGTCCCCCCATACGCAAAAGTAGGTAATTAGTCCATAAAGACCCCTGATCTGTATAGAAAGGTAGACTAAACTTGTTATGTGTGCTTTTTCTGAACTCAAGCTGTGATGAACTTGTAACCACAAGTACTGTGATGGGAGTGGCAGGTAAGGGAAGAGAGAGATGGAGGACTTATCTTGCCAGAACTCATATTACCACATATTGGCACAAATTCAGGCATGCTTATTAAGATGCATGTAGGCTCTTATGGTCTCTGTGATGCTTTTTACCTTAAGAATAAAGTAGGTTTGTTTAGAAAACTGTGTGGTAACGTATCTGTAGCCAATCACTCACTCGGTCTCTGAGGACAAAGCAAGCAGATTTGTTTAGATCAACTGTCTTTGCTGGGAAATAGATAGTGAAGGCAGGGAACTGTACAGCCTGGAAATCTCCCAGTCAGAAGGGAGAGAAACACATGTATCTTCATACTGGAGAGCTGGAAGCCTCTGAGTGGGTGCCCTCACGGGACCACTGAGGGGAAATACAGGAGTCATTGCCCTGAACTGTGACACTGTTTTGCAAGTATGACTTTATAGTGATTCTCTCCTTCTAAGTCTTCCATCCTTGCAAATATATTTGCTAACTTGCCAGTATTTCCTAAGTGTACCCAAGATCAGAGACTCCCCCATGTTCATCTTTCCAGAACCTCAGAAAATCATAACCTCTGACCTCACTCAAAGATAAAGGCTTTACAAGAGACCCCCTGCAGGATGATGAAAAATCCATGGCTTCAAGACAAGTATCAGTAGATTGAAGCTTCCCTTTCCACAAAAATAGTTAGTAAAATACAATGTTTACTAATGGAAAATGTTTGACTACTGTAAGTACAAGACCATTTTAAAGACATTGATATGCTACTATAGGCTATATTTGGTCAACATCCTAACAAGAGCAATAGAACATTTGTATGCGGGAGGGGAATAGGGCACTAAGTAAAAGCCACATTTGTTTGTTTTGTTTTTCAGAGTAAGAACTTCTGAACAGGACTTTCCTCTGAACAGAATTTTCCTGGATTTTCATCTGTAGTATAGGAACTTGCCTCCCTATGCAACCACTGCTGGAATTGAGTGTTGTATCTTCTTATCCTCTCTGACACCAAAAGAGGAGCGCAAAGAGGAGGATGCTGCCCAAATAAAAGCAAGAGTTATCTTGCCAGAACCCATATTCAAGTTCCAACAGCTACAAAAACCCAGCTAAAGTTATACATATAAAAATGTCTTGAAGGGGCTTTTTTATTAAAATATACATTCCTGAAGCTTTGAATACAATCAAATGGAAGCCGTGTACATGCAAAAGGATTATTTCCTACCAGACCCTACTTTTTTTGGGACTGTATTCGGCTATTTTCCTGGGATAGTTTTCTCCGCCCTTACCTAAACAGGACCAAACTTCAACCTAGTGTAAGTAAGTGCAGCACCATTGGAGTTTCCTGGCTGTTTAAGTGAGGTCTGATTTTGATCCACAGACCCTGAATCAGGAGAGAAAATGAGTAATGGATCAAAGACCAAGCCTATGAAGGTGATTAGGTGACAATAGCACTTATTTTCATGTGCAGGAACTGGGGTGTTTCTGAAAGAAGTGTACCTACAGGTGGCTAACTGGTAGCATGAACTTGCTCACATGAAAAATATGCTGTCTACTTGGCAGGTCTGGAAGGCAAACCATTAGGAAGAAAGAGTCTGCAGTGTAGTATTTATTTTAGTCTCACAAATCTCTTTATCCCTTGTTTGATTTGTGTGGGATTTTTGCAGTGAATAGGCAATGGGCTTCTTGATCAACTATAGCAGTGATGCCGGCAAATAGTGGTGGAAAAGCCCAGGAACTTTTATTCAAATTTGAAAGTGTAATTCAGTTTCACGGCATTTGCAGCCCTTTACTTTGCATTTTCTGTAAACAGTGAAACCTGAAAGCCCTAATATCTAATATGTGTGAAGAAAAAATTGTATGTTCACATACTTGAACACTCAGTGAAAGCACATTCAAAGTAGAATGTTTAATTTCAAGTCACTGATCAATTTTCAGCCTGAAAAGTATTCATTAACATTTCATTCTGAAAATCTTAAATTCACACGCTGCTGGTGATTTACACAAGCTCACTAACCAGAACTGGGGTGGCGATGGTTGGCAGGAGATTGCATGGACAAACGTTTTTGTATCAAGGGTAAAAGAACAACTGAGATTTGGAAACTGACTTATTAGTAACCACTACACAGAAGGTTTCTTGAGAGATTAAGAGCTATTAATGTATGAAGAGAGCCAAACAGAACAGCCAAACGAAATAAATATAGATTATACCAGAGACACAAGCATTTCCATTGTCCACTCTATTTTCATGTTGGCTCCTCTGCAAGGAGTACTTCCTCCTCATTTAAATTCTCCCTGGAAACTCACTTCTTCAGTGATCATACAGGAAGTGAATCTCTAATATTTGCTATGGGCTAGATTGACAGTCACACTTCGATGAGGAGGAAATGAGAATCTCCTCTTACTTTTGCATTGCCCAGTTAATAGTATCCACCCAGAACCACAGCTGCTATATTTGAGAGAGCTAAGAAGTTGCTACTAAGTTATTTCTTCAGAAGCAACTTGCTGGAAAGTGAGCAGAGAAAATATAATAGGGTACATGTAGGGTGACCAGATATCCCCATTTTACTGGGACAGTCCCGATTTTTGGGTCTTGTTATCTGGTCAGCCTAGGTACAAGGGTGATGATTTTATTGCAAAAAGTAATATAAGGCACTACTAATTTATCTTTTATCTGTCAGGCAGGCAAAAGATGGGCAAATTCCCAAGTACTGAAAACTCCTATTATTTTCCAACCCCAAGGTATTTTGTTTTAACTGATGAAACAGAACAGAACAGCCAATTTGAATGGCTGGTTATCTTATAAATCCACAATCAGAGTTTTAGCCAAGGGCTTGGGAGTACAATATTTTTAATTGTATAAGCTTAACCCATCAGTGAGATGGAAACATTCTATGCTTCCCAAATGAACAAAGAGAACTGGCAACTGAGGAAAATAAAAAAAAATTACTTCCAAATTTGTACTAAATTTAGCTTAGCATAAGACTGAGCAGGTAAAGCCCATAGCAACGTTTTGCTATTTATTATTTAGACTGAGAAATTATCTGCAGAAAATATTAACCTGGGGTCTGAGGCACATATATAGTGCTCACTTTACTGCAGGTCTTTTGAAAATGTTGATAGCATTCATCTTAAGAGCAGTTTTCAGAGAGACACTTTAAACTTCATTAATTCAGTGTCGAGAGAGAAAAAAAATCTGTAATTATTTTTCTACTTTGTCTTGTTACAATCATTCCTCTCATTACCATCCCTTATCATAGTGCATATTAAGAGAAAGGCTCTTTTTGGCACAGGAAAGCAATATAGCACACCTCGGTTCTTAATATACAGTAATATGAGTTCATTACTTTACTGTCTCTTGTTTTCCCCTATTGCTAGCCCTTCCTTGAACTACCCCAATTCACAGTTCTTGTGTTAATCCTCTCAGTGAAATTTGTAAATGTGAGCACGAAGATCTCTGAAGAAATCTTTTCATTCTTCTCCAATACCTCATTTACACACCATGGAATAATGACACGTAATTTTTAAATAAAGGAATAGTCACTTGATGATGATGCTGGGATCCTTTGCCCCACTCCTTTGTATCAAAAGCTTTGAACAGCTTTCCCTTCAACATCAGTAATGGATTAATTTTTCACACTACACCTGAGGGAATGAATCTCTTCCTTCTTCACATCAACCACTCCAGTGATTCCTCTTATTGCCTCCATCCACTGCATGGATGCTAGTCCCTGACCTCATAGACTTCTTCAGGTTTGTCCTCATTTTGCTAGGAAGTATCCCTCTAATTACAGGTCAACTATGAGTGACCTCCTTCACATAGGCTGCCTCAGATCTGTCAGGAATGCACTTATGTGACACTTCACTGGGCACCACCTACTATCTAGCCACAAGAGGAGAATAGCACAGCAGGAAAGCATGCTGCACTGCATTTCTGTGGTTTTCCTGTACTGCTCCCCCTTTCCAGAAATATTTCCTCTTGCTTACTAGTAATGGTGCTGGTCTCAAGTCTGGATAAAAGAGGAGGGTTCTGCAGTTGGGTTTGCAACCTACTCACATAAAACTTTACTGCAAGAGAAACAGGTCATTTAAATGAAATATTGAGACTGGGAGGTGCAGGTGGAGCTCAAAACGCAAGTATGGCAGATCTCAGTGAAAGGCAAAAGGAAGCTGAGATCTCAAGATATTGCACCCTGATGACCGAATCTGTAACAACAGTAGGCACATGGAATGTATGTACTTTGTATAATGTGGGGAAAATTAGCACAGGTTACGCTAGAAATGAAGAGTCTTGGCTGATGCCAGTAGCTAATAAAAAAAAGAGATTGGCAGCTACCCACCTCAGATGGTGGAGGAAGATGCCGCATAATTCATGGGAAGAAAACAAATATGAGAGTTGGAAAATACAGGAAAAAAAATGCTCAGGTGGTTGAGACATAGTAAGCAATCATTTAATTGGGTACCCCAGGAAGGAAGGAGAAAGCTAGGAAGGCCAAGGAAGAGCTGGTTGAAGACAGTGACAGAGGATATACTGTGTGTACTTTTTTTTTTTTTTGCCAGCATGCCAATATTCATCTCTTACCATTAACTCTGGATTTTATATACACCTTATTAGCTGGCATGGGAATCTTAACTCAAATGAATGTATGTGTACACATTTTAATTGTGGATTAAAAGTGTGCTTTGTGAATACATAAGAAACATCAGTGGCATATTAACTTATACTAGCTTTGTTGTAAAAAGCCAGAAACATTTGCAATTATATGGAAATTACTTTACAACTTAATTGCTCTGACAGGTGCCTAATAGGTCTTCCAAACATAGGGTAAGTGCCTACCCATGGGTAGCTCAAGTTTTATTTCACTGGACCAACTTCGTTTTCTCAAAACAATATCAAGCATCAGTTAAACAAGGTTCCACTTTTTGCAGTTTTTCTCAACACAGCTACAAGTGTTCATTCTCCCATTTTCATATTGCACCATTAATTTTTTTTCCTCCTTACATTCTGTGGTTTTGTGTAACACACTAAAGAAAGTCCTACCTTCTCTGTTTGTATCTTGTCAGTACTCAACATAATTTAACTGCTTTTCATATTAATTTATAAAGTTTCCATCAGAAAGTGATCACAGTAAAATCCAGTAGACATCCTTTTTAATGAAAGATTTGCAGATGAGAGCACTGTATCCCAGGACATACTTACAGTTTACCTGGTAATAGTCATATGGTATTTAATATGACTAACACCACACATACCCAAAACATGGATAAGTAAACTCAGTTCATGAACAGAGAAGCTAATCGAACTCTGCAAAGCAGAATCAAAGAAGACACTTGCTATTAGGCAACTTCCATAACAAATATCTACAGAGGTTTACCTTTTCTACTGCACTAGCATGAGGCTTACCAAGACCGCTCATAAGCAAGTGGGAGAACTGGTCCCTTTCTTCACCTCATTTGGGTATCCATAATCATTAAATAAGAAGAGAACTATTACAATCAGAACTATTACAACAGAAGAGAACTATTACAATCAGAACTATTACAACAGAAGAGAACTATGCAATCAGATTTTCTTCATATATCATTCTTGTTTTAGTTTGGATAAATGAGTACAAGATGGATCCCGGGCACTCACTCTAACTTGAATAATCTGAAGCCAAAGGGAACTGAGTACTAGAGAAATCAAAACCTATTTTTCAGTGTTATTCATCCCCACAATAGGTTTCAATATCCCCTTTACGTGGCAACCACTTCCTGGGTTTAAACTAGAAATGAGTGATCTGTTTCTGAACGCAACTGGCAACCAGAAGGTTCTAATAGTATCAAGGTTAATGATCTGTATTAATCATGGGGACATTGTTCCTTTACTGAGCTGGATTTATCAACACAGCTAGGGAGTATAGGTAAACTACCATCCTGCCTGCAAGTTTAAGAGCATAGATTGGTTCTAGATTAGCACAATACATTTCAGATCCCTCCTGCCAAGGTTGCAGGTTTAATGTTCTAGGTTTACTTGCCTTCGGCAGATCCAGCTTGTAGATAGGATGAATATCTGGTGGCACAATAATATTTAACCCTTAAACTGTGTGTAGCTATGGTATTTCTCTCACTGAAGGCAGAGTGAGATTTAATGAGGTAGAACTGTGATTTTCAACCTGCGGTCCACAAACCCCTGGGGGTTCCCAGACTATACCTGAGATTTCCAAAGGGGTCTGCCCCTCCATTCAAAAAAAAAAAAAAATAGGGCAAATGAAAAAAACGTTGAAAAATCACTGAGGTAGAAATAGTGTGATTTGCCTCTTGTCTAGGACAGAGTTTTGCAAGGTTGTAGAGATTTGGAAGAAATTCTCAAAAGCTGTTTTATTCTAGTAGGCACTTTTCTCTCCAACTCATACCTTCTTTCCTCTCCTCCCCTCCACTTCCTCTGCTCCATCAACAATACCAGTCAGACTGAACTCACCACTTGTTTCCTTTTCCCAGTCCCGTCTCGGTGCCAACTTTTATGATGCATCTATCCCAAAGACACAAGCAGCTATTCTTTCCTTACTCAAATCCCTCCTGAAAACTCATTTCTACTAAAATACTCAGAGTGATTCAGCTTATATGAACGAACCCTCTAAAATGACTTTTCTCTAGGATCACCAGTGTGTTTCATCCTCTTGACGGTTGCTAAGTCCTTCAGGGCAATGACTGGTAACCACTGCTCTACAGCCAAAATGCTTCTGAAATAAATGTAGTCAAACTTTACTAATTCTGGGTCACTGAGAACGAACATGATGCTTAAAATTGTTGATTGGCTCTAGTTTTCAAGATATGCTATTGGGTCAGTATATCTGAACCTTGACATGGGAATGGTGGAGGATAAGTGAGTTATAAAGGGAAGGGATCTCAATTTAAACCAGAAATGACTAAAATACATCTTTGACTGGATCTATGAATAAATCTATGACTGGGTTTGAACAGTACTTGCTTTTTAGGCAAAACAATGAATGATGCAATCTGAAGCTGGTATTGCGTCACACATGATATGAATTGCATCATGTTATTCCTAGAAGTCATGGATGATGCAATCATAACAAAGCTTACATCACTCTGTTGAACAAATTGCCCTATATCAGCTCTAGAAATCATACAGTGCCGTGCTCTCTTATTTGTCAGTGTTTGATTTTGCAAAGGGACACATTTCTGTTTAGCCAAAGTGAGCAGAGATGCCTAGTACTTGTGTGAACAGTGCAGATAACTTCTGCTATGTTTGTGGTGAAGTGACTTTTGCATCACAAAAGCGCAGTGTAACCACTATGGTTAAGGAAACCTATCACCTTTATTTTGGCTGCAAAATTGGAGATCAGGACAAGAGGTGGGCCCCACACATATGCTGCAACACTTGTGCGACAAATCTTTGCCAGTGGTTGAACAGGAAAAGGAAATCTATGCCTTTTGCAGTGCCAATGATTTGGAGAGAGCCAACAGATCATACCAGCAATTGTTACTTCTGCATGGTGCCTCCAGTTGGGAAAGGTGTGTCAAAGAAGAAAAAGTGGACTGTGCATTATCCAAACAGTTCATCAGCTATACGCCCAATGCCCCACGGAGAAGGACTGCCGGTTCCTGATGCACCAGGATCATTCTCACTTGAGTCAGACGAGGAAGAGGAAGAGGATGAAACTTCTGGTCCTGAACCATCAATATCACAGGACCCACATTTTCTCCCATCCTCCTCCTCTGAACCACACCTCATAACACAAGCTGAACTGAATGACCTTGTCAGGGATTTGGAACTACCCAAGAGTAAGGCAGAGCTGTTGGGCTCCAGACTACAGCAGTGGAATCTCCTGGCAGGTGATGTTAGAGTTTCCATGTTCCGTGACCGTCAAAAGGATCTTGTCCCATTCTTCTTCATGGAAGGTGATCTTGTAGCCTGCAACAACATCGATGGTGTGATGACAGCCCTCAACATCGTTCACGATCCAGATGAGTGGAGAGTCTTCGTTGATTCATCGAAGACGAGTCTTAAAGCTGTTTTGCTGCATAATGGCAATGTTTTGCCATCAATTCCAGTTGGTTGTGCAGTCCATATGAAGGAAACCTATGACAACATGAAACAACTTTTGAGGTGTATAAACTATGACCAACATCAGTGGCAGCTTTGTGGCGATTTGAAGGTTGTTGCTGTCTTGCTTGGTCTGCAGACTGGATACACAAAGTACTGCTGTTTTCTCTGCGAATGGGATAGTCGTGCAAGAGATTCCCACTACATCAAGAAAGATTGGCCACTCCGACAGTCATTGGAGCCTGGGAGGAAAAGTGTTCAGCATCCACCACTTGTTGAATCAAGGAAGATTTTGTTACCACCCTTACACATCAAGCTGGGTCTGATGAAGAACTTTGTCAAGGCCATTGACAAAACACAAGCAGCTTTCAAGTACCTCCGTGGAAAATTTCCAAGGTTAAGTGAAGCTAAGATAAAAGGAAGGTGTCTTTGTTGGTCCTCAGATTCGGGAACTTCTTCGAGATGATGCATTTGACCATGCACTGCGTGGAAAGGAAAAGACGGCATGGAAAGCCTTCCAATCAGTGGCAATACATTTTCTCAGAAACAACAAGGCAGACAACTACAGGTTGTTGGTGGAAAACCTCCTCAAGGCATACAAAAGCCTTGGTTGCAACATGTCGCTAAAGATACATTTTTTGCACTCTCATCTAGATTTTTTTTCACCGAACTGCGGAGCAGTGAGCGACGAGCACGGCGAGCGATTTCACCAGGACATTGCAACAATGGAGAAACGCTATCAGGGCAAATGGAGCCCATCAATGCTTGCAGACTATTGCTGGACAGTGACAAGAGATGCTCCATTTAATGAATACAAGAGACAAGCCAAGAAGCGCCGAGTAGACACTGAATAGGACTAAACTATGTATATAATAGTTTTTTTGCCTTTTGTTTCATAATACATTTTATTTATATAACCCTTTTGCTGATTTTTAAAGTGTTACATAAACAGGACAGGTGATATATTATCATGTAAAGCAACCATAGACACATGAAAAGACCTAGGTTTACAATTTATGATTCAAACTCTACTATCTACACAATATACATAGACATAAAATGTAAAAACTTAAATATCTTAGAAACAGTAGCCAATCAGTTGTTTTAATTGTCATATTTGAATTCAGCACATCAAAATACATAATAAATATTACATTTTATCTCTGAAGCAGACGACTTCTAAAAAAATGTAGACCAGTGTAATTTGTGTATTTGTACAGTGACAATCACTGACCGCACTTAATAGATGAAACAAACAAATAGACCAAGCTGGAGATTAAAGGCAATTGTTATTACTGATTCCTTTTCCCTTAGAATGCTTTAGGCTATGGAAATTTCCTCAGGTTAAATAAGGTGACCAAGAGTTTGCTTTTAATTAACCTAAGTAAATTTAGTGAGCAGGAAAATTACTCTTGTTAAAATAATTTGGTTAATGCCTTGGACGATAATTAAAAGATCTGAAAGAAGTGATGTCAGAAGAGTTGTTTGTTTTCCATTTGAGTTGAAACCTTGTGCAGCATACTTTTATGATGGAGACAAATAGGAAGTGCACTCTGTAGAGAGATGTGGGTCAAGCACATTCCACTGAAGACTTTCCAAGGAAGACAGCAACAGGGATTCATCAAGGCTACAACGAAGGGTAGGGAGAAATGCTAGGGACACAAAGCTTCCATGTAGGTGTAACTGGCCTCCTGCCAGACCAGGGAATCCAGAGGACTTGGGGGCAGGCATTATGGCCTTTCAGATAATAATTTGACATAAGTTGGCTAAATGTTTCGATCTGCATTTTTTCAGCGACAAAAACGTTCTCTGAAAAATATCATCGAGCTCTACCACACAGAGCTTTTCCTGAAGAGGCAGTGATTGAACCCCAAATAAAATAGATTTCAAATTCAAGCTCTCAAAAATAATAAATTACAATTTCATGTATGCCTATGCATCATACTACAAGCATTAAATTACACGCTCACATATTACTATTGTGCAGAAACCAGGCCTCAATGGATATGTCTACACATCAGCTAAACACCCTCTGTTGGACCATGCCAGACAACCAAGCCTGGGGGGCTCAGGCTGCAGGGCTGTTTCATTGCTGTGTAGATGTCTGTGCTTGGACTGGATAGAAATAAAATAGCTGCAGACCGAGACCCAGAAGCCCAAGTCAGCTGGCACGAGCCAGCTGTGGGTTTTTCTTTCCTGTGTACCCTTTCAGTGCGAGTGTTCCACAATCAGCAAGAGTTGGGGGCCAGATCCTCAGCTGATTTAAACCAATTTAGCATCCTGGACTTCAACTGGTGCAAACTGATGCAGCTCCATTGAAAAGCTCAAGCTGCATACAATTGCTGTCTGACCATGAAACTTAACTAAATTATTTTCTAAATGCATTGTGTAATAAATTTTACTTATGGTGGCATTACTATGGCAGGGACTAAGCTAATTCCTATGCTAATCCTCTAAGCATTCCCATAGCGAACTACATGTTTCTAAACAACCAAGTAAAGTGAGACTGAGCTAAGTGCTGTTCCTTCCCTTCCTGACAAAACAGTCTCTTGAGTACTTCTTAAGTATTTCGGGACCCTTCAAATTGTAATTTCATGTAGACACCGGAATATGAATAAGTTTAATAAACTGATTTTCACACTGCTATTCAAACTTGTTTGCAAGTATAATATTGAAAAAATTGCAACTCTTGTTGCCTGTAAAATGGTGACTTTTTTTTTTAAAACATATATATTCACAGCTGTAAGCCAACATTATCTGTACATCCCAAGGTGTATTTCATCAACAATATAAAATATTTTTTATCGCATGTATGATTGGCTGGGAATACAATTAAGATAGCTTGTTTTATGAATGAAAGCTCTTTGTGTGACTTTCTGATATTTAGAGGTGATTTACAGCTTTTGTATTCATATCACGGCTATATAAATATGAAAGTGGTACACTGTACAACAGTCACTTTCTTCAACATCTGTTTTATCCTAAAAGTTACTTTGTTGGAAAATGTCCATCTTAATTACTGACATAGTTACAACTTTTTCACTAAATGTGCATTCTCATTGACTTCGTATACATTAGAGATCTATAGACCCTGTTTATAAGTTAGCCACAGAGGTAGAACTATACAAATATAACAGTACTATCAACAAGATATCTATCTATCCCCATCCACCCCCTCTCTCTATCTATAGGAGAATCTTTATTCTCCTATAGCAAAAATGGGAATTTTGCGGAGGATATGACCTGTGAAATTCAACAGGACATATTTTGCTATTTGATATTGAATATATTACTGAGCTAGAGCAGAGAGAATCTCTGCCAGCCAAAACAACTGTGGAACAGTTGACAGGGTTTTTTTTAAATGGACTTTTATGTATAAGTTGTTTTTTAATAGCAGAAGCATCCAATTAACTCGGGTGGAATAAAGTTATTCTATAATGGTACGATTTAAGTATCAGCCTATAGCACAATATCATCCCTAACACCACCCTCCTCCAAATTGTTAAAATCTACTTCAGTTGTCTAGTGCACACAGAAGTAAAGTCATTGCTAGAGTAGTAGTCAGTGTTGACACAAACCTGAGGTTTATTTTCAAACCCATGAGACTAAGGTATTAATTTATCAATAGTAAATTTAGTACTTAAATAATGCACTGAACTGACATTTACAGAAAATGTACAGCCTGAGCACTGACCAATAGCAGATGTTGGAATTTAGAGTTGGTGGGCCAGTATGTAAATTATCTTATGCAAAATAGTCACACAATGATGTGACAGTAAATTAGATAATATCTAATTCTTTACACAAAATGTATTTGAAAAAAGTTTGACCAGCTCAATTTTTTTTCATCAAATATTTGAATGATTCTATTGCTTTGAACTGCTTTTGGTGCTGTACATACCAAGATCAGTGAGAACAGTGACTATATGGATGACACTAAGATATATTTTTGTTCAGTTGCCTTCAAACTATTCTAACATTTTATTTTCGTTCCCTTGCACATAGACACTTTTGTTTCCTTCTAACAGTCAATGTACTTTTAGAAGTCTGACAGTCTTGCCAAAGGATTTCTAAACTCCTGAGCAGTTTTCCTTCCCACATAATCTTACTAATGGTTAAGTTCCATGAAATGCCCACTAAGACCTGTGTCATAGTAGCAGCATCTTTTAAACAATCTTCTTGATGTGGACATTTGAGTTGTATACTGACCTTTCTATGTTAACGGTGACTACCTTATCTTCCACTGAAATGTCCAACTACTAATGCAATATGGTATCAAGTTTCTCAGGTGAACTAATACCTAGCATTCTTATTCTTTCCTTTCCTTCCTCTTTTACAGTGTGATCAGTTTCACATCATGTCTTTGACTTCATATTCTCAACTAGCTTGGATGACTTCTGATGAGTTCTTTGGCTACCTTAAGACTTCAACCATTTGTATGCACTTCATTAGCAAGTCAACATCCACACAAGGCTTTTTATCTCATTTGCTTTGAAATGGTTTCTTTATACACGTATGGCATGTTAATTTACATCCTCTGATTAGATGGTGTTCATATCATGTGTTTCAGTAGGCAGTACTGCTAACACCAAGAGTTTAAAAATCGGATTGGGCTAAAAGCATGAGGCTTTTTTCTAGTTTTTAGCTCCCCTTGCCCATGCCCAGATGTGTACATGAAAAGTCAATCTTAAATCATAGAATCATGGGACTAGAAGGGACATCGAGAGGTCATCCAGTCCGCTGTTCTTCACTCATGGCAGGACTATGTGTTATCTAGATGATCACTGACAGGTGTTTGTCTAACCTGCTCTTTAAAATCTCCAGTGATGGAAAAACTATTTCAAAGTAGGTCCAGTACTTAAGCACCCTAACAGGAAGTTTTTCCTAATGTCCAACCAAAACCTCCCTTGCTGTAATTTAAGGTTGTTGCTTCTTGTCCTATCCTGAGAGGTTAAGAACAACAAATTTTCTCCCTCCTCTTTGTAACAACCTTTTATGTACTTGAAACTGTTATGTCACCTCTCAGTCTTCTAGGGTGACCAGATGTCCCGATTTTATAGGGACAGTCCCAATTTTGGGGTCTTTTTCTTATACAGGCTCCTATACCCCCTACCCCCACCCTGATTTTTGACATTTGTTGCCTAGTCACCCTACAGTCTTCTCTTTTCCAAACAAAGTCAATTTTTTCAATTTTCCCTCATAGGTCATGTTTTCTAAACCTTTAATCATTTCTGTTGCTGTTCTCTGGACTTTTTCCAGTTTGTCCTTTGGGATCATCTTCTTTCCTGTGCATATGCAGCACTGAGCACACTTGGATCTTGGTCCATGTCTGGGACTCCTAGAACAGTGCTTCATTTGTGCCAGGTCTTGCCAGGGTTGAAGCCCAGCAACTCTAGGCTTGACAGTTCATAGCCCTGACATTTCTGACACTTGCTGCATCAGTTATCAATGTAATAAATTTCCTTGAGCCCCAGCACCTCTTTCATTACAAATTAAGTACTTTCTAGGCACTAGGATACCAGTGCCATACAAAACAAAATGTACGGGGGCCCCAGCTCCCTGTACATCTGCTCTCCAATTCATCCCTTTCCTTCTCACCGAGCCAGACCTTTCCTGATCTCCAGTTGTCTTCCAGGCTGTCACAGCCTCACACTCCCTTCTGGTTCCCTGTAGGGAAAGGGACTGTCTCCTTTAAGTCCTGCTTCCTGCAATGGTGGTGATGAGCTAGTGCATCAAAGGAAGCGTTCAACATGGGGAAACCGAAAAGTGGGGCTCAAGAATGGGAGCAAATGAGTTTAATAAGTACTTCATGCAGAGGAAGACCAGAGCTGTTCTAAGGATGAGGAATGGCATGGGGAAAAGATGCATGGCATTCAGAGCTGCTAGAATATTATTTATTATTCCCAATAAGTTCTTTATTTCCCCACATGCATAATGGGGATAATACCTACTGGCCTCATCACAGGATGTAGTGTGGATTAATTAAAGCACACTGAAAATAGAAAGCACCAGACAAGTGCTAAGAATTCCTTCTCGGATTTAGGGTGGTTCTTACCAGTAGATAGCTTACTAAAAGGTTCTTCATTCTGACTTTAGAATTCTATGAATACTAATGACTTCAGGCAGCATCAGATATTAGCATTGGTTTGGTCATGACTGTATATGTGTCAAATATATCCAGCCTGCTTCAGGGAAATTAAGATTTATAGCTTAACAGATACAAGAAGAGTCTACTAAAAACAGCTTGTGTAATTATTTTTTTAATTGAATCATGTTGCAAAGTGCTACCAAATAACACAAAATTACAACATTTTTCTCAAAGGGCAGATGTGGTTCAGCTACTGTACCTATTCTTCCCGGAGTTAAATCAAAAAATATGCAAGAGAAATTTTCATTTTCAATCATTAGATTGATAAAACAGGGACAGCGAGTACGATTAATGTCCTCTGTCCCCAGACACGTTGTAGGAACTGTGATGAGGCCAGAAGTGCAATACTCACGTTAAACTTCTCATTACCTATCTTAGCTAGGTATATGACCCCATTATCATAGTGTCTGTGCTTCTCACCACTGTTAATGTATTTATCTCACATGTTCTTGTGAAATAGAAGTATAATCCACTTTTTATACAGGAGGAACTGAGGCAGAGAGAGGTTAAGTGATTTGTCTAAAGTACAACCGGACGTCTGTGCAGAGCAGAGTCCTTCCTTTGCTCATCCGAACTCCCTTTCACCAACAGATTAAGACAAACATTGTCTTCTAAGTTTTAGGGAAGATTGAAGCTTGATCTTTAACAACACTGAGACACCAACCACGTTTGCTTAAAGGGATACCATCAACTCAAAATCAGTTCAAAACTAGATTTTAAAAAATTGTGACTTTAAAGGTGCCAGTGTCCCTTTAACATAGCTCACTCAAAATCCCTATTCTCTCTCCTAATTTCCTGTAAATTAAGACCCACACTACAAAACCCAGCTCCAGAGCACAAGCCTTGTTCATAGGAGTCAAGGGGAGCATTTTCTGACACATAACCCTGGCACTGCCAATATGGCAAGGGACAATATCTCAGAGCCTTAACATTCTTAAAGGGCCAGATCCACCAATGGCATGATCATTAAAATGTCACACTCTTTCAAGTTTGCTGCAGCACAAAACTAGACAATAATTAAGGCTGTGATTTTGGCCCCTTTGAAAACCCCACCTAAAATGGTCAAATGGCATTTCATGTTACAGTATATGCAAAGCTCAAAACAGACAATACAATGGTTGCCATTAAAAACTTGAATGTTAAGATTGTCTAGGTGTTCTTGTTCTTGGAAAATGAATTACTACAAAATACCTCAATGACATGAGGTAAGTTCTTACACAATTGACAAGCCTTTAACAGTGACCAGTGTATACCTCATGTACATTATAGAAAATACAGCTAATTCTCTTTTAAAAGTGATACTATAATATAAGATTTTTTCAGTGATAGTTGTAATCTTTATAGTACAGAGGCTTCAGAGTATAAATACATGACTAACATTTATGGCCAGGGCTTGGTATGCTTATTGACACAAAGTTGTTTTTGTGCTGACTGCTCTGCATTACTTAAAATATCTTGAAGTGTTTCTATGATATGTAAATATAAAACCATTCATGTATGAAATTTTCATGCATTTCATATCTTAAATCTAGAATTTTACTACATTGCACTGAGAGAATTATACCTCTAAATAACTGGGAAATATATAGACATAGTAGCAAAAAGTATTAGACAATGGCAGGTACCACAATTGACAGTTGCAGCTGAAATATCATTAGAGCTACTGAAAACAACTTTATATTCTTCAGTTTATCATAGCAAATTAAAGAAACTATAGGCAGATAGTAGGGGAAACAGACACAAATAAAAGTCCTATTGAGCACTGAGGATATAGATTAGAGGAGAGTGCTATATTAGTAATTTAAGATAATACTGTTACCTCAGTGCCACACAATGAAAGTGAAGACTACTGGATACTGAAAATCAAATTAAGAGGAGGAAATTAAAATATGTTGAGAAAGTCAACAGGAACCAGGATCATTTATGGAAAACAATTAGTATACATTACAGGGAACAGAAGCCAAGAACATTAATGAGCAAATCAAAGACTAAAATAATGGGAACTGATTGTCGAGGCTGAAGAATTGTGAGCGCCTCTAAAATGAAGGGAAAAGAGCCTGTCAGATAAGACTAAGAGAAAATAAAAAGATTTTGACTCTGAAAAAAGGATTTATCATCAGATTAGCCCCAAATTCAAGCATAGTACATCAGTGTATTGGGCATTCAGCTATTTTTTCCAGTAGCTTCTTAACCAAAAAAAATGGGTATCATTAATTTAATGTGTTCTGAAAGCACAATAGGGGTGGGGCTTCTGGGTGATAGTTATTGTGCAAACACAACAAAAAGATAGTCCCTGACTTGGCATGTACAGTCTTAATCCAATTACCCAGAGTGACACCTACATATATACAATTAGAAAGATTAAAAGAAATCCTCACTTAAAATTCTAAGTACTTTTGCTCATTATGATAGATTTACTTATTATAATGCACTGGCAAGATTCCTCTTTAAACATATATAGCAGCACCAATTTCTGTCCTTAGTTAAGCAGGCCTAATACCCATTAACTCTTAAAAAATATGTTAAATAGTAGCAAGACAAAATATACATGTAAATAGCTGCTCCCTCATGGCAACATTTTCAAGAGCTAATTGACTATAAATCCAGATTCTTATATTGGTGCCCATCAGCACAGTAACTAAACACCTCGAGATGAAAAGTAACGAACGGACTTGCATGTTTGGAAACTAGATTGGGATCCTTTTTTAAAAGTTAGGGTGAGGGACATAGGTTCTCTCCTATTTAGGAAGAAGCCCTGGAAATTTTGCATAGAAAAAATACATCATTAAAATAAATCACAGGCTCAGAAGGAGCATGGGTGTAAACAGCAAATGCATACTCACATGGGGCTGCTGGGAAGATACATTTTATAACCTATCCCCACAGATAAAAGTAAAATAAAAGAGTCCAGTCTCTTATTTACTATGACCATCAAAATTACAGATGATTATCTTGCCATCCCTAATTACCATACCCCCATTATGTTTGAGTATTCTAAACATGTGCTACTTCCAGGTGACATTTTAGTGTCTATAAATCAGCTTCTCTCAATGTTGCAACATCTTACCTGTGGCAGAGTGCTAAGAGCCTAGATTGACCAGAGTTCTGGATCAGCTAAGGATACATTTGCACTTGAATAAATGATCTGCAGCACAGCTATGGCTGGCCCAGGTCAGCTGACTCAAGCTTCTATGGCTCAAGCCACAGGGCTAAAAACTTCTTTGTGTAGACATTTGGGCTCAGGCTGGAGCTTGGGACCATCCCACCTCATGGCTCCAGCCCAGCCCTCTAAACAGGCCCACAGCCTGAGTCAGCTGACCTAGGCCACTTGCAAGTGCTGTACTGTTGTGTAGATGTATCCTTAGGTGCTACCTATTCCCCCAGAAGGGACTTGATTGGGAGATGGGCTCTCAATAGCTTAATTAGGCAGGATGCTGATGAGCTAATGAGAGCAATCAACTCATTGGTTGGGAACAATTAAGAGTCAGGAAGAAAGTACAAGGGAGAGACTGGCAGGAACAGAGACTACAGGATTTCAAGATAAAGCTTAGGTCCAGTTCTGTGTTGCTTCACAAGGCTGTACTAGGAGGGGACTTAACAAATGACACGATGCTTACAAACCTTGTAAGATGTCTTAGCTGCTGAGGTGGTCTAAAGGGCAAAGAAGAGAGTCCTGTCACATTATCCAAAAGGTAGCTCCCCTGTAGTGGGGAAATAATAGCAGTACACACTAAGCTATTCAGAAGGATCAGCAAACATGCAGCTGAAACATCTGGTCTACATGAAAGCCTGTAAGTGACTTCAGATAATTTAGTGATGTACCAATATAAAGAGTGTGGGTTCATCTTAGGTACATTATTCATTACCTCTTGTTCTGTTTTAGTCAACTTTATGTGAAGCAAAAAACACATTTAAAACAATTACAAGCTCCTACCAAAAAAAAAAAAAGATTGCAACTGCATGTTCTGAAAAAATAGTCTTCAATTTGTGTACATGATCATCCCACTACATTGGGAAATTAGTTTTAAGCACAAAATACATCAGCAGTAAGTGTCTAGCCCCTTCCATGTTAAATCAAGCATTAGCATGGCACATCATGTCTTTGTACAAAAAAGGGAGGCAGAAGCAAGAATATTTACATTTTACTGAGCTAGCAAGCAATCCTTTGCTTAAACTGTTTTTGTATAGTTTGTCAAGTCTATCAAATTTAAGTTTTAAATAACATGCTCAATTTTTGTATTGAAACCAGAGGATTTGTCTGAAGCCTGGCTTAATTAAAGTGTTCAAGCATCTCAACTCTGCTTCAAGGTTGTTGTTTTTTAATGAAACAATAATAGTGACTGGACACTGGATCTGAGGCAGTAACATTATATGTCTAGGAACAGCTAGGAATAAGTGAGAAGAATGGGCACTGAGGGCTGGACTACGCTGTCGGGGGGTCGACCTAAGATACGCAACTTCAGCTACACAAATAGAGTAGGTGAAGTCGCAGAATCTTAGGTCGACTTACCTAGCTGTTCTCATGGTGGTGAATCGACCACTGCTGCTCCCCCATCGACTCCGCTTCCTCCTCTTGCGGAGATGGAGTTCCAGAGTCGACGGGGAGCATCTAGATGAGACGCAATAAATCAATCCCCGATACATCGAACACTACCTGCTGATCTGGCAGGCAGTATAGATGTACCCTGAGAGAGTAGAAACAAAAACTTTGACATCCAAGATGAAAGCCTTACCCTACTGAAGTCAATGGGGCCAGGATTTTGCACCTAAAATATGAAAGTCACTAGTGAAAGCATTACCCTGGAACTTGACATTCTCACATGTACTCCAGAACTTGACAGTACTGCAGTTAGGCATTTTGTATGTTCAGCCACTGCCAGATGAAAACCAAACATCACATACCTAGAAATAATCTTAGGCCTTTGTGAGACAAGGTCAGACAGCTGCATGTTTGCAGTTTGTTAATCAGAATGAGAGGATGGGACAGAGAGAATGAGTAAACAGCAACCTTGGTTTTAGCTGCCCCTGATATATTGTCATTATGGCTAGAAATATTAGAAATGTTTTGAGAGAATGGGTAGTTTGCTGAAATTAGAAAATCTGGTTATCCAGCAGAGCAATGATTCTCAAACTTTTGTACTGGTGACCCCTTTCACATAACAAGCCTCTGAGTGCGACCCCCCTTATAAATTACAAACACTTTTTTATATATTTAAACACCATTATAAATGCTGGATGCAAAGCAGGGTTTGGGGTGGAGGTTGACAGCTGATGACCCCCGCCCATGTAATAACCTTGCAACTCCCTGAGGGGTCCCAACCCCCAGTTTGAGCCTTGCAGTAGAGGTTATTATGCTGACCCACTAGGAGTCACTACAGGTTATGTATTGTATTATAGTTAGCTATAAAAGATACGGTAAAAGTAAAAGTAAATACAATTCAAGGGAGCTTTTCTTTGGGCAAGAAGCAGACATTTAAATTCCCCATCAGCTGGACAGAAAGAAGGTCCCTGGAAGTCCAGTTGGTTTTCACTCAAAACCATCTCAGATCATGGGTAACTATATCTGAGATGTCTGAAACCTATTGAGAATGTGTGCGTGCGCTCAATATCTATTAAACAGTAGTTATAAGAGCACACTTGCTTGTAGCAATCATTTATCAGACAGAAGCACTGTGTTCCCATTGATTTATTCCTGACGCCACCTGGAGAGAAATAGTTAAGTGACCACTGCTTTGGGTTCTGAAAAATCCCAGGTAACAAAAGTATTGAATTCTATTTATACTAAATAGTCAGTGGCTTACAGCTGTTTGTGTAAGCTATAAAGGAGTATATTAGTGTTATTGCAGTAAAGGACTTGTAGTTGGGATAATTTTAGATAAGTAGAATATATTTTTGATTGAGTCTCCTGCATACTTTTTATGGACATGATTCATAAACCATTGAGACAATAGAAAGTCTCTTGTTGACCTCAAAATGTCCTATAAGGGCATAAGTAAGCTATAAAACAGCTGTGCCTACACTTGCAAACATCTTGGTTACATATGCTGGTCACAATATGTCCCAAAGTATTAAAGGCTTTAGTGCTAGCATTGTGGGCAACTCAGAGATGATGTGTTTGAATTCTACAGGGATACACAGTCTCAGCTGGATCTTTTTGGAGGAGTCAAGTCACCAGCATTCTTGCGCAAAGAAACAGCACTGCAATCCCAGTCATTAGCAGATATGCAAAGCTATGCAAGTGGTCTGAATAGTTCAAACATTTGTGCACGCTGAATATATTTGGGCCTAACCTAACTGATGTACATATTTCAAGAAGGATGTTGATAAACTGAAGAGGGTTCAGAGATGAGCCACAAGAATGGTTACAGGATTTGGTAACATGTTTTTTAGTGCAATATTAAAAGAGCTCAATCTCTTTAGCTTAGCAAAGAGAAGTCAAAGCTAGATAAACTGGAAATAAGATGCAATTTTTTAAACAATTACGGTGATTCACCATTGGAACAATTTGCAAAGGGCTGTGATGGATTCTCCATCACTGGAAATCTTTAAAATTAAGACTGATGCTTTTCTAGAAGCTATACTATGGTTCACCACAGCTAGCGAACTTGAAGCAGGAATTAATTTATGCAATACTATGGCCTGTGCTATGCAGGTTAGACTAGATGATGACAATGGTCCCTTCCAGCCTTAAAACCTATGAACTGTGGATAGAACATAGGTTACACAAGTAAAGGCAAGAATCTCAATTCTGGTATTTAACAGTATTTCTGTTAAACTTGCACTTTTTGATTTTCAATTAATGAAGCCTATAATTGTTGGTTGCTGTTAATACATGAAGTTCAACTGCCACTGCTGTGAGAAATAGTTTTCATTTGTTAGGCTGAGGGGCATTAGCAGGTGCAACAGTATTAAAACAAGAATCTGGTGACCATATTTTGGGATTAAAAGCTCTCTCTGCATGATACATCAACCTCTGTGTCTGTGCCATTGAGGAAGTGTCAATGAAGCCAACTAAGTGGTGAGGAGAGTTTGTTTGTTTGAAGCCATGGAGGTTAGGAAAGTATGTTCAGCTTCCAAACCAGCAGATGTGACCATCTGTTTTTTGGGGTTTCTTTTTCGTCTTTGCTGAAAATACTTCCCTAAAAAAATTGTACTTCACAAATGACAGTGCTGATAAGCTGAGGATATGACATAACTTGTATGGTGTCCCAGAGGTAGGTACATAGTTGGCTATTGCCAGTTCAGTCCATCTCTAATTTCATAACACTTAATTGATTCATTAAGGTAATCACAACTGTCATACTGTGTGTACCGTTTATAAAGGACACCGGATTACTCAAAATGTATTTTCCCATCTGAGCACCTCTATCAGTGGTGGGCAACCTGCGGCGCATCAGGGCAATCCACTGATGGACTGTGAGACAGTGTTTACAGTGACCGTCTACAGGCATGGCCACCTGCAGCTCACAGGCACCACGGTTTGCCGTTCCCAGCCAATGAGAGTTGCAGGAAGAAGCAGGGGCCACAGGGACATGATTAATCTCAAACTTTCCCAAAAATTCTATTTGAGCAGGGAATGGTCATGAGAACAGATACCTTGGAATGTAAGGCAACTGTGAAGTGAGTAAAATCAGCCTTTCACAAAATCTTACAGCTTTAACTATTTCTATAGTCTTATGTTGTAAAAAAACTGGAAGAAGTGTTCAGAATGCCTTTGGTGCTTAGGTTCTAAAATTGAGTGATTAGGATGGAATGAAGATACTCTAATTTCAATTTACCTATTAATTCAGCTGAAAGTCAACCAGTGCATGGGAATCTTATTTACACTAGTTACCACACAAGTGGCTTCAAAGGGAATTTCAAAAAAACTAAGAGCAACAATAATGAAAGCTATTTTCAATTGCTTCTCTCATAGATATGAAGGGCTGGCAGGGACTTTGAAGTTGTCAAGTCCTAGCCTCCTCTGCTATGGCAGGACCAAGTAAACCTAGATTATCCCTTACAGATATTTGTTCAACTTTATTTTTAAAAGCTTCCCATGATGGGGACTCCATGACCTTTCTTAGAAACCTACTAGGAATTTAATACCCTTTATAGTTAAAGGTTTTTCCCTACTATCTGACCTAAAACCTCCCTTGCTGTATTTTAAGCCCATTATTACTTTTTCTTCCTTTGGTGAACATGGAGAACAATTGATCACTGGTCTCTTTATATTGGAAGACTTTATCAGGTCCCCTCTGTCATCTTGTCTCAAGACTAAACATGCCCCATTTTTTTAACCTTTCCTCATAGGTCAGATTTTCTGACTTTTTATCATTTTTGTTGCTCTCTCCTGGACTTTCCAATTTGTCCACATCTTTTCTAAATTGCAGTGTCCAGAATTGACACAGCACTCCAGCTGGGACCCTACCAGTGCTGAGTAGAGCGGGACGACACCTCCTGTGTCTTATGTATAACACTCCTGTTAACCATCCCAGAATCATATTAACCTCTTTTGCACCTGCATTACATTGATGACTCCTATTCAGTTTGTGGTCCATTATAAGCCACAGATCCTTTTCAGCAGTATTATGGCCTCGACAATTTTTCCCCATTTTCAAATTGTGCATTTGATCTTTTTCCTTACTAAATGAAGTACTTTGCACATGAATTTATTGAATTTCATCTAGCTGAATACAGACCAATTTTCCAGTTTATCAAGGTTGGAATTTTGAATTTATATCTTCCTCTAAAGTGCTTCCAATCCCTCCCAGCTTGGTGCCATCTGCAAATTTTATAGGCATACTCTCTACTTCATTAACTAAAAATATTGAATTGTACTGAACCCAGGACTGACCCCTACAGGGCTCCATTAGATACATTCTCTTAATTTGACAGCAAATCATTGATAACTACTTTTTTTGAGTAGAGTTTCTCAAATGGTTGTGCACCCACCTTATAGTAACTTTATTTAGACTACATTTCCCTAGTTTGCTTATGAGACTGTCATGCGGTCATTACTAAAATCAAGGTATATCATGCCTACTGCTTTCCTCATCCAGTAGATCAGTAATCCTACAAAAGATGAAAATTAAGTTAATTTGGCTGATTTGTTCTTGACAAATCCATACTGACTATTCCTTATAACCTATCATCGACCAGGTGCATATAAATTGTTTAATTTTCTCCAGTATCTTTCCAGGTACTGAAGTTAAGCTGACTGGTCTGTAATTCCCCAAGCCCTTCTTTGTTCCCTTTTGAAAAGATGGGTACTAGGTTTTCTCTTCTGGAGGATGGGAGTTGTCCCAGAAGATTGGAGTTCTCAAAGGTAATTGCTTCAGCTAGTTCATTAAGTATGCTTGACCACATTCTGTATGACCAAAAGAGTGTGGCAGAATATTTTTATAAGAGTTAGTGTAACCAAGAAGTGGATTAGTAATCACATATTCCTCTAACCATATGTGTGTAATTTTCTTTGATCAGCAGTTGAGATGTTCCAACTGGACTATTGACCTTACTGGCCAAACTGGAAGCTAGCAGATGAAAACTGATGTTGGCTCAGTTGGCTTTCTCTACACTCATGCACAGATCATATGGATATGGTGTCCAGTCTCTAGTTTGGCCTATTTGGCAAGATCTTTGGTGCCAAATAGCAATATGCTTAGATGGGAAGGATTCATAAATCTGTATTACCCATCTGCTCCTTAAGAATCCCAGCCTTTTAATGAAAGCAAATGCATGGACAAGGAATGAAGGACCATTTTCTTCATCAACAGCAGTGAGAAGAAGATCATAGATTACAAGATAATCTGAAAAGGAAAAGAGACGTTTTCCTCTACTGTTTTGTTATGATCTGAATGTATGGATATCAGAATTATTCTTCTAACCCTATTGTGAATTAAGCACTAGTTCTTATGCTTCAAAGATTCCCAGGACACAACACTGTTGTCATGCTAAAAGTCATTTATTCCTATTCTTTGTCTCTTAGCCACTTTCTAATCCATGACAGAGCATCTCATATGCTGATTACTTTGTGTTCCTGAGGAACTGTCAAACTTTTTGAAAATTCAAATTCTCACCTGACTTTTTTTCTTTGACATGCTCAAAGAATTCTAGTAAATTAAGAAGACACAATATTTCCTTACAAAATCTGCTAATTTGATTGTATCAGACCATATATTCATGTTTTAATTATTATTTCAACCATTTTTCATGATCTAAAAAGTCATTGGTCTCTGATTTGTGAGATCACCTCAGCCCCCCCATTCTTTTTAAAAAAGACATTTAAGATTGTAATCACTCTTGTTTTTAATTTGTGGTTCTATGCTAGTACAAGACTGAAAATCAAACTGAAGAATAACAAAAAACCCTTCAAAACTGATTAGTCTATTTTCATTGTCCAAGATGAGTGAAACAGCAAAGATTAAATGCCATACACAAAAATTGCAAAGTACACAGGTAAGGAATTATTCAAGAACTATTGAAATAATAGATATTTAAATACATTATAAGCATGCAAATTTAAATCTGACAATGCCCCTGGAATAGAAGGACTTCAAGAAGTACAACTGGGACAACAAAAATATGCTCTACTGTTTACAGGGATCCGATGAATGAATATCTTTAGCTTTGTCCATGTTTTACTATTGACTTCAATGGGAGCAGGGATAAACTTTTTTTTTTTAAATCCCATTTTACTTTAGAAGTAGAATGCTTCCCTGAGGGACACCATGAGGAGGAAGCAATAGTTGGAGTAGGAGTATTAATGTGGGGAAGAATTGGGTTTGGATGTTAATTTCCTTTTAAATAAAATTATATATGGATGTGAGTTAGCTGAAATTCTTCAGAAGATGTTTTAATGTCCTAAATGGGCTACTCTCTCAAAATGAAATTAAATAAGTGAAAGCTTAGTAAGCCCTCTGAATACCCTGCTATATATAAAATTTATTTCTATGTATATATTGAGACCATTAGCTCTCCTGCATTTTAGCCTGTGAAGTTAATTTTCATTCTCTAATTCCTTGAGAACTTCATTTGCAGATACTGTCTTACTAAAATTTTTCACTTTAAGATTGTGCTGCTATAGGTGGTTTAACTTGGATTGGATATTTTTACTAGTTTCACCCTTTTCAGAGCTTTGCTACTTTAAGGATTATGAAGACTAATGCTGCAATCAATCATAGCAGATAGCATTTAGCATGTTGTATATCTCATTGTTTCTGAGCTGTGTATATCAGAAATGTGCATATTTGATCTGTGGTGTATAATCTCAAATTTCCCACCAGAAATTTTTTCTTAATTTTTAAATAGTGCCTGTCTGAGTACCACATAACTATATATGCTAATGGTAGCCAGTTCTGTGCATGTACAGTTGGTACCACTGAAAGTGAGACATGATTTAAAGGGATAGATTTCCTTGCCCTCCTCTTGCAGGATTACTAGTTAATCCATGAAGACATTAGAGTGAGAGCTGTGTTGCATATAAATACTGAATATTGAATGATTACAAACATAGGGCCAGTGTCTGGGGTTGAATGATCCACACAGCATAAGCCAGTATGCATACACAAAGGAGACAGTTCACCTTTGTATCAACCTGATCTTGCTGAAACATTGTATAGGACATATCCTCTTGTCAGGTTACAGTAGTCTAATGACTTAAGCTACGCCAGTTGTGAATGGCCCCAGAAGGCTGAAAAGGCAGCTGAAGATTCATGTGGTAAAGGGGTGTCGCAGCTCTGCCCCTTTTTCTCCAGTCATGCCCATGCAACACTCATTAGGGTGAGGGAATGGTGTAAGAGCCCCTCTACAGGCTCTTTGTCACCAGAGAATGACCTGTAATGTGCCCTGTTATCCTGGCTTTAGAGCTAGTTTATGTTGTCAGTACAGAGCAAACCAGCCACATGGAAGTAGAGATTCTGGCTCACTGATTCAGGGCTAGTCTACAGGGAGGACTTTTACCAGTTATACTCTAATTACACTGGGAAAGTTATCAGTAGAACCCCAGTGAGGATACTTTTACACCAGAATAACTATATTGGTGTAAATTCAAACCCTAGGTAATATTGAAAAAACTTCCTCATGTATATGAGGCTGTATAGGCCTACCTTAACAGCAGTAACTTGCCACATTTCTGACTGGGTAGGTTAAATCTAATATTAAGTTGTAAATAAGGGCTTAACAAGCAGCATGCTGAAGTCATAATGTCTGAACCAGCTAAGATAAGAGGGAGAACACCCAGGGAACCATTTACTACAAACAAGATAAGATAATGGAGAAGAAGCTAGAAATGTACAGATGAGATAAATAGTTTGAGTGTGGAGAATGCATGGACAGAGCATGCTGTACAGGAACTGGTTCTTTCACAGTAACCAATCCAAACCGTATACATGCTGCAATGTATACTCAATGTAATGTATATAAAGGAAGAGGTTTGCTGTGGTATGCCATATACCCACCCTTTATACCTGAGTCTGATCAACTCCACATAGCTTTGCTATATGCTAAATAAGAGAACCTCAATGACTAATTCTGGAATTGGACTGAGGGGTTTTCTTTTCGGATCGCAGAACTGGATGAAGTGTTCTCTGAGAACTGGAAAAGTCTAGTGGAAAAAGGCCTTGGAGGGAATCCCAACAAGCCTTAATGACCAGGCAAATATCTTTTTCATATTTTCTGTCTGAATAAATGGTGGGGGGGATGGGGGGTAGAATAGTAATTCTTCTGGAAGCTTGGTTTTGCTTGTACTTATGTACAGTTACTGCATATATTCATTTTTCTTAGGATAGCAGTTGAAGAAATTACTGAAGCGATTAGGATTTCATCCTTCTCCTTTGCAGACATTGTACCAAATTCAGCATTAAAGTTCATGGAGTGTTCAGATTTGAGTGCAGAATAGGATCTACTTTCTTTTCAGATACTAGTTTTTAATCTGATCTGGAAGATATGGCATTGTATGGAAATGTAAAGACGCACCAGCAAAGTCAGAATTAACTGTTTTATAGACCAGTAGATTTTCCATACTCTACATTGTTAACTTGTTGGATTGTATATATACTTATTATCACACCTTTGGCTGACATCAACTAACAGTACAACATAAACAATAACCCTGTGCTACAATTAGTAGCTTTAACCAACATAACCTGTTAGCTTCTTCTCTTATTACTTCATCTCTTTTATTTCCTTAAAATCATTTACTTTTCTTTTTGTAATCTCAGATTTGGGATAATTTACAGATAGTTCAGACAGCATTGTTCAATAAACGATGTACAACGAAGTTTGCTCGTTTAGTATTTCAAGCCCTTTCCTCATGATGACCACTGCTTCCAGTCTCATGACCATTCCCTGCTCAAATAGAATTTTTGGAAAAGTTTGAGATTAATCAGATTATTTTATAAGTGTTGGCTTCTCACTGCTTGCTAATTGTTCTAATGTCCCCCAAAACACGATCAATTTAATATTAGCTAATTTAAAAGGGAACAAAATTGTTTTATATTCTATTATACTGAGGATTGCGTAAAATCTTGTTGAAGCTGGTGAACACAGTAGCCACTCTGTTTGGAATACACATAAGAAATTACGCTCCTTTTTGGAATAGATACCTGAAACAATAAGACCCACTGCCCAAAACACAGGCTGTATGCCAGGCTGGAGCAGGAGTTGAGTCATGAGCTCTGCATGTAAATACAGAGTGATAGCTATTTTTCATTAGATCTGGACGTGAGAGAGAGAAGAGCAGAAACAGCACAGAGCTCACAGAGAAAGCAGTAAGGAAGCCCAATAACCCACCAAAGAAGCACTTGTAGCGTGACCCTGAGAAAAAGCTCAAAGTTTTCTTTTGGGTAGAATGCTGGCTGGAAAGAGGCTTTGAACTGTGAGTAAAGAAACTGTGTCCTGCTGTTTGATTACTATTGTGTTCAAGGAAACAGGTCTTTATGTACATTCTTTGGAAACAAACATGATTCATCAATGAAATACCAGGCTTCACCTGTGCAGACCTTACTGTAATGCCTTCCTGCACTGCAGGAGGCACCCAAAAATCTGAACACTAAACTCAACATAGTAGACTTTGAAATTTCATATCTAATCAATTGTTCTGCACATCTATGTGAGATAGGACAAGAAATGATCAACTTAGGGCTTGTCTACACTGGTACTTTACAGCACTGCAACTTTCTTACTCAAGGGTGTGAAAAACACTGGTAGCTACACCCCTTGTGGAAGTGATTTTTTTAGAGTGCTGGGGGAGCTCTCCCAGTGCTACACCACAACTACACAAGCCACGTTAAAGCATTGCTGCAGCAACGCTTTAGTGTTGCCAGTGTAGACAAATCCTTAATCTGCAACAAAGGAGATTTAGATTAAATATTAGAACATTTTTCTTAACTATAAGAATAGTTAAGAGTGGAACAGTTTTCCAAGGGGCGTGGTAGAATCCCCATTGCTGGAAGTTTTTATGAATAGGTTCGATATCTAGATCATCCCTGACAGGTGTACTCGGTCCTGCCTCAGTGTGGGGATGAGGAGAGAAGTAGACTAAATGCTCTCTTAAGGTCCCTTCAGCCCTAGATTTCAACCTATGAGAGTCTGCAACGTACATGTGAAATGCTGGTGATGATATAGTTCAGAGTTAAGATTCCAGCAGCAATCTTAACTGCAAATTTGCTCAGTTTCTAGCATTCAAGTTCCCTTTTAATCTGTAATGTACAAAGTAATTTGTTCTAAAACAATGTTAAAGGAACTTTAAACTAAAGTTTGTCTATATATTTAAATTCACTGCAGGGCAAGTTTAAGTGATTGCAAATTACCAGTTTCCTGAATGCTAAGGAGTGTGGCCTTGAGAAGAGAGTCATCTTGAAAGAAAGCCACTACCACCACCCAAACACACCCCTTGAAACAAAGACTAGCTAGAGGATCTTAGGTTGCCCAGGACTCTCCCCATACCTTTGTGGCACTAGACATCTATTTCACTTTGTTTCCAAGTTTCTTTATTTTTATGTTGTGCATTTAGACCATTTTATATGTATTTTTAATTTTTATGTTGCACTATTTCCCTACTGCTACTGTATCCAAGATCTTTTCACCTCTCTCTTTATCTGTCCTATACTTCTTTGCCCTTCCTTCTGTCCTCTTTAGAACCTCAAGTAAAGTTTCACACACAGTTTTTCCTCTACCTTCTCAAACCCTTTCCATAGCTGAAGGAGGAAGAGAAGAGTCCCAACTGTTGAAGACCTGATCAGAACCTCAGAGGAAATCTCCAAAAGAGCCAATTATCCTTTCTGATGGAAAGCCTTCTATTTTAAAATAGAATAGTTTGTTGGATGTGGGTTTTTTTGCATTTGGGTATGACCTAGTGTAGTGAAGTAGTGGAGCAGTGGTTGGTGATTCGTTAACATACCAAAATTTCTGCACATGCTTAACATTGAATCAATGGAACTACTCATGCACAGAACTATGCATGGTACAAGTCTCTGCAAGATAAGTGACCCTAAAATTTCCTTCCTGCATTTCACCTTCAGCTGTGATAGACATATTTCAGGCCTTCTTAGTACAAATCCACAACCTTCAAGGAAAACCCTGTGTGATGGGTTGCCCCCACTCAGGATGCCATCTGATATACTGGGGTCCCATTGAGCCCACCTATTCCACCAGCCTGGGATTCCTCACCCTGACTTTGCTTCTGCCAGGCCTTCAAGCCTTTTCTAGCACACACAATAGTATGACTATAGCCAGCTGGAGCCACAGACTGAAATCAGTTCTGTGTGGGAGGATTTAGCTTGGGGATTTACCAAGCACTCACATGAACACCTCCTTTAGCTAGATTCCAGGCCATATAGTCTCTATAATCAGCAACCAAGGTCTACCCAATCCCTATACTTGCTCCTTTTTCTCCTGGGCTTTTCTCCAAAACTCCTCTGGGGTCAACCTTGTTAGGGCCAGGATCCCAAAGCTTATTTTCCCTCGTGCCATTCCCAGAGAATGACAACAGACTCCCCGCTCTGCAGCTCCTTGCTATTCCAAACTTCCTTCATGTACCTTACCCAGTTTGTCCCCCAGCTGGGCTCCATCAGCAATTAGTATTTCTAGATCTCTGGGCTTCCCTACAGCTGCAACTCTGAATGTTAATTGGCCTCTTCTGGACCACCACCAAAGTGACACTCTTCTCCTAAGTCAGAACTGAAAAGAGGCTACTGTATGATTCTAGTAGATACTGCTGTGTTATATGTCCTAACCAGTTCCAGTTAGGAAAATTATATTTACATTTTACTACCAAAATTTCTCATGCAGTTTCAGTTAAAGGTATTCCTCACTTGCCCTCCTAGAAACAATTGTGTACTGTTACTGCGGCAGAGAAGCTGCCATGTTGAATTCTGAAACCAATGTTTTGAACTGACAATTTTAGTAATTGGGTTTTTTTAAAAAAAGGGTAGACAACATCCAAAAATGAAAACCAAAGAGTGAAAAAATGGTTTTAGATCCTAAGTGAAGGATTTGTTGATTTTTCATTTCGGCAAGAAAAAAGTCAGTTAAAAACTGCAATTTTTTTTTCAGATTTTTCCTCTTAGGGACACCCAACCCTCCACCTCGTGGGGATTACGATTTATTCATCGAGGTCTAATGTAAAATGCTGAAAAAACGTGCTAAACATGTTAAACTTTGAGGTATTTGTTTTATCAAGCAGCTTCTCTTCCTTAAACAACCTTTTAAAAAAATACACAAGTAAATGAGTAAGGAAGATTAATTTCTAAACATCTTTAAGTGATAATCTGATAACAACAACCTGAGACAATTTTGACATTTTGCCAGCGTGAGACGAAAGAACAGAGGAGTGCAGACATGGATCCGAGAGTTAAACCCTCAAGCTTTTTTTGTCCCATACAGTTCCCATTCATTGAACTTGGTGGTCAGTGATGCAGCACCAGCTTCTAGTGAGACTGCTGATTTTTTTAATGTAATTCAAAGCATCTATGTATTTTTCTCTGCATCAACGGCAAATTTTGAAGCAACATCTGGGAACATCCTCACTGACACTGAAACCACTGAGTGCTATACAATGGGAAAGTTGAGTGGAGGCCATAAAGCCTATTAAACACCAACTTGGGAAGACAGATGATGTCATAGATTCCATTATGAAGGATAACGCTATGACAGGAACTGTTCATGGGAGAACAGTGGCAGAGGGAAATGGAATCACCAGAAACATACATAACTTCAAATTTCTGTGTTGCTTAGTGTTGTGGCATGACATGCTGTTTGAAATAAATGTTGCAAGCAAGAGAGTCCAAGGTGTTGACCTTGATATGTCTGGAGCAATGGAACAACTGACAAAGCAAAGTCATATCTATTACTGGTCAGATGAGGGATTTTAAAACGTTCTGAAGAGTGCACAAAAGTTGGCAGAGGGATGTCACACTGAAGCTATTTTCCCACCCATTTAAGAATCACCAAAGAAGACAATGACATTTTGATTATGAGGCATAGGATAATCCCATAACAGACCACAACCAACAATTCAAAGTTGAATTCTTTAGCCAGGTGCTAGATTGTGCAATACAGTCAGTTGAAGAACATTTCATGCAGCTCAGAGAACACAGCAGTATATTTGTGATGTTGTATGATATTCCAAAACTCCTCACTGTACCTGAAAAAGTACTATACCAGCAATGCAGGGCACTAGAGACAGTGCTGACACATGATGACATGCACAGTATTGATGCGAGTGATTTAGGTGAACTGAAAGCCCTTTCAAGATACATTTCAGCAGGATTAATTCCAAAGGCTGTGCAAAAATAAAATAACCGCCCTATTTCCAAATGTGTTTGTACTTCTAACACTTCCTGTAACAGTTGCCAGTAGAAAATGCAGCTTCTCCAACCTGAAGTTAATAAAAAAAAACACATCTACTCTCCACAATGACATAGAAGAGGCTGGTCGGCCTTGCAACCATCTCAATAGAGCATGAGCTGGTCCAGTACAGAAGTTTGAGAACTACTGGTATAGAAAAAAAAGAAATAGAAACCCAAATGGCTTAATTTAAAAAAATAAAAAAAAGATATGCTTTAAATAGTAATATATCTTGAGACTTCTTAGGAACAAAAGCAAATGCTGTAAATCCCATTGGAGAGGTAGAGATTCCCCTTTCTAAACTCCAACTTATTCCCAAGAGTCACTAGAATTAACCATCCTGGATTTTGGGAAGTTTAGGGGTTTTCTGGAGGGGAGGAGGAGCAGGCATTGTGGGAAGAAGATGAATAGGAGGAATTACAGCATGACAGTTCAAGTTTTTCCAAGGTCTGCAAGTCAGAAGTCAAAGAACAGGCGGGCAGGCCAAAAGTGCATGATAAACTGTAGAATTGTGATGTTTATCACATAGCCATGTAATAACAGAGTCATAAGATCAGTTCTCTAGCAATCACATATATATGGACTATACACACAACTAGCAATTCCACTTTCTGGAACTTTTCCATATTTATATCCATTTTGTTTAGTATTCACTTCCCTTTCCGACGTAGAAAGATCTTGTCTGTGCATAAAAATCATTTAAATTAAATGTGATTTTAAATACATACAAAGATTAGTTGGGCTAAATGCTCTGTACCCTAAAAGTCAAAAATTGTTGTTTCTAATCTATAAATATAATGTAGTAGAATAAAGATGAGGAAAAATAAATCAAATAAACCCTAAATATATTTCCATTGCTGGAAGAGAAACTTATATTTTGCACCATTAATATTAATACTTCTATATTTATGTTGTCACAATGCCTTACTTCTTCCTTTGTGGAAATACTCTGGGGTTTGCTTGTTGTGACATCAGACACTGGCCTAATGAAATCCTAAATCATCTCCTGGTGTTTGGTTTTAAAATGCCTATTCTCTTATGCATAGAGCTGTCACAAATTTGAACTCCCTTCTCTCCCCAATCCATAATACATTTCCTGGCAGGCTAGTAATTAAGGGACAAATTCTGAAGTCATTAGAATTAGACTTAATACTGTTTACTATGGTCTGATATCATCAAAAGTGGTATAAACATGTGTGCTAATGAAGGACTTTGAACAAAGCTAAGATTAATTAAGCCTGAATACATGACACCAAGACCATAAAAGATGATTCTTTAATTTCAGCTACAGCCCCCTAAAGCATTCAGAGATAATACAGAACCTGAAAAACACATTCCAAAGACAGCTAAAACAATAGCATATTTCTCCACAGCCATGGGTGAACAAAGAAAGTGTATCAAACAATTAGAAGGACTGTAAGGACAACAAAAATGTAAGATCTGCCTCTAGTTGCTGAGTACAGTAAGCAGTCAATCAGAACGTACTAATTCTTCCAAAAATAGTATATTTTTAAGACCAGGTGCAAATATTGTGAGCCATTGCATTGTTGGAAAGAGACTAAATTTATCCTTGATGTAAAGTACAGTATTGAAACAAAGGGCTAGATTCAAGTTTTGGAGATTTCACATAGGTAGCTATAGATGTAAACAAGGCTGCCTGATTTTCAGAGGTGCATTGCTTCCAGATCCCACATTGATTTCAACTAAGAGAGGTAATGTGGTTCAATGGATTGGACATTGGACTAGGTGTCTGATACCTGAAATCTAGATTTGGCTCTTCTTGAGATCTCCTATGACCTTGAAAAGACCATTTTAATTGTGCCTCTGATTGACCCTCACCCTTGTCTTGTCTATTTAGATTGTAGGCTGTTCAGATTGTCTGTTCAGATTGTCTAGAGTCAGTCCAGAAGGGTATAAGAGAGTGCTGGAAGGAAGGTATATCAGCCTCAGGATGTGCAGGTCCCTGTTTCCTGGATAGCCAAACAAAAGCTATTTCAGGCCAGTCAAGACACCTGAGACCAATTCAAAAGCTTCTAGAAAGCAGCAGAAATAGCTAGCCTGATTGGGACACCTGAAGCCAAACCGGGGCTGGTTGAAACCAGTTAAAAACCCTCCCAGTTAGCCAGGTGGGGGTGGATGTCAGGAGCTGTGGAAGGAAGTTGTGCTGTTGGTGAGACTGAGTGGTAGACAACATATCACACAAGGAAGGAGGCCCTGAGGTAAGGGTGAAGTGGAGTTTGAAGAAGCGGAGACTGCTGTGGGGAAGTAGCCCAGGGAATTGTATTGCCTTTTGTGGCTAAAAGGTCAGTCATCTTAGCTGATACTATTAGGGTCCCTGGGCTGGAGTCCAGAGTAGAGGGTGGGCCTGGGCTCCCCTCTTTCTGCCTCCCCTAATTAGTTACTGAGAAAGGGAAGTCATTCTGGGGCCTAGATGAGTTTCTGAGGCCCCTAAATCTGCCAGGAAGCGCAGGACCCACAAATACAGACTTGGAACTTTGTCACAGTGTCTACCCAGTTCCTAGCACAACAAGGCTCCAATCTCAGTTTGGACCTCTGTGCTCAGCTCCTCTGAAAATCAAGCTAGGACTGTATAAAAGCCAATTTCAGATTTGAAGTAGTGAAAAAATAATCCTTTAACAGAATCTTAGATGTTTATAAATATTCCTAATCACATAACTCCAGTGTCTTGGCAGACTAATAGCATCCCACATCCACATTTGATGACATTTCAGATTTGAGGATGAAAAACTGCAAAATGTCAATGTGTTGGTAGTCCACTGCTGATGATGCTATTCTCATCTATGGCTAAGCATAAGGCTCTGAAGTCTGAACCCTGATGCAGAGTCTGCTGCACTGAGGGCATGGAAAGTCTGTAGATTTCAAGGGTGAAATCTGTGTACTATGAACTGCATTATCCAGTGGGGTGAGAAAACTACTTAATCTAGATGTTGCCCTGTCTAATATGGTGGAGAGTTTAGACTGCGTGCTTATATATTTTATTTTGGTAACTAACTGATTTTTTACCTATCACTTAATATCACTTAAATCTATCTTTTGTAGTCAATAAGTTTGTTTTACTGTTTATCTTTACCAGTAACTTTGCCTGAAGTGAATGGTGACTGTGCTCAGGTTTTAGAAAGGCTGGTGTATGTCCACTTTCTACTGATGAAGTGGTGAACCAATCAATAAGTTTTTACTGCCCAAGATGAGCAGTGCAAGATGGTAAATTCCTGAGGTGCAAGTCTGGGAGCTGGGGGCATTTGGCTGGTACCTTTCCCTTTGTGATTAATCAGTGGCTCTGGGAGCATTTATGCAATATAATTGGGTGTAGAGTCTCCACATGCGGTTGTGCTGAGTGATAACAGCACCTGGAGGGTTTGCTGCTGCTCACCAGCAAGACATTGTGAGAGAACCCAGGCTGGGGAGAGTTCAGGGAGTACAGCAGTCCCAGTATCCCAGGCTGCATCCCAGGGATCTCGTCACAAATGCCTCTATAGTTGCTGCAGTCAGCTTTGCTACCATTGTTTTTGAACAGTAATACAATAATAGCATCTTTAAAGTCATGTGGCATTTCTTCTTCCTCCCAAATGCTACTCAAGATGTCAGGAAACACCTCTATAGTCTTTGGGGCTGCTACTTTGTACAATTCTGCTAGAATACCATCCTTTCTGCATGCTTCACAAGAGTTCAATTGTTTGACAGCTTTCATGATCTTTTCAGCTGATGGAGGATGTCAAGATCCTCTGTTGGATTTCTCAAGGACTTGCGGATCAACTGTGGCCCTGAAATAACTCAAGGAATCAAAGGAAACTGACAAACAGGAGATCAAGGAACCACTTCCAAACATTTTTCCAAAGGCAAAGTACAACGTTTTCCTAGGCATCCTAGAGAATTGCAATGGAAAGCAATAGCATGCTTCTCCCTGTGCTCTATTAATCATCAACTAAATGAACTCAAGCATCCCCAAGCTATGCTGGAGAGGAGAGCAGACAGGACACAGTGTAGTGTCTGGAACTGACCATAGATTCTGCTATTTTGTCACACATTTACATATCAAATTTACTCTGCGTTTGTGAATGAAAACCCTGCCTAACTATATTCCAGAGGATATTCCAAATCAATGTAACCAAGACAAATATTATTCCCAGGTTTAATGCTGGTGAAGTTAAAGAAACATGCAGGCACCATTTCGTAATGAGTAGGTAAATATGTAACACAGAGGTTTCTACCATTAAGATATCATAACTAAGTTATATAAAACCAAACCAGCCTATTCAGACCACATCTTCCTTTACATTTCATACCAAAGATTTCTAAGTTTAGGCATTTTAAAAATTATAGACTATCACTGAAAATGGAGACCCTCTACCTTTAAAGAGGTGCTCAGGACAATATACAGTAGAACTTGAGAATTTCAAACACTTCAGGAACTGAGGTTGTTTGTAACTCTGAAACAAAACATTATGGTTGTTCTTTCAAAAGTTTACAACTGAACATTGACTTACTACAGCTTTGAAACTTTACTATGCACAAGAAAAATGTTGATTTCCTTTTTTTTAATTAGTTTACATTTAACAATACTATACTGCATTTGCTTTTGTTTCTGCTGCTGCCTCATTGTATACTTCCGGTTCCAAATAAGGTGTGTAGTTAATTGGTCAATTCATGACTCTGGTGTTCATAATTCTGAGGTTCTACTGTACGGTGGGTATTAATCACTGACTTAGTGACCAGTAGATGGCACACTCCTCTCAGCAACAGAAGATAACTAAGATATTAGAGCTTCTCAGCTCTTTTGAGCTAAGATCAATGCATAGTATCTTATAGGCCTAAAAGACAAAGTGATACGATGCATTACTGTATTCATTTAAGAACAAATATTGTTTGCTGTTGCTGGAGTACATTTTAAGGGCACCAAAATATCTAAACTTCCAAAACTGGAACCAAATCTGCCTTTTTTAAAAAAAAGTTCTACTCCTTTGATTGCATCCACCATCTTTATTGCTATATATGAAGAGTCATAACTAAGGTCATCCTAGAAGCACTGTTTCATTTAGAGTTAAGATTTATTTTGTAAAAAGAGTAAAAGAGTCTTAATTAAGCCAGATCACCTCACTAATGAAAGTTTTAGCAAACAGCAAAATGCCAAAAACATATTTTAATTTTTATAGTGAACCTTTTCTCAGAACAAACTGAGACATTGTGCTTGATACAAATCTTTGATTTAAGAAAAAATATATATCTGATAAACATTGTCAAAATAGAGATCCTAATTATGAGTACATGCATGTACTCTCTGCTCTGTGGATGAACAAAATAAGTTATGACCTGTGGCACTATTATAAAGCAAAGACTGGGGCAAGATTAGAAATTAAACAAGATTTTAGTGTTAAAAAACTCTAAAAAGTCTTTTGCAATGCAATCTGTCATTCAGGTAAACAAGGATGGGTTTTGGTATTGTTTGTTTTGTTTTTACAACTCGGTCTCTACCTCTGCAGTAGAATCCCAGTAGTTTGAGCCATATCAAGCAAATATTATAAGCTTGTTCAAGAGTTCAGTGTTCTCATCAGGACTAAAATCACATCAGCATGGGCATTCAAATGACATTAAAATGTCCTTTCTTCAAGCATAGTAAAGGTGAATACATGCCTAATAGTGCTTTCTGCCAGGAAGGGTTAGTCACAATAAACTAAAATCCTAATGGATGACAAGTCTGTTCAAAGGAAATATGATTGACATCATCCCAGGTTTAACAATCTGAGCTAATCAAAACATGTAGAATTTTACTATTGACCCTACAGCTTGTTTCAGTCTTTACTTGTCCTACATTTATTTGTTCTATTATCAGATTTATCTGTGAAAATAGACAGATGGTTAAACAAACTTTTACTCTATTTCCTTTATCTGACTAAATATCCACATTTCACACAACTTGCAGCAGAGAAAGGTCAAACTCAAATTCAAGTATATAGCTTGGAACCATATCAAGAATCTAATACTCACATTTTGCTGTAAGCCAGTTGTCAATTCTGGAACCATTTTCTGTGTGCTCAGGATTGAAGGGATTTTCCTAAATTTTATTTGCATTCCAATTGAACAAGCTCTTCAGTGTTATTTAGGAACAATACCTTGGGACTAAAGAACCTGGTTATAAGAGGTTATTTCATGCAAACAATAAGCCAGCAAGGATTTAATGATAAAGTATGTCAATCTTCTATTTAAAGTGAAAGCCCATTTTGCTTTAACTATGCCAGTAATAAAAGTAGTAACACACTGACATTTAGAAGAGTGGTATTCAAATTAGACCCCCAAAGAAAATCCCATTTAATTTTAGAAGGGGTATGTTACCCGCAAATAAAAATGAGACTTTAGGACTAGTGCACTGAAAAACAAAGCAATTCTTTATTTTTCCAGAAAAAGTCTGCCTTTTTTACTAATGAATGCCCTCGAGAATATAGTGCCAAAGTAGTGAGAAACTAAGCATACTGTCATGGAGACTTGATCAGGATATATTATGTACACCTTTTTAAAACAATTTTTTCCAGTGGGTTTAGCATTATGAACAAGGTAAAAATACCATGTCCCAGGTATTTACTTCAAAAATTAAAAAAGAAGAAATTAGTTGAATGCATAGAAAACAGAAATACTGATTACCTTGGGTGAAATTTACTTTGACACAGGAGGCCTTGCGTGGCCCTCCATGCTACTTTTAGTCTCTGCATTTGACAGCTCTCAGGAATAAGGAAGTAACCAAGCATGGGATTGCAGCTTGTCCCCATGTGAGCCCCAGTTGAGTCAGGCAAAAGCAAGCTTAAGGGTGGGCCAGGGCTACTAAATAAGTGACTAGGTGGAGAGGGACCTGATGCCACACCCCAGCCGATAGGCTGGAGTAGCAACCATGGAGCTTCCACATAATTCTAACTGCCCCTTAATCCTAGCAGATGAGTATGAGATCCCTGCCTCATCCACATTTTCCCAGCTACTCAGGCTATACACAAGTGAAGTCATTTCCTCAGCATAAAGAAAGTGCATAAGCTGCACAGCAGATTTGATCATATTTCATTTTGGCTATATTTACAACATTTTCTTCGCAATAGCAAAACCTCCATATGACTTTCCTTCATGTTATCTGGACCAGTGATCTGATAGACAACTCCAATCTTTGCCTCTGAGAACCAGCCTTACCCCACTCCGCTGTGAGATGCCCCCAACCCTCCCACTCCCAGACTGTTTGTGCACAGCATCTAGCATGTAAGCTGCTCCCAGCAATGTGAGTGAGCAGTTTTGGCCAGCTGCTGCTTGGATTGTGCAACCAAATGACATTAGCTAATATTGTCAGACCCAAACACAATCCTAGGAACTTCCATCTTGCAGTGTCCAGTTACCCTGGCTGGATGGTGCAAGCTTTATGAGTTCATCAATCTAACAAAGAAATTGATACGTACCAGGTTTGTTATCCCAAGGGGAGTCTCTGATATGCTTCAAACCAAACATTGCTTCAGGTAGAATAAACCAATTTATTATCTAAAAAAGATAGGTTTTAAGTGATTATAAGTCAAAGCACAAGAAGTCAGATAAGGTGAAATGAAATAAAAGCAAAACTCATTCTAAGCTGATCTGAACACTTTCAGTGATCTTACAAACGTAGATGCTTCTCACCACAGGCTGGCTGGTTATCCTATAGCCAGGCTCTCCCCCACAATTTGATCAGCACTTCAGTCACTTGGTGTGGTGTCTGTAAATGGAGGTAGAAGGAGAGAGAACATAACAAACATCTCTCCCTTTTATCATGTTTTCTTCCCTCTTGACTTTGCCCCCTCCCCCATCTTGATTTTGTCCCCTTCAGAATCAGGTGAGCTAAGCAGTTCCTATGTGATAGAGGCTGCTTCTGTGTAGTACAACTGCCTGCAGCATATACCAAGCGTTAATGGAACACTTCCTTTATCAAAATTCTGAAGAGTGATCCACCTGTCCATATTTACAAACTACATCAGAAGACCCCACCTAAGATTAGCTACCTGCTAAAGGAAGAATTCAAGGGCTATTCAATGGCAGTTACAGCTCACAGCACTGTTAGCTCTAACCTACTCAAAGTAGACAGGGAAGGTTTGGTGGTATAGGGCCATGGCCCTCCACGCTGGTCAGCAGAGCTGAGGCAGTATGGAGTGGGAGAAGACCTAAAGAAGGAATGGCAGAGTCCAGCTTCCCTTCCTCTGCTAAAAGCTGATAAGAGCTCCCCTCCTCTGCCTGATGGAGTGAGAGTTCTCCCCTCCTCTGTCAATCTGTTTTAACTGTTAAGTGAGGGAATTACACACAATACCTTTCAAATTGTATAAGTAGGCTCCAAGGCATTGTTCTTGACTCAGACACAAAGACCCTAGAGCTTACAATGGCTGAAAAGCTACAATGCAGCTTACAACAAGTAAGATCTGACCAGTCAGTTCTTGTCCTCAAAGGACACTTGAACACCTTCAAAAGAAGAGACTAGAAGCTAAAATTTATGACTTTGTTGTAATGAGCCATAAATGCAGGGTTTTTAATTCCATGGTTTTTACTGTCTAACAATCTCTAACTCTTGACATAGACTGCGGAGGTGCTAACTGCCAGTTTCACCTTGATTGGTCTCTTACAATGTGTTAACTCCTGCTGCTAAACATGAAAACTTGTCTCTCACCATCAGAAATTGGTCCAGTTAGCTGTTCTTACTCAAGAAAGAGATCTTGAGTCACTGTGGATAATTCTCTAAAAACATCCATCCAAGTGCAGCGGCAGTCAAAAAAGTGAACAGGATGTTGGGAATCATTAAGAAAGGTATAGATAAGACAAAAATATCATATTGCCTCTTTATCAATTCCTTGTAAGCCATATCATGAATAGTGTGTGTGGATGTTGTCAACCCCATCTCAAAATACATATATATTGGCATTAGAAAAGAGCAGCAAAATGATTAGGGGTATGGAATGGCTACCAGATGAGGAAAGATTAATAAGACTGTGGCTTTTCAGCATGGAAAAGAAAAAGGGGGGGTTATGATACAGGTTTATAAAATCATGACTGGTGTGGAGAAAGTAAATAAGGAAGTGTTATTTACTCCTTCACATAACATAAGAAATAGGGGTCACCAAATTAAATTAAAACAAAAGGAAGTATTTTTTTCCACACAAACACACAGTCAACCTGTGGAGCTCCTTGCCAGAGGACATTGTGAAGGCCAAGTCTATAACAGGGTTCAAAAAAAAAACCTAGATAGTTGATGGAGAATAGATCCATCAATGGCTATTAGCCAGGATGGGCAGAGATGGTTTCTCTGCCCTCTGTTTCCCAGAAGCTGGGAATAGGTGATGGGATGGATCACTTGATGATTACCTGTTCTGTTCATTGCCTCTGGGCACCTGACATTGGTCATTGCCAGAAGATATGATACTGAACTAATGGACCTTTCTTCTGACCCAGTAAGGCCATTCTTATGTCAGCAAAAGATAGTACCTCTGTATGCTGGAACAACTTGTATAGCAGGGGTGCTGAAAGCCATTGAACCAAACTGTAAACAATGGAAACTACTTCAAGCCAGGAGATGCAATAGTACCCCTAGTTCCAGTACTTATAGTACCTCGCCTACCTTGTCTCTCTTATGGTAAGTTAGGAAGTTGAAAAAGTTCTGGGGCATGATGATCCTTTCAGATGAATGTGTGGTGCACTTGCTCATTTTGTGCATCCGACAGGATAGCTAGACTCAAAGTCTGTAATACAACATTAATTCATTTGTGAAACACAACCTCACACTTCATGATATGCATTTAATAATGTAAGGCATAATATATTAGTAGTTACATTTAAGAATGAAACCATCACTGGAAAATATTAAATATGTGCAGGACTGTTAGCACATGATTTCTAAGGTAATATGTTGTTAATCAGTAATTCTGAAAAGTGTTTTTCTGGGACGCTGAGGTGCTGAAGCTATGATTGACATACTAGTTAATTTCTGCTACCATAAAGTGGTTATTATTAGTGTAGTTTTTAAAAGATGAAGGCTAGGTTAATTGAAAAGAAGTTATTCACTCTTTCTATGGTGAATGTTTCCAGTGTAAAGAGGGATGAACTATGCCATGGGGCAGTACTTTTGCCTTCAATACCCCTATACCTGCACCCAATGAACTTTTACCCCATCCACCGATGCAGACAGAGGAGAGCATTTGGGATGAATACAGGCATGTCGCATCTTTGGCATACTTAACTTACACAATTTCTGCTTTACGCCGTCGGCAAAAAAAAGGGGGGGGGGCTTTTTTTTAAAAAAAAACTTTCTGTAGGGGGCGCGATTTCACCCACCATTGAAGTCAATGGGTTCTGGCTATACGCAGGTTCCGCTTTATGTGGTAACTGTGGAACGGAACCCTCAAGCAAGACGCAACATGCCTGTAATCAGTTTCTCTCGACATGATTTCTTGTAGAAAAGGAAGAGATTTAAATTACATTTGTTCTTAGCTGTTAATGAGGGGTGATGTTTAATCCAAAACCTAATCGGATGTGCACTTTGAGCCAGTGTTAAGAAAGTGACTCCTGGTTGTATACTAAAAGTTTCCTAGGAAGAGTTTTAATCCAGAGTGAATGCATAGTTTTGACACTTTCACATGAAAGACTCTGTTCTATAGCTGGGTAATGAGTGTAGACTGGCAACACATTCCCTCCCTTTAGAAGTGTCAGCTCCTTTTGGCTTTAGTCTTCCAGTCAGCTATCTGTTATTGGGCTTTTGGCTATTTCCCTTTCTTCAACAAAGCCTAAATCTTACTCTACTTTCAGAGTCTTATAGTGAAGTCCATTTTAAAACAAGTACCATTTGAGCTAACTTATTTTCTGTGTGGTTTACTCTATATTATAGAAATTGCCAACAAATACTTTTTTGTTCTAAGCTTACCAGTAGCTGGGTTTTGATTGTTACATCTGTGAAATTATTGAAGAGAGTGAAGCTCTATATTCACAAAGGAGACAGGCACAGGTAAACAAATTCTCTGAGTCTGTGATTAATAGGCATAGAAAAGGCTGCAGTCTTTCTAGGACAGTGATACAGAAAGCCCTATACATACGACTCTGGGCGCTAAGGGATTTAAATAACCTGAGATACAAAGATCTGTCATAGATATAGATTAAAACAATTTGAAGTTGTAGCTATCTTTAGTCTAAATACTACGGCATATGCCAGATGAGTCAGAATGAAAATAGCATATACTGTAGTTGGGACCCTGTGCTGCAGTGCCTAACCAACACAAGGGTTGAATGGGTTAAAAAAAAGGGCCAGTTAACCGTGGCATAGGCTGCACCTGGAGGAGAGTCAGGGCTGATAAGCTCTAACTGATGATAAAGCCCAGGGGTAAGCTGGGCAAGTATAAAACTGGGAACCAGTGCAAAAGAGGGGTTTGCAGGGAAGAACTCTCTAGTTATTCCCCAGAGAAGAGGGGAATTGGTAAGAGACATGAATGATTCAGGAGTCTGCTGGGAACCTGCTGGGGGATACACAATCTGGCAATAGCTTGAGGTGGGGGTGAAGTAGCTTTGAGGGGCAGCGGCTGCTCCAGTGAGCCCCAGAGAAGGGTAACACTAGAGAAGACAGGTAGGAAAGAGTTCAGGGAAACCAAAAGTGGGTATTACATTTTAGTCAGTCAGCAGGTTGTTGGGTTGTTTTTTTTAATATATATAGAGAGAAGGGAATTCTTGACTCTTGTTACTGAAGGGCAGAGGTATAACCTGGAAAACTTTCTCCAAATGAAGTACTTCACACTACCTTCATTAAGCAGCATTCCTTTGTCTCCTATGTGGTAGGAACATCAAGGAGAAAAAAAAATTTACATCACTGTTTTCCTTATCCTAGATCTGTGGGCATAAGGGATGATACGAAAGATATGCCTGACAGATACCTGTTATGCACCAAGCCCTCATCTGTGGAGATCAACGGGAGTCTTGCTTTTGACTTCAATGTGCAAGAGAGGGGCCAAGCTTGTATGGCTGGTGCTATTCAAACCTGGATTAATGACAAAAGAATCAAACTACGGGTGGGTTCCATTTCACTGTAAAAACTGCTGGATTCAAGGTGTTAATATTTTTGGCTGCAGGTGCTTTACTTGGAATTTAGTCATCAAAAGACCTGAATGGCTGGACTGGTTTATAATCAACAATGCATATGCTACTGTCAGTCAAAGAAAGAATAAAGTTAAGTTATTCTGAACCTGAGGGGAGGAGCAGCCAGAAAAATATACGCAAACAGATACCTCAGGTTATCAACAGTAGCAGTCAATATTCCCTTCTAAGTTCTCAGTGGTTACTCCCTGCCCCCACACCCACTGCATTTTCTATTCTCTACTTTATCCAGTTGCCTGTTGACTCACTAGGTTAACTTGCTGCAGATGAGGTTCCCAAGCTATAATGTTAATGACCATTGGCAACCAACAGCTAGTACCTAGGTGCATGTATTTAGCTATGACCATCCAGATGTGTAAAATGAATCTTGAAGAGGAAAAAAAGTGTTCACCCACAAGTGATATGGGTTTTTGGTTTTTTTATCATTTTTTGTGTAAGTTCATTTGAGAGCATAGCAACTGTCTCTTTTCACCCACATAGTTGTTACTGGGGCATTTAGTGCTCTGGATGAGATACACCATTTGTTGTAAAAGGCAGTGTAGGACCCATGAATATTGTGTTGTGGGAGCATGGAACTCACCACTGCTGGCACCTCCTGCCAGTCACTCCAGGAATTAGCTCTCAACTGCGATAGCGTGCCCTCAATGTGTGGTGTCTGACCCATCTACTTTGCTGCCATGGGACCCATGCCACTCCTCACTCAGCAGTGACCTCCTCCGGACAGGACTTCCTCCTACTTCAGGACAATGCCTTCCAGCAGTGCCCACTACTCCAGTTACTCACCCTTCCGAGGGGGGGGCACATTGTTGACAGCAGTCCTCCTTTTTGCACCCACCTTGGCAGCCAACCACAGCCCTGTAGTCCAGCCCCTTGTCTCAGGGGCAAGTTGCAACATACTCTGGCCCTTCTCCTCTATGGCTAGGTGCTATGGGAGGGGTCCCAGATCGGGGACTCTTTAGCAGCAGCCTCCCTCTGCCCTTCTTCATTCCCCTCCTGTCTGCCAGCTTTCCCTGTGCCACTTCCCCGTTTGGCCCTATGCACCTTCTCAACCCTTTTTAGCAAGAGCCACAGTCTGGCAGGTAATGGGCTGGAGCTCTGCTGTGCTGTGCTGTGCTGTGCTGTGCTGTGCTGTCCCAAGCCTGTCCAGCACTGCCCTGTCCAAGGTGCTGCTCCTTCTAGCAGGAGCCAGTTCTTCTCCCTTGCTGGCCAGAGAGTGAATGATTTCTCTCTAGCTGGACAGTCTTTATATAAGACCTAGCCCTATCCTGATTGGCTGCCTCTTCTGCTCCCTAACTGGCTCCCCCCAGATTGGCTGCTGGTCTGCACAGCCTCTCTGGCCTGGATAAGCCCTCTTTCTTGAGGAGGGAGCAGGCTCCACCACACTACACCGGTACTAATCGTCATAGCAGTGGGGATATGTCTGCAGGTTTTGCATCTGCTGTTATGGCAGGGTCTGGTGCTTGCTGGTGGAGCTCATGTGCAGGGAACTTGCTTGTGATGAGGAGTTTAACAAGTTTGGGGGGGCTGCTTGAAGGCTAGAAGAGGGCCTTTGGGAAAGATTCCTTTCAGAATGTGGTCCGCTCCTATTCAACTTATTCATCAATGATTTGGAGTAAGGGGTAAACAGTGAGGTGGCAAAGTTTGCAGATGATACTAAACTGCTCAAAATAGTTAAGACCCAAGTAGACTGTGAAGAACTTCAAAAAGATCTCACGAAATTAAATGATTGGGCACAAAATGGCAAATGAAATTTAATGCGGATAAATGTAAAGTAATGCACTTTGGGAAAAAATAACCCCAACTATACGTACAATATGATGGGGGCTAATTTACCTATGACTATTCAGTAAAAAGATCTTGGAGTCATCGTGGATAGTTCTCTGAAGATGTCCATGCAGTGTGCAGCCGTGTGCAGGTCAAAAAAGCAAACAGGATGTTAGGAATCATTAACAAAGGGATAGAAAATAAGACGGAGAGTATCTTTTTGCCCTTATACAAATCCATGGTGTGCCCACATCTTGAAACTGTGTACAAATGTGGTCTCCTCATTTCAAAAAGGATATACTGGCATTAGAAAAGGTTCAGAGAAGGGCAACTAAAATGATTAGAGAATTGGAACGGGTCCCGTACGAGGAGAGATTAAAGAGGCTAGGACTTTTTAGCTTGGAAAAGAGGAGACTAAGGGGGGATATGATAGAGGTATATAAAATTACGAGTGGCGTGGAGAAAGTGAATAAGGAAAAGTTATTTACTTGTTCCCATAATAGCAGAACTAGGGGCCACCCACTGAAATTAGTGGGCAGCAGGTTTAAAATAAATAAAAGGAAGTTCTTCTTCACACAGCGCACAGTCAACCTGTGGAACTCCTTGCCTGAGGAGGCTGTGAAGGCTAGAACTATAACAGGGTTTAAAAGAGAACTGGATAAATTCATGGAGGTTAAGTCCATTAATGGCTATTAGCCAGGCTGGGTAAGGAATGGTGTCCCTAGCCTCTGTTTGTCAGAGGGGGGTGATGGATGGCAGGAGAGAGATCAGTTGATCTTTACCTGTTAGGTTCACTCACTCTGGGACGCCTGGCATTGGCCACTGTCGGTAGACAGGATAGTGGGCTGGATGGACCTTTGGTCTGACTCAGTATGGCCCTTCTTATGTTCTTATGTCCCATAAAGTATGGATTGTAATTGTTTAATGACACCTTGTATGGGTTCCAGTGTGCGGTGGTAGGTGACAACTAAGGGTGTGCAGTCTGAGGGTTTTTTCCCATATTGAACCAGATTCTCCCAGGCTACTGAGTGGCCCGTTCCATGATGCAATCTACTTCACTAGTGGAGTCCTTCAGTTTTAAGTGTGTTTACTTTATATCCAAGACTTTCTCATAGGAGCATAGTCTGTGGTATATTCTATGTACTTCTGCCTTCCATGCCACTTTACTTGTATCGTATCCTACCTGACTGCCTATAGAGATAGAGGAGACATACATTTCAGACAAAGAGTTGGGAATAAAGAGTTACTAATCAGAGGCCGACATATTCTTTGTAATAGGGGAAAAAAAGATTCTATTTCTCAACCTTGACATATTACCTTTCATTTTTTGCATTTATGATAAATACTATTTGGGTAAATGGAAATCCAAGATTATTCTAAAGCTTATAAATCCTATTAGAAACTCTTGCCATTCTTTCAGCATGGTAACATTGAAACCCTTTCACATTTATTGAGATTGATCTTGCCAGTGATGGTCAAAATAAACACATTGATTTTTTCATTTTTATTTTTTCTGTAAATATTTGAAACTTTATTGAAGAAGCAGATGGCACTAACTGCCATATTAAAAACCATCTTGATCTGAAATTATAGCTTCAGATTTTAAAGATGCAACATCTATTTCACTCAAGCTTGTGGAATGGACACAGATTTTTAATTTAATTGTTCTTCATAGAAGCCAAGATATGCATGCCCAGAAGTATCTAAACTGAACTCTGCTCAACAGCTAACAAACATTCAGTGGAATAAACAGCAAAAATCTTTCTGTTGCCTGTCAAGTAAACACATTTACTTTATATTAAGAAATGCAAAGAGAGAATAAAAGCCAAATTCCACATGAGGCCAAGAGAAATAAGATGACATTTCAAATCCAAAACTTAACACATTTCAGAAGGTTCACAAGTAGCTACCAAATCAGTTCTGGGTTCACTTCACACCTTTCAATACGTCTATCTATATATTCAGTCTAAAGGGAACATGGACCAAACTGGGTTTTATGTCCATTGGCTCCAGGATTGCCACTTCTGTAATATTGTTCACCCCCTCTCTCCAGCTCCAAGGAAGAGTCTAGTATGTGAGCTATTTTAGGCTGGGCTCTGTGGCTGTGGAAAGGGCAGGTAGCATCAGGCTGTTTGTTTATTTATTACTGTGGTAATTTCCCAGTTAAGTCAAAAGCTGAATCAGTCAGATTTAGGCATCTCTCTTCTGCAAGATGGGGGTGTTTGAGTGCAGGCCAGTGTTTTCAAACTTGAGTGCTTAATGTGAGGCCCTACATTCATATTAAGCACCTAAATAAAAATGCCTAATTTTCAACGAGGCTACAATTCATCTGGAATCCAATAGGATATGTGGGTGCTCAGCACTTCTGAAAATCAGGACACTTTCCCTTAGGTACCTAAGTGGGGATTTAATAGCCTTGATCTAGATATCTACTTTTGAAAATGCTCGCCCTGGTTTGGATCCATTTCTAGTAAACATACTCTGGGAGACATCCCTGACTCTGCTGAAGTCAATGGCAACTGACTTTAAGGAGAACATGATTTTACCCTTTGATCTTTGCAATTGTAGCATAAAGCTTGATATCTCCTGTCAGGATTGCCTCCCCACTCTGAACTCTAGGGTACAGATGTGGGGACCTGCATGAAAAAAGAAATAACCCCCACAAGCTTATTTTACCAGCTTGGGTTAAAATGTTTTTCCCCAGAACACAAATTCTTTTGTATTTGGACCTGGTACACTGCCACCACCAAACTAGGTCTAGGGTAGTTTGGGGACCCTTCTTTCCCTTTCCACTAACCCCCCAAACTTCTTCCTTCCCTGAGAAGCTTGAGAGAAAAATAAAACCAAACCTCGCCTGATCCTGCAAGACGTGCCCGATCCAAAACCAGGATCTTACACAATGAAAAACAAGCAGTCAGCTTCTTAAAAGAAAGATTTTAATAAAAGAAAAAAGAAAGGAATAAATCCCTTATAACCATCAATAGAACAGCATCTACCATAATCAACAAAAGGATTTAGAAACCAAACCTCTCCCCTGAGGCAATTTTCTCCCATAGTTGATATCTCTGCTGAAGCTTACAATATCAAGAAGCACCCAGCCAACACTCACCACTGAGAACTCTCCAAGTGATAAAGAGAAGGTAAACTTACTGACTACTTAATAGAATCTTATAGTTATAGTGAAAGACATAGCTGTGTTCATCCCATAGCCGAGGTGAACAGAGAGAGACCCAGAGAGAAACTGAAACTTAAAATCCTTTGTCTCTTGAGGAATTTCTCATTGGTCAGTTGTCCACCTCTCAGGTTACCTTTAGCTTAACCCCTTACAGGTAAACACTAATTCTAGGCTACTTCACACTTATGACATCTCCATATATTAAAACAACTGCCTAAAAAACCACACATATGCACACTATAAGCTAAAAGTTAATTCTTCGGTGAAGTTTAAGATGACAACGTACTGTAACTAAGTTATTTCTAGCTAGGTTCTTTTGTTGGAGCCTGTCACTGTAGTATCTGACTACCTGCCAAGATTTAAATAATGGCAGCAATGATAGCGCTCCGCTATCAAGATGCAGGCACAGTGCATGTGAGAGTGAGAAAATATGCATTTAAGTTTGGGCATATGGTAGGAAAGAAGTGGGGTTTGTGTTTATGAAAGTTAGAAATAATGTCTGCCAGAATAAACGGTGCTTATGGCAACTACTGTTAGATACGTATTGCACAAGAGAATATTCTCCATGACATGTCAAATAGTGTTGCTTCCTTGTTGATTTTATTCTGCAGTATTTGTATCATGTAACATCCCCTTGTTCATAGAGGATGAAATATTGCAATTGAGTTGTCAGCTTTTTAAAAAGCAGCTGCTTAAAAAAAAATCCCAGTGCTCATTATATTATTTGATAATGTGAAGATATAATTTAAGACTCTATTGTTCCTAAGCTGAAAATTTTAGTGGTAAGCACTATGCAATACCATTCCCATAGAGTATAGCAGTATATTGTACATGAATGTCTGTGAATTTCTAGAGAAAGAGTTTTATGAAAACCAAGGATTTGTGGATTTTGAAAGGGGGTTTATTACTTTAGGAAGCTGTCAAAAGCAGGCAAACCATGGAGATAAAAGTGATTTTAAGGTTGTCAAGTTCTTTCAGGTTTCTCAGAGAGTGCCTCAAGGAGCAAAGAGGTATTCAGAGCTGAGAAGTGAAAGTAAAAGATTTTCTCTCTCCTAATACTATTCGACTATTGATCAAGCACAAAAATGTATCTACATTCATAAATGTAGGAGACTGTCTTAGATATCTGGTCTACCCGGAGAGCCAAATCCTCCCTAGACTACAAAAACATCTGAATTTAATATAGTTTTTAGCTTTTTTTACTTTGACTACACACAACCCTGAAATGTCTCTGATAGTATTAATGGTACTCATTTATCACTTAAACAAAGAGTCATTTTCTATTCTCTCTGTGATCAGAGAGTAAATGATCCTGACAAACCTACTTTATTTTTTGATGTCTCCACATTTTTCTTATTGTTGAAAATCAAAATGTTCATCATTTAGAAGTTATTGGTCTACTTAGCATAACTTAGGCAGCATCCAATAAAATGTATATGTATAATTTTAAACGACAACTTCTCTGAAGTGAACCTATCTGCCTGTCCACCCTTGGACAGATGCTCTCCTCAAGGCAAGGAGAGTCCTTATCTGTCTGGAAAGAGCTTAGTACATCATGGGCACTCTTACTAACAAACAATAAATAAATCATTATTAATTTCTATAACATCAAGAGTGTGCTAGATGATTTACAAACAAGTATAAAGAGTTTGAACCTTATTCACCACTGTGTCACTCCAGTTTCCATTAGCATTACACTGACAAACAATATTTTTAACCAAGAGTTTAAAAATAAAATAACACAAGTCAGATCTCAAAAAAATCATGACATTGTCTTAAAAATCATGATTTATTTTTATATATTATATGGGTATATAGATTATATATAGCTATAGCTAATTGTTTTCAGGTCAAAGCTGAAGAAGTTTGAAAATTTGACCTAAGTGCACCCTAAAGGCTCAGAAATCAAGGCAAATGACCATAATAAATATTACTGTGGAAATAAACCCACAGACCATAGGTCGGCAACCTTTGACACATGGCCCATCAGCATAATCCTCTGGCAGGCTGTGAGACATTTTGTTTACATTGACTATCCACAAGCACAGACCACCTCAAGTCCCAGTGGCTGCAGTTCACCATTTCCAGCAAGGGGAGCTGTGGGAAGCGGCAGTCCGCCACAACCTCTTCCACTGGAGGAGCAACTCCTCTTGGTATCACGACCAATAGCTGGGGACATTTCTGAGCTTTTTTTCTGGAACCAGGAGGTCTAGAAAAATATTTAAACAAAAGCTGAGATTCTGATATAATCTCTTGATTTCAGCAGCTTGGATTTCAAGAAAGACAACCAATATCATGAGCTGAGTCTCAATATCGTAATGAGTCTCATTATGAAATCACAAGAGTTGGCAATGCTGTATATAACTGAAGTAATACAGTGGTGAATAGGGCCCTTAGTCAGTTGACAGTCCTCATTATTCCTCTGCATATTAATGCACAAACCTCAATATCCCTCTCAACATTGCCTCCGTTCAGGCTGTCTCGTCTCCTTAGAATGCACTCACCAAACCTGAACAGCAAGCAGATTGTTTCCTTTTGCATTTCATTCAGCTTTGAGCAGGAAAATAGTCTGAACAGCTTTGACTTTGTAATTTCCAAAAACCTTACACTGTCCCATTAAATATCTGTGATTCTAACAGTAAGTTCGTTCATAGCAGGTGAGTGAGTGCACTTTGGGAGGGATACATTATGAAAACAAATCTGATCGCACCCACACTACATAGCAACTTAAGCTATTCCTGTGATGTGGGGTACATCTGTGGCTTTTTGACAGTGCAGTCAGAGTGCAGTGTATTAATCTGGCAGATTCAAAGCTTGCAAAGGATCTTTTGTTCTCTCACTGGAAATGTTTAGAATTTGTTTTCCTTAGTCTCCACATGTTGTGCTGTGTTACAATTATTTTACAGGCATATTAACAGTACTAACTGTTCAGTATTAAGTCCCTTTTAATTGCAGACAGCAGAGGCTTTCATGCTTGTTAATTCATAGAATCACAGGACTGGAAGAGACCTCAAGAGGTCATCTAGTCCAATGCCCTGCACTCATGGCAGGATTAAGTATCTGTGGCATGTAAGGCTGGCCTGTTTGGAAGGCAGGCAGCACTTCCACTTGTCTATTGTCCAACAGCAGCAGCAGTATAGGAACTAGCATACAGCCAGTTTGGCCTCTCCTATGGCCTGATCTAGAGCCCATTGGAGTCAATAGAAAGAATTATATTTAACCCAGTGGGCTTTGGTTCAAGCACTAAGTCCCTCAGCAGTCAGCTACACTATAGGCCACATACTAGTACTGCCTAGTAACATACCATTGGCAGCACAACTGTGTGGGCAGCCATACTCAAAAGTTCTGCCAGGCCTAGTGTGAGAACTGTACACAACAGGGTAGCAAGCCTGGAAATATTTGTCATTTTATTATTATTTCTCACTTATAACCAGGCCCCAATTCTGATCAAGGCCCCATTATCTTGGGCTTTGTACAGTACATACAAAGAAAGTCCCTGACCCAGAGCCCTCGGAATCAAATAGACACAAAAATAGGCAAAGGTGGGGTTCCAGGGTGTAGAATGCAAGTTATGCAGGTCATTATTTGGGTGGTTACTTGTTTTGTTGTTGTTTGTTTGTTTAAATTGAGGGCAGCAAGTGTGGAAAGATGGTAGGAGTGGAGGAGTTCATACAAGTAAGAGCAGCATGAGGAAGAAAGAGGAAGAGAAAAACAGAGAGAAAGAATTGGGGGAGTATAAGGATGAATAGGGAGAAGCCTGGATAGCAAGAACAGTGAAGCTGATAGCGGCTGGAGTATTCGGAAGAGGAACGATGAAGAATGGACAAATAGCCAATCAGCAGAGACTAAAAATGTCCAGAGTCCAATCTGTACAGTGTGGAATCTGGTGGTCCAGGGATGCTGGAACAAATTTTTATAGCGAGGGTGCTGAAAGCCATTGACCGAAACTGTAAACCCTGTATATGATAGAAACCACTTCAAGCTGTATCCCTAGTTCCAGCAGCTATGCCACGGACTGGCTGGAAAGAATACCCAGCTGGGCTTTACTCTCCCTCCATGCTGCTGTTCCTCATGGTAATTGTCAGAATAAGCCTCTTAGCTAAGAGAGGATACTGAGAGCTCTTGAACTTCATCCCTCCCCCATACCACCAAATTCACATGGAGGCAAAAGGAAGAAGATCACATGGAAACCTCCAGAGGAGGCTTGCACCCACACAATAGGGGAAGGAGGGCCTCCATCTGCCTATTGATGCTCCTTTGAGTCCCTCCCATTTTTTCCTTGCCCTCTTTTGTTCCCTAAGCCTCTTCACACCCTTTGCTTCCTTCTCCCACTCTCATCTTTGTACCTTCTTCCATTATGCCATTTTTGCCTTGGATACCCTCCCTGTGCTGGGCTGCCTCTCTTTCACACTGGCCCTTAGAATAAAAAAAAATTCCCAAGAAACTTCCAAGATCTCATACTCCTTAGAGAGGAACAACAAGTGAACTCTAAAAAAAATCCAAGAGAAAACTGAGACTTTCATGATGCATGTTCATGCATGCTTCACGGCTTAAGTAGAGACTTTTTATTATAGCCAGCTCTCACTCACCCTTTGCACATCAAAGTAACTTATACAGAGCGGGCATCTTGCCTCCTTCATATCTAAATACCTAGCATGCCATTGGCACTAAATCAATTTAAAGAATATATTGTTAGTAATCAAGTGTAAGCCTAAACACCAAGGAAAGCATATGAATGATTGTAGTGAGAGGGTAGGTTTATTTCACCTACTAGGCACCATGGTGATTCAAAAAAATTATTTACATTTAGCACATTGAAGCTATTCACTGCTGAAGGTACTTTGATTCTTCATACTGCAATTATGTTCTGAATTTAAAACTAAGATACTATTGCTAAGGTGATTATTTCTACTCTTGAATTTGTTTGGCCAGCCTCAATACAGCTTTCCATTAACCAGTTCAATATACTTACATAACACACATGCATTTACAGCTCAGACAGTACTGAGCTGAGGTCTTTAGAAAAAGCTACAATAAAGACTACCTTTGCAAATTCTAAATAGAACTCAATTTATTGAATGACAAGAATAAACTGTGTGTTAATGTACTTTTACATAGTCCAAAAAGGGTGGCATTAATTTATTATTTATTATTATTATTAGAGCTGACTGAAAATTTTCTACTGGAACATTTCTCCATTGGAAAACATTGAGTCATCTAAACTGAAATGTTCTGAGGGAACATTTTATTTTAACAACATTAAAATGAAGCATTATGATAAGGTGAAAATGGAATGTTTGGACCGTACCAGAATGAAACATTTCAATATTTCATTACAGAACATCTTTTCATTTAGAAATATTTTATTTTTGTCTTATACCATCTCATTTTATATTATTTTCATTATAACAGAAAATGTCAAGATAAAAAAATATAAAAATAAATGCATATTAAATAAAAAAGTCAAAAATCAAAACAAACATTTTGATTGGCCTGAAAGTAATTTTTCTTCAAGAATTTAATTTCACAGGAAATTTTGAAATTCAACGTTTTGTTCCGATTCAAAACAAAATTTCAAAAATTGTGGAATTTACCATGAAATAGAGATTCTAGTTCCTAAAATTATTTTACTATTCTTTATAATGCACTAATGCTTAGGAGCCCAATCATGGACTAGGACACCATTATATAAGGTGCTATACAAGTACAGTATAAAAGCTTTATCAATGAATGTTCATTTATGTTCTCTGGCATACTCGGAGCTGTGGGATGCTAAGCATTTTTGAAAATTTGTCTATCCCTCCTTCCATACCACAAATAATTATAAATAACTTTTCAGTTAGGTGGGAGTGACAGCCAACAATAAGCTCCAAAATACTGGTGTTAACAATATCAGAATTTGTCTTTACAGTGTATTCAAAGTCAGAAGTTATTCTCACAATTTCACTGAACAATAGGGCTACAGCTTTTGTGATGAAGACAATTCATAGTTTAGGAATAGGCAATATTGTAACTCTCCACTGATCAAAAGAGTTCTGAAATAATTAACTATCAACAAATGTCATGACTCTTAACAGTGGACCAACCTGTGAAGTTGGTATTATAAAGCTGTGAGACTCAATGACTTTGGACATTTCTATGCTGCTTACTGTCCCCTTTCTTTGTGTATTGTTGTATTTCATCGGTTGGAATCTTATTTAGATTGTAAGCTTTTTGGGACCTGTTATTTTATTTACCAATAAGGAGACATACAGACCTAATACTAGTTAATAATAATTATTAAAATAATACTATTAGAAAAATCAGAGGAGTTATGAATGAAATATAGAACATGATGGGAAATCACACTTTGTGACTTTCCTAGTTGCTATGTTATTAAGGTTGATTCAGCGTGACAGAGGACATGAGGATTAGGTAATGAAATATTAACAGTATGAACTAATTTTTATTGTAGCATTTGATGTATTATTTTGACTTATTCCAATTTTGTGAACCCCAAGAACTAAAAACACTTATGTCACTGCATTTTTTTATTCTTGTTTTGCGCTTAAAGGGCACTGCAATTGGAATACTTCAACAAATAATAAAATAATATGGCTCCATACCAAGTGGGCTTCCTCATTGCTCATCTGCGTCTAGTATAAAAGAGGCACAAACTTTTTGAAAACAAAAAATGACAATTTGAATACTGTCACTGTGCTGATTGGGAATCTATTACTATGCTCAATGGTACCCACTCTGAAGTCAATACTTTTACTAGGTCAACCAGCCAAAGACAATTTGTGTCAAGTTGAAAGGTTCACTTGTTGCTTCTCCTTCCTGAAAATAAATTCTCGTGAATTTCAGAGCTAAATATTTATTACATGAATAGCCTGGTCCTGCTTCCATTAATTTCAATGGGCAAGTCTATGACTCCTTTATTCACCTGACTGAGAAAATACTCCTGGGAGTAGACTCATATTGACTTCACTGGGACTACTTGTGATGCAAGATACTATCCAGCATGACTAACGGCTCTCCAGTATAGCCCTGTGTGAGCAAGGTGAGGCCCAGAGTTTCTAAATCACCAGTAGACCTGATATTTAATCATTAGCTAGAATGAGTCAAAAAACTAAGCCATCATGGCAGGTTGTTTTGTTCCCATATTTGGTTTTGCAAACACTAATATGTCAGATGACTTTTAAGGAAAGTCACAACTTTCCTAGCACAGTGGGCTAAGAAACCGGTGATACTGGCTTTATTCTCATTTGTGGATAAATATTTTAAACCTTAACATTTCAGAAACATCAGTTTTGTTTCTTATGTATCAGTCTATTCATACACATACAAACAGAAATTATTAAAAATCATATTTGTACTAAATAGCAGCCTTATTGACCCTCATAGCATAGGACTACACAGGCATAGAGAATATATTGCTCTCTCAGTCTTGGATACAGACAATGGAGGAGCTCCTTTGCTGGCGTGGTGTGTAGAAGCTCATACTGCTGATGCCCATTTTGGAGATAAATTGAGGATTTCAGTCTCTGGTCCTGTAAATATGACACTCTTCAAAAGCATTAAGTTCGCATGAAAGGTTAAAAATGGAGAGATTTCCCCTGCTATAAAACTTATTGTACATGTGGACTTTCCTATCTGGGAGCTTAGTGTTATCAAACTCATTTCATTTAAAGATTGAATAGTCTGTTGGAATAAGTATCTGAAAAGAAACCAGAGATATGCAGAGTCTGTTAGGTTATGGAAAGAATAGCAAAAAGAAACATTTTCCAGTATATTTTTGCATTGTCTTGGACATTATAAAAGTAGCTGTTGCTTCTTGCATGCACACTATAAACATATCACTCTGATGAGACAATCTACAGATCTATCAATATAAAATCTTTGCTTCTAGATGTGGTCATATTTCAGCTGACAATCAACAACTAGTTGACTCTTTACAGACTTTTTACTTATCCAAAAACTCATGTTTCATCTTAAAGTTTTCTTACTTTAAACATGCATCAGCAAAACTAGAGAGGTGAAGAAAAGTATTCATGCATGTTTCTATAGGCAGAAAGTTAAGCAATTTTAAAATAAGCCCCAAGGAAATTCTTTGGAAATTACACTCAGTGCTATGAATTCTAGACTCCCTTGAACTCTAATGGTTTCCTGTTGTGCTCCTTGATTATTTTTTCTCTAATAATTTATGGTAGAAAGTGATTTTTCCTTCCTCACTCAAGCATTAAATTTATGTGCTTTATTTTCTTTAAAAAAATCACTTTTCTTAAATTCATGGGCCAAATTTTGACCTGGGGACTATTCAGTGGAACTTCCTGGGATGTGCTTCAAAACAGAATTTGCATCGTACTGTCAAACACTGGCCTCGAATGTTAATAGTAAGGTAAGAGCAAGAGATGGGGGGGAAAGGTCAGCAAAACATGATACAAAAACTTTTTTTAAAAATCAGTTCTGTAGCTAATTCATTACAGCTGGCTCTTTCAGCTCATACTGAACAAGCTTTATATTTTCCAACAGCTCTCAGATAGTTGTATGCTCTATATTAATTTTGAATTTCTGAACACACTAATGAAACTCTAGGTTATAGGAGCATATTCTTTGCATCATGCTCTTGCCCTTACACTGCTCAGGTGGTGCAGAGAAGATGGGAAAACACCTGCAGCTCCTCTGCTGGGGATTCCCTGATGAAAAGATGTGCTCAAGGCGAGTATGATTGTACAACTCTATTTTAACAGCTTAAAATTATACAGTACAGAGACAGCAGAGTTGATATCAAGCTATATCAGGCATGAAAGACTTGTGCACAGTCCATGTTAGATCCTACACTATTTACTACTGTAGATGCAAGAGACATTGCAGGTATTTATTAAGTTATCTATATGATATTTTGAAAAGATACAAGACAAATATTTGACCAAATGCTCAATTGCTTCAGGAGGAAAGCTAGTTAATAAGGGAGAAAATGTGTTTTTGTTCATGACAAAACTCTTTGGGGTTTGTTATGATTTTTTTTTCTAATATTGACGACTAAGCAGTTTTTCAACAATAACAGTCACCTTCACACTCCAAACCCCATCAAGCTACAAACAGATGAAATTGCTTTTACAAAAGACCTTGTTGCTTTTTATTTATTTGTTTTTCTCCTACAAGCACGTGCAGCTTTTTACAGTTTTGTTTCATATCTCAAACAAGTAGGTCCCCATCATGAAACCTTTAACTTGCAGTCTGATACATGCACAACATTCTACCGTATAAGCCAGAGGGTTTCACTGAATTTTTAAACCTGGGCTCTCTGAGTTCATGCAATATAAAAGCTTATTCCTGCTCCTATTGATGTCACTGGAAACCCTGAATACTACTCATTCCCTCTGAAAATCTACCCCCTCTTAATTTCAGCCAGACCTTCAGCCCCCACTATATTTTTTCCAGAGGAAACTGGATGGAGCATTCGCTAACAGATGCAGAGCTAGATTATTCACATCATTGCCCTTATGGAAGGGTGTTTGGGGCCCTGAAGAAGGAATGGCCAAAGTGCCTTGCACTCTAGTGATCCTGGGCCAGCAGACCAGCCCCAAGGAGCTCTTACCAGCGGCATGAGCTAGGGAAGCTCCAAGGCTTCTCCAATTTCTGCTGGAAGTCAAAATGGCCTATGGGTGTCCCCAGAATTGGGGGATCTCAAAGTTGGCTTTAGGGCAGCTTTATCCCTTGCCCCTCCATTCACTAAGTGTAGCTTGTCTAGACGCAGGGTCCTGTAAAGTTTGTAGCTATAACATTCTGTCCGTTACCTGTTCCTACTGAGCAATTTCATTTTTAACCCTCCTTTCCTACTTCCTCTGTATTCCACTTGCGACTTGTTCTGCTTCAGGCAACAGTATTACTGAATTTAAATGACCATTTATTTCATCTGACAATATATAAAGATAACTCATTTTAAAATCCTGCTATTTTCATCTCACTCTTCAAAGTAGAGAGTAACTTAAGAAGGAAAATTGTTTACAGAACTGTTTTTAGTGTCACTGCTCAAGTTACTGGATCACATCAATTTCACAGTCTTTTTGTAAAATTCTGTTTTGACACTAATGTACACTGTTTATATGATGCTTTTACTAGAGAGATTAATGCACAGGCCAGTGATTTTCTGTTGCGAGTCTGAAAGGCAAGATTAATTACTCTGCTGAAGCAGTTGCACCTAAGAAGTCTGTAAGTATTGATATTCTTACAACTACAGTCTTTTCACAGGAAGGGACTGACAGACTTTGCGGATTTTATCTGTTATGCTGTTTGAATAGCTGAAAACATGATGTGAGAGCCATATAGATTTATGACAAAGTTTAGTACAGAGTATAACATACACTTGTTACTGTTAAATCTGCATATACCAGCTATACAATAAGAATACTTAGTGCTGTGGGTGTACAATGTGACAGCTTATTAAAATATCCATTATACCTAAAAAAGGAATAGAGAATTTCATCATCACTTCATACTTGGAATCGCTTGCAAAATTTCCTAAGTGGTGTTAATACTGACGTGCTTCTTCACATACAGTGCTCTTAGAAAATCCAGAAAAACTGAGGAGTGAAATTATCATCCTGCTCCTGCTTCTAAATGAAGGCAAATGAACTACACACCAGAACAAACTATCGGCCCATATATAGTCCAATTCCCTGGCCAATATCAGATGGATCAGGAAGCCACCAAATAATGAAAAGTTATGCAAGTAATCCCTATAGAGGAAGCAGAATTTGACCCCATGTCTTTTAAAAGGCCACAACATTTACAACATGAAACAAGAGTATAATCCATTCTGAGAGAAGAGAGGATTAGACATATGGATATTAGGAACAGTCATGGTTATGTTACATAGGACAAAAAATAAAAAGAATAACACCACCTCAAAACTTTGTAAGGGATATAAAACATCAAGCTTTGGGATTTGTTCTATTATCTGACGGGGAGGGAAACCCCTTTGGGCAGGTTATTCCATAATTGCCTACTTCTAGGTCTCTTGCACCTTCTTTTGAAGTATGAGGCGAGTGTCAGAGAGAGGATACTGGTCTAGATGGACTAGGCTGTTTGGGAGGTTCAGCCTTCCCTACCCAGCCCTCCATACAATTTTGCAATCCCAGTGTGGCCCTCAGGCCAAAACGTTTGCCCATGCCTGGTCTAGATGTATATAAGCTGGCAGGGTGTTAATCAAAACTTAAAGACAATAGGATTTTCCAGTGATCTTCTAACTACTCTTGCTTTACCATTCATTTATCCTACACCATTTAATAATTTCATTAAAGGAATTGTATTAAATGTAGCAAAAATAGTCCATATACTGGCCTTTCACAGTTGTAACTGTATTGTATTTATCCACATACAAGGAACAATAAACTCAATATACACTGACCTTGAAACAAGATATACTTTATGGACAAGGTAAGCAAAAACAAGAATTTTGTCCTTCAGCAGGTAGGGTAGTAATCGCATACTTGGAGGCCTGAATCTTTGAGGGTTATATCAACAGCATCTCTAAAGGAGATATATATGATATTAAATCACCCTATAAAGTCCCAGAATACATATGTTACAAAATCACACCCTATGTTTTGGTAGCATACCCTATTATTTGTACATCTTGCACTTTCTCATGAACCTCTGTATAAAATGAAATAGGTATTGCCCTTCAAGGTTAATTTGGTTTCCAGGAAAAAGCAAACACAAAATTATATCAGGAACGGTTTCTTGTAATAAGAGATTTGAAATCTGTGCATGTTTTTTAAAGTAGCAGCATGTGTTTTAGATATGGATTTTTAGTGTAGAGCAGGTTGCATTTTTACTTTTAAAGCTATAAACATTAGAAACATTTCTATTTGTACTGGGTGGGAAGGTTTATGAATGCTGGATTTGATTTCATTCATACAGGCAATTTTATACTGTGCAGTTGATTGTGTGTTTCATTGCTTTCATATTATTCCCCTTGGACATAAAACACAATAGGTAAGAGAGTGTGATCAGTGTTTTACAAGGGAGACATTTAATAAAATAACAAGACTATTTACTTTATGGAAGGTCACCAAACCTAATCAATATTTAATGACTCAACAGTTTATGCCATACTTGTATTGTGTATTATTTCAATATAAACCTTTTGCAAATGTTAATTGTGTATTATTTCAATATAAACCTTTTGCAAATGTTAACTTTGTGTGTGAAAGTGACTTGACAGAACAGATTTTCTGACTGGCTTATTTGTAACCCTAAAATGTAGGGGTAGTTTTCCATTAAAACAGGAAATTCTATGTTTGTTCCCATCTATGAAGATTTAAATTCTTTAAAATAGTCAATGAACAAGACAATATTTTTGCCAGGCACAAGTTCAGCTGTTATTGAGTTCACAGCTCTATTATTTTTGTTGAGATATGCTGAAAAAAAATCAATCTAACCTTTTAATTACTTTCTAACATGCTATTCTTCTGGAGGAAATCAACTTCAGAGTGTTTGATCTTCCTTTGGTTTTTATGTCAGATTACTGCATGTTATTTGTGCTTTCCTTTCATATATGTAAACAGTTTTATTCTTTATAACAAGTAATTAGAGTGACAGGGAAATCCTATTTCCACTTCCTCATCAGGACAGACTTTCTCTTGTAACAGTTCGTGATGAACACACACACGATTACCCTCGCCTAAAAAAGGTTTGGAGTTTGTGGGATACTGAAGACTTGGAGAGATTTATCAAGGTTTCTTTAGAACTATATACAGATATTTTGCCTCAGCTGAGATGCATATTCCCAGTACTTACATGAGTTCAGCATATTGTCCAGATGATCTGTAGTGAGCCATTTTGACAGAGCTATTCATTCTAGCCTGGAGGATCTCAAGAATAAATTGTGGAACTATTAGGTTTGTGTCCAATTTATCCTTAATCCTTTGCAGTGCTTAGATTACTTTATCTCAGGTTAACAACACATGGTTATTACTAGGAATTAAGAGTCAACAGCCCTGCCTTCTAATTCCTGATTTGCCAGTAACAGACAATGGGTTTGTGTGCACCTCCACCTCGAGGTGCAATACCCAACTCGAGAAGTCATTCGCAGTTGCTTGGATCAAGCTACTTAGCTAAGGATAGAGTGCAGCCATGGAAATGTAGATGTACCCAGTGTGATTTTGCACAAATCATTTTGGGGCTGATTTCCTGAAGTGCTGAATATGCATGAAGCCAACTAAAGTCAAAGGGACTGCAGCTGTTCAGCATCCTTGAAAATCGGACCCTCGATTTTGCTGAAATGAAAATAAGAATTGTATGAAAGGCACTGTAAAAGTGCTACGAAGGATCAGGGTTGATTCTTGGATCAGCTTAACAGAAATTCTGATAAATATTGGGTTTACTATATGACATTGTGAGTACCACTGGCAGCTGAAAATGTGTGGGAATGTGTAGCTGTAGTTTTGTATGAGATTTCAAGGTTTTCACATTTCCACAACTCCGCCCTTCACTTGCCCTAAAAAATTCATTATCTGCTTTGCCTTTTCAATAACTGAAGAGAGAATGAACATGAAACTACAAATCAAGTCACTTCTCCCTCACAAAAGTAATTAACAAATACAGGGATATTGCATACTGCTATACAAAAAGAAAAAATCCCAAACAAACAATAGGCCCAGAGCAGCAAAAAGAGGCCATAAATCCCCTGATTCTGCTGGGGAGATTTCCCTGCATAGGCACTGTGCAAGTCAGCCAGAAGGCTTCTTTTGGCAATCCTCTTTGCAAGCCATTGATTAAAGGGTCTGATCAGGTGTGACAGGCAGGCCTGCAGCACTGCAGCTATCCCTGGCAAGGCTAGAAGAGCTCTGTGGAAGCTCAAACACTTGTCTCTCTCTCCAACAGAAGCTGGTCCAATAAAAGATATTACCTCATCCACCTTGACTCTCTATAGCCCATAGGGCACCCCAGGAAGGCTGCCATAACTTAGACAGGCCCCCACGGATATATAAATTATAGCCCTGGATTGCAAAGGCACAAAGGTAGCTTAAAGCCTCTTTTAGCCCTCCCTCAGCTGCAAGTTTTGAGTGGTGCCTCTGAAATCCAATTTGAGCAGGTTAAGTAGCCTAAGTCCCTGTCTCTAGACTAGAGGCATCAAATCTTGAGGCGAGGGAAGAAGTACAACTCAAAGTTTCAAAAAAAGTTGGAAGAAGCTAAGTCACGTTGGAGCACAAATTCTGAAGGCACTAAAGTAGTGCTCATCTCTGCTGGAAGATGTCCATATTAAAAGAGACAATGTCCTTAAACTGATCTCCGCCAATGCCTTCTGCTGTGATTGTTAGTTTCTGTCTGTGTAATTTACTGAATGAAGTATCCTGCTCTCTTCATACTCTACAATATGCATCCGACTCTCAAATTCTCTTAAAAGACAATTTATTACAAGTTCCTCTTGAGCAAGGAACCAAAGGACAGAAGTGCCACATACATAAGGGAGGTATTCATACAAAATTAGCTTGTGGGAGGAGACAACAACACTGGTTAGGAGGCTATGAAAGACCTCACTATGGAGAACATCAAGGACCTTATGTACTGCATAAGCTGAACCTGTTTTTTTATTTCATTTCCTCCTGCATCTTTCCACTTTCCATGTAATCAGTTTTCTTCACCCACAATTACCATCAAAGTGAGAAAAAGCAATCTCTTCAAAGAAGTGCACTCAAGCTAGCACACAGAAATAAGCTGTGTGTAAATTTGTTTATTTTTCTTGAAAAAGAAATAAAGGGGACAAATCCTGTTCATTGTGCCAAGCTCTAGTATGTCAACATGCATGGTTCACAGTAAATTTATAGCAATTGAGAAGTAGGATTCTGAATCATCACAGACATCCCTACTCTCACCCCAATGCGCTACGCTGTGGCAGCATGAAAGAAACCCCAGTAGAGCCTGGCTTTGCAGGTATTGATACCTACATGGACTCAAGTAGTACAATTCTGTAGTGGGGCAGCTGCCCCACTCCTGGATAAACAGGGCTGTGGCTGAGTCAATTACAGCCCAGCTGGCCCTTATAAGAAGGCAGTGGGCCAGGAACAAACAGTCTCTCTCTCCAGTCTTGGGGGGAGCAGGGCCTGGCTGCCTGCAGAGAGTCTCTTCTAACTGTGGAGGAAGACAGGCCTGGCTGCTGGGGAGCTTGACAGAGTACCTGGAGGGGAGCAGGGCTGGGTGAAGGCCAGAGGAGCTGGGGAACTCCAGCCTGGAAACCCCCGAGGCTGCCGGCCTAGTAGAAGGCCAAAATGGGTACTGGAGTTGCAGGGAGCAGCCCATGGGTAGGGACAGGCAGCAGGCCAAAAAAACCCTTGCCTATGATGACTCGCTTATGTGGACTGCAGTCAGCCCCAGTGAAAGGGGGCTTGATGGTGACTGGCAGTAGCCCATAGTCTGAGGCAAGGTGGGGATTAGAGGGTTGAGGGTTTCCCAGGGAGAGAGACAGAGTGAGGGGGAACTGCCAGGGGGCAGCACCCGAAGTAAGACAACACTTACAACAGGAGGGACACGGGCCAGTGGACAGCAGGACACTGGCCTGCAGAGGGCGCTCCATGCTGGAAAGAGCTAATTCCCAGACAGCCAGCAGGAGGCACCACAGGAGTGAGTTGCCACACGGCTACAAACTCCAACACAGCCCAAGTGCTTAGGGGCCTTGACACTTGTGGAAGAAAGGATAGGATTTGTATATAATTAGTAATTGTGTGAATTTACTTTACTTAAGTCTTGCCAGGAATCTATTATGAGATTCTAAGAGATGGTGTTATAAGGCATATATTTCCACATGGGAAATTATCAATAAGCATACAATATCATGTTCAAAGAGATACCTCTTGTACCTCTAAAGTGTTAGGTATTACCGCTCCACTAAAATTCACCATACAGAAGCATACTGTTTTCTGTTTATGAATAGTAAGATTATGACACATCCTGGCTTACTTCCAACAAATTTGTGACAAAAGCGTGCTCTAAACTCAAAAATACATTACTGGTGTAAATGATAGACAAGATAGAAGAGGCAGCATGAAGAGATGGTGGACCAGAGTTCTGAGAGCTGGGTTTGGAGGAGATCCCAGGGGCTGAAGCCTGCAGAGGAGCCACCGCCTCCACTCCAGACCTTGCTGGTTACTGACAACTTCAGTCATCTCCAAGGACCGGTCTCCAGGTGAGAGACTGTCTGGGACCTCTTTCCACCACCCTTTGCCTAACACCAGCAGTGCACAGTAGTCTACAGCCAGGATGGGGCTGGGCATCTCTGCTCCATGCTTAAACCAGATGACATAACATGGTCCAAAGACTTTATAATTTAAATAGAGGCTTTTAGTATTAATTTTTGCTTCCACAGGAATAGCTCCCCATAGTGACTCAGCATAAAATTCTTGATAGGAGGGAAAGCTCATCTAATTTTTACTGATCAAATAAACTCCAATTAAATCACTTAATGTGAATATTCATTTCAAATTCACTGCCCAGTGAGAAGTCTTTTGACAAATAAAATAGCACTGCTGTCTTTTCAGATGGCCTTAATATGCACATTAATAAACATTGTGCAGACCCTAAAACTACAGGTAATAAGATATAGTAAGTGCTTTGATTCCTTACTGAGAATTCTGATGAAAAACATTTTCCATGTTATATAAGGAAATCATCAATTATCGAAGTGGCAAGCAGAGCAAAAACAACATAAAAACTCAGGAAATTGTCTTTTATATGAAGACAACCAGTCTCTTTGATCTTTCGCACAAGCTGATTTTCAATTGATAGCAGGTTAAAATATATTGCTCTAGAATTTATTTCTGTTCTTTCGGTGAGTTCTTCACCTTTCCTTTGTAAGCCATTGATTTACACTGAAAGCTAAAACTATAATACTAAAAAAGAAGTCCAACTACCCAATGTAAAAAATTTTCCTCTTTAGGAAACCTGTAGGATAATGCACAAACAAAATAACCTACTGTCCTCAGCCAAATGAATGATACAAATATAAAACTCTTGTTTATGAAACCTTTGTAGTTCTCACTTTTCCAGCAGATTCTTTTCCTCAATGTCTTAGACTGCACATAATCTTAATTATAATTAACATTGTAGAGAAAAATTATACAGTATTTCTATCCTACATAGCTCATGCAGGAAGCTACATTGTATAGTTCTATTTGAATGCTGGGAGTTCCATGCAAGCTTTTCCATGCAGCAAATTAAGCTTTACCCTCTTAAATTATTTCTCAAGCCAAAATACACAGGTACTGTGTATTTATAAAGTCCTGTGTTCCTGAACACAGGAGGAACCAAAACACAAGAGATAGTGCTGTAAGCAAAGAAACTAAAACTCTTTTGCCCAGCTTCTCCAGACTGTGTGTGCCTTCTCCCCTTCTAAGGGCTGGTCTACGCTATGGGGAGGGGTCGACCAAAGATAAGAAACTTCAGCTATGTGAATAACATAGCTGAAATCGGAGCATCTTTGGCTGACTTAGCTGCCGTCCTCACAGTGACAGCGGGCTCCCCCATCAACTCCAGCTTGCACCTTTTGGCGAGCTGGAGTTCCAGAGTCGATGGGAGGACTTGGACCCCAACTTTGAAGTGAGCCATGTACTAGCAGTCCCTGCACCTCTACAAAGGCCTAGTTGGACTTAACACGGACACAGGGGCTCTACCAGCCCATGGCAGCATGGGGACTGTGAAGAGCTGTGCTATCCTGTACAAAAGCTGACTTACCCTTTCTTCATAGGCAGATTTTCCACCTCATCACTGATGAGACCATCGTCACCATCCCACTGCATTACAGGATTCCTCTGCAGAATGGGCAGTTGGCAAAAAAAAGAAAACGAAAAAAGGTATAATCTCCCTAAGGAGAATAAAGGAGGTAATTATATTTAAAAACATGAAAGGAAAATCTGGGAAATCCATTTACAGGGCATTAGTGCTGTGACTAAAATGGAGTTATTTTTCTCCCAAAATCTTTGTGCCAAACCCTGAAAGGCTCTGCAGAACCAACTGTCTTCAATGGCAGGTGTTCAGCTGATGTTTAGCATCTCTCAGCATTAGGCCGCTGGCCTTTAAAAGCAAGTTACTCTAGTGTGCCATGCACACATCCGATGATCTTTTCACATAGAAAATAACCTTTCCATTAAATTTCAGTGTCAACTTCACATTTATTTTACAGCTTATACAGCTATTATTTAGCAGCAACATCAGCTGGGCTAACTAAAAACGTCACCTTTTCCAGAGCGTTCCTTCTGGGCTCCCTTTTCTTCTCATCAAAATTACATTATACATTTTACGTTCCGGTTTCTTTAGCAACATGAATCCCTCAGGGACATTTAGCCATTGTGCAGCTCTCAAATTCTGAGAATAACAGTACTTTGCCTGGATTTTAAACTTTACTTTGAGTCAGCTACATCACAATGTATTCTCTAGGGGTTCTGGTTAACATTGTACTCTCCATAAGTCAGCTTGCGTGGGTCACCACTGTTCAACCCTTTAAATTCCCTTCTTTTTAATGTACATATATCTCCAGGTACCATCTTAAGGCAAAAATGTCTGACAGCTACAGTCTCTTTAACTAGCTCGTAGTTTACTAACTGCACAGATTTTACTGACTGTGCAGTATACTTTATCTTGCTGATCAGACTAACAATTGTGATGATCATATGTTACATACTTATTCCATTTAGAATTACTTTGTTTCATCTCTGTGCAAGATGAGGTACTACTACACATTAAATATAAGTATACAGCTATATTTTGTGGACATTATTTAGATCAGAATGCTCTTGTACTGACTTGGAACTTACTCTGTATCTGTTAACAAATGCAAATATGCTAGTTTACACTGTTTTATTTCATAAAAATGTGGTGCCTAGTCCTATTCCCTTTGAAGTCACTGGGTGCTCTATCATAAACCTCATTATGATGATGATTTAGCCCATCACAGGTAGTTTATAGGCTACATAATACAGTATAGTACCTTCATTCTTTGTGAGGACCTTATATTTCCTGTACTAATTCAACATAATAACTATGATTCTGTTTATATACGAATTACTAAACATGCTGCAAATTATTAAACAAGGTCCCTGAACTAACTAAAAATATTATGAGCTGAAATTCTTTAGGACTAATCACATGTTTGTAGGATTGTGTGATCATACATGTATTATCAAAGGGTCAAATCCTAAAACCCTTACTTGATCTCTAAACTCAACCCAAACTCACACTGAACTTCTCTTGGAATTTACCTAACAAAGGACATGGACCAGATCTCTAAAGGTATTTAGGTGCCTAAAGGCAGACAGGCACCTAGTGCGATTTTTCAAAAGCTCCCATGGGGATTTAGATGTATGGGCACTGTGACAAAGTACCCTCCCTGTCTCACCAGGTATAAGTTTGTTATGCCTGGGAGAGACTGGTTTGGGCAGGGCTCTCCTCCTAACTCTCCAAGGGCAAGCCTTTCCTTCCCTTCAGTATTTTTTGGCCGGGGGTTTTTTCCTTCCGGCCAGGGAATGCTGCCTCCCTTCTTGGAGGGGCTCCTTGTCCTGCTGCCCCAGCCTGCTGGCAGCCTCACTCCCTCTCTCTCTTCCCCCCCTCCTTCCTGACAGGGGAAGGTTTAAAAAGGTCTCTTTAACTGGCCTCAGCTGATCTCAACTGAGTCTCTGGCAACCTCTACTCAGCTGAATCCAGTTAACCTGAGGTTACCTTTTTCTCATTTGGCAAGGAGAAGGCTTTTTACCCTTCTGGGACTGCTTACCATCCCTCCCTCATGTAGCAGCCTGCTCTGGGTTTACCACAGCACTTTTAGAACTTCCAATAAGTATCTATCTGTGCCTTTAGATGCTTAAATATCTTTATAAATCTGACCTCCTCCCCCCATAACTGTACACAGATCCAGGACTATGGTTTAGAGATGAAGAAAAAACAAAGTCGGAACATCCCTGGAGTTTGTGGAAATTCAAATCTAGATGGAAACATTTTGTCTTGGAATCTTCACCACTCTGGGTCACTGTTAGTGGGTGGCTAAATTGTAAAGCTGATGGTTTAAGAAGGATGATCATTATTTTAATGATCAGCTGGTTTTTTCAAAACTAAATTATGTATAGGTTAATTACAATATGTTGTAAACCTCAACAAATAGGAAGTAAAATACTTATCTAGAAAGTGTGACAAAGCTTCAAGTTAGTACTTGTGGGTCCTGCACTTCCTGGCAGATTTAGGGACCTCAGAAACTCATCTAGGCCCCAGAGTGACTTCCCTTTCTCAGTGTAATTGGCAAGAGTCACCGCCTAGTGAGTTACCTTCATCACAGGCCAGTATGGAAGATGGAAAAGGGGGGAGCCCAGGCCCATCCTCTACTCCGGACTCCAGCCCAGGGACCCTAATAGTATCAGTTAAGATGGCTGACCTTTTATCCGCAAAACACAATACAATTCCCTGGGCTACTTCCCCACAGCAGTCCCCACTTCTTCAGACTCCACTTCACCCTTACCTCAGGGCCTCCTTCCTTCTGTATATGTTGTCCACCACTCAGTCTCACCAACAACACAACTTCCTTCCACAGCTCCTGACACCCACAGCCCACCTGACTAACTGGGAGGTTTTTAACTGGTTTCAGCCAGTCCCTAATTGTCTTCAGGTGTCCCAATCAGGCTAGCTGTTTCTACTCCTTTCTAGAAGGTTCTTAATTGGCCCCAGGTGTTTTGATTGGCCTGGAGTAGCCTTTGTTTGGCTATCCAGGGAACAGGGACCTGCACATCCTGAGACTAATATACCTGCCTTCCAGCACTCTCTTATATCCTTCTGGTCTGACTCTGTCACAAAAGATATAATAAACTGGACTAAGAGGCTGAGATTTTCAAAATAGCCTAAGAAAGGTGCCCAAGTTCTGCTGAAAATCAGTAGAAATTGGGTCCCTGAGTCTCTTCAGCACCTTTGAAACACCAGCATAAATTAGGAAACTGCTTCTCAAATAACATCTTCACCGTGGTACCAGGGAGAAATTCTGCTTCCCATTCCCCAGGACTAAATGTCACTAGACACAATGGATCCAGTACAATTTAACTGCAAATGGGGTTTCAGGATTTGGGAAGTCATGTAGTTGGTGCATACTTGTGCATTCACCAGAGTATGCAGAGTCATCAATATGCAAGACGCTTGCACTGCCACTAATCCATGCTGTACATGTCCCATAAAAATGAGAGGACTCCTTTAGAGTGGTTCTAGCGTTCCTAGACCTTCCCAGTTACCAGAGAAGACCAGGATGTATTGTTCTAAGGAGGTTATCTGGTTGCCGGGTAAGGCATGGGTCTTTGTGTTTTATGCCCTCACGCTACACTCATATCTCCAAAATGATCAATACAGCACATCTCATCAGCACTATAGCCACTGATTTTTTTTGTAACCAGTTTTATACAACTAAAAAGCCTAAAACATTCTCTATTTCTCAAAAATAGCCAAAATAATATGCTAATGTTTTGTTGTTTTACTTAATTTCAGTTTTACTTGCAAGCTGTGACCTTGTGTGCCAAGTTTTTGCCTAAAGCAAGTTTTCAGTATCAAGTTGATAAACCCAGAAAAAATAAAAGCCTCACATTAGAGATAAAGTACTAAAAGACCCTTAATTAACTCTAATGATACTTCTGGGCACTGTTATACGTTTCAGTTGCAATAAAAAGCATTTCAAAGTACATACAATGGCAGTTCAGTCCATATTTCTCCCTTCTCCCTTGCTGCACTCCGGGGTGGGGCTCCCGCCACACAATCAAATTCAGAAACTTGTCAGGGGGCTGTAGTGATTACATTGTGAACATCATCTTGAAATGGCACCCGCTCATGGGCTTGAATCATGAGTATGACAGTTTGGAAGCTCAGAGTCAGTGGTTGCCTTTATTATCAACCCAATGAGCAATGACAGGTTTCAAAAATGGGTGGAAACATGGAGATGTTTGTTCAAAATACGTAAATTCTGGCAAATTGTTATCTAGGAATGGGTGAATTGGTGGAGAAAAATATAAGGATCCACCACAGCACTGCCCATAGGTGTGTCTAGAATCTTTTTTTCTCTCTCTTTCTCCAAGATTCTGAAAAGCTACTAAACAGAAGTGGCAAAATGTTGTGGGAAAGTCAGATCTCACAGCCTTTCCAGCAATCACATAATGTGCAAGAGCCAGCAATCTCATGAAAAACCTTTTTCTCAATAAGTGTCCACCCAGCTATGCAGACTCAGGAATTTCATCTGGCTAAGTGATTTGATAAAACAATTTTCTGTGATTTATTTCCCAAACCCTCAGGTTTGCCAATCAACTGCCCAGTCAGTTTAGTTCATGCTACCTACCCCACCAATGATAGATATCAATGCCTCCTTTTTTTTAAGCTAATATTTTTGTCAGCCCTACATCAGAAGCAATCACGGAAGTTAGTGCCCCAAGCACATGCTACACAGCTTTCTCCCACTCTCCAACTCTACCCCCCAAAAAGTTGGAAAAAACATATTTGAATAATGGAAGATAGTTTCTAAGGGATAAACAAGGAAAAAGAATATTCTCACAATACAACTCACAGAGTGTAACATCTGTTACTCATTTTAACATCTGTGAATGCCAAGCTATTTTGATTTTAAGTAATTGCATTGGAAGATGCTGGAGATTGTCTTATCAGCTTTTGTGTGACTTATGGCAATAACTTTACGGTACACATTGAGAAGTACTAGCCACTGGACTTCAGCATAGAAAACAAATCAAACAATTTACCTTAACAACAAGGTAATTCCTGAATTTGCCATTCTACTGATATGTGTAGTTTCCAAATAATAATTTATGTCAACATCACTGCAAACAGTAATTGTGTAGCATACAGAAAGAAAAGTAAATTTACATGCACCATGATTCACCAACACTGGGACTGAAATTGCAAAGCCGTTTCAACCTTTAATTGGCAAGAATAAATTTAATGAATATAAGTACTATATTTGCTCCCCAAATTAAAAATGACAAACTGTCAACACAGCAATATTTAATTCATAAAGATTAGTATGGTATTGAAGGACAAAATGCAAGGAAGGATTCTGCTAAATGAAAAAAGAATAAGTGATTACAGTCAAAGTTTGCTGCAGCTGTAATGCAAGCAATTTGTTTGACAGAAATCTGAACACTGGCTCAGGAGCTCATTATTGTTTTATTTTTGTCCTACGAGGAAAAGAAAACTTTAAAATCTGCCAACACTGAGCTATCAGAAAATTCAAACTGCTTCCAACATGGGAGCCAAGACAGCTGCAGGAAACACAAGTCAAAGTTTGGCATCCCAATGTCATTCTACATGGATAATTTGAGGGAAATGATTATACAAAGGACAGTATGGTGTCAATACAGAATGCAAACCAGAAAAAAGCAACTTCATCCATACACACACTATCCTTACTGTCTTTTCCAACTCCTCCCCCACTAAAATGTCATGCAACCTAGGCTTGTCTTCACTACGCGCGGCAGCAATCGGTCTTTTGGCGATCGATTTATCACATCTCGTCAGGACGCGATAAATCGATTGCCAGCGCTGCCCCTGTTGACTCCGGAACTCCAGCTCGCCAAAAGGCGTAAGCTGGAGTCGACAGGGGAGCGTGCCGCTGACTGCCACCGCCATGAGGATGGCAGGTAAGTCGGCTGTAGAGACGTCGACTTCAGCTATGTTATTAACGTAGCTGAAGTTGCGTATCTACAGCCAATCCCCAGCCTAGTGAAGACCAGCCCCTATATAGGTTGCCTGGATTACAAGACTACCTAACGAAATACAGACCTAGTGCTTTATTTATACATGAGCTTCTCAGAAGTACAATGATGTGATAAGATTTACAGTGGCATCTGGACTTTAATGAGACATGCAGGCAGGTAGGATTCAGTAGTGGTGCTGGCCTTAGAATCTGGATTGCTGTGATGGAGCTAAGGACCACCCTCAGAGGGAGATGCAGTGCCTGTTAACTAGTGGCAGCCCTTATTAAAATCATAGAATATTAGGGTTGGAAGAGACCTCAGGAGATCATCTAGTCCAACTCCCTGCTCAAGGCAGGATCAACACCAACAAAATCATTGCAGCCAAGACTTTGTCAAGCCGGGCCTTAAAAACCTCTAAGGATGAAGATTCCACCACCTCCCTAGGTAACCCATTCTAGTGCTTCACCACCATCCTAGTGAAATAATGTTACCTCCCCCACTGCAACTTGAGACCAATGTTTCTTGTTCTGTCATCTGCCACTACTGGGAATAGCCTCGCTCCATCCTCTTTGGAACCCTGCTACAGGTAGTTGAAGACTTATCAAATCCCCCCTCACTCTTCTCTTCTGCAGACTAAATAACCCCAGGTCCCTCAGCCTCTCCTCGTAAGTCATGTGCTCCAGCCTCCTAATCATTTCTGTTGTCCTCCACTGGACTCTCTCCAATTTGTCCACATCCCTTCTGTGGGAGGGGAAGGCAAAACTTCAGGTGTGGCCTCACCAGTGCCGAATAGAGGGGAATAATTAGGAGGGCTGCTACCTGTGTTGATAGCAAGTTGTTGGTACTTCAGTTTCTTTTTGAGGAGCCAATGTAGGATGCATAGGCCACAAGCAGCAGCAAGTAAAAGCATCACCTTACAGCTTTGTCTTCCACTAGTTGCATCTGTAATATTCCCAGGGTCAATGCAGAGACTGTGAATTTGGACTCTCCAGAGAGCAAAATATTTGCTGGGCAAGTGACCACCCCTCACGCTCCTTCAATCCTACTGCCACGAGTGCCATATCTGACCACATTACAGCCCACAGTCCCAGCTCTCTCCACTATTTCTTGCCCCGACTCCTCTCTCTCTCTGCAGCCTTGCTACATAAATAGCTATGCTACTAGCTAGCCATGAGCCTTCTCTGCTGCAGGAGCCCTACTTACCATTCTGCACTGATTACCTTGGTTCCCCATCGGCTCTCTTTATTTATTTTTTTAAAAAATCCACAAAGAGTTCAGGTGCCATTTTCATTTTTAAAAGGACAAGACATAATTCCATTCGATCTCCTCATGCTCCCTGATGTTCTCTGGTTGCCATTCCAGGTTCTTCCTCCTCCACTCTTTCTGCAGCCCCCTATTATGCCCCCCAGGCTTTGACAGCATTAAGATATAAGGTAACCCTAAAACCATAGAGGCAAAAGAGAGAAAGGCTAGAGAAGCTTTGCGAGGGGGAAGATAATATGTGGAGGAGAGGAGAACAGGAAGACAGGACCTGAAGAGTAGAAAGGAGCATGCAATGAAAAGGATAGAGAGGAGTAAACAGGAAAAGAAGGCCCATGGAATTAGATATTAAAACATAGACAAGGTGAAACAAGACAGCTGGGAGAAGGCGAGGGCAAGAATGAGTTAGCTAGATGGAGGGGTAGCATTTGAGAAGGAAAAACAATTGGAGGAGATAGAGGGGAAGGAGAGAAAATTATCTGTTGGAAAAAGATAGAAGGGGGAAAAGAAAGAGAAGGAAAGAAAGTTGAGACAAGAAGGTTTCAAGTGGGAGTTAAAGAAAGCAAACGTAATGTAAGGGAGAGAGTCCCTTTCAAACTTGTATTAATTGTGCATGTATAGGTTCATAGATTATCTAATCTGAACTCCTACACAACACAGGCCATAGAACCTCGCCAAGCAACTCCTGCATTGAGGCAATAACTTATGGCTGAATGAGAGCCCATCTTATAAGTGCTATAGAAAAGCTTTCTGTGTATGTTGCTTTTTGTGGACGGTGAAGGGCGCTTAAGGGTCCTGGTTAGGAATGAGGCATGGGAGTCTAATGTTTGTATAATGTATGTATGGAGAAAGAAGATACTCTGTTTTTGTATACATGGAGAGAGACAAAGAAGACACAGGAAGTAGGTTTGTTTTGTTTTGACTCAAATGGTAAACACACGAGAGCATTTTCTGCCCAGGATTTTGTGTGTGGGTTGGCAGGGTTCTTAACACACCATCATTTGCCATTTATTGTTTATTTTACAATTCTAAATACAGAAATTATTTTTGCTAGTTTATTTCTAAATGTTTTGTCCCCAAATTTTGAAATGCAGGAAATTCCACTCACCTTTTCAAAGTCTGCCAGTAAAGGACCCCCTACAATTAAAAATATATCTCATATTATTTTATTTGCCTAGCTCTCAGTCTGGCACACACCAAACGAAATAATTAGGACTGTGTGTCCAAGGAGGCTGTAGAGGACTCTTTTGGATTCTAGGAAGCTCTGCTTGTTGAGGGCTTTGTATTTCGCTGACAGCTTGGCTTCAGTGGAAAGCTTCATTAATTGGCATGTGTACTGTGCTCTAATATCAGACTCTGTTCATTCTAATCTCTTCAGGTAGATTGTTCCTTAGACAAACACTCTTCTCTGAAATCTAATACAGAGTAAGGAGAAATAGAGAAGGAGGAAAGGCTGGAGCTAGGTCTGATCTCATTCCCTCCCATAGTTCTCCATTACAGAAAAAGAGACCCAGTGGCTCCCCGACCTACCAAGAATTTCACCCTAGCATTCTGAACATGATCACTTAGAAAATTAAGATATTTATCCAGAATCACTGTAGAATAACAATCCAGATATGTTCTTTACTAATTTTGTTTCAGATTGAAAGATCAAATGACCTACATAATACTCAGGAACATAATCAATGGATATATTTTACCTGTATTAAAATAGAGTGCTTTAGTGTTCTCCATATTTAATGCTCCATTATCTCTACTGTAACAGTTCTTACAACACTGCAGAAGGATAGGTACAGTTACTGTATATTAGACTTCTTTAGTAGCTAATCTCAGTAGCTGTTATTGCAGTCTTCAAAGAAAGAAAGAGCCTATAATTTATTTTCTTAATCTGCACCAAAACCTTCCAAAACAGAAATAATAAAATTACATTTTTTAACACAGCAAGACTGGTGCAGCATCAATAACCAGAAAACTCCTATCCATCTTGAAAATGATGCTTCCATTCTCCAGCAACTGTACCATTTCGGTCTAGGTAAACAACAGAAAGAGTATACAATACAGTACTTGACCATAAGGAAAGCATTTCAAAATTATGTACAAACATATCTCAAAGGGCACACTGGGATAATATATATGTATGGTTAAAATGAATTGTACTCTAATAGGTTAACCAGAAACAAAATCAATAGCTTCATTTTTAGTTTTCAATCTAAAGAAAAACACATGCTGACTGAATATTTAAAATGCTTGACTGAACATTCAGAATGCTTGATTGGATGTTTTTATGTGCTTGTTTTCAATATTGAATATATGCAAGGTGAAATTGCAAATAAATCTAAAGATTCTAGAACTGCAAAGATCCCTTTGATCAACATTACTTAGTGCATATATCATTTTAAAATATGAACACCTAGATTATTTTTTAACATTTGATATCACTGCTCTTTAGCTCTTTGAAGTGTTGAAGATGTTTTGATGTTGTGTTTTGTCGATGGTTGTTTGCTTTGGGTTTTCTGAGTTGTGGGGTTTTTTTCTATGCCAGCTAGAGAATTTTAAAATACCTAGTCAGATATGAGAATGTTGTATTTAAAATATGAAGGTGCTAGAATCGAGATATTTTTCCCTGGTACATATTAGAAGGGTAGAATAGCTCACTACATGTTAGTAAATACCCAATTAACTATTCATATCGCTACAAGAGATGAATACTGGAGTTGCAATATCTTTAGCAAAAGTGACAGTTTCTTATGTAGATTTCTAGCTTAGGGATGAGGAAAAGGTGGCATGTGAACAACACACTTAAACCGGTGGATATGAATCTTGTAAACACCAGATAGGGCCACATTGAAAGCCCACTAAAGTCAAAGGGACACTTTCCATTGACTTCAGTGGACTTTGGATCCTAATTAATATACTCATCCTGAGAACTCTGGTCTTTACAGATATTAAGTTTTAGCTAATACCCTATGCACAGTGTAGTTTTAAAAAAAAAACCCGAGATTTTGAAAAGGGTCTAATAAAAATCTTAAAGTTATATAAAGAACCAGAAAAAAATGCTCCTATCCCAACATAAGCTCCATTACTGCAGCATAGCTTCCATCTTTCCTGGATGGAGGGGAAGGAGTCAGCCTTTTGCTCTGTTTACAGTATTTTCTATTATTCTTACAGCTTTACTTGCTTATGTAGGCACTCTTCTAGGAGCAGTAATAAACGAAAAAAGTGCTTCACTAATTGTCTTATTATTCACTTTCCTAAGTCTTGCTAATATTAAGCAGCACTTCATAAAAATAGCCTAAGAGAAGAGAGCCATTACTGATAATATCTTTGGTAACTTAAAATTATTTTAAGTGGGAAAGTCAACGTTGGAATAGTAAAGAAAAAGTAAGTCAGCGATTGCTAACTTTAATGAAGTAATTTACGATAAGGTTATATCTATACTACAAACTAAGGGTGTGATTCCCCTGCTCATGTACACATACTCACATTAACTCTCATCAAGCTTGCATGACTATAAATAGCAGTGTAGCCATAGTAGCTTGGATAACGACAGTGGAGACATGGCAAAACTAGGGGGTATGTACTCATTTCAGGTAAGCTGTGTTTCTGCTACAGCTACCTGTGCTACCCCAGCTGCACTGCTATTTGTACTTGTGCTAGGTTGATGAGAACTAGAGCAAGTATGTGTACCTGAGCAAGGAATTACACCTCTAGTTCATAGTGTAGACACAGCAGAAGAAAGGAAAGAGTGGCAATGTAGATATTTTCTCACCGCACTTCCTCTAAATATTCAGGTATCTATATGGCTTTGAAATCAGTAATTTATTAATTATTCTGTTTTATCCAGGTTCTTATCACCATAGCATCTGAGTGTCTTCCAGTAATGCTTTAAGAGATGTATCTTACATCTTTGTCAACTCTTTCAATCTGTAGAGAGAGCTACGAATAGATTAACTGGGTCTGGAGCACGATCAGAGACTCTGAAGGCTTTAAAATAATAACACCTCAAAAGAGGGGGTAGAGAGTGACATGGCCCAGGAAGGAAGAAAAGAGAACATGCCTGACTAGACCTGAAGCAAAACTGGCCAGTCTCACAGTTATCGGAAGGAGAATAGCAGTTTAACAACATAGCATCATCTACTACAAAAGCCTGCCTGGTGAAAACAACAACTTACTTCAGCAAACCATATATAATCCATCTTCCCCTAGAAAAGAGATATGGCAGATCTTTAACAAATTTTCATAGATCCATTGAAGTTGGTGAAGTTTGCACCAGTTGAGAATTTGCTCCATGGACAGGTTTTCCAACCTTTAATGCCTAACATTCTCTGATAAAGCAGAGGTATCTCTGCAAAGACAAGGTTTCAAAAAACATTGATTCTGTTTGTAAAATACAAAAGTGGTGGCAATTTGAACTGCTGTTGCATTGCTTGAAGATTCCAAGCTTTAGACTATCCTGGCCCTGGTATTGGAAGGTACACCCATGGCTTTGTCCCTGGAGGCAATGGTTTCACTTTCTTGGGGCTCTTCTGGTCTCACCTCTCCCAGCTGGGATCTCCAGTTCAGATCCCCTTTTGGGGGTTTATCACGATCCAATTATAATCCACTTTCCCAGTAGCCTGGGGGAAGAAGGGGACCCAGGCCCACCCATTACTCCAAGTCCCAGCCCAGGGACCCAAAGAATAGCAGCCACATGCCACCATGTCTCTTTAATTAAACTGCCTTCAGTTATCTGGGCCAATTCCCCACATCCCGAATCTATACGGATACCTCACCCTTAGTTCAGGGCTCTTCTGTGGTCAGGCTTGTCAGCCAGGCAGGAGTTCTCTCTCACTTCCCCAATCCCCATCAACACTGAGCTGTCCATGGTGCTGCAGTTCCCTTTGGCTAGCCGGGAGCACCATCCACACTCCCCTAGCTCTAGGAAGGAACTGTCTGGCTCTAGCTCTGCAACTTCTTTTTATATGGCCCTCCTGGGCCCTGTTTGGTTGTTCCATGCAGCTTCTCTGATTCGCTAGCTCCTTTCATCATCATTCTCATTGGCTGCTTCCTGCGCAGTCTCTCGAGGCTGCTCAGAGGATTTGGGTCCACTGGCAGGACCTTGAGGCCTCCAGCAGGGAGCCTCTGGGCTTCATCCACCCCATCACAGACATATATTAAAAGAGAGAAGCATCTGAAGGAAATGAAGCACACTTTGCTGAAAACAAACTGGCATAAAGCAAACTGGCATTATCTTGACTGCACTGGAAAGATGCTTGTAGTCAAGCCACAAGGCATTTCAGGCAGTAAGATAAATGAGCAGCCCAAGAGGTAAAAAAGGAACAACATGGAATAAAAGGCTAAGGTGTTGAGGAAAAAAATATTTTAAATAAATTGTTCAATAAACAGTTTGAAATGATAAAAAGTTACTTAAACTGTGTACAGAAATGACTGCTCATTCTGAATAACTATAACGTTTAAAAGAAAGGTAATGGGCAAGTGAGTATTGCTGGGAAGTTACTGGTTGTGGACAAATCGATCTAATTTAATGACCATGCTATTCAGTGTACTACCAGAACTTTAAATGAACCAAAATGCCTTAACTCCTTTATCCTCAGTATGTTGATGATCTCTTGCTCTTCCTGCTGTGCATCTTTCTTTGTATTTGCTTTTCTTCTGCTTCAGCGTATTACTCCTAATATTACCACAGGTCAATTTAATCCTGACACTAATGCATGCCATATAAAATAAAAAGATTGTTGTGGTTTTGTTCTGTTTTTACTCAAATAAACTATGGAACAAAGAAAAAATGAACATTACACATGCCCCTTCAATAAATCTGTTTGATAAAATTAGGATAAAAGATCAACAGACAATATTTGTCCAAAGATTCACATTAATAATGTAGAGAGTTCATAATGTTGAGAATAAAAATAATCTATTGATTTCAGGTTTACAAATATCCTCTCCTACAATCCTTACTTGAGTAGGCTCACTCACATGAATACATTTCACTCATCTTAGACAAGATCTACACTAAAGACTTAGGTGAACCCAATTCTGTTGCTCAAATATCCACACCATTGAGAAATGTAGTTAAGCTAACCTAACCATTGATGTAGGGAGCAGTAGGTCATCATAAAAATTCTTCCATCAACCTAGCTACCACTCACTGTGGAAGTGGATTAACTCCAGTGATGGGGAGAACCCCTCCCATCACTCTAGTGAGTGTCCACATACAAAGCACTATAGCCACAGTGCTACAGCAGTTTAAATCTAGACATAGCCTGAGCAAGAATTGCAAAAATTATTGAGTTAAGAAGGCACCCTTGCATTAAAAGCCAAGGGAAGTATTTTGGGGGAAAAAATAGCCACAAAAAATCCTTCATGGAGATTCCCCCAAATCATCTTGCCCCCCCCATTATAATAGACCAGAAGGACTGACCCCAAAACTCAGATATTCATGACGCTACACTGGTAGTATCAATATTATTGAGACATTGAGCTATGCAACAACAGCATATTGAAAGCACCATAGCACATCACCTTACTAATCTTTAAACAGGAATTGCATTTACCTCTGTTTGTTCAACAAGGCTGTGGTTTTCATTGGGACCTATAGGTACAACTGTAATAAATGTCAATTGCAAGCTGTCCTACTGGCCTCTTATAGAAATTGCATAAGAAGATGGACAAAATGGAACTCTGAGATACTCGGCACATAATTACTTTTTGAGTCCTCTAATATAAAAATAAGCAGCCACTGAAAGGTGACTCCATATAACCCAGCTATGAACCACAAACATGACAACATCCCTCATGAACAGAATGACACCAAGGGCAGCTAAATGTATCAGCAGGGATACATCATCTTTAACTGGCTATTGCTAGGAGGAGATCAGCAGCCAATGCTAGTGGTGTAATTTCTGTCCCATACCCATATCTATAATCAGACTGATTAGAGTTAAGGCATCTGAGGACTCCAGTTATTAGCAGCCATTCACATATTCACACACTTTAAAAATGGGAAAGAGAAGATGTTAAAAGACAACCCAATAGCATTCCAGAGCCTGAAGAGCCTAAAGCAATTTGGAGGGGTCAAACATCTTTAATTCATTTTACATGCCCAAGGTATTTCCCAAATGTTCTGAAGGTGGTTAACTATTATACATCTATATCTAATAAAGCATCAGAAAGACTAAGACACTGTGGTCATATATAGTCACCTTCTGAGAGGTATGGATAATGCCCTAATCCTGACCTAGAAATTATGACATTGAGTAGCACTGACAGAAGCATTTTAACAGAATGGATTCCTTTTCTGAAGATATAAATTCAGTGCTATTTAGGGCTGCTCATGAGAAACATGTGAATAATGATTGATAGATTAGAATGACAGCATATGTGAAAATGCCCTGATCCCACCCTTAGCAGCCTAATATTCTCTATTAATGTTTTGCAAACAGTAACCTTGGGCATTTGCTGGTAAGCAAGTAGGAACTCATCCAAATTTATGAAGAACTGCATTTACTGGGGGGAAAAAATAAAAAGAACCCTCTTGAGACTCTTCCAAAGAAGCCATACAGCCCTGGTTTAGAAAGCACTGCAGAAATGGATGCTCACAGATAACCTACCAAAGCACTGCACACCTCCCAAAGCATTTAGCTGATCTCATTTTTGGCACTCTACCTGTAACCCTGTGAATGAAGAATAACTCATTTTAATTATAAGAAAGGAAGGGGATCTTTTACCACCTTTTCACTATGGCCTTTAACATCTATGGAATGTGACTTTGAAAGAGTTATATTTGCTATGTGCTGCATTGTGTTGACTATTAGTACAGAGTGAGCTTGCTGGAAAGACAAGTAGTAAATTATACAAGCAATTTAGCAACTGTATGAAGGGAAGTATTCCAGCCTTAGAGAAGTGAAAAATTGATATGAAAATATTGGCTTTTTATCTATGTGGCTTTTTTAAATCTTGCTTTAATGTGCATCAGAGTGCATCTAGGACATCATAGTGATAAGGTAGGTAGGGTTTTTTCAGGCAACTAGCTAATCAGGACTGTGACCAAACCTATTATACACTGACTGTCCTACCAACCCTGCATCAAAATACTCTGAGATAGCTATACAATTAAATCATTTTCCAGAAGCAAGTTAAATATTCAATACCTATGGCTAAATTAGCATTTTATTTGCAACTCTCTATGGTGAACTTACTACATGTTAGTATACAATACAGATGCAATGACATATGATTGGTGGGTCTCCTGGTTTGCCATAATCCTGAGATCACTTCAGACACCAAAGAATGCAGAGTCTGCTGAAAAAGTGAACTAAAACCAAGAAGCAATGGAATTTCTCTCTCTTCCCCTTGCCTTGCTCTTTTAAAACTCCATCTGTACTGGTGACTGGCTAACAAATGTTAATGTGTCATTAAGCATTTGCAAAAAACCAAAATGGAATGGGGAGGGGCAAACAGAGTTGGGGGAGCAGAGAAGAGATGAAGAGAAGAAAGAATGTATGAGAGAGAAAATACAGTGAACCTGGAGAAGAGAGGGAGGAGAGAGAGTCTAATGATTAGTACCATTTCCTCTGTAGTACTTACATAAGCAGGAACTAGTACTGTTTACATCTGTATCCCTAGCCAGACCTAACTCTTACTAGAAGGACAACAGAAAAAGTCCCATTATTAGAGCAATTAGAGACCCTCGGCATGGTTCTATATAAAAGAGGATTATACAGACTTTGTTGAAATGAAATTTCTCTCTTTCCACTCACAGTAAAACTAAGAGTGAAATCCTGGCCTATTGAAGTAAATCGAAGATTTGCCATGGCCTTCAATAGAATCCTAAATTTCTATCATCAACCTAAAATTTCCTTTTGTTTAAAAAAAATCAGGATTCAATTTTATTTTCACAATGGCTGAACAAAACATTGTCTTGCCACAGTCAAAGGACAGGATAGATGCCAAAATGGCAGAAACTAAAAGGAAGCAAGGCCAGGTTAGTGTTAAACCTGGCTTTTTAGTTTGTTTTTCATTTTATCATTTTCCTTTCTGATCATTAGTAAAAATGAAAGCCTCTGATCCTGTAAGACACAAGGCATGGTCAGACCCTTCAGATCTATATGGAGACCCACTGATTTCACTGGGGCTCCATGTGAGCATATGCCCAACCACACAGAGAAACTGGCAGAACCAAGGTCTTATTGATCAAAGAGAAATAGTAAAGGCAAAATTCAGAGGAATTTAAAAATATATATATTATCTGTCAAGTAGCTCACCTCAATCCATTTAGGTTACTATATTAGAAAAAAAAAACATAGCTTCCAAGTCTTGCTAAAACACAGTATGGATGGTCTTCAGCAGCTTTGAAAATAAGACTCTATAGAGGAAATCCACAAGCAACCCATGTAGCCCTTGTTGAAACCTCAGTGTTAACTTTACATTCTGGTCATATTTCCATTTTACACTTCAGACAAATATTTATCTTCTCTCTCTTACATTTTTCTCCTAGTTCAGAATTGTATTCCTAACTAATGTTTTTTTTTTCCAGAGGACACGCTTGCCACTCTCCTTTACTTTTTGAAGTTAAGTTTATTTTTATATAGTTGCAGTCATTTATGTGGCAGTTCAGCTTTCTGTTTACCTCCAGTCCCAATATCTATATTCTGTACACATTCTTGATCTCCATCCTTATACTGTAGCCCTCAGTGTATTTTATTATTTTAATAGAATTTAATCATACAGATTTCACATCATTTGGTCAATCAATATTAGTGTGACATTATTTAGGCTGTTTATGCTCTTAATGTAAAGATAAAAATGATAAGAAAAGATACATGATCTTTTGTATCTAATAAGATTTTAGTTCTCTCTTTTCTTGGTATTGTTTGTTCTTAAAATAAAATGTTGATCATTATACTAGGTTGACACAAATGGCTCAGAAAAGAATTCCCCCTCCCAGGTCAGACTGGCAATGACCTTGGCAGAGGAGGGGAGGTTGCCTTCCTATGCAGCCTATGGGTGAGGGTCACTTGCCAGGATTATCTGGATATATCTCACAATCACTTCCTTGCCATTGCAGAGGACTCAGGCACTGATGCACCTCGGTCCCTCCTATTCTCTGCCTGTGGCACAAAATAGTCTTGTGTCTTGCGGGCTGTAATAGTTTAGTCTCATTTTGATAGTTGGGTTAGTGTGCAGGTGCTGTGACCTGCAATATAAAGGAGGTCAGAAGAGATGATTTAGTGGTCCCTTCTGGCCTTAACCTTCCAAAATGGAACAAAAACAAATTTCAAAATTTCATAATTCAAAATTCGAAAGTTGCAGCGAAACACAGTTGTCACCCTTCTCCCAGTTCTAGTATGTAGATTTTGTGCTTGGGCTATAGGGTGACCAGACAGCAAATGTGAAAAATTGGGACAGGGTGTGGGAGGTAATAGGGGCCTATACAAGACAAAGCCCCAAATATCAGGACTGTCCCTATAAAATTGGGACATCTAGTCATCCTACTGAGATATTGTATTTCCATTACAATACAAAGCTGCACTATAATTCAGGTTTCACACATTCATAACTTTCCATTCACTTTTGGGGCCAAAATTTTCCATTCTTGTATGCAAATTAATTCAGCACTGTAGCAGGTCGATAACCAAAAAAAGCCACATTCATGGAGTTCCTAAAAACCTGGAGACAGAACATTTTGGCAGGAAAAAAAATCTAATTCCAGAGGCAGGGTTTGCTATTTGGAGAATAATAATGTTGATGTCAATAGGAGATGGGTTTCCAATTGACTTCAGAGGAATCAGTGCCTGATTTTCAGAAAGTACTATAACAAAAAACCTCTATTCAGAGTTAAAATCTGGTGTTCGGCATTATTTCGATATGGCATTGTTTGTTTATATTACCAATATTAGCTGAATGCTACTTTTACATATATGCTGACACGAACATGCACAGAAGCATTATCTCTTCCTGTGAGTTTTTCTACAAGTTGCCTAACAACACTGTTTCTCATCTAAGTAGCATTAAGTTTTGGTGCTCAAAGACCCTTTTGTGTACTCATGTTTTGTAAATTCTGTCCTGTGCGTTTCTACATACCTGCATCCAGGTCAATCACTTCAGTCTATTTTCCTTTGGGCTTGAATCAAATGTTCTATATTAGTCAGCTGATTGTTATTAACCTAGTGATATTGTATCTTTGCATAATATTGTTTCATCTCTAAATCCATGTCATAATACCTGATCAGACTATATATTTGATTTGATTACTCATGTACTTCAAAACCAAAATTGTTTAATGAGAGGATTTTTTCAGTAGTTTAAACTTTATTAAATATTGGTAGGCAGAGAGGTGGGATGGAAGGATAACCAGTCAGGATCCTCTGGTAGATACAAGCACAGGCCATAAGCAGATGAACGTGCTTTTTATCATAGAAACACTCACCTTCTCAGAACCTTCAGAAATATTGGATCACTCATTCATACCTTTAACCAGGAAAGTAGCTGGCTGGTAATGGATTTATGCCTAGCTGTTACAACATCCTTGCTCGCCATATCAGAAGAGAGGGAAAAGACTGAATTAGCACGGAACCTGAGCTACCTTGAATAACTCTCTTGCTCACATAGGTACTTCCTCCACGTCAGGTTTGAGGCATTTAGAGAAGGGCCACATTAGGCAGCCTACTCTATGGTGCCAGTTCTGTGGATACATAAAGGTTCAGACGCTAGTGTTGCCACCTCACACAAATTTGATACAAAAAGACAAGAAACAGTCATTCCAGCTACATTTGTCTCTGCTAAAACCTGACACCAAAAGAAAAGGGGATTCTGTGCCACTATATCAGAATTTTGAAGACAAAAACATTTAAGAAACATTTTACGTTGAGATGCAAAAATGACATTACAGAATGGCAATAAATGTGGTTCCAACTATAGGATAGCAACTATGAGAGGTAACAATAAAGCAGTCCTTCCTCTCCATGAATGGACACCACTGTGACTCATTGTACCTGAGGTTTGACAAGGCAATGATTTTCACAACACCTCTAGAAGGAATCAGAGCATTTAACCTCTTCACATCCTGCTGGGGAGCTTCTGGGATACAGCAGAACCTGGAAGACAGATGGAAGCCCTCTCCTCACAGGAGAGCCTGTGAAACAGCCTTTGGACTACGGAAAAGATGGAGAAGGAGATTTTGATAGCCTGGGTGCTAATAAGGGAACAAGTTCAAGAATATTTCATTTAGTGAGAAATGATAGGTCTGGCTTCTATCAATAGACAAGACAGAGTTAAACAGGAGACTTTGCACTGTAAATAAATGTTAAAAAAGCCAAAGCCAACAAAAAAAGAAAACTATGTTAAAAGACAACAAAATGCATGGAGCTCACAGTGAACATGCCAATCAACCATAAGCAGAGCTCTTGCACCCGAGGGATAAGACATGGGGGTTTCATGTAAACAACAGAGCAGTAGGTGGCACAGTTTACATAATTTACATTATAAATTAATTAAAAATGTACATAAATAGATGTAAAACAAAGTAAGAAGAGAATAAAATGTATGCTAAATTTACAACTAAATTCTAGAAGTAATAAGACACACTCCATCCTCAACCAAGAGCCATGGGTTGGGTTTGGTTCTTTTAGACTCCAATCTTGCAAAAATGTATGTACATAGAATCATGTAAGATTAGGGTTGGACGAGACCTCAAAGCAGGACCAATCCCAGCTAAATCATCCCAGCCAAAGCTTTGTCAAGCCAGGCCTTAAAAACATCTAAGGATGGAGATTCCACCACTTCCCTAGGTAAACCATTCCAGTGCTTCACCACCTTCCTAGTGAAATAGTTTTTCCTAATATCCAACCTAGACCTCCCCTACTGCAACTTGGGACCATTGCTCCTTGCTCTGTCATCTGCCACCACTGAGAACAGTCTAGATCCATCCTCCTTGAAACCCCCTTTCAGATAGTTGAAGGTTGCTGTCAAATCCCCCGACTCTTCTCTTCTGAAGACTACATAAGCCCAGTTCCCTCAGAATCTTCTCATAAGTCATGTGCTCCAGCTCCCTAATCATTTTTGTTGCCTTCTGCTGACTCTCTCCAATTTGTCCACATCCTTTCTGTAGTGAGGGACCCAAAACTGGATGCAATATTCCAGATGTGGCCTCACCACTGCTGAACAGAAGGGAATAATCACTTCCCTTGATCTGCTGGCAACTAATGCAGCCCAATATGCCATTAACCTTCTTGGCAATAAGGGCACACTGTTGACTCATATCCAGCTTCTCGTCCACTGTAAACCCCAGGTCCTTTTTTGCAGAACTGCTGCTTAGCCAGTTGGCCCCCAGTCTGTAACAGTGCATGTGATTCTTCCTTCCTAAGTGCAGGACTCTGCTCTTATCCCTTTCGACCATCATCAGATTTCTTTTGGCCCAATCCTCCAGTTTGTCGTGCTTAACTGTAAGAATGAGTAGAGATGTATTGAAGTCAATGTGATGACTCAAGTGCATAAAGATAAAAGTGTGCATAGTTGTTGGCAGAACTGGGGTCCTATTTTATACCTTGCATCCTTTTCTCCACTCTTTTTCTTTGTTTTGTCTACTGAAGCCCTACTCCTGCAAACACTTAAGCATGTGCGTAACCTTATTCATGTCAATAAATCCATTGACTTCAATGGGAATAGTCATGTGCTTTAAATCAGTGGTTTTCAACCAGGGATGGCATTAGACTTGCTGGGGCCCAGGACAGAAAGCCTAAGCCCCACCACATGGGGTTGAAGCGCAGAGCCTGATGCCCTGCCACCCGCCGCTGAAGTCTAAGCAACTTAGCGTCACTAGGCCCCCTGCAGCACAGGGCCTGGGCAATTGTCCTGCTTGCTACCCCCTAATGCTAGCCCTGGCATCTCTATGCAGAAAAATAGTTGTTGTAGTACAAGTGGGCTGTGGAATTCTTATAGCATGTTGGAGAGGCCTCAAAGGAAAAGGTTGAGAACCCGTGCTTTAAATTGTGTACATGCATACACAAGATCAGGGCTTTCGCTCTTTGCAGCAGATATCCTTCTAAATATGTAACTATGAAACACCTATCACACTTTCAGGCACTAAGATACTGCAAACAATTACACATGTGAGAAGTCCCAACACCTTCTATGGGATTGTTCATATGATAAAACATGCATAACTATTCGCAGGCCTGCAGCCCACATAAATAATAAAAATAATGCACAGATATGACAAGTTTCATATAAAAATGAGGACAGTTTACAGTTGAATGATCTTTATGTTTTCATTGGTAGAACATCATGTAATAGATCATGTGGTAGACACAAAATATTATTGCTTAACAGATCTTCGCAAAGTATTTTCAAAACTTGCATGAGATTTTGCAAACTCTTACTAGTGTACTTTAATAATCTTTTCCACATTAAGGGAGAGTGCACTACATGATGCAGATTCTGATTAATTATTAATATGTTTACAACAGTTTAAGGTATTTTGCAAATACTGAGCTAATTGCTATAATTGTTTTATTGATATGAAGACTGCCTGTGTGAATGTTGTTGATGGTTCAAAATAATGGGAGGAACAAACCCCAGACTATAGTTCTTTAATAAAATTTTCAAAGAGCACAGAGGATACATATCCATACTCTGAGCATCACATATGGGATCTGTTGCATATTCTCCTCCACAACACCTGAAATGAAAAGGTAATGACCCTAATTCAGTATGCGCCTTGTAGGTTGGAGGATTTTCCCCCCTCTCACTGCTCAAGGTGGAGGATTCCCAGGCTTGCATTCACATATACTCATGCAAGGGTGTTCTGCCTCCACACTGGGTGCTCAAACTCCATTGAATGCCCCTCCACTGGAGCTCTGTGTAGTTAGAGGGAAAGGACTGGAGGCAAGCCAGGAGAGCTGGGTAAGCTCCTCTGAAATCTTCCTATGAAAAGTTGGTTGTGTTAACTGGTACAGCTTTCTCCTCTGTGCTCTGCAGCTCTTCTCTAGGAGGCTTATTCAGAAAACTGTAGTAGACTGAGTTCCTGGATAATGGGGCTTGGCTTCAGGGTGGAGCAAGAGGCACACCCTGAGGCACACAGCAAGAGGGGAGGTGATAGAAAACCATGGCTCACCTGAGCCCACAAAAGAATTGCTGAAATAGGAAATTACTCTCCTACAGAGTGAAAATGGAGTCTTTAGGTTTTTACAAGTAGGTCTCCTGAATATTTTCCAGAATGATCCTGCTTCCAGTGAAGTTAAGGGCCTCCTATCCCATTGATTTCATTGATACAGGACTGGGCCCTTAATAAGCATCAGAGGCTCAAGAAGATCCCAGTGATCCACACACTTCATATCTCAAACATCCAAAATTGCATATATGAAGACACACAAGGGATTAAATGTACGAGCTTCTGGATAAAAATCAAAGACTTTTACTAAACTGACTGCACAGGCTGTGGCATTAGGATTAACTGAATGTCAGTTTTTATATTTCACTATGGATTATAACCTAGAGCAGGGGTTCTCTAACTGGGGGTCAGGAACCCTGAGGGAGTTGCAAGATTATTACATGGGGGGGCATGAGCTGTCAACCTCCACCTCAACCCCACTTTGCCTCCAGCGTTATAATGGTGTTAAATATATTAAAATGTTTTTAATTTATCAGGTGGGGAAGCTCACTCAGAGTCTTGCTATGTGAAAGGGGTCACAAAAAAGTTTGAGAACCCCTGACCTAGAGCTAGTCTGAGCAGAGTTATGCTAGAGCATTGCCAGGACATGGAATGGCGCCATGTTCAACATATATTTTAACTATTCTAAGTCTTTACAACCGTTTTGGGGGATGTCTACACTTGCATCTGGGAGTGAACCTCCTAGCCTGGGACCACGTGTTAAGATGATAAAATAACTGGATAGACATGCTTACATATTTATATCTGCCTCTGGAAATTTCCACGCATGCACCTGACAAAGTGGGTATTCACCCATGAAAGCTTATGCTCCAATACATCTGTTACTCTATAAGGCGTCACAGAACACTGTCGCTTTTACAGATCCAGACTAACACGGCTACCCCTCTGATACTTGGATAGACATTGCAGCTTGGGCTGGATCCTGGGCTCTGAAACCTGGCATTAAAGCACCATCTGCACTGCTATTTTTAGAGTGCTAGAGTGAGCCCGCTAGCACAAGTCTGTGGATCTGGTTTAGGAGGTTTGATCCCAGATGCAACAGAGACATATTCTTGTTGGTTTCAGTATATAACAAAGGATAAGACTAACCTGCAGGGTCTTCTCTCTTCCTTCATGTTCTCATATATAATTTGAACACCACTGGCTAGACAATGTCTTCTTGCAAGAGCTGGAGATAATGAATGCAGACCTGGCCCATTGGCAATAAATGAGCGATTTCCAGCAAACCCATTATCCTCCTTTCGTCTGACCTCCAAAGCAACCAACCCATCCCTCTTCATTCTGTCTCCATCCTCCATTTACTGAAAGACAGTATTTTCTTTTCACAGTGCCTCTGTGGAACTGCCCTGGCTAAGTACTATACATGCTGAAATTGTGAGAAAGGGAGATCTTTACAGACCGTACAGAATTGATTTTTAACAGTGAAATGGAGGAAACTGTGTAATAGGGAGCAGTACTCTCCAAAGTCAGAAAAAATATTCTGCAAGAAATCTCGTTATTTTGAGTCCTGTAAAGAATGGGAAACTTGTGATAAGCACAGAGCCCTATAAAACAACATACACAATAATACAGATTTTGGTAAGCAGCATTATGTAGTGACTACCTAGAGTGCCGTGATTTATAATATGCTATCTGCTCACTGATAATATTGAGCTTGTTTACACATTCAGAACTGTCTGTCACTCTTCACATGTAGCATGCGGATCTTTGTCGCATTCAAGAGCAGGTCTGTGCTTACACACAATTCCCTCAAAGGCAACATCAAAGGCATCATTTCCCAGACTGCTTTTTTTTTTGTTAACTCTATTGATTTTGTGCCAGAGTTTAGTAGGATTCTGTTTTAATTGATAGTCTTGTAGTTCCGTCCCTGGTTTAAATTATTAATGAGCACCATGTCTCAGTCATCCGTTCGCAACACTCCACTGTCTCAAAAGTAATTGGGCTTCAGTATATAACACCTGAACATTTGAACAAAGAATGTGAAATATTTGTCTGCCGACTAAGAGATTTTGGCACATTTGAGCTCCTACAGTCCAGGATCTTTGAGTGCTACTATAAACACAGTTTTGAGAGGTTTATAACTTATCCATAAAAATTAACAATGGGCCAAACTCTGACACAAAATCTTGACCTAGGAATGATTATTGTTTGTGTTCTTTTTGTTTTAAATCAAGGTATTTCAATTTGACAGTGTTTTAGTTGTCAAAATAAAAGTGAATCAAAAAAAGTCCAGGATGTAATTCAGATGCTTTTGCGCCTTTTTGTAACTTAATTATTAACTAGGAAAAAAAAGATTGCTCAGTAATGTGGACATAGGTGCACATACCTTGTGTTACATATGTGGTGCTGATACCTATATGATAAACTGCAAAATAAGTGATAAATTACATTTATCTTGTGCCTTTGACTCCCACTTGAACTCTGCCCAGTAATTTATCTGTGTTGAAACTATTTCTAACAATACAAACCTTTCAGTGGCTCCCAAACTGACTTAAAAAAACACACACACATTTGCTGTAAATGTGCTTTTTTTCCCCTAAACACAGAATCCTGGGCCTGAGGACTAGGATGGCAGTATTCAAGTCTGGCCCATTTTTTAAAGTTATTTGATTTAGGAACTGGTGCTTTTTATACCTGAAGAGACACTTCAATCTAAAAATGTGTGTACTAACAGGAAGCCAGGCACAAGCAGAACTGCCTATATGGAGAAGGTACAGTGCAGCAGAGAAAAGTAGGTCCCCTTTAGGGAGAATAGAGTTTTACCAGAAGTTCCTTGCACAATGTTAGAAGGAAACAACCCTTTCTGTAGCTCTTTGCCATTGTCACGTGACACATCAGAAGCTGTCTCATTTTGAGCCAGCATAAATAAGAGAGAAGGAAAATGGCAAAGGTCAATTGTCTGAAAAGCATTGTTTGCTAAGTCCATGGGATGCCTGAAGTGTCTTACCACATTCTAAAGAATCTTAACACAAAGAGCATCCCAAGCACAGGCCAAAGTCATCAGCTCACGCATTGGGAAGGAAAGCTGAAATACTCATAAATCATATGGCTTTGTGGAGAAAACATTGAAAATAATCACATCTTCCTTCCTGATGAGCATTTCTTTCTAAAAAGAAAAGAAATTATATATGCATTGATGTACTTTTACAAAAGACTATGCACAGAAGATCAGAGAAATATGGAAGTGTTCATAAGGGTCCTATGGCCAGCATACTGCACTACATAGACCATGGATATGATCCAATCTAGCAAATCATATATTCTTACATTCCTATATCAGAACTGTTGCTTGTTTTGAGTACTATAAAATCTTGGAGCAAATTCATACCATATCTACCATCATAACAAACTGCTTTTTGAAGTTCTTAAGACCGATTGTTTTAAAAATACATAGGAGTACACTTCTGAGGATCTAAACAATCTAATAACTGCCTCTCCAGTAATGGCCTCCAGCTGTTTCAGCACATGCTAGCAGCAGCTATGGCAGGGGTGGGCAAATTATGGCCTGGGGGCCGCATCTGGCGCTTCAGACATTTTAATCCGACTCTCGAGCTCCCACCCGGGAGTAGGGTCTGGGGCTTGACCTGCTCTGGTGCTCCAGCCACAAGGCGGGGTTGGAGATTTGCCCCCCTCTGCATATGCCATGGCTCCGTGTGAGTCCCGGAAGCAGTGGCATGTCCCCTCTCTGGCTCCTACATGTAGGGACACCCAGGGGGCTCTGCATGCTGCCCCTGCAGCTTCCATTGGCTTAGAACTGCAGCCAATGGGAGCTGCAGGGGCAGTGCCTGAGGATGGGGCAGTGCGCAGTGCCACCTGGCTGCCCCTCTGTATAGGAGCTGGAGAGGGGCCATGCTGCTGCTTCTGGGAGCCTCTTGAGGTAAGCACCATCTGGTGCCTGCACCCCATCCCATGCCCCATTCCTCTACCCCAGCCCTGATTCACCTCCTGCCCTCTGAACCAGTTGGTCCCAACCCAGATCACCCTCCTGCACCCCCAACCCAACTGCAAAGCCCACACCCTCATCTGGAGCCCACACCCCCACCTGCATCCCAACTCCCTGCCCAGCCCAGAATCCCTTCCCACACCCTAAACTCCTCAGTTTTGGCCCTACCCCAGAGCTCACACCCCCTGCCAGAGACCTCACCCCCTCTCACATCCTAATACCCAATTTTGTGAGCATTCATGGCCTGCCATATAATTTCCATACCCAGATGTGGTCCTCGGGCCAAAAGGTTTGCTCCCCTCTGAGGTACAGCCTTAGTGGGGTACTACTTGAGTTCCACAGAGATGCCTGGAAACACATAGCATTGTTCCTTCAGATGGCCTTCAGACCACAGTTGTGCAGATGACTGATAGTTCAGTGGCTGAATAGAAAGATTTGAAAAAATTTCATTTCATTTGGGGAAGATTTAACCTTTTATCAATATAACTGAAGAAAAAATTGAAACAGAAGTAATTTCAAATCAAAACATTTAATTTTGAAAGTCTTTTAAAAGCATGGGGGGATTGGGGCTCAAATAAAATAATTCAGAGAATCTGACACAAATTTGTAAAATGTTTCAGTCAAGTCGAATCTTTTTTTATCCAAAAAATTCCACCAAAAAGGTTGCTCTGCATCAGCCACTAAGGCTACGTATACCCAAACAGAGAGAGAAAGTTTGATGAATGTGAGTTCATGTAAGATTTTCACAAGATATTTTCTGGGTCTTCATAATATCAAGTTAATGACAGAATATAAATCATGCATACTAATGATGAGACAAAGTGCCCCGCAGATACGAAAGTTTTACATCTACTGCAAAATGTACATCAAAGAAGTCTCTTGTGGTTCTGATACCTTACTGAGGAGATCTTTTGATCACCCATATTCTACAGAGGTGCTGAATGATGTAGCAATACATGTGGGTGACATTTTGGGTGGCCTGCTGGTCACATTACAGAAATTAGAATAATTAAAATTCTCACTAGGGTTCATACACACCTGCAAACCACAGGTGCAATTTCTCACTACAGTCCCAGTTTAGCCAGCAATGAGAAGGGAACCCTCCAGCCTGGTGGTCTCATTATCTTCAACAATCATTGTGGTCCCACGGTCCTTACAGGAAGACAAGTGGGTACGGGAGGCAGGGAGATGGTACATTCAGAGAAAAATAAATAAAGACAAACAGTTCTAATGAAACTGTACGTTTGCTGTTATCTGGAATAAATATTCTGATGGAGGGAAAAATCCTTAAACTAATTCTGATGTTCCTTCAGGGCACAGAAGATCTCAGCAAGCACATCAGCCATGAAAACTGAGTCAGAAGTGCTGAACTAATATAATTCACTCTGTGAAAATCATGCAAATTCAAATGGGAATTCTAGTCTGAGGCGATCTAGCTTTTTCAAGGTAAATATTTTGAAAAAAATTGTATAAACATTTTCAGAAACAATGATAGCCTGATATAACATTACTGACCATTTTATGCAATACTTTTTTAAACTTTTCATTTTGTTATGTCTCTTCAACGGGACTTTGAGATTATCATTTTTAGTTCATTATTTAAGATAAATATTTCTGCAGAAATCTTACCCAATAAAAGGACATGAACTAGGAATAGAGACTGGAAGTTCCCAATATGCAGGAGGTACAAGACTTTGGCTACCAAACAAAATAGCGCAGGGAAAAAAAAAAAACAGGGAACAAAAAAAAGCAGCAATTAGTACAGGGGAAGATTCTATGTGGTTACAAATTCCCCACCAGTGGAATCCAGCACTTTATTTTTTCCTCTGGGATCAAATCAAATGATCTTGTATGAAATACAGAAGTAGATATATAATTTTTGGCTCAGACTAGGAAACCTCACCAAAAAAAGTACAGTTGTGTTCAATTCCAGTGCTTGGTAATGGTTCAAATTAGTTCTTATTTAATCTGAATTAATGTGCCTGCATATTTTACAGGCATTTTCTGTGTCTGAGTAACAGCCACTCTACTAGTCACCATTTCTTCTAAAAGAAGACAGGATATTTCTTTCTGGCTAAATGTAGTGACTCCTTAAAATATGCAGATTCATGCACACCACCTGCAAGTGGAGAACCTAGGCTGACATCTCCAGTGGACTTCTGGCTTTCAGTGACTGTCATCAAGTCATCACTTAGTAATACTTACCACACCAGTTCTCTCCTATCCTAGGCCTATATAAATATTGTAGTACCTCAGATAACACTGTATGAACTGCAAACAAACATCATGACAACCCACTGGTCTTCAGCCAACATAGCTTCCCTTTCTATGGCTTTTCTATCCTCATCCCACTCAGGAAAGTCTGCTCACCACAGAAGTTCCTTAGCCAAGACATCCTCTAGGAAACAAGCGCTATGGATACTAAAGAGGATGTAGCATTTTTGTGGCAGGCAGGTCTTAGAGCCCTCACTTATTGCTATAGTTTAAAGTGATGAGATACCCCATAATAGAAAATAGTGTATCATCATTCCATTCAAACAAACATAATTACCTGAATTACCAAAATCAAATGTAATCTGTTTTCATTTCAATGGAGGTAACGGAGAGAGTAGGAGATTTGATAACCTTTAAAACTCATTGATGTCTCATTGTTAAATTGTAAAGTTTCCCTTTGGGTCAGGGACTGTCTTTTTGTTCTGTGTTTGTACACAGTGGGGTCTTGGTCCATGTCTGGGGCTGTAGAGATAATAGCAATTTAAATAAAAGTATACATTTTGAGATATCTTTTATTTAGAGAAACATTGTGTCTTTGTAAGGCAATAGCATCCTTGCTGACAGTGAGTTAGCCTCCCTGCAGAGTCATAACACCGTTTGTGACATAGCTTGCTGCTGTGGAAATTATGATGTCACAACAATATTATGACTTCAAAATGAGGAACAATCAATAGGAGCCAAAGAAGTCTTAAGAAATAAAGGGCTGGTTTTGAGGCATATAACAAACAATACTATCCATTCCTTACTAATGCAATTGAGAGAAATAGAAACTTAAAAGGTAAGATCCAGGAAGCATATTTTCTAATCAGAATAATTTTTGTTCTGTGCTTTCTTGACTATATTTAAAGTTCAAAATATTTTTAAAAATGACTGAACTGCTGGTTAGTACAATTGTTCAAAAGTACAAAATTGTAAATTCATGCACTATGAACATGAAATCTGATATTTACATAGGTCTCTGGTCATTTTGTTTAGTGCTACATGTTGACAATTTTACAATTTTTGTCAGTTTAGTTTTTTAAGAAAGGGCAATGTTTCCGTCTTTAACACCAAAACGTGCTGAGTTAAGCTGGCTGTTAAAAATCTAGTTTAGTAAGCTCCTTAGAGTTCTGTAACATAATCTTCTGACAAACTGACATAAGATTATCTAGAAGCTCTTTCAGCGATCTCTCTACATTCAAAGGAAGAGCAACAAGTCAGGTCATGTTTCCTGCAGTTTATTTCTTGGATAAATGATCATGAAAGTAAGGCCTATGATTTTTATCCTTATATCAATCATAAATAATTTTCCTTTCTGTTTGGTTGTCTTACCCAGTGTGTAGAAACACATAGCAAAAATAAAACGTAATTGGATAGTTGCTCTTCACTTTGCTGACTGAGGACTTTTCATTGATCTTATTTTGGAAGACTCTGTTTTACATAAGTTTTTTATATAGACAGTGACTTTTATTGCTGTCTAAAGTTTACTATGTCATGCTTTTAAAAAATCTTATAAAATTATTGCTTGTTCAGAAAAGTTAGACATAACAGAGGAGGCATCAATAAATTCCCTCTCAATCAGATTTCTCTTTTATAAATAAAAACTATTCAGCAAGACAGGTAAAATATTATTCAGTATAATTATTGCCATTGATCTGACTAATTAGGCTTTCTGTACATATGCTTTTGTATATATTTTTCACAGGCTAATTGTGAAAGCTTTACTCATGGTGGAGCCTGAACAATTGGGCCATAAATGTATGTTTGTTAGCAGGGAGAAAATAACAGCTCTGATACTGCAAACAAACACTTACGCACATTTTTGTCTTTAATGGAAATTGGATCAAGCGCCTAGTAAATTCTTGCCTAATTTGACTGTTTAGACCATATGTCTAGCCAGGGATTTGTCTTCCTTTGTATCTCACTGCAACCAGGCAACAGAATGGAGACAAAAAGCTATCTACCCAGGCACCTGTTGCCTTCTGTGTAGACCCAGTGTTTAAGGGAGAGAAGCACTAAGTTCTGCAAGGAGGTGAGCCACGCTACTTCCCCCATTCCTGATGAGTAAGATTAAGATTCTGTCATTGGTATTTTTAGTAAAAGTCAGAGACAGGTTGCAGGCAATAAACACAAATTCACAGAAGCCTATGACCTGTCCCTAACTTTTACTGAAAATACTCTGAGGGTATGGGGGGAGGACAAACAGTGGGAGCACTACTGAAGGGATCATTGGGGGCTACTGCTTTGGCTCCAGGGTCGGCCACGGGCCGCTGCTCTAGCAGCCCCAAGGACCACCTCTCTGGCAGCTGCAGGGCTGCCCACTGGGTGCTGCTCCAGCCCTGCCAGTGTTCCTGGAGCAACTGCTGATCCCAACCCCTCCCACACACACACACTGCTTCTGCACTACTGGGGCTGCTGCAGCCCTGTCACTGTGGAAGTCACAGAGGTCCCAGAAAGTCTTGGAAACCATAACCTCTGTGACACAATCATATTCTTACTGTTGAGGTATGAGTAAGAGGCTCTTCTACATAGCCTATTCACACTCAGAGGATAATAGGGCCTTTAGTGTCCCAGGAAGCACAGGGAATACAGATTCATGCTTTTGTGGAAAAGGCTCTGCCAGCTGGCTTCAAATTCAATATGCAATGATGGATATGACCATGAGGAAAATCAGCAACAACACTCAGGTGGTGAACAGCATCATTGTAGCCCTACTGATCAGAGGCATGAGGACAGGATCTTGTATACAGCTGCACTTGTTAAGATCAGAGATTTTCAAAAGTGTTAAAAATGTATTTGCTTTCTGGATCTCAGAGTCTGCGTGTAGGCGGGACAAGCAGATTTCTTTGTGCTCATATAGATAAGATGCTGACTCTGCTACAATGCAAGATTTTTGTCATTCAGCTTCCCCTTCTTAAGGGATACGGGGAGAGAGAATTTTAAACTCCCCTCTGTTCCCTTGGCTGCTAGGTAGCCATGTCAGCAGTTTAGCTGTATTTTTAGCATTTTGTCCATTTTAATGTATCTGGCTTTTTTCCTTTTAACGCAATACTGTTTTTGAGGGAATGTGTCATTCTCTCACGTGCTTTTCCCCTCACATCCCTTCATGAGATCTCTAAGGGAAAAGCTAAATGAACAAAGAGACAATGGGGGAGGGAGGGAAATGTAGCAATAACCTTTCTCAGCCATGCCTAAAGAGGAAACCATGAGAAGAGGAGGATTTCTTCTCTTACCTTCCCATTTCACACTCATCACTGACCTCCACAACAACATGACAGGCAGCGTGTTCAACAAAACAACCTCTTCTTTCCCAATCTGATGTTAAAATGGCTGGAATCTGAAGCTAAACAAATTAAGACTAGAAATTAAGTGCAGATGCTTAACACAGAGTAATTAACTATTGGAACATCTTACCTAGGAATGAGATGGATTTGCCATCACCAAAAATCTTTAAATCTTAATCTAACATATACAACTTCAGCTACAAGAATAGTTTAGCTGAAGTCAGCGTACTTAGATTGACTTTCTGTGGCATCTTCTTGGCGGTGAGTTTGCTGCTGCTGCTCCCCCACTGACTCCAACTGTGCCTCTCGCAGCAGTGGAGTATTAGAGTCGATGGGAGAGCTCTGGGGATCGATTTATCGCACCTAGACTAGATGTAATAAATTAACCCCCGGACAGATAGATCGCTACCCACCAATCTGGCAGGTTGTGTAGACCTACGGAGTGAAACAGTGTTGCTTGTGTCACACAGGAAATCAGACAAGATGATCATAATGGTCTCTCCTAGCATTACATTCCACTGATTTTTGTAATGAACAATTCACTCTTTCAGTAAAATATATAATTGATTTCACCCACTATTGAAATTTGGTTACAAATTAAGGGCCAAATCCTACACTCACCAAGTTCCCTTTACATTACTCTGGCACTGCAAAGAGAAAACATTGTCCTGAAGGGATAGCTTGGAATTCTCTTCCCATAAAGGAATCCCAAGCTGGCAAAAAACACAGATGTAGCCAGCTCTATGAGACTCACTCTTGGTCCCCTCTAGCACAGTTTAGTCTAGTTGGACTGAAATGGCTCTGGTGATCCTTTCAAATGTTAACACTCCCAAGATTTTTTGATTTGCTGTACAATTAAAAGAAAGTTTAAAATATTTTAAGATACACATCTGCTTCTGTGCTTTATTTTGGAAATTCCTCCAAATGGCCGTGATTCCGTTGTTGGATCCACAAACATAAATGCTCATGCCTGCGCCAAACTTCAGCAGGGCCCCACATGAGCAGAGGATTCCACCCACATGAGTTCACATGCAATATCAGGATCTATGCTTTTTCAGTGCAAGCAGATGTTATTGCCAACATTGGGCAAAGGAACTTAACTGCTACCTTTGATGCATCAATCCAATATACTGAAATCCCAAATGAAAATGTTTACAAGATTAACACAAAATAGCAAAGGATCTGTCTAGTATTCCTATTGTCAGTAGATGAGCTTTTGCACTATTTGCTGCTAATAATTTCATATTTTTGTTAATGCAAATAATTTAGTAATGGGAGCATAACTGAGTATGTCATGTCTAACTACCAAGGCTGTGTGTGTGTGTGATGGATATGACTTCTATAGCATAAATAATGACCTGTATGGATTTTCATAAAACTCATGATTTGTCACGCTGGTCAGCCTGCTACTGAGCAATATTCTTCCATTAATTTTTATTAATTTAACTGTAGCTGTTTAGGAAAAACACCTGGGACCAGATTCTGCCAACCTTTCTGGCAGCCAAACAGCTGGCATAACTGGCTACCTGTCAATTCTGCCTGTGCCTAGTGAATCACTGGGTGGGATAGAAACAGCATAGAACCCAATTGCTCCCACAGTCTCTTCGCTTCCTCTGCTGCCTATCCTCCCCTGGACAAAAACTCTCCTTTCTGCTTTCTCACAATGAGCACTGAGACACAACCCCACCCCAGTGAGGATAAAGTTGGTTGCATAGTAAAGCATTGTATAGCTCTGCTCAGAGCTGCCCTGCCAAATCTCATGCCTGAGTTTGGGGGTTTACAGTTCCTCTTTGCACTGCGAAAAGAGGGAAGTGTACGGTACCAAGACTATTGTTAGACTTATTGTTGAAAACAAAAAGAAGCTCACCATAGTCCCTTGGCTCTATGCTAACCAAATTGTCTCATTAAATACACATTGGGCAGACAGAACAGCACAAGAACTTCAGAAGAAACAGAAAGAGAATAAAGGCAGTAAGCCACAGTGATTTTCTTATGTTTACACTGTACGTTACTCTTCTTTGGTTTTCTTCCCTCACATTTTAAGACCTATTGTGTTCTATTTCTGTGTTACAAGATAAAATGGCTTAATAATGAGAAATGCAAAGTTATTTCTCCACACTGCCTCTGTTTGGTTATTTTCTTTTCCCCATATGTTTTTCTTACTGTGAATGCCGCACAGCTCATAATAATGTATTCACAGCCAAGAAGAGACTGGAGCTTACTGATTAAGGGACATTTTAAAACTTCACACACTCTTTCCAAACCTCCATTCAATAGTTCATAATAATTGTAAGTAGTTCAAAATAAAGCAGATATGAAATGCTTGAAATGCCTCGTCTTAGCCTTATTAACCATTACAGGCCTAGAATAGCCTCAATCCTTTTTCCCTTTCAAGCTGAAAATAATAATAATAAAAAAATACATCCTCTGTGCATAAATGTTAAAGGTTTCCTTGGTACTGCTACCTTGGAAACACTATGCTAAATGGGGACTGATAAAAATACTGTCAGGATTGCCTCCCCACTCTGAACTCTAGGGTACAGATGTGGGGACCCGCATGAAAAAAGAAATAACCCCCACAAGCTTATTTTAACAGCTTGGGTTAAAATGTTTTTCCCCAGAACACAAATTCTTCTGTATCTGGACCTGGTACGCTGCCACCACCCAAACTAGGTCTAGGGTAGTTTGGGGACCCTTCTTTCCCTTTCCACTAACCCCCCAAACTTCTTCCTTCCCTGGGAAGCTTGAGAGAAAAAAAAAAACAAACCTCGCCTGATCCTGCGAGACGTGCCCAATCCAAAACCAGGATCTTACACAATGAAAAACAAGCAGTCAGCTTCTTAAAAGAAAGATTTTAATAAAAGAAAAAGAGAAAGGAATAAATCCCTTATAACCATCAATAGAACAGCATCTACCATAATCAACAAAAGGATTCAGAAACCAAACCTCTCCCCTGAGGCAATTTTCTCCCACAGTTGATATCTCTGCTGAAGCTTACAATATCAAGAAGCACCCAGTCAACACTCACCACTGAGAACCCTCCAAGTGATAAAGAGAAGGTAAACTTACTGACTACAATACTTAATAGAATCTTATAGTTATAGTGAAAGACATAGCTGTGTTCCCCCCATAGCCGAGGTGAACAGAGAGGGACCCAGAGAGAAACTGAAACTTAAAATCCTTTGTCTCCTGAGGAATTTCTCATTGGTCAGTTGTCCACCTCTCAGGTTACCTTTAGCTTAACCCCTTACAGGTAAACACTAAGTCTAGGCTACTTCACACTTATGACAAATACATTGTCTAGTTCATTCTCACACCATAATCTGTCTAGAAAGGTCTGACTTGGAAAACAGCACTGCTGAACTGAAGCATTGATAGTCAGGCTTTTATTTTTAGATGAGTACTTCAGGATGCAGATATTTCCACTCTGTTGTCACTGAACATACAGAAAGTCTCTGCAGTTCTTTAAGATTACTTTTCCAGAGATAACAAATGTGCTTTGTATGTATCACAGACCACTATGCGCTACCTCCACCACCTTACCCCAGTTGCCAATTTTTCTATCTGCCAGAAGTCTCTAGGGAAACATTCTAGAAGTGTTGGCATTTTCTAAACTACATTCCCTGCTAAATAGCATGGAAGCTTCCAAGACAGTTGGACCCTTAAAACATGACCTAGGCTGTGCTAATGACCACTTTATTTATAGAATCAAGAGACTTTTTGACAGTCTTTCATTAGGCATAAAATCACCCTTTCAGACATGTGGCAATTGTTTTGAGTTTCTAAGGGACAGCTCAAAGAAATTGTAATAATAAAATACTACTACAGTTGAGGATACTGTATATTTGAAATGTGTAACTGGGAGCTTTGACACATTGGTTTGTAATCTGTAATGATTTTAGCAGGTGTTTGGTCAACCACACTGTAATTAAAGTAATTTCAGGAGTTTCATTATCCCCTTGTATATAATTTTGTTTCCCATATTTAAATGGGTGATCCTCCCTCCATGGAGCTGCCAGGCATTGTTTCTCCATACCCTATGGAAGCCTATTAACAAGGGTCATTTGTATAGATATTCCTTGCTTCTGCATTTTTCCCCAACTCACCCTTCCTGGGCTCACCCTACTATGCTGTCACGATCATCCCCGTCTGTTCTTTCCACCCCCCATTACCATACAGTAACCCTTTTACAATAAGAGACTTGGGTTTTATTTGTAATCAGGGGAAATGTGAACCGGTTGATGCATGTAATTGACATAAAGCTCAGATGTGTGAAACTGGGGAACAACAGGTCTCCTTTTTAAAAGAAAGTATATGACCCACAAACCTTAATGAGGTGGAAACGTTAACCTGCCCTAACACACCAAATTAAAATACCAAACTTGTTAATATGGAAAAGCTGAAAATAAAAGGAAAGTGGGGAGAACCTATAGACTGGGTTAATTGAAATTCTATGGTTATAACTGAAAAAGTCTGATAAAATATGGATATTCACTGATCCATTTGTTTTAATTTAATCCACAAAATGATTATCTAATGGAAACTATTTAAGAGGTGGCAGCTAAAGGCTCAGTTGCAAAAATTTTCTTGCGATGCCTTTGTCACCTTATGGTTGTATTACTGCAGTGCTCTGTGCAATGAAAGCACACGTGGAAAGCATTTGGAAACTAAAGTGAGTAGAGAATGCAGCTGATTTCTCATTAAGTGGGGTTTTGTGCCATGGGCACTCAATATTGGGCCCCTGGGATATATACTAGTTACCAACTGGCTTCTGGGTGAAATTTAAAGAGTTATTTTTAACCCATGAACCCTAATACTAAACTCTTATTTGTGAGTCTAGTGAAATAGCATAATGGACACCACTCTTTGGGGTGGGGACTCTCTGTTTTATGTCTGTACAGCACATAGCACAGTGGAGTCCTGGTCCACAAGTAGGACTCCTAGGTGTTACCACAATAGAAATAAGAATTAAAATGTAGGATAATTTTGATTATATTTAAGGATTTCCAGAATATTGAAATTCAGCATGAACAAGGAACTAAACTTTTCAGGACTATACAGCACTCATTCAGGCAAAATACCTCAGAGAAGCCGTGGTGGTGTCAGGGTCATCCCTCCCCTTTAGGGTCAAAGGGAGGCCACTCCACCTCACTGTGTCATTGGGATTACTGCCTAATATCAGGGGGAATTAGCAGACCAGCTGCTAGTGTCCTAACCAGTCTAATGGGGCTGAGGGGCCCAAATAGTCTACAGGCTCTGGCCCTTTGGCAGGAGCAGGGTTACCAAGAAGTCTGTAGGTCCTGGCCCTTTGGCAGGGGCAAAGCAAACACAGAAGTCTATCAGCTATGGGGTCTGTTGTCCTGGCTTGGGTGGACAGCAAACAAATGCAGACCTCTTGGGCCTCAGGTGAGAAGGCTGCCATCCCAAGCCAAGGGTGGAGTGGCAGGGGCTAGGGGGAGGCTGGCCCACCCAACTCCACAACATCCCAGCCCAAGACCCCAACACTGGCAGAGCGTTCTGCCACTAGGTCAGAGGGGAATCCAGCCACAATACACTGACCATGCTTCAGGCAGCATTACAGCCACACTGGAGTTGGCTGTTCCTGGGCCACCTCTTCCCCTCCCCTTGGGGTGTACCTGGATCCATGAGGTGTCCTCCATCCCACCAGGGCAAGTGGCAGATGATAGTCTGGGCAGCTCTGCCTCAGACACAGGTTCCCCAGTGAGCTGCACATCTCTGGGCTTGTCAGCAGCCTGAAGTAAGCAAGGTACCTCTATCTCCTTTGCTGTCTCTACCCCAACTGAATTAGGAGCCCCACCTTTTATACTTCCTGTCCCATCTATCCACCTCTGGTAGGAGGAGCAAGGTAGCTCTAGCTCTGCCCACCTGGGCACAGAGAGTTCCTCCCCTCTAGGATAAGAGGGGAGGCCATTCCACTTCACTACAGAAGCCCTTTGAAAGCATCCTGTACATAGTAACTTCCCAGCATTTCCACAATGCAAAAGCTTCAAATAATAATCATGAACCACAGTAACCATAAACTGGCCTTCTCTCATTTGTTAAAGTTCTTGCAAAGAGTTAACAAAACAGTAGATCAAGAAGAACCAATGAGTTTGATTCATTCAGACTCTCAAAAGACTTTGGATAAAGCTCCTCACTAGAAGCTGTTAAGGAAACTGAGTAACCACAAGGTGAAAGGTAAAGTCCTGTCTTGGATTAGAAACAAGTTAAGAGATAGAAAACACAGTAGAAATAAATGGTCAATTCTCAGTATGAAAAAAGGTTAATAGTGGAATGCCCCAGGGATAAGTCTTAGGTCTGGTGTTTTTCAATACATTCATTAACAACCTAAAAGAGGTGGTGAATAGTAAGGTGGCAACACTTCCTGACAAAATTATTTAGGTCAGTCAAGACTAGGGAAAGCTGTGTGGAAACTCAGAAGGAACTAATGCTATCAGAGGGATTCATCCTAGATAAATTCAAGCTAGCGCATCTGAGAAGGAACAATTTAAAACTACCTGTAAAGACTGACAGATTCTGAATTTCTTGTAACCACATAAGAAAAAATATTTAAGAATGATTGAGGGCAGTTCAATTAATGCTATACAGCTGCTCAAGGTACAGCAATAGACTGCCTTAAGGGAGAGAGTGAGTAATATGGAAAATACAAATACTATAATATAAATCAATTTTACATTCTTTTCATTTAGTTTTTTGTCACCTCATCACAAAAAAGAGATCCGAACAAAAATGTTACAGAGGAGGACAGTGATATATGTTTAGAGCAGTTCATCTGTTGCACGTCTTTGAAAAGTTGACCCTCTTTGTCTACTTAATATAATGCACTTCTGTCAGAGGCTTCAAGATCATACAGTACGCCCAAGTGGTATCTTCTGGAGCACACCCTGCCTCATTTGCTTCTGGTAACTACCACTCATGGCATTTTTCTCCTTTATCACTTGCCTCTATTTAGCTATATCACTCAGGCTATATAAAGGCACCACATTCTGCAGAGATGAAGGAAGTTCAAGGAATGTCTGATGATGAAAGGATGACTGCAGTTCAACAAGAGATTTTTCACAATATCTGCTGAGTCCTATTGAGCTGATAAGCAGACACACTGTTGGATTGAAACATTCAAAGAAAAGAGCTCCAGAGTACAAGGGCAGTTAGTACAATTAAATTGGTACACACCCACTGGGATAATTTATAGTAAGAATCTGTTTAATGCTAAAGAGAGTTCAGCTAGTCCTCTATAAATGAAGTTCTAGTCATGACGAGCATATTTTAAGAATGGGCTGGCAACACGCATACGCATTAAATACTGTGAAATAATCATTGCATAAGGTGTCTTATCTGTCTTTTATGGCCCCCATAACTGAAGTATCTGAGCACCTCACAATCTTTAATATATTTATTGTCACAACACTCCCGTTAGGTCGGGAAGTGCTATTATCCCATTTAACAGTTGGAGAATTGAGAGACAAAGAAATTAAGTGACTTGCCCAATCAGGAAATCTATGGTGGAGACACTCGAACCTAGATCTCCCAAGTCCCAGGCTAACCCTCTAACCACTAAACTATCAGACTAAAAGGTAGCCTAAAGCATAACCCAAACTCTCCAGGAAAGAGGGGTTTCAGTCAAGATTCTAGAAATAACAAACCAAGATGCAAAGTACTTACAATATATAGTTTGTATATGGCTTAAAATCATCTTTATTAGAAGTACGAATTTTCAGATATTAGTTTTGTGCTTATTTTCTTTATAAAACTACAAGCTACCCCAAAGCTATTTCTAATGTTGCAATGTATAGGGCAATATTTTTCATTACTAGTAAAAGAAAATACATTTCAGATCACTGATAACAGAATCATGTGTAACTGTGGTTAATAGGAAGGTAAAGTAAATGTTATGAAATGATACTACTCATGATTTACCTGCCCAATTCCAAAAAAAAGCAAACAGTAGTACAGTGCTGCAATAGCACTCTGTAGGAGTTGTGTCAATAGCTTAGCTTTAGTCCCTTAACAATTTTTGATTGATTGATCCAGTTAGAATGTTATTACACTCATTGACAAGCTCTGACCAGCATATTGAAGTCATACTGACCTTTACATTTGCTGAAAGGTACTTAGTAATATTGCCATGCACACTTGACCCTATATATTGAATTATGAGAACCTGATGATGATCAATAGTTTGTTTAAAAAATGGATATATGCACAGAAAATAATCTTAATTTTGGCATTTCCTACATTTTCAGTGCTTGACTTTTCAATGCTAACTTTCTTCATGGGGTGGGTGTAGGGGTGTGGGGGGGTGTGGGTGTGTGCACATACTGGTAGATATGTTGCTGCATTTTTTCTTTATAACGGGAGAGCAGAAGAAACAGGGATTAATCATTTAGGCTGCAATCCTGCAAAACCTTTATGTAATGAGAGTGATTCCACTGAAGTCATTGGGTTATAGTGCATAAAGTTAAACACATGCATAAAAAGTCTTTGCAGTATTGAGGCCTTAGTTTGTCAGAAACTGTTTCTTGAGCTAGGTCTACACTACCTGCCTATGTTGGTGTAACTTGTGTCACTCATGGGGTGTGAGCATAGGCGCAACTCCGTGGGCAGAGCACCCATGGCAAAATATTAGCGGGTGCTCCGCATCCACTGGCAGCCAAGCTCCCCACTCCTCACTTCCTTCTCCCCGCCCCGAGCAAGCCACATCCCAACTCCTCCCTCCACCACCTAACAGGACATTCCAGGAGGGAGAGGGAGGAGCAGGGATGCGGCACGCTCATGGGATGAGGAGGAAAAGAGGCAAGGCAGGGGTGGGGACTTGGGGAAAGGGGGCAGGGCTGGAGTGGGAAAAGTTGGGTTGGGGGCATGGACTTTGGGGAAGGGGTGGAATGGGGGTGAGGCAAGGGCAGTGAAAGGGCAGGAAGAGGCAGAACAGGGGCAATGCCAGGAGCAGGGCTCCAACACTCACCAGGCAGAGGGGAAGTCAGCGACTAGGGGTATGAATATTCCACACTCTGAGTGACCTAAATTACACTGACATAAGCACTAGTGTGCACAGCGCTATGTTGGTGGGAGAGCTTCTCCCGCTGGCATAGCTTAAGCCGTTCGCGATGGTGGATTTTTTATGCCAACAGAAGAGCTCTCTCCTGTTGGCATAGACCATCTTCACCATGCGTGCTATAGCAGCACAGTTGTATCAGTACTGCCTTAGTCAGATTTGTCAGTTGTTTGCAATCACTTACTCCAGAGGCTTTATACTTTGTGCAGGTTTCCTCCTGTGTTTGTGAGGCAGTTTGTGTCGAGAATGCTAATTAGAAGAGTTTCTTGTAATTTATGTAATTTGCCTCAAATATATTTTATTTTTGCAGTATCCGGTATCATCCTGTATTTATTCAGTCAGCATGGGGCATCTATTGTTCATGTGCAATCTAAAATTCATTTGAAATAATTAAAGATAAAAATGGTTGATTTCATACTGAAGTTATAATCTAGTGCTTTTGAATGTGGTTCCTTGCAAAAGGTATGTATATGCAAGGAATGTTGAAGTAGATCTAGGCTTGAATACGGACTGGGAATGGCTGCCTCATTACAGAAGCAACTTCCCCTCTCTTGGTATTGATCAATTATTGGGAGTGGAACACATCCAACCTGATTGCATTGGCTGTGTCAACACTGGTTCTCTGCTTGTAAGGTAACTCCCTTCTCTTCATGTGTCAGTAAATGCCTGCATCTGTAATTTTCACTTCATGCATCTGAAGAAGTTGGTGTTTTACCCATAAAAGCTTATGCCCAAATAAATTTGTTAATCTTTAAGGTGCCACAGGACTCCTAATTATTTTTTTTGGATACAAACTGACACGGCTACCCCTATGATTTTTAAACAGAGGCTCTCAATTCCCTAAACATGATATTGTACTATTTGGAAGACACATAGGTTATTCACTTCAGAAAGCACAGAATAATAATCAGCCTGTTAAAAGAAGCACCAGGCAAAAAAGGATGTTGAATAGATTTGCTAAGAAAAATATTTACAAATGCTACAAATGCTACATTAAACTATCTTTTCATTGTTTCTTGGTTTTGGGACAAACAATGTGGGGCAGAAACAATTCCACCCACCTCCAGATGCATGTATATATATTCCAAAAAGGCTAGAAAACATGCTGTGTTCTTAAAAGTATTTCCACTTTGGGGGCATATTTGGAATAACTGTATTTTATACAGTGCTCTAAATAGAGCTATCAAATTGACTGTCTAGTATGAAGACCACTAAACTCAATCTTTTTCTAAAATTGGATTTCTATTACCAAAAGACAAGATAGTACATGCAGATGTACATTGTAAGAATTATATATATATATATAGCTGTATTTGAAAATAAAATCTGTGAATGTAAGAGTAATAATCATTTTAATCTTTGTAGTTAGAATTATAAATAGTTCTTATACATAGGAAGTCCTACAACGTACTTCTTCCTTTATATAATGGTTTGTGGAAGAAGTAGTTCCATCATTATCCTTCTCTCACTAGAGGCATCCTTATGTCAAGGACAACAACATTTTGAAAAAAAGTCTACACTTCTCCTATTTAATGAAAGAAATATTCATTCCAACAGTTCAAAGCAACAATCTCATATCCTTCCATGGCACAGAAAGCTCCATCTGGTGTTACTCATATACTTATCTAGTAAAAAACAATATAGTCAAATAAACAAGTCAAGAATAATTTCTAAAAATGTCAGTTATATTTTATAGCAAATCTGAAACAGTAATCATATTTTCTACCCACAATTTCTCATATGACAGCTTTCAACCCACCCCCTTGTAGCACAGGGTCCAAAATCAAAAGCAATGAAACCAGGCCAAAACAAAAACAAAAACAAAACACTGGGACTTTTTTTAAAGTTAAAAAAAAACTATTACTATGGATTTTTCACCCAAATGGAAGCTATCACATTCTATAATGCAAAAACCACCAACTCCTATGACTTCCTGAAACTGGATAGGAAAAAGTACAGTTGAACTTGGAGGATACTTCAGCAGGGTTTCAGCTCAGATCAAAGGCTGATACTGTAGTGGGTTGTAAGTATGCAATATTTAGATCACGTTACTGGTTCACATTGACCTGTCTCTTTTGTCCAACTAAATAGAGACTGAAGATCACAATACCTTTTGTGATGGTGGGAAAGGAGGTGGTGTAGCACCATAGACAATATTTTCTTCCTTAACAAAACAAAACAAAAAAAAGACTATGCCTGCCACTCAGACTACATGTCACACTTAGACAGTAATTGAAGCACAAGCAATGTGGTTTCTAAATTAATTATGTGCCTGATATTGCAATCCATACTCACATGTAGTGCCATTAATTTAGAAGGGAGTACTTGCATGAATACTTACTGTTACAGGATTAGATTTGATTGAATGCTAAGGCAACTTGAAGCATTTTGAGTATGGAAAATGCTAGAAAAACAAGTTCTGTTAGAGCATACTTTTGGACTCTGACACCGGGATTTTCAAAAACAGGTGCCAGAAGACAACCTAGCTCAGTAGGCTAATTTTCAAAAGTGCTGAGCAGCTGGAAGGTCCCAATTGACTTCCCTGAGAGCTTTCGGATGATTAGCACTTCTGAAAAATCAGCCCACTGATTTAGGCACCTAAGCCAGGATAGATTTACAAAGCTAATTTAAGACTCTTATTTTTGAAAATCTTGGCCTAATTGTCCAAAGCTATGTTCTGATTAGTCGATGGGTCTTGGTAATTTGACATTCACATGTCAAACTAATTTTCTTCCCTCACTCCCACCTCTGTTTTTCTCTCTCTCTCAATCCACCTGTTTTTTTCTCTCTCTCAATTCACAATAGAATATATGTGTGTGTAGATAGATAGATAGATCCTGAAGGAACCAATGGTTTTTTTTTTAATTCTTGGTCTTTAACTTTGTTTTTTAAATTAGCTTTCAAACAGTCTACACTTTTTTTCTTATAATGCTATTCTTCTTTCTTTTCATTATTGTTTCATATACTGTAAGAATAAATTTGAAGCTGTTCTCTATTTACCTGATAACTATCTCCTGGAATAGTTAATTCCTCTGTCCTTGGCGCAGTCTACAGTTATTACCCCATAAACAGGAAACCTCCTCAGGTTATATTTAAATAATCTGATTGCTCCTATGCATTTCATTATTTATCTTTCCATCCTTCTTCCCTCCAGAACTAGTCTATCAAAGTTTCTGACTGATGGTTCCTATACGCAAGGCTGAAATAAGAACAAAGACAGCGATGGAAATTATTTTCAAACACGAATAGCTGTTCACTGATCACCACAATATTAAGAAAGGGAAAGGGAACTGGGGATCCCATTCATGTAGGTTGGTTTGAGCAGTTTAAGGAGAAATCTAGTGTCCTTCAATATCACAAGTGCTTTTCCTCATTTCCCAAGGCTGGATTAAATAAAGTACAGGCACTCAAGAACCCTGGCTACTGCAGTCACTTGATTGCTTTTGAAAAGAAGAAGGGGAAATATCCCTAAATTTCTAGCTATCATGGTCATAAGGAAAAGCTTGAAAACCTGCCTTGAACATGACCAGTACAGTAGCTTGGTCTGAGTCTCGAGACTGCCTGAAAGGTCTGAACAGCCTCATTCCTCTAAAGTTAATACTGCCAATATTACCCCAACAAAGGTCTTTGTGAAAGGAATGGGGGGAGAGCATAGCCCACTCACACAAACACCCTGTTACCTTCCATCTGCTGGAGTTAGTACTGAGATACACTGCATACAAACCCTCTGCTGCCACCCCTGGCTTTGTGAGAGAAGGGAGAGGGGATTCTTTCTGCTTTTGGGAGGAGGCAGCAGTCTGCTACCAGTCTTGGGGGAGTCAAAAGGAGCCCCATTCTTTTGCCCCGCCACCACTTTTTATGGTATGCTTAGGGTCCCAGACTGCCTCTGTCTGGTCTTTGATTTACCTAGGTAACAGATACAATAGGGAGTTAATTGCCTAGAAAAATAAAAAATGAAGTCTCCAAAGTGCTTTACTGCTGAATGACTGCAGATGGTTTTATACCTGTGACTCAGTAAGGTAAATGCTCCCCCACCCTACTCCCTCAAAAAAAAACAAAATCCACTGGGCTATCTGCAAATACAAGAAAGAGATGAAAGGTTTTCTATTAGATAATCAGATGATGGTAAAATGCAGCAGAAGAAAAAATATCTGTTTCCTTAGTTAACATCTATGTATCCATTAGATACATAATCTGTTTTCTCATTAACTGTTACCTTGGCAAAGCAATACTACTGATAGTAGTTCAAGTGATCAGGCTGAAAAGTCATCTATCTATCTTCTTTAGGGCACGAATCAGACCTGGGTTTGTAATATAGTCTTTTGGAGATATAAATGTTCCGATTCTGACACCTAGTGTTGAATAACAGTTTTACATACAAGTGTTTAGTTTTGTGCCTGGCTCAATTACTGTGGTATGCAGTACCCTCTTGTGGGCATCCTGCAGCACTGTGCACTGATGAACAAATACAGAGGCTTTACAAATGGAGAAAAGAAAAGATAGTTAGAACTAACTTTCTCTCATAGGCCCATGTCTTACAAATCACCAAGAAGGCTGTTTGTCATTTGATGGGTATGCACAATTTCTATTAGGTTTAATGAGCACAACGGGAGAATAGACACCAATATTCTTATTTTTTTTGTAGACACAACTAATTTTCTTTCAGCGCAGCAAGCTTAAAACACTGATAATTCTGCGGCATGTTCTTAACCTTTCAACACACACATACACACCATGAGGTAGCAGTAGACACACCCATCAAATGATATAACTTCTAAAGACTTGAAATTTCCTTTGTGTGGATGTCATTGCTACATTGACACTATTGTCATAAATCTGCATCAATTCCCAGTAATTAGACATTGATAAAACTACTTTTTGGAACCACACAATGAAACACTAAAAAAAAGACTACCGTGAAGTTTGTTGCTAAATCAGAAATGTTGCTAAAAAAACTAAAATTAGTTAATCCTAACCTAGCAATACTTCATGGTAGTGAAAAGCCACTACTGGCTATGGTTCAGAGCAATGTCATATTCTTAAAAAGAGAAGACAGAGGTTGAAAAAAATGTTAATTTCAAGAAACTATCTAGTTTCTTTGCAACTAACCTCTTTTCTAGTCTCCCTTTCCTGTAAAATATCAGTGTGAAAGTAATAGTGAGTCAATGCCACCAACATTTTTATTCTCCAATGCATTAGATATCAACCAATGAGGCTCCAGTCTGGCAAAGGAGAAGGCTTTAGTCCTGGTAGTCTTTCTTTAGTAGATCAAGGTCAGCTATCCTGCTTATTCTGCTAGAGCAATTAGATCTTTCTGCAGTCTGAGGCTTGGTCTACACAACCAACATATGTTGGTATAATTACACCACTCAGGGGTGTGAAAAATCCACACCCCTGAGCAACGTAGTTATATCAGTCTAGTTCCCCAGGTAGACAGTGCTATGTTGACAGGAGGGCTTCTCCCTTCAACATAGCTACTGCCTCTCAGGGAGGTCGATTACCTACCCCCACTATCTGTGTCAATGGAAGCTCTCCTGTCAGTGTAGATAGAGTCTTCACAGTCACACAGATGTACCATTGCAGCTGCATCACTTCTGCGCTTGTAAGTGCAGACAAGCTCTCAGACACTAACATACATGGCAGGAGTGGCAAATTATATTTTACATAGTTTATCTCCTTCCTGCAGGAGTGTCCAAATCTGGTGCCCACAATTCAAGAAGGATGTCGATATACTGGAGAGGGTTCAGAGAGGGTTCAGAATCACAAGAATGATTAAAGGATTAGAAAACACGCCTCATAGTGATTGATTCAAAGAGCGCAATCTACTTAGCTTAACTAAGAGAAGGTTAAAGGATGATGATTACAGTGTATAAGTATCTACAAGAGAAAGAAATATTTAATAATGGGGTCTTCAATCTAGCAGAGGAAGATATAACAGGATCCAGTGCATGGAAGCCAAAGCTAGACAAATTCAACTGGAAATACGGTGTACATTTTTAAGTGAGAGAATAATTACCTTTGGAGCTAAGGGTCATGGAAGATTCTCCATTAATGATCATCTTTAAATCACAACTGGATGTTTTCCTAAAATATATGCTCTAAACATTATTTTAGGAAAGTTTGTGGTCACCCTTCTTGGCCTTTGAATATATGAAACGCAGAGAGTAGTGATGGGTTCAATGTTTACATGAAGCTTCTGGAGGAGATGCTATGGGGATATGTTGCTGGTACTTAGCTCTGTGTCTTCTCTTCATCATTCCAAGATTTAGGCACCTCCATCCACTCCAAGTCTGTAGTGGAGATTGGGACCTGGATAAAAAACATTTGGTTTAAGGTCTGGAATAAGCTGAGAGTGCTGCTCCATGACTTGGAGAAGCACTTTGAGAAAGTGGAGAAGTCTAAACAATTCCCTAAAGCAAGGACATCTCTTTACCCACTGGCAAGGATCACAAGCTCAGATTCTTCTAGACTCCTTTGCTATTCATGGATTTCTACATAATAGAGTCCAGAAATGACTTTACTCATTTAACTCCAGCCTGTGCCTGGTACCCAAAGCTATTTAAAGTAGACCCTACCTGAAACTAAGAGTTTAAAGACAAAAGACTCATGCGGCTCAGACTGCAGCAGTCCATCTTATGAACAAGATGGGCCCACAAAAGTATATTATACTTGTTCTCTGACCCCTACAATAGCTTCTAGTGAATTCCCAAATTAAATTTAGGTGCTGGGTACCATCCATAAAGCCCTAATGGTCAAGGAACCAGCTACCCCTTTCATTCTGACCTGACTTGGCTAGTTTATTTATCCAGAGCACATAGGCTAACTGTTCCAAATGGTGAAGCTCAAGTGAGCACAGCATTTTTGGCAGCGATTCCTTACCTCTTGAATTTCTTCTAAATCAGAACTGGATCTAAGCCTGAATCAAGCTACAGTCATTAGCCAATATAAGATGCACCTGTTAGTCCAGGATTTTCTGTAAGCAGCAACTCTGTTACATTGTAGCATTCAGTCTACTGAACAAGGTTTCCTCACTTCTATCCTATAATCATTGTGGTGCTGTAGGGGAGGAGAAGAGCATTTGTTTTCCATCAACCACATTGTGACACCTTTACTCACATAAGTAGCACCATTGAAGTCAATAGGACTACTTGTATGCCCTATACATATACTGCTTTCTAGTATAACTAGGGCACTGTCACCAACTGCCTGATACAGAGGAACAAAGCAGGTAAAGTAATAAAAGACCTCTTATGCAGGTCTTTTACTGGGCAAACTTCTGTTGGTGAGCCTTTGAGGTTATACAGAGCATTTATGCAGGTCTGGGGAATGTACCTGAAGAAGAGCTCTGTGAAAGCTCAGAAGCTTGCATCTCTCTCTCTCTAACAGAAGTTAGTACAATAAAAGATACTACCACAAGCAGCAACTCTGTGGGAGCTCTAGGACTGAAACACCAATGGAAAAAAATAGCAGTTTCTTAGCACCAAGTTCCCCTCTCTCCCTCAGCACTCCTACCCGCCTGCAGCCCCTGCCAATCAACTCCTCCCCCTCTCTCCTAGCCCCTCCTACATGCCATGGAGCAGCTGTTCAATTGTGTGCAGGAGGCACTAGGAGAAAGTGGGGGACAAAGCAAGCTCAGGGAAAGGGACAGAAAGAGGCGGGGCAGGGGTGAAGCTGGGACAGGAACAGGTGGGGCAGAAGGTGGTGCCTCGGGTGGAGGAGCGGAGAGGGAGAAGGAGGGGAGCGGGTGAGGAGAGTGGGGGCAGGAGGGTAAGACATGCAAAGTGCACCAAGATACTATGGTGGTGCACATCCTCTAAGTGCTTGTTAGAAATAGTCAGCTTAAATCTAATTTGTTTTATAAGCTGACCAGAACATGTGAATTCCTATTCCACCCTTAGTGACATCAAAAACTTGGATTGTTGTATTAAAGATCTCAGTGAAACAGGTTGCTAGGTTTTACGAAATGAAGATTTCTTTTCTCCTTCTAAAATGCTGCATAGTCAGAAAACCTTACTTAGAGGCTCCATAATAAAAGGAGAATTTTTTTTAAAAAAATGGGAAAATTGCTCCAAATTTAAAACATTTGTAGAAAAAATATGTTGGAGGAGAAACAGATAAGAGTTTTGCCATCTTCACCCACTCTCCATCCTAAGGTCTTTCAATTAGTCTGCTTTGCCTGCCAAAACTTTGTGTTTTCTGAATTACTGATTATAATGGAAGTACATTTGAGATTTTGATGACCAAGGGAATGAAGACAAGAGATTCCAATGAACTAATCTCAGTGGAAGTGATCATACTATTTCCTGTGTTTACTAGTGCTAGCAAGTGAACTTTAGTCAAATTTGAAAGGTGTGGGGGGACAGGACTGAGTAAGTTAAAAGAAAGGCTCTTTAAAATAGACTTGGAATCCATCTTATCATTGCTCATTCAGTAACGTAATAGTCTGTTTTCCTAAACTCACTACCTAGAGAAACTTCCCACTCTGATCTTGAAAACCATTTTATTTCTGAAATAAGCCACTTCCAACTGATTGCTCGTGTAAGTGCATAAAATAGGGAAGGTCTCATTTCTTAACACACCAATAGTCCTGCAAGATAACCTTTGTCATCCTCCCACATAGGTACAGGAAAAGAGAGGAAAATGAAAAGTCAAGCTAGAGCACACATCATAGTTTCTGTAAAGTGATGATATTGGAGCCCATGGCTACTGTTCATGAGAGACAATTCTCAGAATGGACCTTCTACAGAATTTTGCAGAAAAAGGGGGCTGTGTAAATGTTACTGGGATTTTTTTTACACCCAGTATGCCTGAAGTCAAAAGTGATCCTTTGAATAAGAAAGGATCCCTTTGCTACACATCTCCCTTCTGCCTGAATGAAGGTGAAAAGATGGCAAAATATAATCTAGAATCCAGGCAAAGACAGAATAAGTGAGTATTCTATGGGGCTCTTGATAATTGATTTGGGAGACAAATTAAGATAAATTAAATTAAGAAAATGTAAAAATTAAATTAAAAAAATGTATTTGAAAGTTAGAACATTAATGTCAATTTCAGACATTTTTTCACATCTTCTTGCAGGTACACAGATTTGTATATTCTTTTGGTCTTAACGAGCCATTTGGTATCCTAAACAAACAATTCTAGTCAGGTGGAGTATTTTGCAACAATACAAATAATCTTTGTAGATTAAAGATTGTGGGATAGCTCTGGCATTTATAGGCTTTAGCACGCAACATAACTAATTTGTTTAGGATTAATACCAACACTTCACTGAATTTATAGATGTAAGTGGGCTGCTTTACACTTAATGCTATTCGATGACTTCTAATGCTGAGCATCATTTACATTTGCTCTTAGACTATTGTGTTTAGTTATAAAAGCCAACATTTAGCATTAATAAGCACAAATACAGAGGTCTGTAAAATCAATTGGATTTAGGAAATTGTATCTTGGATTTACTGTAATCTTAGTTTTCTACATATGCACGTATCTGAACTTAATAAAGTCACACATTGCTTATAAATTCTTGGCTACCCCTGTACATCAACCAAATTCTTGCTTCTGAACAGTTTGGATCAATTTTCATTGAAAGAACAGCATTTTAACAGTTTAACACCAATCATTTTAATTATTTTTTTTTAGTTCCCTCTAAAAATCCTCATCAAATTGTTATATTACCTGAAAATTATGTTAATGCTGATGTAACTTTTCAGTGCAGACCAGTGCTCTGTGAATGAGACACTGAGCTAGCTAGGTCAAAGGGCAGCCTTCACCAACTGTTCAAAGGAATGGAAGGTATAACATCTTGAAAATAATCTCCTACATGCAGAACACAAATAAAACTAACTGCATCATTGGATTTGTCAACAGTGTAATGCTGGAAAATTTTAACTAATGTGCACTTCAACAGAAATTTTTATTTGCAAATATATAAAACAATTAATTCAAAAGCTGTATCAAGTCTGCATTATTCAGTGGTGGCCCTTAAAAATTAATTACTTTATAGCTATCTCATGGTACCCAAGCATTTCCTGTGGAAGAGTATAGAGAACACATAGGAAATATTGATATGTTGCTTAGTTATGTACAGGTGAGTCTCATCTTACGCAGGGGTTCCGTTCCGCGGTTAGCGCGTAAAGCGAAAACCACGTATAGTGAAACACTCATTGAGTTGAATGGCAGGGGAATCGCCAACAGTACAGACTCAGTTTTTAAATTGTTTTTCTTTTTTTGTTTTTGGCGACCGTGCAAAGCTGAATTTGCACATGTTAAATGTGCCTAAGATGCGACTCACCTGCATAGCTGATGTGCACTGGCAAATTATCTATCAACAATTCACCACTACTGCATCAGGATCAACTGCGGTAGCAATGGTGAAGGCTAAGGGTACATCTATACTACCCACTGGATCATCAGGTAGTGTTCGATGTATTGGAGATCGATGTATCGCATCTCGTTTAGATATGATAATTTGATCTCCAAATTGATACCTGTACTCCACCTCGGCAGGAGGAGTAAATGGAGTCGACGGGGGAGCCACTGCAGTCAACTTGCCACTGTGAGGACGGCCAGGTAAGTCGAACTAAGACACTTCAACTTCAGCTACACAAATAGCTTAATTTGAATGTCCCCCCCACCCCATTGTAGCCCAGGACTAAGAGTAGAGAGGGTTCAGACATTTTTACTGTCCTCTCACGTAGAACAGAGTTACTGTTTAAAATAGCACTCTACCACTTTATAATAGTGCAGGAAGTGAAGGACGTAATCAAAACTGTTCAGGGGGCAGTGGGAAATTCTAAGTTAACAGAATACAATTACCAAGTTTGATTTGACCCAAACACCATAATAAAATTATTCACTGCTTGTAAAAAAAAATTGTAGGGCATCTTTAGTGACATAAATGTTCAAGACCTCACTTTAGGTCTCATCAAGAAGACTGCACCTCCAGCAACTTGGTGCTGCACAAAGGACAGAGACATTGAGGTTTTCTTTGCAGGTGTGTCTACACAGCAATTAAACCCACATAGCTAGCCCAGATCAGCTGACTTCAGCTCACAGGGCTCGGGCTGTAAAACTGCTGTGTAGACATTCAGGCTTGGGCAGGAGCCTGAGCTCTGGGCCTCTGTCAGGGAGGAGGGTCCCGGAGCCCAGGTTCCTCCCTGATGCCAAACGTCTACACAGCAATTTTTAGCCACATAACCAGAGTCCTCCGAGCCCAAGTCAGCCAACTTGGGCCAGCCACAGATCTTTTATTCTAGTGTAGATGCACCCTAGATGTCTCTCACTTCAATGATGAAAACCAGGCCTGACACTGATTAGCGTTGGAGATCTGACATGGTTACCGCACAAGCTGATATTGCCAGTCTTTCCCAGCAAATGAATGTTCTGCAGAAAATCAGAACAATTTTGTCTACTATTTGCACTGAAAGGCTAATTTAAGCATCTATGAAAACAACATGACAAAGGAAACCTCTCTAGGCTGGCACCACTGGGACCTGACCGGTGCCGAACCAGAGAATTTGCCAAACCACGGGAGATCAGTATTGTAGCAAGCGGGTCTCTTTTTACCTTGCTGAGGCAAATAAATGGAACAATGCTTGCAACACACCCTAGCCAAGGCTTACTGTCTCTTCATAACAAAGTGTTAGTGGTGTTACACAATTTTACTGCATTGGCACAAGGAAATAAGTAGATAAAGCATAAAAAAAAAAATCATGCCAGACCACGGATGTTGTTTGGCATACTCTGGTGTGGCTTGAGAAGTTCAACCTGTATGTAGTTGGTTGCTGACTTCTACAAATATTTACGTATGTAGGGATGTTTGGAAAATATCAGATAAGAACCTATGAATGACTAGAGAAACAAATGTTTTTAAAATGTTTCCTATTTCTTGCTGCTTCGCCTCCGTAGCCCTTGTCTGCTGTGCTGAAATATTTTTAAACATAAGTATTGTTTGTCCTTTTCACTCTGCATAAAACCTAAACTTGTAGTAAAAGCACTCTGTTCCCATGACAGAATATTTTATTCCCACATGAAAGCCTCTATTTTAAATGTCAGTTATTGCTGTCAGGCAGAATCAGTGTGTGTGCTGCACCCCTCTGCTGAAAGGAGTCCGGAAGAGATTTTTGCCATTTGGATGAAATTGCTTTCATTCATATTTCAAACAGTTATGTGGTTTTCACTTTTTTACCCACTTGGGATTTTAGGCCAACTACACATGCACAGCGTACAGTTCTGAGATGGCACTGTTAGATTTATGAGGAATGTGTGTCCAACTTGATCACCACAGTTCACATCCATTCTGATACTTCTGATTCCGAAGAAGCTTCTACATCCTCTGATGCCACTGACACTGTAGAATACACTAAACTCCATGACGGTTCAAGGGCAGTGATTTTTCAGATAAGGTGAGTACTGTCAATTTTGCTCTTCCCATCCACACCAAAACACTACACTAAAGTAGTTGGAAGAGGGCAATAAACACTACCAGAATTAAATTCAAACCCTTAAGCTGCATAATTGCAATGATATACCATAAGAGGCACAAGGATGAGTCAGGTTTGTTAACTATATTTGTTGAAGATAAGTATACCCCTTCAAAATGAAAGCATATCGATATAAATTATGAAAAGTATTTTCCTTCTTAGATATTGCTACACGGTTGAGGGAATCATGTACATGCAAGGGTGAAGGATTTTTTTAATTATTCCAAAAACTAAATGTGCAAATCTCTGGTGACACCTGAAGTCACCAGAGATCTGCACTTCATTTCCCCCTCCCACGTCTCATCCTCCAAATTACAAAATCCTCACTGTAGGAACCATCACGTAGCTGGTCAAAACTTTTCAATGCTTTCACTGTAAATAAGATCAGACTACAGCCATATAGCTATAGAGGGCCCAATTTCATTGACTTCATGTGGATTTGGATTGAGCCATATACTAATTATATGGTTAGCAGTAGAATGTTCATAAGAGTTACTCATGGTATTAACTATTTTTGAGATGTTTACCCATCAAAATCTATTTTGTCTGCAAAAGCCTGTTTGGAATTTACTAAAAATTCAATGCAAACCATTTTATTTCTAAGCAATAAATACCAGAAACAGCAAAGCTTTGTTAAAATTTGCACTGGTGTCTGGGAGACCCATTGAAATTCATCCATTAGCAATTAAGTGATCAAGAAGCATGAGTCATAGTGAAGAGAAAGAACTCAGTGGTTGAGCATTGGCCTGCTAAACCCACGGTTATGAGTTAAATCCCTGAGGGGGGCATTTAGGGATCTAGAGCAAAAATCTGTTGGATGACTTAGCCAGGGATTAGTCCTACTTTGAGCAGGCAGTTGAACTAGATGACCTCCTGAGGTCCCTTCCAACCCTGATATTCTATGTGCTTTGTTCATGTATTCTGTCAGCTAGTTTTAGAACATAAGAACAGCCATACTGGGTCACACTAAAGCCCAGTATCTTGTCTTCCGACAGCGGCGAATGCCAGGTGCCCCAGAGGGAATGAACAAAATAGGTAATCATCAAGTGATCCATCCCATCGCCCATTTCCAGCTTCTGGCAAACAGAAGCTAGGAACACCATCCCTAATAGCCACTGATGGACCTATCCTCCATGAACTTAAGCTCTTTTAAAAATAATGTTAGTCTTGGCCTTCACAACATTCTCTGGCAAACAGTTCCACAGGTTGACTGTGCATTGTGTGAAGAAATACTTTTTTGTTTGTTTTAATCTTGCTGCCTATTAATTTCATTTGGTGACCCCTAGTTCTTGTGTTATAAGGAGTAAATAAGACTTCCTTATTTACTTTCTCCACACCAATCATAATTTTATAGACGTCTACAATCTCCCTTAGTTGTCTCTTTTCCAAGCTGAAAAGCCTCAATCTTATTACTCTCTCCTAACATGGCAGCTGTTCCATACCCCTAATCATTTTTGTTGCCCCTTTCCAATTCCAATATATATTTTTTGAGATGGGACGACCACATCTACATGAAGTATTCAAGATGTGGGCATACCATGGATTTATATAGAGGCAATATGCTATTTTCTGTCTTATTATCTAACCCTTTCTTAATGATTTCCAACATTCTGTACACTTTTTTGACTGCCGCTGCACATTGAATGGATGTTTTCAGAGAAGTATCCACAATGACACCAAGATTTCTTTCTTATGTGGTAACACCTAATCTAGACCCCAATCATTTTATATGTATAGTTGGGATTATGTTTTCCAATGTGCATTTGTCATAAACATAAGGGAAGCCTAGAATTCCTTCTTACCTGTAGGGGGTTAAGAAGCTCAAATAACCTGGTTGGCACCTGACCAAAAGAACCAATAGGGACAAAAGGTACTTTCAAATCCGGGGGCGTGGGGAGAGAGGGCTTGTGTGTGGGCTCTTTGTAATTTCACTCTTGGATTTTAGAGGAACCAGACATGATCCATATTCTCCCAAATCATTCTGAACCAGTAAGTCCAACCAGGCAATGCGGATTAGATTATCTTAGTTTTTCCACTTGTGAATCTTTCCTTCATAATGGGAGTTTTTATTCCTGTTTTTCCTCTGTAACTTTATCACTAAGACTAGAGGGGATTCCTCTGTGGTTTTTTCTTTTTTAATCTTTTGGTGACTCAGTAGATTTAACTTCCATCTGAATTTACAGGGGTATTCTCTTATCTTTTCTTTAAATAAAATCCTTCTTTTAAGAATCTTTTTTTTTTTTTTTACATTGTTTTAAAGATCCAGGGTGTTGGATCAGGCTCACCTATAAGGATTGGTGAGAGTTTTATTCTCAAGCCTTCTCCAGGAAGGGGTGTAAGGCTTGGGGGGATTTGGGGGGAATAGAACTCCAAGTGGTTTTTCTCCTGAGTTTTTGTGTAACTCACTTAGTGGTGGCAGCGATACTATTCCAGGTAGTTAAGCCTGGGGAGTTTTTAACCTAAGCTGGTAAAAATAAGCTTAGGGGGTCTTTATGCAGGTCCCCACATCTGTACCCTAGAGTTCTGAATGGGGACGGAACCCTGTCAGCATTATTTTGCATTTATCAATATTGACTTTCATCTGCCATTTTGTTGTCCAGTCACCCAGTTTTGAGAGATCCTTTTGTAGCTCTTTGCAATCTGCCTGGGACTTAATTATCTTGAGTAGTTTTGTATCTGCAAATTTTGCCACCTCACTGTTTACCTCTTTTCCCAGATCATTTATGAATATGTTGAATAGTACTAGCCCAGTACAGACCCCTGGGGGACACTACTATTTACTGCTCTCCCTTCTGAAAACTAACCATTTATTCCTACCCTTTATTTCCTATCTTTTAACCAGTTACCATTCCATGAGAGGACCCTCCCACGTATCCCATGACAGATTACTTTGCTTAAGAGCCTTTAGTGAGGGACCTTGTCAAAGGCTTTCTGAAAATCTAAGTATACTATATCCACTGGATTCCCCCTTGTCCACATGCTAGTTGACCCCCTCAAAGAATTCTAGTCAATGGGTGAGGCATGATTTTACTTTACAAAACCATGTTGACTCTTTCCCAACAAATTATGTTCATCTGTGTGTCTGACAATTTTGTATTTATTATAGTTTCAACCAGTTTGCCTGGTACTGAAGCCAGGCTTATTGGCCTGTAACTGCCAGGGTCTCCTCTGGAGCCCATTTTAAAAAATGGGCTTCACATTAGCTATCCTCTAGTCATTTGGGACAGAAGCTGATTTAAATAATAGGTTACAAACTCTGTTAGCTCTGCAATTTCACATTTGAGTTTCTTCAGAACTTTTGTGTGAATACCATTTGGCCCTGGTGACTTATTACTGTTTATTTTAACCGCAATGGCTTTATCATCCTTGAGTGCTCCTTTAGAATCTCGTTCGTTCAGTGGCCCGACTGTTGGTTTAGCAGGCTTCCTGCTTTTGATGTACTTAAAAAAAAAATCCTATTACTTTGAGTCTTTCACTAGCTGTTCTTCAAATTCTTTTTTAGACTTCCTAATTATATTTTTACATTTTGTTTGCCAGAGTTTATGTTCCTTTCTATTTTCCTCACTAGGATTCAACTTCCACTTTTTCAAGGATGGCTGTTTGCCTCTCACTGCTTCTTTTACTTTGTTTAGCCACAGTGGCACTTGTTTGGTTCTCTTACTCTGTTTTTTAATTTGAGGTATACATTAAAGTTGACCCTCTATTATCATGCTTTAAAAAGTTTCCATGCAGCTTGCAGGGATTTCACTTTTTGTACTGTACCTTTTAATTTGTTTCACTAACTTCCTCATTTTGTGTAGTTCCCTTTTCTGAAATTAAATGCTACAGTGTTGGGCTGCTGTGATGTTTTCCCCACCAGAGGGATGTCAAATTTATTATATTATGGTCACTATTACCAAGCGGTCCAGCCATACTCACCTCTTGAACCATATCCTGTTCTCTACTTAGGACTAAATCAAGAACTGCCTCTCCTCTTATGGGTTCCAGGACTGCTCCAAGAAGCACCTGTCATTTTAGTTCAATAATAATTCACCCTATACTAGTAAAAACAACATAGCATTCTGTAAAATGATGAAATCTTAATATGAAAATTCAATGCAACCGTTAAATCTCTGCAGAAAAATGGGCAAAGATCACCAATATTTTGTGCAGATTATCAAGTACACAGTTTAGTTAAGCTTTGCTGTATTGAATTTTGAAGGAAATACAAATTTTTAGAAACACTGCAGAATAAACTGAATTTTGTATTTAATCCTGATTTAGTTAAAGTTTCTAAATCCTAATTTGACCACAGGGATAATACATTTTGGTATAATTTTCTTTAACGAGGTAGGCAATGACTACTAGCAAGAAATACCTGAGATTTAATTAAAGCTTGTTTTTATGACAGGAACATGATTACCTGTTATGAGATTAAAACTGATTTTTCAATAATAAATATACACTATTTTAAAATAAATTGCCAAAATAATTCCCATACTATTCATATTTGGATAGAATAGCAATAATTTTTAAGGATTTAATAATGTAAATAAATACTTAGATGTAGCAATAAAAATGTAAACCCATAAATGCTTCCAAGCGGCTTAGACTCAAAATTTGCCCCACCTTCTAGGTTGTCAAATTAAATCCAGCCCAGGTTGATAGTGACTGAAAGTTACTACCAGAGACCATCTGGTTGCCAATAGGTGGCCTATGTGAAATGAGTTGGTGGTCTCACTTCAATTCCTAGAAGCCATCATAAAATTCACACTACCACAAGAAACAGCGCTGTTAGTTTCAGCAAAGTTGACAATGATTGAACTGATCTGGATACTGAATACTTTTTCACTTGAGGAAGGGGCCCTTTCAGGTGAGCATTGAGATACACTGATGAGACAGATATAAGGGCTCTTTGCATTGCCTTTCCTGTTTTTTTTCAGTGGACAAAGGATTTCATTTTCCAAGATGATTTGTAAGCATTACATGCAATACTTCCGCTTTAATGGTAAAGCTGTGCTTAGGCACATAGGTTAGTTTCCTGGACGTTTTTTCCCCTGTCCATTCAATTATGAGCGAAGAAAGAAAGTCTTCTGCCCTTGAGTGGAAGAATTGACACCACAGGTCTCCAAAGGAGGATTAAAACAAGAAAGAGAGTCCTCCAGGTACAGAGACTTAAGGGAGAAAAACAATATCAATTGTTGATAAATCTCTCATAGAAAGAAATAAAGTAGCTACTTCCTTCCTAAGAGGAACAGCACTGAGGGTACACCAGAAATAGCCTTAACTTCAAGTTTACTGGTTTAAATCTCCATCTGAATTTAAGTATTTTTAAAGTAAAAACCAGGATTAACCAGGCTGAAGAACATCAGAAGTTAGCAAACAAGTGCTGTATTGTTTAGACAGTGGAGATAAATAATGTACAACTGAAACTCATTAATAATGACATAATAGAAATACTCTGGATAAAGGTTTTGGTACCATTTTTCTTGTTCACTGGACATTAAAAAACAATTACAGCCACTGACAATAGATATGCTGTCTGTCACAATATATCTTCGTTTATTGAGAGTTGTATGCCTACAAACTAACTACTGTAAAGGACTAAAATGTATCAGGTGAATTGTGGGAGACTGTTTACACTAAACTGTTTAGGGAAAATGAATATACTTGTATTTACAAAGAGCTCAATGAAAAGAAAAATGTTTAACATTCCATTTTAATTGAAGATGTTGATACAGTTTTGTATTTTTGGTGAAAAATTACTTTAACATATAGATCTAGCATGACTTTGTGAAGTATAAAGAGCAAGTCAGAAGCTTTTAATTACTCCCATTCCATTGCTGATTCCTCCAATGTAATCAATAAATGAATCATTTCTTGCAGTATTTCAGTTCCCATTATTAGCATTCATGTCCATTTGCATTAATTTTCTCCCTTCAGAATAGATAATAATTCACCATTTTCCTTCAGTTCCTGTAAAGAAATTATAGAGTAGTAACTCGGAGCATGTATATCTGACAAATTCAATAGGGATCATTTTCAGTTAAGAAAATGAAACTGTCCACTATTCAGAAGGAGACTAAATAACCCACTAGAGGTCCCTCTCAACCACAAGTAATTAATTTTTGTAATTCTGAAATTAAACAAAGTTTTACAGAACATAAGACACCAAACATGCTACACAAAGGGAAGTAAAAAAAAAAAAGATCAATAGAATTTGTTAAAGTGTAAGACCGTGAATTGGTGTAAATTATAATTTAGAAGAAGTACATGTATTCCTTGGTCTGGTTAGTTAAATTTAGTTCAAATTATAAATCATTCAGTTACTCTGGTTCAGTTAGGGTGAAATGTTCTGTTTTTCTTAGATGTATACAGAAAATATCTGCAAGTAGAATATTTGTGCATATTCACAGTCATTTTATTACCTATCTTCAAATTACTGTAACATGCATAAGCTTTTGTGTGCTAGAACCCACTTCATCAGATGCATAGGTGGAACATACAGTTCGAAGATATATATACAGAGAAAATATATTAGAGTGTAATATACACACAGATGAAAGCCCACTAAAGCTTATGCCCAAATACATTTTGTTAGTCTCTAAGGTGCCATAACTACTCCTCGTTCTTTTTGCAGGCATAGACTAACTCGGCTACCACTCTGAAACCTGTAACATGCATATGTCAGTACAATGTATCACTAAAGTGAGCTCTCAGTAACAGATAGTCCAATACAGCTGTTAATTTTTCAAAAACTACTGGTGAGTATAACACATTCCAACTTCTTTGATGCTTAAAATTATACTTATTGATTAATGTATGTTAGCCCAAAATTGTGGTAAGTAAATAAAATTTGTAAAGATCATCTATATAATTTAAATAACATCTTATTTTCAGAGCTAAATAAGATGCATCGATTACATCTTCCCAGGAGTTACAATGTGTATTGACTATAAAACATTCAGACAAGAATAAACTAAGGAGTATTAGGGGTTTAGAAGAATGCCTGCTCTGTTACAAAAATAAAAAACCACAGTAACAAATGCAGATCTATTTTTGTTGCTTCAGGGACTGTTCAAAATACTACAATAAACCTTACATTTTTTTTCAGGAATGAGACAGTTTGCTAGGAAAAATGTCTTACCACCTTATTTGAGAAGAGCAATGTCAAAAGTAAAACTAAAAAGCAAATGAAACCTGTAACAAAGCACCCACGGGGTAAAAATGGTCCTTACAGTAAAGGTAGCTGACTGCTGTCAAGAAAATACATTTCTTTGCTATATCAGAGTCTGTGAGCATGCTGGAGATTTAAAAGCTCCTTTCAACCATATGCTGAATTAATGATAGTCACAGTAAAACCAACCAAGTCATTCCATTTCAAAATCTAAGCCCATTACATAGGAGCTTATGTATACGGCAGTTCTAAAACAAAATCTTTTTAGAAGTTCACACTAGAAAAGTCAATTTACATTTTAAACAGGAGTCGTCCTGTTCTCCTCCTCCCCCCGAACTTACCTTAACAATATCCAGCCCTCCAATAAGTTCACCTTTCACGTACAACTGAGGGTATGTTGGCCAATTTGAATATGTTTTTAATCCTTGCCACACCTAAGGAAAATAATCTTAACTTTAACAGCTCTTCACAGCACCTTTACTAGTGTAGTACACATAGCAGTGACATCTGTAGGACAGAGGGGACAAGATAAAGACTCAGACTTACCTCTTCATCCTCTAATATGTCAAATGTCTCATAATCAACACTATAAAGAAAGATGACAATGAATTATGCATTTTTGCAACAAAATACCCAGAAAAATGTAACCAATTTGTTTGTTTTCACACTACCAGATAGCCACCATCCATAACGCAGGAGACTCACACAAGATCTTTATTTATAATCTGTAAGCCAAAAACTGCAGAAAGTCAGCTACTTAAGCGGGAGACAAATGACATCTGGTAATTAGCCATTAAAAACTCAAGTGACGCACTATTTATTTTACGGATACAACATCTTTTTAGCATCTACATCAAAATCAAAAGTTAGTATAGATGAAAAAATATCCAATTTCACTGAAAGACTACTTACGCTGACTAGACAGAGTGACATGTTACACAAGAAAAACTGAGTATCTGCTTTAAGTGTGGAAAATAAATTGATATTCAAGATCATTCAGTTCACCAATACAGCACTTAAGTATAGAAAAAGTTTTAGACATCAAAATAAAATGTATTATACAGACAAGAAATGGTCTCAGGAAAAGTTACTGATCTATAATGGCACACTATTTTTGTTATTAATTCCTTGCACTCTGACTAGAGGTATTTCATAAACACCAGACAGCACGCAAATTCTTATGTTCTGATTGGCTGAGGGACACAAACACATTTGTATGAGGTGTTTCTGAACGCCACAAACCCCCATTCTCTGATTGGCTACCGCTCTCACGGTTGATTCATAGGGCCATAAATATAATTGATTATCCTTGCTAGTTAGACATCTAACCAGTGAAATAAAGACAATATAATTTTTTAATTGAATTATTCAAGGGGGAGAAGCTGCTAAGCAATTCTCAAGGGACAAGAAGGAGCTGCAGGGGAAGATGGGAAATCAGATAGTAGGCATGGCAAGACACTCAGAATTTGAGGCAGCCATGTTTATTGTAGGCAAAAGGGAATTCTAGAAGTTGCTAATCAGAATGCAAGGATTTTTGTAGTCAACAATCAGATTGCAAAGCGGAAAGGATGAGAAGGGCATTTACAGTGCTTGCTGTTAGTTAGCCTAGCTACCACCAAGCTAAGTAGTTACTTTTCGTTGTTTAATTTGAAAGCAATGTAACATATAGTGTACTCAGTGCATTTCATTTAGTAGCCAAATAAATTTAAGTAGGGATATATGCACCATTTTTATTACAATTATCAAATACCAGCTGCTTTTCCATCTCTCTCACCAGTGATTATTGAGCTAAATAGCCAGCCACAATTATGGATTTGAATTAACTAGCAACTATTTGCACTACGCAACATCTCACGCAGAACAAGAGAATTACATGTCCAGCAATAACCAGGAGTAATTCACTAATATGATTAGACAGTGAACTTGTTCAACAGACCTTTGAGTGTGCTTAAACTGCCTCCCACATTCCGGCAATCACCACTGGCAGATGTTAATCTTATACTAAATGTACTGTGAACTCAGTCACCACACCAGGCATCTCCATCTTGCCATTTGTCTCTCCACTAAAGCCTTCTATTTTTAGGGCATAATTAGATGCCTCCTTTAAATGTTTAAAAATACATTTCGGTGACAGAAAAAGCCATTCTGCCATTAGAATGATTCAATTTTTTATTGCTACCTGCCATTTTTCCACCTTGTAAGTTTACTTATAAACATTGCACTTTTATTCATTACAAAGCTGTTATGTTTTAAATAATACCTACATACCCAGTGTCATTTAGGATTTCTATAATTTGCTTGCTGAATCCACATTTTGCCATCTAAAATAAGAGAAAGACTTATTAGACTACAACACTATTTTTCTAGTTTTGTGAAGCTTTAAAGTTCTTAAGCCAAGAAAATTCCAGCTTCTGGATTCTCATATCACAACTCAATTAATCTGTTTTATTTCTAATAATCCCTCTTGATGTGCACTCTCTCTGCTGTCCTCCTTTTGCAATCACTATTTACAGCTACATGACATTTGCTCTGCCAAGTTTAACTCTGCAAAGCAATTTGTCTCTTTCTCACTTGCAAACACTTGTAAAGTGAATAAAAACACTGAGTATCATTTCCCTCATTTCCTGAGAGATGGTGTTTTGAGAGTTTTCCCTAGTGAAGCCATTTTCCACATTAATCCCTTTTGACCTTGAAAATTGGCTACATCTATGATGCAGGCTATTTCTTAAGAGTATTCAAAGAGAGCCAAAGCTAAGAAGTTACCCAAGAAATATACTACTTTTGGATCCACATATTTAATAAAACCTTATTTCTAAACACATGTAAAAAAAGAGAAGCTTACTATTTCCCATAATTTTTTCCCTTTACCCTTCACTGTCCATTTTGCAAGACAGGCAGCAGTTTTCAGAACTGACTTGGTAAATTCTGCATCTGCACACCTTTCCGTCCTTGAAGCTTTGACTTTTTTGGCAGCTCAGATACGCAAAACTGAACTTTAGGCTACGGAGCCTCTCTACAACTGAATGTTATTAAGGCTAACAATGAGTTAGCATCTCCCTTCAGGATTCCAACACATGCTAACATGGTGAGTCAGAAATGGCTTCTGTGCCATTTTCTGCCCTGGGGTTGGAACTCCCAGTCGCGCCTCTGCAGCTCCCAGCCCCCACAGACAGAGTGGAACCCTGCAGAGTTCCCTGCAGCCATGGGTGGCAGAACCTGCAGAGCTGCTCAGCTGCTGCACTGGGGGACCCCAGAACTCCCACTCACCACAGCGGAAGAGGGAGACCCCAGAGCTCCAGCAGCTGTTGGTGCTGATCTGAACCTGACTCCCCATTTTGTTAGGGATATTTTTAGAGAAAGTCAGAGACAGGTCAAAGGCTTCCGTGATTTTTGTTTATTGCCTGTGATCTGTGTGACACTTTTACTAAAAATATCTATGACACAATCTTAGCCTTAGCTATAACAATATGGAAATTGAGCTCAGGGAAAAAAAAGAAATTAAACAGAAAAAAGGAAATCATACATGGAAGAGCCTAGCTCCCCACCTGGAGCAGAGCTCCCTCTGTACATATATATCCCCTCAAAACTATTGCATAAACATTTCATGAACTCAGACTACTAAGCAGGGGGGAAGGAGTCATCACTTAATATCCATCATTCCAATCAAAAGTTTACACTTATTTTCACCCATACCACGGTATCTGCCTCGTTGTTTACAGAGAGGCCAGTTTATGTATGTGACACACTGAAAAACAAGATAACCTCTTGAGTTAGTCATTTATTACCATTTCAGTCCTAATTATTAACACTTGTCTGTCTTCGGTCATCACATTTATTTTAGTCTGCATGGATAAAAAATTACAGTTCAGAAAGACACCATCTCAACATGTAAAAAGAAAATAGTAGATCATTTATAGTATGTGGTGCCATAAAATCATCCAGTATCTTTTTTAAGCTACGATGAAAATTTGCATAACCAAAGCAGAGAAAGTAAAGTGGACAGGACAACAACTCAGCTAGGCCACAAAGGGAAATACCTAAAGAGACGTCTAGGCAGGCAATAATCAAAGAGTAGGCCTCACGTGTGAAAATCTGGCTACATAAGCAGCAAGACAGACCTAAGAGTGATCTATCATCTACTAAACCCAAAACTATCAGCACAGGGCCTTTTGCACTAAAACCAAAAGGGGGAGACAATTCAAACACAAATGGTATAAATAGTAAATGAAGCTGATGAATGTAACTAAAGTTTTAGTGAGATTATTGCATCACTACAGCAATGTGCTCAGCTGAAGTACTGATAACTGTCAGATAAATTATAGATTGCTTTGTAGGGTATGTAGAAGCAAGTTAGCCAGATAAATTCCTGATATCACTCCAATTTCAATAGCCAAAAGAAAAGAGGTTTAATGGTCCCTTCTCTGCAGATGTGAGCATCAAAAGAAATTACTATTAAACCATTTTGGAGATCTTTACCTGCTTATTTCCTTTCATAAACAACATCACTGAAGCTTTGTTTGTCAGGACTTTAAGTCTAAAACGGGGGAAAAAATGATACAAAATATTTCAGTTCAATTATTAATCTATACTTTTGATCTACTTCTTCAGTAACATATGTAAGAAAGATAGGAATACAATTCATAGGTTTCGTAGATACATTTAAAGCTGTATTATAAACAACAAAATTTATTTATATTCCATTCTATTTCATTCTCCCTAAGCAACTGTAAACCATGAGATTACTTTTTCCAGATTAAATTGCAAATATCTAGATGCATCAAACTTAGGGGGAAAATTCCATATTGAATGGAAATATTTTTAATACAATATCCAGATATCTGGGTATCTAATCACAGATATCAGAAAGACAAGGTGGGTGAGGTAATATCTTTTATTGGGCCAATTTCTGTTGGTGAGAGAGACAAGCTTTCAAATTTACACAATAATGCTCTCTCTTTGAAAGACCTAAAGAAGAGCTTTGTGTAAACTTGAAAGCTTGTCTCTCACCAACAGAAGATGGACCAATAAAAGATATTACTTCACCCAGCTTGTCTCTCTAGTAACAGTGCTGGTCCCAGGATAGAACAACACTGAACAATTACAGATATGTAATCTATACACAGTATTTCAAATGCAGAACTAGCTATTAGTGGTTCAACATCTTCTCATACATCATTAAATAAAGTCTTTGCTAGTACTCTATGAAAAGATATGACAGACATCCAATAGTGAAACCCATTTCAGTTGAGATGGTATTTTAATATTTTTGGTTGCTTGCTTGCTAAGAATTTACTGTTCCATAACATTTTTACAGGTTCATAACAACCTCTTTCCCCAGTTTCTCCATCAGGAATTTTGACGGGTCATATACAGAACATTAAAGTCCCACAACATCTGATAAAATAGGGCATCAAATTTTATGAACTTCTAGGAGAGCTGCCAGGTTGTAGAAAATACGCTCCATTTTACTTTTTTAAAAATTTCCCATTAGGCTTAATTCTTTGCTTGAATGAGTGGAGAGTTGGGGCCATTGGGAGCTAGATGCAGCTCTCTGATCCTCTAAATTGGGTAGAATTTCATTACAGACATTTAGCAATGAGAAAGAATAGCATGGTCAAACACCTAGGTTGCCAATGTTCTGCTGAGTGACTTTCCCTTCTGCGTTCATCACAGAAGTCAACTGGCCAGAGATTCACGAGTGCAAAATGTAAAAGAAGCTTAATTACAGTGCTGTAAAAACACATTTTGATTTTCAAGGGGAAGCTGGAAGACAGCTATAGAAAGCTGAAAATTCAGATGGGCAACAAGCCCAACTGTTTTAAGATGAGTAAAATAATGTAATTATTCACAGGTTGGAGTGGACCTAGAACTTCTAGCCTCACTCTATGAATAGGAGTTCTATGATTGTCCTGCACAGTGAATGGACAATTGCCATTTTGCCAGTGTCAAAGTATCAGAATGTGTGAGGATTTCAAATCCTTGTCTTACAGCTCTCATTGCTTCTTTAGTGAGGCATCCACCTGAGCCAAACTTAAGTGACTTCATTAAAACATATGTAAATCCTGTATATGCACCCTTTTCAGTGACAGAAGAAGTGACATCTCATATTATGAGTAATGGAGAAAAGAAACTAAATGTTTTTGCTTCAAAGATTAAGCAAAGCAGAAAACAAAGCATGAATTGGATGGTACAATTTAGAATTAATTTCTGAGCTCACAAGTTGGCATGGGGAAAGGAGAAGACCAACAAAAGCACCTCTTGCAGAAAAAAAATTAAAAAGAAAGTGACTCAGAAGGTATAACTCATCACCCAATAGAACCAGTCAGTTTCTAAGGTTTAGGCTACTGAGAGAGGGGATGGCTCGCTCAGTAGTCTAAACATTAGGTCTCAAATATTGAGTCTCCTTGGAGCTAATGATTAAAATCTCAACAATGCAGGTTAAACTCTTTATCCTCAAGATAGTTTGAGTTCCATGTAGTTTTTTTTTTTCCATGTAGCTTGGGGTTTTGGGGTGGGTTTTTTTTTTGTTTGTTTGTTTTTTAAGGTTAAAAATATTAGGTGTGTTTGCTCTGTGTGGACATACAAGAGCCTATAAGCAAGGGTTTTGTCCTGGTATTACTGAAATGTTTCAGTGTTTATTAGCCTTACCCATGACAAAACATAGTGCTGTTCATTATCACATTATTTTTTATAGTCTCTGTAGTCTACAGAAGTTTACGTTACTGTCTATTTTCCTACCAATATTTTCAGGTATTTCTACTTGTTACATGCACACGAAGAAGTACAAAATATAGTCCTCTTCCTGTAATTAGATCTGGCTTGGGAGAGTAAAAACCCACAATGCATCACTGAAAAAGCACTTCATGTCAACAAAGGAGACAACAATTGGAAATGAAGAGTGGGGACCAAAGTTATGTAATTAAACTGTATTTACACCATAGTAATCAAATCTATATCCAATCAGACTTAAACACTTCAAAAAGTTATTTGTAGAGTTGCAACATTTTCTATAAAAGGATTTACCCTGTGTCTCCTTTCTTAAAAAACTAGTTTATTCAAGAAAGGAGACTGAAAGAAATCTGTGTGCCCTATTTTAAATGTAATAAAACTTGTAGTCTAAGTAAATCCTATCAAAACAGCATACCCAAATGTTTACTTCTATATACGATCACCAAAGTGATCTACAATTGAAGACGTAACTAATAGATTCAGTTTCTTCAAATGAAAGACTGCAGCATCACAGGAATTTACTTTTTAAGTGTTGATGTATTTCTGACAGTCAGAATATGGATGTGGCCTCTAAACTATAATACACTGCTAAAATAAAGATATAATGCATCATACTTGTCTTCCAATTTGTGTGCCTTAGGACAAATTGTGTCCAGTTCTCCAGAAGCCTCCAGTTCCTGAAAAACAGGTGTTCAGATTTAGAAAGAGATACTTATATACACACACTTTTAAAAACATGCATAATATAAAAAAATGCAGATTTCTCAATTTCTAACCTTAACAATATCCAGTCCACCTATAAGCTCTCCAGCTACATATAACTGTGGATAAGTAGGCCAATTAGAGTATGTTTTCAGTCCTTGACGTACTTCTTCATCAGAAAAAATATCAAAACTGCTAAACAGAATGTTATGTTTGTTAAGAATCTCCACCATTTGTCTGCTGAAACCTGGATATAAAGAGGATATCAGTTAGGAGGTGATTACTTTAAATATCTATTTTTAAATAAAATGTTCTCATGGCTTTATGAAAATTTATTTGATTAAAAAATGTACTACAGATCTTCCAGACAATAACCTCTCCCTACAAGGTTCTAGTGTGTTTCTTTGTCTTATCTGAGAGTATTAACATGATAAAACAAAAAAGGCTATGAATACAAATGGTTTTATTACTGTGATCATTAAACCTCACAAAGGATGTAGACAGTATGTATATCTGAAGTCTGCCTGCATAAACAATTCCATTCAGTAACTTTAGCGTACTACATTTTGGTGGAACGTCTTATAGTTAAACCTCAAAGAAATCTATTTCCCTAATCTGTGACTTGTCTAGTCCTCCTCCTTCCTCCTCCATCCAAAAGGAAAGATACTCTTTGCCCTCTTCCACATCTTCTCCTTCTCCCACTTCTCCTCCCTTGCCCCAATCTTACTTTCCTGGAGGAATTCTTGTTTTCTCCCTCCAGCTACTGCCAGTCTCCCCCAAACACCAAAATAAAATAGTTGACACTGACTAAAGAGCATGGGAACTACTATTCAAGCCTGGCACCGGTTTGAGTTTTAAAATGGTCTTTTTCTGGCTGCGTTTCAGCTGCCACTGCTTTTACACTGTTTCCCTCCCACCTCACAACAACTTGAGGGTGGGGTTTTTTTTAAAAAAAAAAAAAGTATTTATATTCACAATTTAGTATTTAGATTCACAATTTAGATTCATTAAGTACTGGGCGTTACATATATAAAATATGGGTTTTTAAACCCTATTATGTAGTCTGTTTTACAAAAAATTTCTTTTAATTTAATGTTCTTTTAAGAAAATATAAATAATGAATGTATCCCAATCTTCATGCACACTTTTTACAATACTGTTTACAAAACAACATTTTTATGCATAATAAACCATTCTTTATATTAAAAAAGGGATACAAGCTGAAGATCATTTTAAATATCTTCTGTCATAGTCACCATTATTCTAGATTATTAAAACTGAAAAGTAGATTTTAAACATTTTCACTATTTAAACTTTTTTTACAGTCCTATAATAAACAGAACAAAAGGAATTCTTAAATAAAAATAACCAGTCTGCCACATAAAAATAACTACTATTTGATTTCAACTTGCAAGATCACCTATTAGTTTTTTAAATATGGATTTGCACTACAGTTTTCTGCAGTTTGCATGATCTGCAATTTCTTGAGATGAGGTAGTGATATGTATATGAATGACATCTAAGTGTTAAGTTCATGTACAGCCTGAAGTAAAAACATGGATTCTAAAATTTCCAATTCATCTGGGAGTTCATTAGTAAACAGCTAAAGGGTGATTGTTGATGGTTATTCTGTTGCCAATATATTAACTCATTTCTATTGAACAAGGCTGAGAAAAAGCTTCATTTCAGCTATAGGCAACTACATGCAGACTAAAAAGATTGATTGGTTGTGTTTCATTTTTAAGGGTTAAAGTAGTAGAATAGAAATGTTATGCTTAGGGATAAAGTACCAATACAGCTTCACTTTCATAACAAAAGATTTACATTGAATTTCTGAAAAAAACACCATACATGTAATACAAAGAATTAAAGTGTGAACAAAATGTAAGTGTTTATCCAGACAGCCATAAATGCTACTGTATACTTTATACTATTAATGAGAATAAATAAAATTGTAATACCCATGAAACAAGCAAACCAATGCAACTGCAGCCCAAAAATCTCCTGAAACAAGATAACATGTGTGGCAACAAGATACAACAGCCAGTGAATACATGGCCAAGGGAACAGACTTCACTCAACACTACACTGGAGTTGTGTCTTTCAATGACGTAATGATTAATTACAAAAAAAAAAAAAAAAAAAAAAAAAAGATTCCATATCCTATCACAGGAGAGGGTTCCACACCAGTAGCCAAGTGCACTCATCTACCATTTCAAATCAGCTGTGTCTATCAAAACAGAGTTTGTTCACAACTATATTCATCCTTAGGTAACCAGAAGGAGCATCTTGCAATTATTTTACATTCTTTTTACTTACCTAATGCTATTGTCATAACAGAACAGTTTTGTCTTTGACAATTTAGCCTTTTTAATATGGTAAGCTCTATTTTCATTAAAAGGTATGCATATTTTAATAATTTTGCCAGCACCAACATACTGTAGGTTTTTCTCTCCAACCAACACCACATTCTATCTTAGTATTTTATCTGCTGAATTGGACTAACTACTAAATTAACTTCTCTTCAATCTTAGTTACGAACTCAGGCAATCCTATATACAACGGCAAATTTTCACTGATAATCTAGGTTTTAATATATAAATCTGTACTAAGTAAACAAAGCTCACTGTATACTCTTCATAGACCATGTGACAGTAGTATACAGTACAAAACCTGTGCAAGATTGAAAAATATTGTATGATATTATAGTGCATAGTTGTATGATTGGAGATTCTTTTACGCAAATGCATCAAAGAGCCAGAACTCTCAGGCTATGTACGAAAAAAATTCTTCTGTGCAAATTTTTGTGCACGCAGTGTTTCACCATGTGCATTGGATTTAGGATCTATGTGCGTGCATAGCTTAGAAGGAACAATGGCCATAACCCCAAAAAGTATGGGGACTCTGCTTTAATGATACGTGCCATAAACAAGCCTATAAATAAATCCTGCAACCAATCCCTAAATAAACAAGCCTGTTCCTTAAATTTTATTTAATGTAAGTCCTTACCACAACGAGGCTCCTGGGGAGATCCTTTTATAAACACCATGCAGGGTGCAGCATTGGTCAATTTCTTTAGACGCGCGTTGAGGTCCTCCTTTGGATTATCATTAGGGCCAGCGGAAATAGTACTGCTAGATGCATGGCGCTGGACTTTTTTGGTCAGCTCTGGGGCATGGGCACCATCTAATCTGTCAATTTTCTGAGAATTCTAAATAAGCCAAGAGAGTAGTTCAGTTGTGAAACATTAACTAAAAGCAGTCTTTTAAACTACTAAAAATTGGACATTTTACTGTATTCCTTCAGATAAGCAGGTAGAATGGGTTAGCGTACTGACCCTTTACCTCTTTAATCCCAGCAAAATTCTAAAACTGAAATTAGTCTGTTGGCCATAGCATTGTCTATACCAAAAAGACTTCTTAAAACTTGTTATAAACAAAAAAAAATTATTAACAACAAACAGAACCAAATGTTCCATTTTTACAGGACATTCATCTTCACAATCTTTACTGAATAATTCAAATAGAAAAGTGAATGAATCATAAACCTCACTAGACCAGGCCTAACACAATACAAGAGATGAGTCTTGTGTATCTCAGGTATTATAAAGCCATCTATGAATTCCAAGGCATTTCAAGGAGTTCCATAATCATTTCTGTAAAGTGGCCATTCTCGTGTCCTCCAAAAAAAACCCAACCAAACAAAAAAAAAAAACCACAACACACACATACGGAGACACACAGACTATTAGCAGCTTCTACGTTAAATTAACATTAAGAAAAGGGAGTTCTGCTCTTTTAGTACTGTAAAAAAGCAGAATAAACATTTACTAGTACTGAAGTGCTGAACTTGACACAGACATGTGAGTGATATGCAATCCATTTTCTCTTACCTTAAAAAACAAGAATGTTGGAACAGAACTAATTTCATATTTTTCAGATACTTCAGGCACAGCTTCAGCTTCCAGCTTAAAGGTCAGAGAAAACATGGTTTTATTTTCATAATTTTTTTAAAGTTTTGATTGTGCATGTCAATCCTTTTTATAATGTTCTTCTCAGTATTTTATATTTAAAAAGGAGTTTGATGCAAAAGTTTGAGAGACATTTGCATTTAAATGAGACTCACTGGGCTGCCATGTCATCCACTGAGCCTGCACAGTGTCAAAACAGGTTCAGGGGTTTTTATTTTGTTGCACATTTCAAAAGATGCCTAGAGGCTGTGAATAAAATTTTTGGTGCACTAGTGACCTAGTAAATTTTCAATCATATGCAGCTACTACTATATTGAAATCCATAAATCATTGACCCCAGTTATGTCATGATTACAGTGCTTATTTTCTGCCCACAGCAATTCTTGCTGTTTGCTCTATTGACTAATTTCAAGAGGCAGTACATCATGACTGACATTTGCAGCCTTCTGCAAATTATGAAGCAAAAAGGAGTATTTCTTCAATAAACTATTGATGTCTGCTAAATTTTACTTTTAACTCTTGCAAGGCAGCTGGATTCTAAGTTGAAAGCTTGTTAGACTATTGGTCCAGAAGCTTGGTCATCATTAAAATGCATATTTTGAAATTCTAGAACATAATTTTTTTTACCAGACAAATATAAATCTTTTTATTAACCATATCTGCTGTGTGTGTTCTGTCTCAGCTGCTGACTTCAGTGACAAGTTATTGGGGAGGGGGGCGGGGAGTGTTGTGTGTTTATTGTAATAAATCTTGATTTCCTGTTAGCTCTGCAGACATTAAGTGGAAAAATAAAGGTATAAATAAGGTGGTAAAATAGTGAATATAAATACATTTCAAGGAACAGTAAACAGAAACCTGTGATCCCATTAACAGGTGCACAAAGCCCTGCCAACTCCTCTTTCTGCAAACTGTATTCTGGGGCTTTATCAACAGCAACTGGAAAACCATTCAGGGTTGCTGATTTCTTGTTCAGAAAATTAACAATTTTAGAAAATGTTATCACTGGCTATTCAGTTTCTGGCTCTCTCTATATAGTGCTTTGAACTTTTTAGTGTTATTTGTAAACATAGGCTTTGGTTTGTTACACCCATAAGGCTTTTAATCTTGTTACAATTTTGGATGCAAGGGAAATAATTTTACACCTGCTCAACATTCTGTAGGTCAGGGCTGGAGAAGGCCTGCTGCCTAATTTCATCCTGCCTGCAGCAAGTCTCTGTGCCACAGGCCAGAAGCCCCGAGCCTTAGAGCTCCCGCAAGGGAGTGGAGCTGCAAGAACTGGATCACTCCATTGCAGGGGAAACTAGGGTTGCCAGGCTGTTAAAAGTCCAGCCAGCTCTGCGCAGCTCCTGGAGGCAGATGACATGTCCCTGTGGCCCCTAGGCACAGGTGTGATCAGGAAAGCTCTGTGCACCGCCTCTGCAGCTCCCATTGGCTGGGAACTGTGGTCAATGGGAGATGCATGTGCAGGCAAGCTGGGGACAGAACTCCCAGATATGCCAGTCGCTTCTGGGAATGGCATGGAGCCAGAGCAGGCAGGGAGACTGCCTTAGCCCAAGTGTGCCACCAACTGGGAGCCGCCTGAGGTAAGTGCCGCCTCACCAGAGCCCGCATGCTGAACCCCCTGCCCCAGGTCAGAACCCCGTCCCGCACTCTAACTCCCTCCCAGACCCTGCACCCCAATCTCCTGCCCAAGTCCTGAGCTCACTCCCACACTCTAAATCCCTTGGCCCCAGCCAGAAATGCCCTCCTGTACCCCAAACTCCTCTTCCCCAGCCCCACCTCAGAGTCTACATCATCGCTCGGAGCCCTCACCCCCTTCCGCACCTCAATCACCTGCCCCAGCTCAGAGCCCTCTCCCAGATTTCTGGCCCCAGTCCTGAGCCTAGGGAAAGCCCCGAGCCCCAGCGTCCCTCCTTGGGGATGGAGCTGTGAGCACTGGCTCGTCCCGCTGCAGGGGAAGGCACCAAGCCTCTCCCCCATCGCCCCCACCACGGGGCTGCGTGGCGCCCATGACTGATTTTTTTTGTGCGTCAATGGCCCCTGAGAGAAAAAAGGTTCCCCACCTCTGCTGTAGGCAATCAAAGAAATGAAGGTTTCAGAGAAGGATCAAGGATCTTCTCTCTCAACATGGGCCTGATCAAAAAGCCCACTGAAATCAGTGGGAGTCTTCAATAGACTTGGACCAGGCCCCATAAATTTCTCTTGCTCTCAAGTTAATTCTTGTCCAGTCTGATCCTTGACTGAAGTAAGCAGGCATTACGTACTCAGTGATGTGAACATTGTCATCACGTAGACATTCAAAATTTCCTTCTCTCAAACATACTTCTAAAGATTTCAGAAAAATATATGAAGGGAATGGAGCTACAGCTTAAATTTATGAACCATAGCCTAAAGAATAAGCCATGACTGGAATTCTGCCAGGCTATCACACAGAGATTTTTGAGAATGGTTTTTAAATAAGCTCATTTAGGTTCTACCTGCAGCTTTTGATTGAATCACAAGATTGTTTGATGCACACAACAGATCTTTACAGTATCTCCTTCACCTGGTTTATCTTATATTTAAATCAGCAGCACCAGCCTATGACCTTTAATTTTGAGTCTTCTATCCTTACTCTAAACACATAGTCAAATTTCTACAAGAATTAACTGAGAAATAAAATCTGTCAATATATTTCTATTTTCAGATCTCCTACAAATGGCTGAATCATTGTTACATGGTATTGAACTTTCATGCCTTTTTCTTTTGGTGGCTCATTTCTTAGCTACCTTGCTGCTTTTGCTGCACTTTAATGAAGTTCATTCACACACAACTTATTTTATAAAACTGAACTTGTTATTGGTCCATCCACCAAATTTCAGACTGTTTTAAGATACAGAGAACACTAGTCATATTTTAAACCTCTTGGCTTGGTTAAAATTAAGATTTATTGTGTGATCACCTTTAAAAAATTAATATAAACTTGTGTTTAAATATTGCAGGAAAATTTTAATCACATTTTAAAAGGTTGTTCAAGATGTTAATCAAGTTTTGAAGAAGTTATACTTGTTATAAACAATAGATTTTAAAACTGATATGACATACAAGGCAGTACACAATTAGAAACCCACCTTCCTGATTAGATACTTAAAATTAACTTGGATGGTTACCTACATTGTTATTGAATGATCTGAAGTTACATTGCTTGGCTATCCCAGAACATGTGACAAAGTTCTATGTTTTTAATTATGAACCCAAAGTATTAAATTAGTATCAGTCAGAGTTCAAACTACTGAGTCAACAGACTTATTCAAATCTCTTTATACCTAATTTTCTTTAGCAGATTCATCTTATGTAGTGTAGTCAGGATGTATTTACAAGACAGTTGTTGTAATTTTATTTTGAAATGTACTGTTCAATGAACTATGCCAAATATTCATTAAAGGTGCACAATCAAGTGACAGCTGAGACTTCAAAAAAAAAATGGCCTACCATAAACTACAGCAGCACTAGAAAAGCAAAAACAACAATGTATACTATTTTGAAAATTGACATTTTAGGACACTCTAATTAAAATAGCTTTGTAAATTAATACAATTAAAAACAGATCCATCTTTCTGCTTTACAAAAGGAAATGCGAAACTGTGAGATAAGTCATTAAAAACACACAAAACATAAAGGCTGTAAGAAATCAAATTAAAACACACACGCGCAGCTGGTTGTTCCATTACTCCCTGCCCTCATAATCACAAAAATGTCTCATTAACAAGAGAAAGTTGTTTTAAAATGAATGGCATGCAGATCTAGTGCATTCTTTCTTTTTTCCACAGTGATTCTGTTCCTGGGATATGCAGATGAACTCTCAAAAATATTGCATCTCATTTACTTACTGCTGTTCAGCATGCCATAATTAGAATGACAACATCACACAGACTTAAATTTATCTTTCTGCAAACCCTATGAAGATTATTGTTCATCCTTAGTAATGTCTGGAAAAGAAACTAGAGCATTTAAATGAATCCAGAGGAAAATCTACTTGCCTAACCAGTAGTATCGCTGAAACAAATCGAAGCTCTAGCAAATCTTAGAAGAGTAGTATCGCTACCTTAATCTCAGATCCTTGGGATTAAAGAGATCAGGTTATTACATAACTAATTATGGTACTTGCTTAGTGAGTCATTGCAAATCACATCAAGTACACAAACAAACTTAAAAACCTATTTACTAGGTGAAGTAACATTCTATTAAAGTGCCAATATACTGCATTTTTAAATGCAAGAAGATGCATTTGTCTTTTAAACTTGACATTTAAACCATCAATACACCACGAACTTCACCCAGAGTTCAATTTATACAATTTCTGACCCTGAATCTTGCTGAAGTTGAGCTCATTAGGATTCAAATCAGCATGAAAGTTTCAGTTTCCACCCCACAAAAGTCATCGGAGAAAAAAATCCTTTTCTGAAGTTCGTTCTATGTAGAAATGGTCCTCTAGTGTTTGACTTTAGTTTGCATTACTATCTTTAAAATGGCCTTTAGTATCTGGACATGAAGACTTACCTTCACAAACGTAACTTGCGAGTGTTCCTTAGCTAACTCAGCCATGACATCATTCATTTGAATGCACTGAGGAGCCCATGGTGCCCAAAAATGGACAACTACAAGAGACCTATGACAAAACAAGAATACAGATGTATGTTAGTAGAAATAGATGATTTTTAAAAATAATGGTATTTTGATGAAGAATAACTGACTACAAAAGTATGGTTAGTTAGAACAATAAAATATGAATTAATATACATAAGGAAGACAGAAAGAGTAGTTCTCATTTGGACACTGAAAAAAGGGAAATAACTGATATAAGATGAACTCTTACAGTAAATAACTAAGTTATCCACTCTAAGGTACTCACAAGAAAAGAAAACACAGTAAGAACACAGAAAGCATAGGAATGAAAAAAACAGCATTAAAAAGGAAAAAGTTACAAAACCTTGCCCATTTTTTTTTTCTAACAATGGTGGTTAGAGATGTTTGCTGAAAAACAAACACCACTGGTAAGATATGAAACAAAAAGAAGAAAGAATAAAATCATAACAGAGTTACAAGGAGCTTGACATTTTGCTTCCAAACCTGATTCTAGCAGAATGCACCATCACATACAAAGAATAAGCAACAACTGAAGCAGGCAGAAAGACCTCAATTACTCACTAGGGGGTCACACACTTTGTTGCCTCTGTTGGCTGAGGTTATTGAACACACCAGGGTCTCCTTGCATCCCTTCATTATCCCCTACAAGCTCTGTGTGCCACCCGCAGTTCCCCCTCTATTTCAGGGACTCATTGCAAACCTCCAACACCACCCCTGTAAGTTCTTCCCATGCCAGGGGCTCTGTGCCTTGCATCCTCCCATATCTCAGCATTCCCCCCAGCCTTCTTATTCTCCTTTCTTCTTCTCTCTCTCTTTTGGGATGTCTACAATTTAAAACTGTATTACAAGGATAAGCAGAGCTAAGGGCTTGTCTACAGATGGACTCTTATTCCAGAACAAGCATGTCTATACAAGGAGTTTGAAGTTATCATGTTACATCCAAAAAGAGAAAATACCATCAAGTGGACTGTCAAGTCTCACAAGCCCAGCCAAAAAGGTTCTGAAGGCACTAACAATTACAGTGACAACACATTTGGGTTTAACCAATAATCTGAATACACACACATAATCCATTGTTTCTGTAAGCCAAGTTCATTGCATCCCTCCCATTCTCCTCCACAAACTCCCAGTGCACCACCTTCCCACTCTCCTCAATTTCAGAGACTCCCTGCAATGCCCCCACATATCCCTTCATTCCAGAGGCTCTGTGTGCACCTCCTTCCTTCCCCATAACAGAATTCCATATATTTCCTGCAAAGAGAGCATGGAGAGCACACAGGACCCCCTCTCACCATAGCAGGCTCCCACACTCCTTCTGCATATGCCACATGTGGGTATCCCTATTCCACCCTGACAAGGAATCTCTGTGGCTCCCGTTCTCCCTCCCCCATACCAGGTCTCCATTCTCCCCACACGCCAGACACTCTGTGTGCACACTATTCATCCCACAGCAGGGGCCTCCCATTGGCGTTCCTCACCAGAAGTTCTGTGTGCTCCCATACCAGAGTCCCCTATTTTCCATTTCACCTATTATAGGGATTCTGAATGCCCTAATACAAGGTGCTCTATGAATTCCCTTCCCCATGCCAGGGTCCCCAGTTCTCCAACTACATATGCCAAGGGCTCTATGTGACCCCACTTCCCTCATTAATATTTCTTTTCTTTCTCTCTGGGAGGTACACAAAGCTACCCTTTGGACTCAAAGCCACCAGATATCAGGCCCAAGAACTTGCAGGTTTAAAAAACGTGGGCATTTATATGGATAATGAAAACATTCAGAGGTATGACAGCCAGGAAATTTAAAAAAGGCACATAAACTCACATGTTTCAGGGCATAAAGTAACTTTAATGAGAACTAAGAAGAAACTTCCTCTGTGTCAGTTATTCAATAGTTGTCCACAACAAGTTTTTTACACCTTCCCCAAAAACATCCAGGACCGATCACAGTCAGAGACCTGCTCCAGTATGGCTATTTCTATGCTTTACTGTTAGCTTTCTTAAACTATTTTCAGCAGAATAAGTTAATAGTTAAGAAGGATTAATATAGCTGGACAGGACAACTAATCAGGATTATAAATTCCAAATTCTTTAGCAAAGGCTGTGTAATACTACCCAAGATAAAGAACTTCTCCCATAATATGGATTTCTGAGAAATACTACTGATATCAAAGCTGAAAAACATTAAGATATCTGTGATATATCTGAAATGACAATACATTCTTAATAATACTCTGAATGTATAAAAAATCACAAGACATACCAAACATTATGCCACTGAAAGCTGTACAACAATTCATAATTTTATTTTGTAATAGACAAAATACTAACTTGTTAAGGAATTTTAATTATTATTGTGTCAGGAGAATAGATCTTATTGTTTTAGATTTGGATTAATACTTACTATAAAACATTACGTGTGCAGGTCTATAGGTTATACTCAAAGCTGTTCTATATCCCGACCCTAAACTGACAATTATTATTTATATTTCCATAGCACCTATGAGCTCTAGTCATAGACCAGGACCTTGATAAGCTAGAAAAAAAAAAGATAGAATGATGTGGAATGATTTTTGAGCCTACACAGGACCCTACTGGAGTTAATGCAGCTCATGCAGTTTCAGCACAGGATCAGGGCCCAAATAATGAGCACAAGTATTAATGCTTAAAGCCAAGGTAAGGTAGGTTTCCCAACACCTGCTATTCTCAGGTGTATACAAACACTAAGAAGATGAGAAAGCCATAATCACTACTTCCATGACTTTACACCAAAAGAAGAAGCATTATCAAAAAAGACTAAAAAAAGGACTAACCTGACTTTAAGTTTCTGTGCTATCACTATATTAGTTATGAAGCAGCATACAGCACAAAGTGTTCTGAGCCATTAAATTATTAGAATTTGTTTTCTAGAAATTCAATTTACAATGCAGTTGTTCCAGTCTGTATTTGCAACAACAATCCTATGCTTGTTTGGATACCATAAGAAATCCCTGAAACACATGGTGGATCTTGATCTACTAAACTATAAGGGGAAAATGAAGTCCTTCAATTCAGCGTACAAAAAAAATAAATAAAAATCAAAGGAAAAAAGATGTATAGAGCAATATAGCTAGACAATGTATTAAGCCCAAAATGCTATTTAATAATTTGGCACACTTTCTTTCCCACTACTGAAGCACAATAGAGAATTCACTCTTTCCTGAGCTGCCAAGCAGAATTTCCCACACGTCCAATTTAAATTAATCAGTATGGTAGGGGTACATCTTATCAGATGAGTGTCACTTTGTGAGCAGTACAGGAGTAAGAACCACATGGCTGAGTAATTCTACCCCTTTGAAAGGAACAGTAATTATCTGACAAGATTATCCTAGATTATATTATTAATATTGCAATTTGTTTTAATTTAATGTGAATTTAATGAAAATATTGTGAAAACAGAATGCTTACCTCCCTCATATTTTATTTTTCTATGAATTATTTTTGTTTTAAACGAAGTTGCAGTTAATCTGCCTTTCAGTTACTAAACTTTTTAGAAAAGCATGAGAGAATGGCAAGATAGAGTAACTCGAAACATTGGGGAAATCAAGAGGGTAACCTGCCTGAAAGTGCACCAATGACTCCAGATATAAAGTGCACACTGGACTGTCATCCAGAGATAATCAGGAAACTTTTATTATATATAAATAAAAACACATGTGTATCCTTCATGACTTCTTTTCCCTTGCTATGGAAAAAAATCCTGTAATGAGGGATGCTTTATGGGGATGACTTCCAATATTATTTTAATATTGGTCTTGGTTTTGTTATTTAGTCTATTTTATATAACAGCTGTTAGTTTAATTGATTCCAGAAAAAAATATAGATATATACAGCATGTATTGTCTACAAAACTTTTTGGGTATTCACTTAAGGCCAAATACTTGCAGTTACAACTTCCTTTTAAGTAAAGGAGGAGATGGGAGTTATGCTTGAGAAAGTACTGCAGAACATAAAATATATAGATTGTATTCCATATATTCCAGAACCAGTACAATGTTCTCCAAATAGGCAGTTCTAAAGATGATGCTTCCAACTTCCATTATGATGCTATTTACATTTGTGTTTATCATTGTATTGTGCTACAATGTAACAATCTTTGAATTATAAATATTCAAAGTCACTTTCTAACACAGCACAATTTTTTTCAGCACCATTTTAACATATCATTTAGTCAAAACTAGAATTAAGATGGAGATTTATGACTGCTTAATTCCAATTATATCATACTAATCCACCACCATTTTTGCCATTCTGAAATTTAATTAAACACAGATTTAATTAAAACTTTTCTGAAAACATATTATGAAGTTTGTGATTGTTCCTTAATATTACTTGCCAGTAAATATAAATATGTATAACTAAATAAATATTCGAATGTAACTGATTAAAATGGTTATCTTTTCAACTTTTGGTGAAATCAACATTTCCCAAAATGTGTTGTTTTATTCAATCACTAACTATTCAAAAAGCAATGGAATTAGTAGTGCAAAGCTATGTCTACACTAGAGACCCTACAGTGGCAGAGGCGTACCAATGCAGCTGCACCACTGTAAGATCTCCTGTGTAGTCACTCTATAACAGTGGTTCTCAGACTTCTGAACTGGTGACTTTTTCCATACAGCAAGACTTTGAGTGTGATCCCCCTCCTCCTTATATCAAAACAGTGTTTGTAATTTCACATTATTATAAATGCTGGAGGCGAAGTGCGGTTTGGGAAGGAAATGCCCCGTTTGAGAACCCCTGCTCTATAAGAGCTGTATGGGTATTTATTTTTTACAAAAAAAATTTTAGGTTAAGGAAATGTTTCTATTAATCCTTGAGTTTTGTCAGAATTCTGCTGTAAATTTCTCTAGCAAACTGTTTGTTTAGGCTATAAGCTTCACAGAGAGGGGATCATTGGCTAAACACAAAGGAGATGTATGCTCAGTGCTGCTACACCTAATGCCGAAGGGGGAGAAAGAGAGGGAGTGGCAATGGTAACCCCATAATACCCAGTACCCCAGTGCTTAGAGGACAGACCCAAATGTAGGAAACAAATTTAATTTCCCACACCACCTGATCTGGAGGAAGGATTTGAACTTGGGTCTCCCATGCGAGTGCACTAACTACTGAGCTATTGGATAGAAGGTGAACACTGCTTCCAGACACACTGCTAGGCATCAGTCCTACAAGCTTATTCACATGGGCTGACTTTTTCTTCACACAGAGATAGAGGCCTGCTCATAAAAGTCATCTTCCAAGTTTGTGCTCTTGAAAAGAATCTGTTAATATAAATGTATATATGCGGCCAGAATTGAGTTGAAAGTGTTAATTTAAAACTCAAGTTTTCATATAGCATGAAAATTGAGAAGAAACCTATTTGGGACTGTAAGACAGCTATGCAGTTGAACCACTCCTGTTCACTGTGTGAATGTATATATCCCTATCTTAAGACTAATTTTAAAGCTCCGTTAACATAACATAGAACAGCACTTTCACATGTCTCATGTCTTCAATCTAAAAATGTTGCACAACTGCACAAAAATTAGAACAGCACTATACAATCGAATTTGCCACAAAGTTTAGATTCTTTAAAAATACTTTTACAGAAATGAAAAAATAGAAATTCTTCCATTTTATAAAGAGAAAACTTGAAAGCAGTGTTTTTTAAACATAAGAACATCCCCTTACAATGCCAGCAGTCCAAACATTTAGAGCCCTGCACAGATACAAAATCTGTATCCACATCCAATCCGCAAAAATGATCCGCAGATGTGGATGGCCCCGGATATAAAGCAGATATCTGCTGATTTGAAGCATTCTACGAACCTGGCAGTGAAGTGCAACTGACTTCACCAATTTTCCTCATCCAATTTGTTACAAAAAAAACCCTTCAAAAATAAACGTGTAAATTGGAAAGTGTATTTCAGTACAGTAACCAAAAGGTATTATTAATGTAAGGAAATAAGGTTGAAATATGTCTGGAGTTGATACTGTCCTTTAAATAGAATGCAAACATTATGACCTTTATACAGATGTGCAAACTAAGGGCTTGCCCATACTTAAAACACTGAAGTAGCACTACCCCACTGCCGTACTTCAGTGAAGATGCTACCTACGATGACAGGAGGGATTCTCCTCATGGCATAGATAATCCATCTCTCTGAAAGCTGTCTTCACAGAGGGTTAGGTAAATTCAATTGCAACACTCAGGAGTGTGGATTTCTCTTATCCTTGAGGAACACATTTATACCAAGCTATGTTCCTAGAGTAGGCCAAATCTTAGAATACGTCTACACTTACAGTAGCTGCATCATTGTAGCACTTCAGTGCAGACACTACCTATGCCAACGGAAGAGGCTCTCACATCAGCATAGGTCAGTAGTTCTCAAACTTTTGTATTGGTGACCCCTTTCACATCGCAAGTCTCTGAGTGTGACCGCCCTTATAAATTAAAAACATTTTTAAATATATTTAACATCATTATAAATGCTGGAGACAAAGCGGGATTTGAGGTAGATGTTAACAGCTTGTGACCCTCCATTTAATAACCTCACGACCCCCTGAGGAGTCCCAACCCCCAGTCTGAGAACCCCTGGCACAGGTAATCCAGGTCTCTGATAGGCAGTAGCTAAGGCCATGTCTATACTAGTACTTCTGTCGCTCAGGAGTGTGAGCAACACAAATTACACCAAGTGGTAGAGCCGGTTTGCACTGTGGGAAATGTTTTCCTATCAGCACAGAGCTGCTACACAGCAGATCTTACAGCAGCACAACTGCATCACTACAGCTGTAAGGTGACAGTCTATGTAGCCAGGGCCTAGGTCAACAGAAGAACGTTTCTGTTGATCTAGTACTGTCTACACCAGGGATTAGGATGGTAGGGTACATCTGTCAGGGGGGTTAATTTTCTTCAAACCCCTGAGAGCTGTAGCTATATTGATGTAAATGACTAGTGTAGAGCAGGCCTAAAAAGCAGGGTGGGATTAACTGTTTTGCCCAAATTCACAAGCAGTGGTAGGAAGCGCAAACAGGGTGATCAGACAACATGTGTGAAAAATCAGGATAGGGGATGGGGGGAGGTAATAGGAACCTATATAAGACCCAAAAGTCGGGACTGTCCCTATAAAATCGTGACATCTGGTCAGTCTAAGGGCAAACCAAGTATCCCAATGCCCAGCCCAGTGCACTAGGCTGGAGTGAATGTCCCATAGGGACAGGGAAAAGAAAGGGGGGGGGGGATTAGTAGCAAAGGAGGCAGAGCGGGGAGGCCTCCCGCGCAGAAAGAACGAGCCTCCCCCCACGGAACAACACCCAGCCGCCCGCCCCTTCCCCACAGATAAATCATCACTCCCCGATGATAAAGCCGCTGCCTCCCCAGTACGGGCCGGGCCCATGAGGCCTGACGCTACTGCTCGCCGGCGCCAGCCGCACGTACTTGCCCTTCTGCTGCAGCAGCTCCCGGAAGTGTCCGGCGGAGCCCACCTCGGCCAGCGCCGCCATGACGAGAACGGGTCGGTGGCAGGAGAGGCACGTGCAACCGGTCGGCAGAGCGATCCGCCCCCCCCCCCCAGAGCGAACGCTCTTGGCCTCCGCACATGCGCGAGAGAGAGAACCCACTGCGCCTGCGCGTGCTCCAAACGTCCGCCCGTTCCAGAGGGGGTGGGAGAGGAAGGCCTGGAACGCGACGGTCCCGGGAGGGGGCGGGGCGATGGGCGGAGGAGCGGGGCTGAGCAGGGCAGGGCCGGGCCGGGAGAGGACGGCGCCGGCTGCGGAGGGGGAGGGGGAGGGGGAGGGGGAGGTGAGCAGCTTTGTGTGTGAAAAGACCGGGCTGTTGAACTTTAGAACGGGAAAGCGGAGCGCGCACAGGGCTTGGCCAGCCCCATCACCCAGCCTGGTCAGAGCTGGCCAGGGGAGCTGGAGTACAGGACTGTGTCCAGTTCCGGGCGCCGCATTTCAGCAACGACGTGGACAAATTGAGGCAAGTCTGGAGCAGAGCAACCCCACTGATTAAAGGGCCAGAAAACTTGACCTAGGAGAGAAGATTAAAAAATAGGGGTTGTTTAGTTTGGAGAAGAGAAGGCGGAGAGGCACACGATGACAGTTTTCAAATAGGCTAAAGACTCTTGTAAAGCGGAGTGTGAAGAATTATGTTCCTTAACATCCGAGAATAGAACAAGAAGCCATGGGCTTAAATTTCAACAAGGGAGGTTTAGGTTGGACATTAGAAAAATCTTCTGAACTATCAGGGTAGTTAAGCACTGGAACAAATTGCTGAGGAAGGTTGTGGAATCTCCATCACTGGAAGTTTTCTTTAAGAACAGGTTTGATAAACACCATTCAGGAATGGTCAATTACATAGTCCTGCTCTGAGTGCAGGGGACTGGACTAAATTACCTATTGAGGTCCCTTCCAGTCCTACGCTTCTATGATCCTGCACTGTTCTCCTCCCCTCATTGTCATAATCTGTCCAGCTCTCTCCAAAGCATACATCTCATCAATGCACCATCCAAAGAACTAAGACTGTCATGTACAGTACATACTGGATACTTCTATACAGTGAAATATTCAATTCTCAGATTCCAGATGTTAGGGAATGATTCCTGCTTGTCCTGTTTGAGGTCATAAGATCTCTCAAATATATGTTAAGAACAAATTGATCAACCAATCTACATGAAGTTGTTTAGAATATTTCCAATAATTACATTATTTTAATGGCTTAGGTTTCATAGCCACATTTCTGGAGCTGCCTGCAAACCTGCACCACAGGAGCACCAAAATGAGAATTGTATGGGCAGTGGAGAAGCAAATGGCAATCACTCTGGAAGCTTTCAATGACAGATTGTTATTGGTCACTAGACTATCACTTTGGAGTTGGAAAGTCAATAGATTGTCATCCAGGTGCGTAAGGCCATGAAGCACCTCCTGCTATGCAGGACTGTGTCTCTTGGCAATGTGCAAGAAATAGTGGATAGATTTGCAGCAAAGGACTCCTTGACTGCAGTGCAGTTATAGATGGCAAACATATCCCTATTCTGGCACCAGCCCACCTTGTGACTGAGTACATCAGCAGAAAGGGATACTTTCCAAGGTTATGCAAGTGTTCTTGTTCACTGGAGACACTTCACTCATATGAAGGTGGGCCACTCAAGAAAGGTGGGTGATCCTTTCATCTTTAAGAAACACAGGACTTTTCAAAAAGCTACAAGCAGGAACATTCTTCCACAACCAGCAGATTACTATTGGTGATGTTGAAATGCCAATAGTGATTCTGGGGGATGCGGCCTATTGCTTGCTCCTCTGGCTCATGCAGCTGTACTCTGGCCACCTCAATGGTGCCAAGGAAAGATTCAGCTTCTATCTCAGCAGGTGCAGAATGACTGCTGAATGTGCTTTTGGTAGACTGAAGGGATGCTGGCAGTGTTACTCATTAGATTGGCTCTCGGTGAGAAAAATATCCCCAAAGTTACAGCTGCTTGTTTGTTTACTAACTCATATACATGAACCAAAGCTGTTGCCAGAGCAGAGGGGCAAGGCGGACCAGTTGTCTGATGAAACTGAAGAGTCGCACGCAAGGGCAGTGGGGTTTTGCTGCTGAGGTAGGCCTTAAATGACCATTTTAAGAGTCAGCCACACTAGTATTGTCAATTAAGTATGTGTGGGTTTTTGCGTCCCACTACGAATTCTGTAATGCTTGGTGTCAAATAATAAAGATGGGTGGATCTTTACTTTCACCTATGAATTCTGTAGTGCTTGCTGAAAACATAAAGATTCTCATAGTATCCAAAAACAGAACTTTACTGGGTGCAAAGAAACAGGAAACAAAATGAAAGTGCAAACAAACACATACAAGGTTAAAAAACTTTTACCAACACTATTATAGAGTAAATTATAAAATCCTAACTGAAAGTAAATAGTGAATATTTATGACCATGTATATAAAAGCTACAACAATATAGTAAGTTACATATACACCAACATATGTTATTTTTCAGATCGGTACATGTGTAGGTATTTTTTTCTTTGTTGTCCAGCTTGGAGAGGTAGCGGTAAGGAGATACATCATGGTGCCATGTGGAATGCTGGGGGATAAAGGAAGTGCAAGCATGGAGTTCTCCAAGGACTGCAAAGTTTGCTGAGTTTGGGGTCTTTGGGCATGTAGGTCAATAATACTCTGCAAAACATTTGAGTTTATTCCCTGAGCAAAGCCATTATGTCCTGGTTTATTTCCTGATGCGTCTCGGTCCTCTTGTCTCTCCTTCATCAACCATTTTCTTCATTCTTGGTCTTTCTCCATGGTCATATTCAGATGGGCTCTCCAAACTCTGCACTTATAGTCTGAAGCTGTTAAGAATTGGAGGATCTCACAGAACAAATCCTCCCTAAACCTCTTATTTCTCTTCCTGATGAGGGTCAGATGTTGAGCAGGCAAGGAGAGGGCACCTGACGAGACAATCATGCCAGAAGCTGCTGATTAAAATATAAAGATGCACCATTAGATTTACAGTCACAACAGTCAAGGAAAGATAGGTCTCAAAAACCCCAAAAGTTATTCCCATAAATAGGAAATGCTTATTAATACTTTAGCTTTGGAGCACCTCACTACAGCACCACTCTGCAGCTCAAACCATGATGAGTATGGCCTCATGAGGAGGAATGGGGGTTTTCTGTTCCATAGAAGCTATAAATGTTGGGTGCCTCTCAGTGGGTATGGGCATAAACAAAGTGTAATGAATACTGGCATTGTTTTCACAGGCAATGTTGATTTTAGATGATATCTCACTCCTGAGAGTGACAAAGTCATAGAGGACCCAACTGCTGCTGGTGTCTCAAAGCCACCTGTAGCCATATACTACTAACTTGTTTACTGACATGGTGCCATGCAAACTCATCATAGAGTGGTATGGGAAATCTCCAATTGCAGTGAAAGAAACAAGGCTGCCATCCCTAGAAAACTTCAGGAGAGGATTGCAGAGTATCTCTGTGAAAATTTCATTGAGATCTCTGAAGAGGATAAAATGGACATCTCTATTCAGATAAACAAAGTATTCTACATGCCCTTGACAAGCCCAACAAGCCAAGTAAGTGAATAACAGATGCTGACTCTACCGCTGTTTGATCTACCTCTGCCTAAGCACAGGACACTAGTCTGATGTGGATTGTGTAATCAGACCACCATACCACTCTTTTTAAATTTATTCCCTAATATTTTATTTTGTAGCATTATATTTGTAAAGCAGTGAAAATTCCATGTTTGTTTTCTAAAATTATAGGTGGTGTGTGTGCTATTTTTAAATGGGGAGGAAAGATGGTGGTAGGGAGGGATATGAGGTTTCATGATAATAAAAAAAAAAAATATAAGGAATATTGCAAGTACATACTCAAGCGCCTTCCCCTACATCAGAGGGCTCATCAACACTCACCTGTCAGGACTTTAGCTCTTTTATGGATTTTTTTAAAGGGGAAAAAAGGCATTTGACTGCGTAGAGTGGCCTAGGACGCAATTAAGGCCTTTATAAGACCAGAATACACCATCCAAACAAATAAATCAGTTTATTAATGGTAAAATATGTCTTTTCCTTTCAATCAGATGGAACCTGGTAAAGATACTCTCTGTCCCCACAACTATTTTATCTAGTAATTGGGCCATTTGTGGAAACTATGTCATGTTTCAAATTACTGGAAATGAATATGAATTAGCAGTGAGGTTATAAAATGGCACTGTAGTCCAATGAACTCTTGGTGTTCACTATACAATCAAGTCCCTCATTCCCCAGTACAATTATCATTTGGCTAGTGTTCAGTTTACATATGGAATTTAAACAAATCTGTGGAAGATTTCAACCTGAAATAGTGGCCTAGTTTAAATCCCCCCCCAAAATGGAATAAATATTTGAGGGCTAAAGTGATCTTAAACCTAATTCAAAAACTGAAAATTAGTCCCATGCTGTTAAATTTTTAGGAATGAATCTCCCCATAACAGCTATAGGAAGGCTGTTGCTTCTCAAAATAAATATCCTCCCTAATCTCCTATGTCAAGCACAACTGTTTCAGAGAATTTAAAACCTCATTCTTTAATAAGCTTCACAAGACCTTTTCAAGGTTCATTTGGTAGGCAAAAAACAAGAATTGCTGTTAAAAATGTATAGGCCCATTGGGACATGGGAGAACTAAATCTCCCTAACTTAAGCTATATTTCTGGGCATCCCATATGGAGTATTTGGCAGCATGATCCCAGGGAAACCCAGGACTTCAATGGCTCCAGATTGAACAACAGGCAGCAGGCCAAATTAATCTGGCAAAACTCCCATCATTCCCAGCTGATCTACTATTCCCCTCAAGTCACACAGAACTCAATTACAGAGTCAGTATCAAACGCAGAGATAAAAAAAAATAAAGATGCAAAATCTCTTAAAATGGGTAGTTACTCTGGACTGTGTTACTAATTTTTCTCTGAGCATGAATAACTCAGTCTTCAAAGAATTGTATATTGCATACATTTACTAATGATAATATTATAGTGCCCTTTGAAGCACTGAAACATATTCCTGACACAGGTTTTAATTTTATTATATTCAAGCTAGGAATTCCCCATTAAAAATGAACACAACTAGACAGAATCCTAGTTTTATACACAGCAAGGAATCATCATTTTTATGTGGAGCAGGTAAATATGATGTATTTCTTTTGGCTATTAGGTCTTGAAACCACTTCCCTGACACAACCCCAGACAAAGACATCACAATGGACAGATACAGGTAATTCCAGTTCACGAAGGAGAAACAATAAAAATCCTGGGAGAAATTCATGTTATGATTAACAGGAACTCAAGGCAGATACAATATTATATTGTACACAGAAATATTATTTCTCAGTACTTGTATGATAAAATATGTAAAATTGAACTATATAGATGTAAGAAGGACTCCTACGTAACTCCACTTTTTTTATCTCTTATCATGTTACTTCCTGTTCCAGTTCTGGTAAATTATATGCAGCACTAATAGAACATATTCACTATCTTACTCGAAACACTATTTCGTAAGTATTAATCTGGGAACTCATTTATACAAACCTATTAAAAACAGTATTTTTGTTAGCATTTTCACACACACACGCACGCACGCACACGCACGCACACACACACACACGCGACATCTTGATTTTCTGAACTAGTGAGACTACCTAACTGACAAACCTGGATCAGGCTTATTACAAAATAATAATCATCTTCCACGGGATTAAAAGAGTACACACTTACAAAGACAAACAAGTACTTCTTTATAAAATATGCTGACTTTTATTGGCAACTTTATTTCCTTGACTGAGGGTCTTGACCTTACATGATACACAGTGAGGGGGTGATGAGCATGTAAGGAGCCTACCCCTCTTGCAAGATCCTCCAGGCAGAACTTCAGTCAGGGGAGTCCACAGGCTGCTCCCTTATTACTTCCCAAATGAAACTTGATACCTGAAAAGGGGCAGAGATGGGTAGGAAAGGGGTGAGACCATGGTCCTGCCCCGTCTCCACAGTGACTCCAGGATGAAGAACAGTACACAGAATGGTACACAGAGGTTGGTAGCAGGGAGCGTTCCTCCAATGTGCTGGGGAATGAATTTAAGGAAGAGGAAAAGGAGAAATGGTGCTGATAGGAGAGGTTCATGACATGATGGGGATGATGGGCAAAGAGGGCAATCATAGAAGAGACACTATAAATGGACAGGAGGCAGAGTCCACATGGATGTCAGAGAGGCCAAGGAGAAGATAGTGGCAATAGTCAAAATGGAGATGACAGCAGAGTGAAGAAATCTTTGTTGACAGATGTTATGGAGGTAGAAGGCCATATTTTGACACAGCCTGGACGTTCAAGGTGAGAGAAAGGAAAGTATCAAAGAGAATATTTCATTGTGGGTAGAAGCATGGGCTTCAGTGACTGGGAAATGGTCTTGCAGTGCACATTGACAGAAAAAGAGAAGAGTGGGAAGATTCTGGAAGGGAAGGCAAGATTTCAGCTTTAGACATACCAGAATAAATTCTAGCCCTACTAATGTCAATAGGAATGGGGTGTCAATTCCCACTGACTTCACTGAGGCCAGGATTTCACCCATTAAGATGAAGTTCCTGACAAAGCACACAGGAAAAAGAGATGTCAGAGAGACAAGTGAAGAGGCAGGGTTGTATGGAAGGAGACAAACCAGTAGTAGACAAGTAGTTTTGTAAGTCGATGGCATAAAATTGGCAACTGAAGTCATGGGTGGATTAGGTAGATGAGTGGATAAGTGGGAAAGGATGCGGAGAGAGAGAAGAGGAGTGGGCCAAGGATGGATCCCTGTAAGACCATGAAAGTAGGGCGGCTGAGTAGGAAAACCCACCAAAGAAGAAGGTGCTAAAGGAATGATTAGAGAAGTATGAGAAAACTAGGAGAGGACAAAGTCATCAAAGCCAAGAACGAGAAAGGAAGGTCAATATATGAAAGAGGAATATGTGACTGACAATGTCAAAAGCAGTGGCGAAATCAAAAAGGATGAGAATAGAGCAGAGGTTCTGAGGTTTAGCCATGCTGAAGTTGTTAGCAATCTTGATGACAGCAGTTTTAGTGGAGTGGAGAGGATAGAAACCAGATTGGAGAGGATCAGAGATGTGAACAGAAAAGAAGAACTCAAAGAAATAGTTGTAGGTGGAGTATATGACAAGTTTAGAGATGAGGGAAGTAAAGAAATGAAGTGGCTGAAAAGGCAAGAGGGGTCAGAGGTGGTTTTTTGAGGTTGGGAGAGAACAGATCATGCCTGTATTGTGAGGACAAAGAGCCAGAAGAGAGAAGGTAAGGAAAAGTTGAAGGAGGGAGTGAAAGTAAGTGTAAGGGAGATCATGAGACAACAGGAAATAGGGTAACTGAGACAGATTGATAGATCAGAGAAGAGCAGGTGAGAAACTTCAAAATTAGTAAGTGAAGAGAAGGAAACAGTTGTTGTCTCTTTGGCTGAGTGGTAACCAAAATTATGAGCTTTGCAGGATGGTTTCCATTTGTATGGGATATCAGTGAGACATACTCAAGGTATTTGCTTAGTGAATTTATTTATTTTTTACAGTCCTGTTTCCTTGAACAGCATCAGGAACAAACTGCACACAGATAGTCCTCTTTTGCAGAAATCCCAGATAAGGCCCTCCAGCCTTTCTCCTAAGAAACATCTACCTTTTTGCCTTTTCTCTCCAGAGAACCACAAAGATTCCTTCAATTGCTAACTCCAACTATAGTCTTCTAGTCTCCCACATCTATGTTTGAAACCTAGAATATCCCATTAGCTCCAGGCTCCTCCATTGGGGCCCTCTGCCTCCAAAAGTGAGACTTGGCCATAAACCTCACAATATCTCCTAACACCACTCTGGGTGGTTACCTGCATTGTATCCACTGTTTCTATAGATTCTTCTTGATTCTTAATAGGAAAGGCATATATAACAATATATAATGGGAGAGAAGGAGGATAAAGGTCATGACAGATCTTGTCAATCATACTGAAAGGGTCAGCAAGATCTTGCACATGCAGTGGGAAATATACTTTCTAATTATAAGGATAGTTAAGCACTGGAATAGTCTTCCAAATCCCCATCACTGGAGGTGATGGAGGGAATCCCCATCACTGGAGGTTTTTTAAAACAGGTTAGACAAATAGCTGTCAAGGATGGTCTAGGTGTATTGGGATCCTGCTTCAGCACAATGGCATGGACTAGATGACCTCTCAAAGTCCCTTCCAGCCCTACATCTTTATGGTTCTGTGAACCACAGGAGGGAAAAATTACAGGAGGAAGTCGAAGATGACAAAACAGGTCCTGAGATTGTGGGTACAGGATTCATAAGATTTTCAGAAGCAGTGCTGCTTAACCAAGAAAATGGCAGAACTAAGGTTCTGCTCCAAAGCCCACTCTTGTCAATGGGCTTAGTATCCAGCTCTAAACGAAGAGAGAACAAATTTGTAAATCGAGGAAGTCCACATGATCATGGAAGTTTCTCCACAAGCACTCAGCAATGCAGTCGAGGAAGCGGATGTTGTGGGTTATTGCAACAGATTTTGTAGTGGAAGGAGTTAAGGGTAGTGGAGAGATTAAAGAACAGGAATTCAATGACTGAACCAATGAAGGAGAGGGAGAATAGTTTTGGGAAGAGGAGGCAGAGAAATCATTAACATCGATGGATTGGAGACCATGGAAATGTTAGGTGGAGGGATGTAGACCAGGAAACAAGTGTACAATGATGAAGAAAATGATGTGGGTTGCCAGAGACAGGGAACATGGTGACACAAAGATCAGAGACAGAGCAGTGTTTAATGAAGACAGAGGTTAAACTTACATTAAAACATACCTCGTGACAAATTCATCAGGCCATTTCTTTAAATCCAAAATGGTGTTGTAAATCCTTCAGTTCCTCAGAAGTGCATAAAACATCCCAATGTGAGAAAGCAAATGCTTTTTAGATACAGCGTTTGTTTTTCTTTGAAGGCAAGAAGAGTACAATCCTCTGAGTCAGCGTCAGAATAATCCTCAGAGACAAAGGTCTTTATCTGAGTCTAGAAGCTGTAGAAATAGCTGATAGTCTGTAGGTGGCATCAGCAGCCTCTGAAGACAGATGTAAATCTATATCCCTTTGCTGGAGTTTTACTTTATTAGAAGCATTATTTAGAATTAGTGCCTACCTAAGACTCTGACCAAAATATCTGCCTTGTTCTTTTTCTGCCAAAGGAAATTAACATCTGTTTAATGGAATAAAAAAGAAAAGTCTATACACAGATATGAAATAGCCATCCATACTAGTAAGGGCACTAGTATAAAAATAGAGAATAGATTTTTTGTTATACTTGGATATTGTGACTCAGAGCTTTACTGGTGCATTATTCCCTAATGGCACCTGAGTGGCTGGCTAGTACCATTATCACATGTCCTTGTTCTTTCTGTCATTATGCATCATAAGCATTTAACTACTGATTGAGGGCGGAAGAGTACTTGTTTTGGTTAAATATGCAACATGTCCTCTGTTGAAAGGACTACATACTATACTTGCAGGGGTATGCACTTAATGATTTAATGGATCTCTTCCGTTTATAACTTCTTTGTTCCTATGATGTACTGTACCATGTTCACATCTATCAATATTTAAATTGTTTATGTTATATATCCTCTACATTTGCTACTGAACACCTTAAATATTATCACTGCAGTGTTTCCATTTATATTTGAGGCAAACAATCCTCTCAGTAATAGGCAATTATTGTTGAGTTATTCATTTTACAACACTGACATCTTCTGTGGTTGATGCATAAAAACTGCAGGTAGTTTCTGAAACTTTCTACTGTACTGCAAAAAGATGCAATGCTTATCACAATCAGTTTGCAAAGTAAACTTCTTTTGTCTAGTATAATATCTACTCATGACAAGAAATTACTATTGACTGAATATTTTCAAATAGTTATTGTTTAAGCCTTTCTCTACAATTTGTAAGCCAGACCAGGCTTTTCTAATCAAACTCTTTTTAATGCAGCTGATATTGACCAAATCTTGCATGCTCTAAAAAGGGGATCCTCTGCTATGTGCTGACACATTTAGCCGGGTAATATATATCACAAAAATGAATGTTTCTGATTATTATGAATTTATGAATATAAATGGGGGAAATGTAAGTGAGGTTCTGGGGACAGTACTGGAGAGTGATTTCAAAATAATTAAATAAAGCTAAATGGATGGGAATGGATTTGGGTTTGATTCATACTCTGAAAGTAGCTATGTTCAGATGTTCTGCAAACTGAATTGCCCGGATTTAGGATTATTTTTCTTGAATGAATGTCAAATGTTAAATTTTTAAAAAAAGTATTTGGATATCTTTGTGGTTTATCCTCTGGTTCAAAGAACAGAGTAGAGTACACACTGTCTGTAGGCCCAGTTAGATCCCTTGTAGAGCAAGCTCTTAAAAGGTAATTACCAAAGTAGGGTACACATGGATAACTTGACAGGCTAAATTCTCTCCTGCCACAGAGTTTCACTGAGCAGAGCAGAGACAGGGAGCTAGTTCCAGCTCCCTGACTCAGAGAACTAGAGTGTGTTGGTCCAAACAAGAGAAAAAAAACAGCCAATGAGCTGCGCTAACTTACACAGAGAGTTGCTAATGGAGTCAGTAGATGATAGACATAACTGAGCTCCATTCTGCCACTCCCCGTTTCTATCCCTATAATGTCCCTTTTCTCCCCAACACACTCTATATAGTGGGGAGAAGGGTGGCGAGTGCAGGAGCCACCTCTGTCAGCTTTAGGGCATTGAGGAGTCCTACACCACTTGACCCAGAATCAGAACATTTTGCGCTTCCTGAGTGGCTCAAAGATCCAGATCTCGACTGAGAATCTGGACTTATTTCTTCAATGTGCTGGCAGGCATTCTGTGAAGACTCTTGGAGCCACTGAAAGGCCAAAGGGGAGTATTCTGTTGAAGAATAGGTCATTGCTCATGCAGAACTTCAAGTACTTTTCAAAGGCTTGTTCTGAAAGAAATGTGGAAATAAGCACCTTTAAACTGAGACCCACAAACCAATCTTGTGAACTTAGGGAAGGGATAAAACAAACTAAAGTTACCTTATAGCACTTGAAGCTTTCATGTACCTTCTTCTGTTTTCTTAACTCCATTGTGGAATGATGTCTGGCTTATTTCTTTGGAATGATAAATAAGAAAATAAGGCCTTTGTGTTGCTGAAGGACTTCTTATGGAGTGTGTAACTGGAAGAAAGAAACTACTTCAGCCATTAGCAATTCCTCATGAGAAGAATCTCTGAAAAAGAGAGGAAAAATGGCATCAAAGGATGGAACTAAAGAACATATTCTTTGTGAATGTTTTGTAGGTCTTATCTGTCAAAAAGCAGCTCTACAATATGGAAGAGTGGACATCCTCTAGAGATTTACAGGTAGGCTCACTGATATCACATCAGATTTACTACTCATTAGACAATGTTCTGGATAAAGTGAAAGATGAGGGCTTTGACTTTTCCATGATTGCTATTGTGTTTGGAGAAAGACTGTTTCTTAAGAAGCTGTTGATACAGACCCTCTGCTCTGCTGGGGAAAGGACTACCTCTGTTACACCCAAATGGAATGGTTTTCCTCTTCAAGATAGTATGCAAAAGACTCAATGACTGAAAGGAGGAACACATGTCTGTTATCTCAAGAGTGTCTTCTATTTTGACAATGAATAGGTTTGGGCTTTCAAATAGCATGTCCTCTGTCTTAGCCTTGACCTCAAAAGACAAGGTGAAGTTCTTCAGTCAAAATTAAGAGTGCATTGTAACCGTTGCAACTGAGTTGACTGCAGTATCATGAGTGAAATACACCACTACAGAGTATTTTTTCCCATTCAGAAATTAAGGCTTTGATATTCTCTCTCTATCCATCTCTAGAATGGTAGGAGAAGCTTGTCTATGAACAGAAGTAATATTTCACCAACAACACCTGAAAATTTGCAATACAGTTGTATTGTTGTTTATGAATATGATATGCTTCTTAAAGCATCCATACTCTTTGTTTCCTTTTCTTGTGGCATAGATATTGAAGCTCTCCCAGCTTCTGATCCTCTTGCTAAAAAGTAACACGAGTGATTCTGAAGGAGGTGCTGATAAAAATGCTTTAACTCTTATTGAAGAATCTGATCTATTTTATCAGACTAGTGTGGATGCAAGAGTGGGACAGCTGGCTAGCTGCAGGAGACATTCACTTACTGTCTTTCTTATGTAGCTCTAAGATATAGATTCATAGATTCTAAAACCAGAACAGACATTTAATCTTGATTTAAAACTTGTCAGTGGTGGAGGATTCACCACAACCCTGGGTAAGTTGTTGCAATTATTAATTATCAATAGGCTATCAACTTATGGGTATTTTCCTGAACTACCAAAAATTGGATCCAGATTTTCCACCACCCTTCTTAGAAGATCTTGACAGCTTCTGAAGTCATAGAGTGGCGAGATCAAAGAAGATCTCATATTAGCATGAGCAGAAGAAGAACAACATTCTAGCTGTTCTTGTTCCCCATCCACCAAATGATCTGCATCCCCAGCAGACACTTCTGTTGTATATACATGTATCTCAGGTGATGATATCCTCACTAAGGCAGCAAATGGCTTCAGTAGATTCTCAGAAGAATGAAAACATTCTCTTTGTGTCTTTCACAGGAAAGCTAACCTTACATGACTTACTGCTGAGGGTGGAGACCACATGAGCCAATCTGCCCATGAAGCACAACATCAGAAGGGATGAGATGGCTGTCCCACTGAATAATAACAGAAGTGGCTGCAAGAAAAAAAAGGAAGAAGGAGCCTGGGGTCTGAGAAGAACTGGGGGGCAGGAATGTCTCCATACATAATTTCACACCAAATGGTCAGTTCATAATTTCCAGAAGTTCTAATATAGGTGTGAAGACCTTTGGCATGGCTCAGAATAGGGATCTATGCTGTCAATACTTGAAGGAGACAATATTATTTTTAAAATTTTAACTTTCGGCAAAGACACTTTCATTGTCATTATTTTATAGCTTTTGACCTTACTGCAACAGGAACCACATTTTGAACTTTTCACACTTTTTCACACAATCAAAACTCCCACTGACTTCAACACCAGTTTTGTCTGAGTAAAGTCAGTATTTTGTCCTGTGAGCTTTCATTAATGGGAAATTATACCAACATTTTCTAAAATGGATGCCTAAAGGTAGGTATCTAAATAATTGGGCTGATTGCTTTCATATGTGGTGAGTTCCCATAGCCTTCATTAGAGTTTGAGTGCTCAGCACCTTTGAACATCAGGATATTTATTTAGGAGCCTGTTTCAAGCACCCATGTTTGAAATTGTTCACCTCAGATTTCATTTAAAAAATTTTCTGTACCATAATATGAGAATGTATGTGCTTAATCTCACAAGCCTTTTGTGAGAGTAATATTATTCCCAGTTTACACATGATGAAACTGAAGCAGAAAGAGGTTAAAAGACTTGCTTAAAATCACATAGAATGTAAAACCAAACTCTGATCTCCTAATTCCCAGTCCAGTGCCTTAATCACAAAACCATCACTTCTTTCTGTCAAGATTATATGCATATGATCTGGTACTTTAGGCATAGGACCAGGAGTCAGAAAGTCCTGGCTGTGATAGTGGTGTCTTGTAGGGACTTGGACTTAACTTCTTTTTCCCATTTTCTCTATCTTTAAAGTGAGAATAACAATTGTCACTTACCTACCTCATAAGGCTGTTGTGATAATTAATTGGAAGTACTTATAATTACTAATCTTATAGATAAGTTGCCCTGGCAGTCTATAGTGTTGCCATATAACGGTTATATGAATTAAAATTTGTTATTAGGTCTATTATTCTCAACGTTGCCAGGATCTTGGAGAATTGCTGAGGAATAACACTCAGTCACTGGAGAAACTGATGTGTCACACTATTTTTGAGCAATTTCCTTTGGCTATTGTCAACATTGACATACTTTGAAAGTCACAACCATAACTCTTCAGAGTAGGGAGAAGGTTACCACAATTCAAGGGTACAATTCAATTTAGTCAACCAAGGATTAAACAGGGACTAGGAGTGGCTTTGTCATTATAGTTGCATCCGACGAAGTGGGTATTAACCCACAAAAGCTTATGCTCTAAAACTTTAGTTAGTCTTTAAGGTGCCACAGGACTCTTTGTCATTTTTGTCATTATATTAATTGATTGCATTTTCCTAGTTTAGTCTCTTTTACAGATTCTAATCAACTGTCAGACATAGATAACAAACAGTGTAAATTTTCACTACGAAAGTTTTTTTTCTCCTACTGATAACGGCCCATCCACATTTAACAGCCTCTTAGAATTGGTATGGTAATTTACAACCTTTTTTTTTTGCTTTCTGTGTGTATAAATGTATCTTACTTCTGTTTGTTCCATTCTATGCATCCAATAAAGTGGGCTATAGCCCACGAAAACTTATGCTGAAATAAACTGGTTAGTCTCTAAGGTGCTACAAGTATTCTTCATTTTCTTTACGGATACAAACTAACACGGTTGCTATTCTTAAACCTTTAGAAAGTAGGTAATTATAGGGTAGGCTACCCGCCAGATTGGTGGGTAGCGATCGATCTCTAAGCGATCAATTTCTCGCGTCTTGTTAATACATGAGAAATCGATCGCTAGCAGCGCCCCCGTCAACTCCGTAACTCCAGCTTGCCATGAGGCGCAAGCTGGAGTCTACGGGGGAGCGCGCTGCCGACCGCCACCGCCATGAGGACGGCAGGTAAGTTGGCTGAAGGTACGGCCTGTCATAGGGCAGCTGGGCCCTGAAACTGAAACAGACCCAGGAATCTGTGCCAGAACAAGTACTCGCAGTTGGGCCAGTTAAGGGGGCAGGGGTGATTCATGAAGCTGAAGTTGCGTATCTTCAGTCGATCCCCCCACCCGCCCCACAGTGAAGACCAGCCCATAGACTTAGTTTTGTTTAATGATTGAAACAACCTTGGTCTCATTGTAACTAGATAACTAAACATTTATTGCTAGTGACAAACATCAGCTAATAAAATACACCTTACAAATAAAAACAAGGTGGATGATCATATATCTTTTATGGTACCTTCTTTAGGCTGTGCATAAACAGAAAAAACCTTTTTACTTTTTTCCCTCAGTAAGTCTTCTTACCTTATTTTCTACACCTAGTGAATCATTTATAATCCTTTTTATTTTCAACCCACAGACTAATGCAGCATCAGTCATACTTCCACACGGATTTTGTTCTTTTATGTTACAGCATTACCAGAGCTTGAAGGCACAGAAATTAGACTACCGTTTACATTAAACCACACACACACAAAACCTTTCCAAATAACATTTCCAGTTTGACTTAACGCCTTCAAAAGCAAGAAAATTCAAAGTGAAGCCTGAAACTCCATCCTTAAGTTAATGCATTGTTTGAAGCTACTGCAGAATTTATGGTATAGTATATAAGATCTCCCAGTATTAGAAGACCCTGCAATGCAATTTTAGGTTCAGACTTTAAATCCTTATTTGTACTGGGTAAAGGAAGGCTCTTAAAGTTAGGCTAAATTAAAGTACTTATATACTTTCTGTTACAAATACAAAATGATCACACTAGGCCTGTCATAGGGCGGCTGGGCCCTGAAACTGAAACAGACCCAGGAACCTGTGCCAGAACAAGTACTTGCAGTTGGGCCAGTTAAAGGGGCAGGCTGTACCTGGGATTATAAAAGGTCAGAGACCCAGAAGTGGTTTACACCTGAAATTTAGCTATGTCACTGGGGTGGGAAGGGTGTGTGAAAAATTCACACCCCTTGGAGACAGTTACACTGATCTAAGCCGCAGTGTAGACAGCACTAGGTTGACAAAAGAATTCTAGTTACCACCTTTTGGAGAGGTGGATTTATTACAGCAACAGAACAATCCCTTCTATCATTAAGTATACGCCACTGTAGCATTTCTAGTAGAGACATAGCAGCAGTGAGGGGAAAATGTCTGAAAGAGGGAGCAAGCTTGTAAACTGCTGAAAGCAGGAGTGCAGGACCACCAGAGTCCCCTGGGGGGGCGGGGGTAGTGTGTCACAAGACAGGGTTTCTCCCCAGCTTGTTAGGACTTGCTGCCACACCCACAGTCTCTTTAAGGCAGTCTTACTGTCCAAACTTAAACAAACCAGTTCATCAGTTCACCCTTTACATTTTGGGCTCTCACCGCCTCCTCTCTCAGGGGACTTTAGCAGTTCTGCTACTGCAGGGATGGGCAAACTTTTTGGCCTGAGGGCCATATCTGGGTATGGAAATTGTATGGCAGGCCATGAATGCTCACAAAATTGGGGGTTGGAGTGTGGGAGGGGGTTTGGGGGTTCAGCTGGAGGTGTGGGCTCTGGGATGGGGCCAGGGATGAAGGGCTTGGGATGCAGGAGGGGGTTGCAGGTGGGAGGTGGAGCAGAGGGGTTCAGAGTATGGGAAGGTGCTCTGGGCTAAGGCAGAGGGTTGGGGTGTTGTTGGGGAGGTATGGGCTCTAGGCTGCAGGTGTGGGTTCCAGAAATCAGAAGTTCAGGGTATGGGAGAGGGGGCTTCGGGCTGGGGCTTGGGCATGTGTGGGGCAGTGCGGGCTCTGACTGAGGGTGCAGATTCTGGAGTGTGGCTGGGAATGAGGAGTTTGGGGTGCAGGAGGGTGCTCTGGGCTGGGACCAAGGGGTTTGAAGGGTGGGAGGGGGATCAGGGCTGGGATAGTGGGCTGGGGCACGGGAGGATTTCGAGGTGCAGGCTCCAGGCTGCTCTGCACACTGCACTGTCTGCAGGCGCCGCCCCCACAGCTCCCATTGGCCATGGTTCCCAGCCAGTGGTAGCTGCAGAGCCTGTGCTTATGTGGGGGGCAGTGTGCAGATACCCTGGCTACCCCTATGTGTAGGAGCCGAAGGGGGCACATACTGGTGATTTTGGGAGCCGCAGAGGGCAAGCTCCTTACCCCGCTCCCCAGATGGAGCACAGTAAGCCCCCAACTCCGCTCTCCAGCGGGAGTTCAAGGGCCATATTAAAAGGTCTAACTGGCTGGATGTGGCCCGTGGGCCGTAGTTTTCCCACCTCTGTGCTACTGCCTGCCGTTTTCTCTGTTTCAGCCAGTCCCCTCTCATTGTGTCTCTCTCTGATCCTTTATAGCCTTTAACTTGTTTTGGATCATATAGGCCATAACGCAGACATGTATTAATATTGATATGTGCATTAAAATATACTTTTAAAAATGAAATAGCTCTATTTGTTCTATATTTTATTAATGCCTAAAAGGCCAGGCCTACATTATAAACCAATTGTGAAAAAGCTCACTGAGACAAAAGCATTCTGAGTTGTAGGAAAACCAAAGATTTTTGAAAGTAAAAGAACGATGGGCCCGATGCTTCTTCCATTTAAGTCAATGACAAGACTGCCATTAGGCTTTAGTTTCAGGGTTCAATAGATCAACTGGAAATGCATAAATTCAAAACAACACTATATCAACTCCTTTCAGGAAGAAAAACAAGCAAACATACAGTAGGAGATGAAATGTCACCACCAAATCAGAACTATGATTCTTGGTAATACATGCATGTAGTTGAACTCCTGGCAAAGCAAAACTACAGATTTCAATCTTTTTAGGATAAAATAAGAAGCTGAATTAACAGTAACATAAGCTTAGAGGTTACACCCTGCTGTAACAACCTTGTGTATTATAAAATACAAAGCATAAACTGAAGGTTAAAGTCCTAGGAGACAGCATAGGCTGCTTTCACAGTGATTTCTGATTAGAAAGTCATTTGTTCTCTGTCTCAAGCTCCAAGGTTTATGCCCCTCTGCCAGGTACTTTGGCCAAAACGGACAGTCTCTACGCAAAAGAATAAAGGGACACAAATCTGACATCAGCAATGATAACATTCAAAAACCAGTAGGAGAACACTCTCTGGTCACTCAGTAACAGACCTAAAAGTGGAAATTCTTCAACAAAAATACTTCAGAAACAGACTCCAACAAGAAACTGCTGAACTGGAATTAATTTGCAAACTGGATACCATTAAATTAGGCCTGAATAAAGACTGGGAGTGGCTGGGTCATTACACAGACTAAAATCTTTTTCCCTATGCTAGTTTTCCCCTACTGTTACTCACACCTTCCTGTCAGCGGTTTGACATGAGCCATCCTGATTATCACTACAAAAGTTTTTTTCTCCTGCTGATAATAGCTCACTTTAATTGATTAGCCTCTTAGAGTTGGTATGGCAACCCCCATCTTTTCATGTTCTCTATGTATATCTATATATCTTCCAATTGTATGTTCCACTCTATACATCTGATGAGGTGGGTTTCAGCCCCTGAAAGCTTATGCCCAAATAAATTTGTTAGTGTCTAAGGTGCCACAAGTACTCCCTTATTCTTTTTGCGGATACAGACTCACATGGTGACCACTCTGAAACCATTTTATTTTTGTAATTCACCAAGATTTTTGCCGTGCTTTAACTACATAATGCAAATTCCTAAATATTCTTCTTTTTAAAGTGACAAAGAGTCCTGTGGCACCTTAAAGACTAACTAAAATTTTAGAGCATAAGCTTCCGTGGGCTAACACCCCATTCGACGGACGAACTTCATCCGACGAAGTGAGTAGTTATTAACCCACGAAAGCTTATGCTCTAAAATTTTAGTCTTTAAGGTGCCACAGGACTCTTTGTCACTTCTGCAATTCCAGACTAACACGGCTACCCCACTGATTCTTCTTTTTAAAGAAATCTCAGTAAGGAGGTGATTAATGTTAATAGGCCACATCATGCCTCCCGATCAGAGTGCGGAAGGACCCCCTCTCAGGTGTGGATTGTATCCCTCCTGTGCAGATGGGACAGTTAGATACACATGACAGGCTGGAAGGGGATGGGACGTTCCATGTTGCAGGGTAACACTGGAGGAGGGAATCAGGGAGTATCTGGAAGAATTATTTTTATAGCCTGAGTCCCCAATCATGTTGCAGCTCCATCACACGTAGCAGGAGCAAGGACAGTAGTGTAGGCCACCCCTCTGCAGAGGGGCCGTCCAAGCAACATCGTGCTTAAAATGCTGGTAGCTAGTGGCACTTCAACAGCCTGTTGCTACACTGGTACATGTGTACAGAAATGCAGCTTTGGACGACGCTTGTGTGCTTTGCCAAAGCAAGAAATCCAGATTTATCAAGTTATTTTAAAAGTAATTTTTCTGTAGCTGATGCCGGTGGGTGTGGAGCAAGGTCCCAGGCGCACACGTTCGTTCAATGGCGATGCACTTTGAATGAGAATAAAATGTTTTGGGGAGGGGTTGAGAGAAACAGTTATCGTGGTTTTGCCCGCACAGCCCGTCCCGGAACCCAGGGACTTTACTGCCCGGAGGGGCAGTTGCTGTGGGCTGGGGTGTGTTTGTTTGTCCACCCGACCCGGGCACGTGCATAGCCGTGTCCCAGCGCCTGTGCTTGGCCAGCTGGTTGTCCGTGCACGGCTTGTGCCTCCGCTCAATCTGCACCAAGACTTTCCCCGGCCCGGGAGGCGGGGACGACCCGTCCTGTCTCCGCCCAGCCGCCCGCCCCAGGAAGACTCGCTGCGGCCCGGGCCTAGACCGCGCGCTCCGGCCGAGCGCCGGGCTAGGGAGACCGCTGGGCCGCATGGAGCTGCTGGCGCTGCACACGCGGCGGCGGCGGGGGGCGCTGCTCCCGCAGGAGCCGACGGGAGAACCGGAGCGCGTAAGTCCCGCCCGCGGTGGGAATGGAGGCGGCGGGGATGTGTCTCCGCCGCGCCGAGGGTTCGGCGGTATCCGGCGGCGGGCCGGGGCGGGCCGTGCCCCGGCGCGACTGCGGAATTCTCCGGGCACCTTGCCAGACCCGGAGCGCTCTGCTGCCACCCGGCAGGTTCCCGAGCGGCGCTCGCAGCCGCTAGCTCCTGGCTGGGGCCCCGCCGGCCGCCGAGCAGGTGCTGTGACTTTCAACTGCAAACCCCGCGCTTCCCCCTTCCGTTTACACTGCTCCCAGTTGTGCTATGCACGACCCTCCCCCCGCCTCCCTTTCCTTTCCAGGGAGCTCGCTCGGCCCCTGCGCAGCTTTGAAGCGCTCTCCCCACCTCACTTTTATTGATGAAAGGTGGTGATGTCCGCCGTATAAGCTTTCTGCTTCACCTTGGGCAAGTCACTTCCCGCTACCCTGACAGCTTCCCCCGCTGTAAAATGAGAATAATGATATTGGCCTCTTTTAGCTATGGAAACCAGTTATGTACCCTAAAGGGATTAGTCCACCATGGACTTTTAAATTTCCTGAAAGTTTTGATCCCCTGTCTTGGGCCTTTGGCATACATTTGGCCCTTGACAGCCACCGAGGTGTGACCCTACTGAAGACACTGCATGTAGCATAAGTTACCATATCCAATATTAACTGTATGTTGTGCCCATTCTTGCAAGCTTTGCTGCAAGCAAATTTCATAGTTACAGCTCTAGTCCCACAGACACTTGTGCACATCTGCCTATTTTCAGGCTTGGAGCCTAAATCCACAAGAAGCAATTTGTCTGTGTAAAAACTGCAGGACTGAGTCCTTAACTCAAGAAAAGCCCTACAAAGAAAGTTTTTGTGATAGCACATGTACAGTAATGGGTGTGTTCTCTAGAAATTAAAGGAGTATTTGTGTTATAATACAGCCATGTTCTAATTGTTAGTTGTTGTGTAACCTTGAGTAGATATTGATATGAGAGAGATTAAGGGATTGTGGACATTTTGCTCTCAAGACATTTACAGGAGAAACAATGGAAAAGTCTCACTCATTTTGTTGTAAATGAAGTTTTTCATTGGTTAAGTAAAAGTACTGTAGGGTTTGAGTGGTCCATTAAAATTAATTTGAGGCTTTCCTTAAATGTAATAGGCTTTGGATAGGTTTCACGTAAACTAAGAAGTTTCTAACAATTAAAAATGTAGTGTCTTCAATTAAAAGTATAATGAGTTGTGAACTTTCTGAGCTATATGCCACTAACTACTGGAATTTTTGTTTATTTATCAGGCATTTTGGCTGTTTGCTCCCTAGCATTAGTAATGAAATACTACTGAACTCTCTAGAGGTCCAACCCTGCAAAACCTTCCACACCCATGCTTTCACTCACATGTGAAAGTGTGTGCAGAATTTATCCCTAGCTGAAGTATTTATTTATTGTTAGCTAAATTAAAGTTTTTAAATTGAAATAGAATTGCATGTTTACTTTCACAAGTACACTGATGGTTTGATTGGACAAACACCTAATGATGAGTATCCCACAACATCCTTTGGAAGCATGTTCCAGTGCTTAACTATTTTCGTCGTTAGAAAGTACCTTTTCGTCTGTATATGCAAGATCTTGCTGACCTTTTCAATAAGAAAACTGGTAAGATGTGTCATGACCTCTGTCATCCTTCTTTCCCATTGACATATAGGCTACTCATCCACCTCTTCAGGTTAGTGGAACCGATTCATTGCAGAAGCAAACATAACATTAAGCTAGAGGCAAAAATTATATAAGGCATTACGACCCCATGCCCAATAGCAACTTAATAAGCTCACTGTAAGAAAATCATCATTAAGGAAAGAAACAGGACTAACAAACTGAAACCTGCTGATTGAAGGAGTCCTGAACCTCTGCTCATGTCCCAGGGTGTGCGGTCACAGGCAGCAGTCAGTACTGCACAACTCTGCTAAGGGATATACATGAATATTTTTAACCATTCTGTGATGAAGCCAAAAAAGTAAAAGGCAAACAGTAAGTCACTGTACCTAGATGTTGGTTAAGAACTGGCCGTCCCTTCCTCTGCAATACTGACCGAGTCAAGCAGCCATTGCACTACTTCACGCTGATTGTAACTCACCCAAGACATGGGCTTTGAGCGAGGAAAACTGTACCTGTTGAATCAAAATAGTGGTCCATAGCGCCTGACTAGAGCCTATAACACTAGCTCATAAATATCCAGCAAATAAACCATCTGAGTCCTGTAGAGTGGGAGCGCAGCACAAAGGTCAACTGTGAAGACAACTGGGATTGGGTGTTTGTGACTTCCCTGGCTTTGTGGGCAGTTAGGTCCCATAGTTCCCACAGTATGCTAGTCAACTGCACAATGGAAATGATACATCATAACCAATTATTGCCTCTTGAGATAGAAATCCATGTGTTATGTCAAGCACTCATGTATCACTGGGAAGGCATGTTACTGGTATTAGAGCAGTACACAAAATTTGCAGACCCGTGGTGCATTCCTACCAAGCATCCAGCGTGCAATATTGCTTTCCACAACAACTTCTCATGATGGAAGGAACATGCTATGTATGGTGGTTCTTATTCTCCTCTTCATTTTGGTAATGAAAGTTAGGAGTAGTTAGCTAGGTCAATTTGTATTGCAAATGAATGCCAGGATCCATTACTGCTCATCAGCCTAAACATGACAGAATAATCTTTAGCAGTTAAGAAAGAGGAAATAGTTTGCCACAAAGATGAAGCATGTTGATGCAGATACATAGCACCCTACAGTCAGAGGAATGCAACATGGCATACTGTAGAATAGTAATACTCAGACCTCAGTAATTCAGAAGACAAATTAGCAATCAGCATTACCCAAAGGACCACAGTAGTGTGATTTCGTTATTAGATATAGATAGATAGATGTAGATATAATTATTCCCACAGCAAAATGACTGACCAAACATTATTTTATCACTACAATTGGTTAATAATAAACTCACACAGTGTTATTATATCACATGCTGCATAGAGTCACAGCAGATACATTAATTAATAATTAAAAGCATCCCCATTGGTTAATTAACTCACACATTGTTTTAATATCCCATGCGGCATAGAGCCGTAGGAGATACATTAAAGAGCCACTTGCTGCTCCCAACCCTCAGTCTGAGTATCACTGTTGTAAAACAAAAGTCATCTTCCAAATTACCAACTGCTCCCTCACTTGCACATGTCCCCACATAAGCGCTCATACCATTTTGAGACTTGCCATCTTTATAAATCAAGACCCTGGGAAGAACAATTGGTACAAGTATTGGCCAGACTTGTTTCGCCCATTTAACCATCATTCACAGCTGCACTCACAAACCATGAACCATCCCGTATGTGTTACAGAAACAGTTGTTAAACCCACAGGATGGGAACCAGTGACAAGATGTGGTCTGGCTGCACATCCCCCAGTCCCAGGTTAGCCTCTGTCATAAGCCAAGAGTCAGAGTGTATTAACCTACACATGACTTTAAAGTACATTAACACAGCTGCTTCCACAGTGCTAAAATATTTGGATGTGTAAAACCTTCCAGTCACTAAAACATACATTGACCATTTAGATACATGCTCTCTGAAAATGCATCCTAAATGTAGGATGATATACAGTGGGACCCCGCAATACCGCGACAATTGGGATCCAAAAAAAATCAATCACGATAATGGCAGGATCGCGCTGCATCAAAGCAGCGGCCGCCGCTGAAATCGGGAGCCAGCCGCACCCCGCACTATAAACGGATTCGCGCTATAATGTGGCGTGGCATTCTGGGGTCCCACTGTACTTCCAGCAGCCATCTTGCCCATGGTCAGCACAGAACTGATATGGAGTGCTATTAAGTGGTTCTACATATATACTATTATTAGCCCTTATATGGCAGACACACATGCTTCTACTGACGCAGCTTTCCTCAGTATTTGTTCTGACTTTGCAGCTTGTGATGTCCCATCTGTTTTAAAAAGGAATGTTGTATCCCATATAGTTATTCTCTGAGTGGGTAAGGTGCTGCTACATGGGTAGTGTAGACACTTTATCGCCGGGGGGGAGAGTTCTCCCAGCGATTTAAAAATGAGGAGTGGTAGCTTTATCCCAGCGCTAAAGTGCTGTCTATACTGGCGTTTCTCAGCACTAAAACTTTGTTGTTCAAACAGCCTCACTTTAGCTGGTATTCTGCCTTATTTCCAGTTGGCAATACTTAACAGTATTCACTTGCTACTGTCCTACTTCTGAAATGTCTCATGAGGAGAGTCTGTTAGGAGTTTATTGTTGCATTCTCAGGATAAAAGTTTTAAGCTTGAATGAGTTCATTTTTCTAAATTCATTCCAAGAAGGTGTCTCTCACCTCCTAGTCTGTAAGCATTTTTCTTTATAGTGAATGCCAGGGCATTCACTTTGGGGAAATTAACAGGAGCCTCAAGACAACTTGTGTTTGGTGCTCATATGCTCTTACTCCATTGGTTGATTATGCCCATTAGAGTGTGACATGAGCAAAAACCTATCTAGTTAGAGGCTAACCTTGTCCATCAGAGAAATACCATTCTACAGGTAAGGAAAAAAAAAGTCTGGTAGTGAACTCTTACTTTCAAGTTGTTGTCTGCCTATAAGTGAGTAGAATGCATAAGAAAGAATGAACTTCCTTTTGTTTCTTTTTGAGGTCACACAGACTGATAATGACTTGTCCTGGCTCAGCCATTGTAGTTTTTCCATGTGTGGTAACAAGTAAGTTAGAGAGAGAGCATTTTGCAGAGATGAGATAAAATTAACCTCTCAGATTAGGATGACCAGATGTCCCATTTTTAAAGAGACAGTCCCATTTTTGGGGACTTTTCCTTATATAGGTGCTTATTACCCCCACCCCCCCACCTCTGTCCTGCTTTTTCACAGTTGCTATCTGGTAACCTATCTCAGATCCACATGCCACATCCCAACTTGCATATTCTGCTCTCTCTTTCCTGTGAGAGATCTCTGCATCTAGAATGCAAGTTATTGGTCACAATTAGAAAGGAGAATTTTCCTCTGAAGGAGCAAATTAATAGCTGCTCGTGATTGCAGCACAGGTGTTCTGTGAGCCAAGGAAGTAACTGGTTTCTGTTTTAGACTTAACCTAATAGTAGAAGCCTTAAGATTACCCTAGTATTAATGCTAGGAAACTGGTCTTGTTTTATAATTTGCAGAGAATTGTACATAGCTCTACCCTTTTTTTTTTTAAACAGCAAAACTTTTCCCTTTTAGGTTCCCCCTAACATGGACTCTTTGTTCCTGACTGTGGCTATTAAATTGCTGCCAACAAAAGGTGTAATGTGCATCTACATGGTTCTAACAGGATCTTCTGAAGGCATCATTGTTGTGGCAGTACCCAGGGCAGCCCAGACAAAACTCAGACACTGACATCCTTTCAAAGGGCATGGTGGGCATTCTGCTGCAGAGGGGGAAAGGTGCCATAATGCTGTGTCCTCTGGAAAGGCTAGCACCACTTTGGATACTAGCCTTCCTCATTCTTTGTACTCTACATGCAAAGAGCTAGTAGCTAGGTTCCTGTGCAGGGGGAAGATTCCTTGTGTCCTCTCTTCTCTTCCTCTTGTCTCTTCTTAGCCTCCCTCACACTTCTTTTCACATTATTCATCTGTACAGTTCCCTTTTCCATATTTGGGTAATTCTTCCTGTATATTATAGGGGCTTGACTTAAGATAGGGCTCTTATTTTTGAGAAGATCCTTATTAACTTTGTATTAATTTCCAGGTACTTTGATTAGAAGGTTAGCAAAGGGCTCAGCGTTCTCTAAGACTGCACGGTGGAAGTTTGGTTTGTACATACTTGCTGTCATCACACTAGAACACAGGCTGAGATATACTATAAACAAAAGATAAAACAAAACAACTGCCACTGTGGTTATTAGTATATACAAGAGAAAAATGTTTGGCAAAGAGAGAACAAAAGACAATAGGAATAAGCACTTGACATTGAAGCATCTAAGATGTTATTAATCTGTTTGTGTGTGTATTTAAAATTATAAGAAAGCAGTTGACAGTCTCTCAAAACTATCTGCAATTGCATTTAACTCAGTTCATTTTTCAGATTAGTTCTTGCAGCACCTGCATCACCCTTTTATGATCAGTGTATTCTACAAAGCCAGGAAATAAACTTGTGGCAACTTCACCAGTACTCAAGGGGAAGAGAGATTTATCTGGAAACCTTCCCCTTTCCCCTCCAAACACTCACACATACTTTGCTCCTAATGGGATAGGTTGTGTGTGTATCTTCTCTATAGAATTATCAGTTCTTTTTTGTCTTTCCTAGGATAGAATGTGACCTTGTCTTTCTTGTCTTGAATCCTGGACCCACACTGGATATTGTGCATAAAGAGATCATTAGACTGAGTTTACCATCGCTGGTAAATAAAGGGTCTTTCTGATGTAATCTTGCCTAGTGTAAACTAGGCTTTCTGAACAGCTGACCTGTTAGGCCTTATTAATTGTAAACTTAATAGATCTTGCATTAAACAGGTTCTGTCCACATTCAGAATTAATTCATTGGTTTATTGTTCATCTTCCCTGAGATGATGCTCTGCTGTCATAGAATTTCAGTATAGTTTAGCCTTCTCTGCAGCCAACGTCTCCAGAAACTTCAAGTTCTCTTGGCATCAATATGATAAGATTTTGTCAGCCAACTACTCTGTATGCTAAATTTCTCTCACTGATATTAAGTATCTTAAACCCAAAAAACAATACCTTGAATTTATTTTTGATAAGCCAAATTTCTTATGATACATAGCAGTAAATCAATTTTTCCTTTTATCCTTCATCTCATACATCTTGTTAGTTATGTTGCTGTAGTGGTATACCATAGCTTTTAATAAAGGACAAATTCTACAACAACAAAGGGAAGAGGATGTTTTCCCAGTGGAGGGATGCCTGTCTTTAGAGGACCTTCTCAGACTATGTTATTATATTATTCACTTTCTTAGTACAATACATATTTTACTTTTTGATTTACCTCCCTTACAAATATGCTTTATTCCTCAGTAGTGTTCTTGTTTCAGCTGTTCTCCACTGAGGTTCCTGCGTATTGATCCATTTTATTTTTACATAACAGGATTTTTTTATACATATTCAAATTTTAAATTTAGTTTCCATGCTTCAGGAGCTTGGTTAGTTTGCTGGCAAGTCATCTCTTGCCTATAAAGTTCTTATGCTACTGGGAGAGAGAGAATATTTCACTTGACATTCATTGTGAAGATTGATTATGTCAATAGACAGTACTGGGATCTACAAAGCAATCTATGCTAGTGGCCCAATATGTAACACTGATCAACACTGGGGTATGAAGAGGAAAATATAGATTATTATACCATGATACCACCTATTAAAATGTTGCTATTCCTAAAAACAAAGTTGGTTCAAAAAGATATTGGGGGAAATTTTCAAAGCTAATTTATTTAGAAGCCTAAGTCCTATTTTCATAGGTGACTTAGAAATTCTGGAGCCTAAGTCTCATTGAAAGTCAATGGGACTTAGGATCTGGAATGCCTAAGTCATTTTTGAAAACGGGACTTAGATGCTTTTGAAATTTTTACCCATCCTCATCGTATTCTATAAAGCCCCTCAATATAATTGGGCTATGGAAATTATGGACACTTGACAATTGATTCAAGATATGTATCTGTTACAGGTTTTCAGGATTTTTTTTTAATTGAAGTGGACGGTGCTTTATGAGGATAGGTAAATATTGCTTTTTATTCTTTTAGAAACGAGTATGCAAGAGTTTAGAGACCATTCCAAATGAGAGTGATTTTTGCCACCCACTAAATGAATGTGCTATGGATTACTGGACTATGGAGCTGGATTCTAAACAGAAAGGTACCACAGAACAATTTATTCCTCAGAGTCCTAAGGAAAAGCCAAATTCAATGGTATGTTTACATCACCAACAATAACTATTTATTAGTAGAACATGTTTAAAATACATTTTATAATAAAATTGCAATTAATAGCTTTTTTGAGAGTTTTGTATATGTTTTTGTTAGAATTTTCAAAACCATGGAAGCAAAGGTACTGCCCAGCCATGCCCAAGATGTATTGCAGGAGAATCTGTAAGTATATTAACCTTCTTACTGTGACATAAAAGATAGACTTGCTCTTAAATATTAGATCCATAAAACATAAAGTTAATAAAAATCGCAATTACATTTCTCAGGAATAAAGCATGTAAATAAAAAAGGCAGATTGATTTAGCTTTTCTGAGGTATGCTGGCAGAGTACAAACTAATATGTTTCCAGCATCAGGTTGAAAATATAGAGATTGCAAACATATTTTTCAAATTTGCTCTAAAAAGCAGTTTACTGAAGTAACTGAATGCTTTTTTAAGTAAAAACAATACCTGATCTCCTCTTTTCCACTGGTATTTTTCATTAAGATAGTTAAGAAAAGAGAAGTAGAGTCCCTGAACATTTTATTCAGCTTTTTAGTAGATACTTGCTGACTGTTTTTTAGATACTGTGCTGAGTATTCCAGCGATGATGTGATGCTTTGGGGGTTACATAGGCCAGTGAGGCATTCTGTCATTTCCTGCCCTGTAGCCTTGAGTGCCTCTGTGCTATGTAGCTTTGGCTCAGAACCCTGACACCTGCAACATGCTCACAGCACCATGGTCTCCCCTGGCCAGCCCAGTTATTCCTTGCAGGATGACCCCAACAACCGTTGCAGTTCAAGTCTCCCTAAAACCATTTCCCTTCAATGTCTGGTCCCTCTTACTGGGTATTTGCAGAGGTAACACCGAGTTGGTTGCCTCCAAAGAAACAGTACAGTACACACAACGGCTTGTGAGATCAGCTGGAGTTATACCTAATACCACCATATTACCCAAACACAGATGGTGTATAGTAAAACTAAGAATAAGTTTCTTAAGAGAGAGCATAGGTTTAAGTGATTTCAGGTGAAAGAGATATGAAAGGGTTACTAACAAAAACATCATGCTCTCTAGTGTCTAAAATTTAATTCTAGCAAAGTATAGCTTTGTCTAACAGTTTTTTTAACTCACACCAAGTTGTCAGCATTCTCCAACTGGTTTAGCAGTACCCAGCTTTCATAAATACAAAGCACTGGCTGGCTTCTTTGTTCTTTCATCTGATGGACACCCCAAACCTTTTCAGCAGTTCCTTATGTCACCAAAGTTTATCTTGTCTTCAAGGTCAGGAAGCCCTCCTAGAGAATCAGTTTTCTGTGTCCACCAGGGGGCCTGTGCCATCTTAATTTTGCAGTCCCCTCTGATTTACAATGGAAATAATCTTCCTGGAATCTGCATTGCAAATTAATAGCCCAGTTGTCTTTGTCTCTGGTCACACCTGGCTTGATTTGCAGTTGAGTCAAAGGGTATGGTTACACTTACAAGATTATAGCGCTATTGGTTATAGCGGTCCCCTTGTACAGTAATATGTATAGCGCTATTGTATGTCCACACTCAGATGCGCCAGCGGTATAGCATGGCCACATTTGGGGCACTTAATGC